>CM023483.1:54390853-54990853 GCA_013339685.2 Hyalomma asiaticum | reverse complement strand
TGGCGTTCGTCGTTATGGCGAGTGTGACAGATATCGCGGCGAACACCAGGAACGTTCCCATCCAGATGAGGCCCGACATGAGCACCACGCGCAGGTTGAGCCGGTACTTCGGCGGCGGCGCGATCTCCTCCATGGCCGCCGCCGCCCGGGTGTGGCCCGCCATTTCCTCAGACTTTGTCGGCTGCAGCGATGGGAATTGCAAACAGAGAACGCGTCGCACGGCGGCCTCACTAGCGAGGCACGCTAATGGCGGACAGGTAGGCCAAAATGAAACGCGATCACGGCTGTAGGCGCTGATGCGTAAATGAGAGCACTGACGACGGAAGGGTTTGAAGGCATTCGAGTTGTAGTACATGGCTATGAGCTTTGCCAGCATCAGGTCCAGAACCGTTTGTACTCTCTGATTATTGCAGCAACGTACGCTGTGCGAGGCGTATTACCAAGTCGTGATCCCTTGCGTTCGTGTTACTGACTGTGTGTCTACCAAAGTCTATAGGCTCCTAAAGGAAAATGGCGTGGCAACAGTAAAACTCCTTGAAGCACCATTCCACCTACTCGCACATTTATATCCTTACAAGGAAAAGGCAGGGAGAAATACATGGAACAGACTCTGTTGAGAGCACACTAATATGATGAAAGGGAACTTTACATCGCGTTATTACTCTTTTGCCGGCTGACATACTTAAGGAACATACACACCACACGGCGGTATACCTAGCCCTCTATCAGCTTGGCTTATTCAGCCAGTACAATATCAACATTATATGGCACGTGAATGATATATGGCTTCGTATCATGGACTTTCGTTGTGTCACTAAACATTATAGATGCATATATTGAAACTTGTAATATAGAAAGCCGGTGCCGAATAAAACGCCAAGATTCGCTTTATCGCTGCTAAAATCAAAGATTCGAACGTAAACACCACGTGCAACTGACATCTGTTGGCGTTCAAGAAGGCTCCAAGAAACTATCGTGTTCAGATGTTTTACGTGTCAAAATCACGATTGCGTTACGACCCAAGTTATTTTGGGGGAACCCGGATCAATATCCACTGCATGCTTTCTTCAAATCGTGCACCCGATGCGCGGCACACGATCGCTCTTACGTTCAGCCAACCATAAGAGATGTCGAATTACCGACCTCCATTTCAGAAGCGCTACACTTTACACGCTTAGCCGCTAAGTTATAGGCGCGGGTGAGCTATTATGTCAATAGCCGGGTCAGAATAGGGCAAGCTGTTATGACTGGACAGGAGGGTAACAAGCATTAGGTGTATCTTCGATGGCGGTCAAAACGCTTGAAATTTATAGGGCAGCTTTGGTTTTAAGTTGAGGGGGCGAAAGAGGTACACGAACGCCCCAGACCAACGATAGCATTCCGGAAACCGGAACTGCGGAGACCCTGCGGACAAAGGACATCAACCTTCATTCAAGCGTGTGTCGTATCTGGGAAAAAAAAATATACGGGCGTGCGACCACCCAACTTTTCAAATACGAATCAAACACCAACATTTAGCTTCACACAAGTGCTCCTTCAATTAAATATTTTGCTTAATGCATAGCTGCAAGAAAACACGTTAAAATTATAAACGCATAATGTAGTACTACAAGGAACACACTGTCTAGGCTCGCTTGTCGGACTGTAACAGCAGTGCTAAACAAAACAGCATGAAGTAGCGTGAATGAATATTAGCTGTTCCACGTGGTCATACCAAGGGTAATTCATGCTGAGAAAATCCTTTGGTAGTGTACGTAGGCGTGATGTCGGCCTACGACAAGCGCACCCGTGCGTACGACTCGCCACCGCCAACATGGGCTGTCACAATGACCATCTTCAACTGCGTGCTCGGCAGCGCTGTAGTCGCCCACATAATTCCGCTGCTGTAATTCACACATATAAGAGGCAACCAAAACGCACTTCCCTGCCATTCGCAGCCGCCTCCTGGGGATTGCCCTGCACAAGGAGCCAGCCTGCTCCTACGCACGCTGGCTCTGGGCAAAGTTGAACATTGAACGAGCGGGCCCGGGCCGGGCGCGGGCTTCACAAAGCGGGCCTGGGCCGGGCCCGGGCCGCAAAATCCGGCCCCTGCAGTGCTCTGCCGATACTACCGATGCTTACCCAAATAGGCACCGCTGGTGTTGCCACTTTGCGTAAAAGCGGAATATCAGTCATCTTTGGCAAAGATGAGTGGGTCGCACATTCAATTTTTCGGAATATTCAATTCGCCGCGAATATTCGGAGATTCCGAATATCTCATTTTCTAATCGAATACTGATATTGAAAATGTAATGTTCGGCATGTAACATTCGAATATCCGTACATCCCTAGAAAGAATAAACCGGTTACATATACGGTCATTTACCTCTCTCCGCCTCCTTCCCTTTCTTTCTTTCTTTCTTTCTTTCTTTCTTTCTTTCTTTCTTTCTTTCTTTCTTTCTTGTCGCCCCACGTACATTCGCTGAAACGTTCTTCCCCTATAAGCAATCCATAGGAACAGATGTTGAGACTATTTGTCCGCGCGGCTGGCGAGTCTCTATAGCTTACGCGCAGTCGGAATCTTCATTCACAGGACACGTGTCCGAATACAAACGCCCAATACAGGCTGAGCAGTGCCTACGGTTCTAACCCTGGCTCATATGGCGAGCACGCAAAAGGGTAACGGGACCTGCGGTAGCACACATGCAGAGGACACGTAGTGCCGCACTTACTGCTTACGATGTTGGTTCCGGCGCCTCGATGGGGCCGCAAAAACCTCATGGCTCGTCGAGTCGAGTCGTCGTTTTTCGCTGCCTTACCGCTACATTGGCTCGTCTCTTGGAACTGCGGCGGTGCGTCACGCGACATGCGGCACTTCGACTTCCTCGGTGCCGAACCAACGCTGAGCACGTGTTCGTTTATCTACGTTTCGATTAAAGATGGCCATACCCGCTACGGGGGATCGGCAAATACTCTCTGGTAGACTTAGCAGAAACGATTTACCTTTAACTGGAAACGAGCAGAATATTTTGATGAGGAACCCAGTTGTGGAAACGCGACGGAACAACATCAGCATCACCTTGCTGCGTTTATGTTATTCGTTATGTCCACAGGCTTGCAAAGCGTTCACCGTCAGGGGAGACGAAGGTTCACTGTGGCGCCCCCACCTCCAGTCAGCCCCCTCCTACTTAGGCCAGTTCAGTGAAAACTCACTGAAATGCAAAGGTACGGCGAAGATCTGGTACCTCCCCCCCATTATGTCATTAGGAGGGGCGCTGCCTTCCCCTCACCCTCTGTGCACGCCAATGGTTATGTCTACGGTAGCCGGAATAAAAGGTCGTAAACAATAAAGAAACAGAGTATATTGCTAAGTAAGAGGATTGCGCACGGTGAATTTCAGGGAGTTCAGTACCGACGTGTGAGGCGAAGCGCGAACCACCGGCCTCACATCGGTGCGAACCCCCGTGAACAGTGTGGCGCGCCAGTCCTCTCACTTAGCAGAACTTCGTTTCTTTCTTTCTTCTTTTTTTTTTTGACGAACACATGTCCGCCCAGCTACCGTAGACATAAGACTATTATGAACTGTCAATGGCGGAGCATGTATCTATGTTATATTTGCAATGGTAGCGCTTTGGGCTAGTTGGTACTCAGTTATGATGGATGGTTATAATCCAAAGAATAAGGGACGAAGGTGGCACTGGGTGTCGTAGTCTGTACTCGCTCTTGTCGTTCATTCATAACATGCTCCGCGTTACAATGACGAAGTATAGATAGCCCCAAGAATAAGTATATGGGAAATTGAAAAGTTCTGTCCAAGTTGTCTCAACATTAGCTTTTAAATGTTTATTATTTCATATGCGGATGAGCGACAGAATAAGCAAAACAAATAAGGTCTATTGCATCACCTTCACCGCAGAATGACCACACTGTGGAGAGAGCCAGACCAGTCTTGCGCTGATAAAAGCTTAGGAAAGGTAGTCGACATCGTAAGCGTGTGAAATCTGCTTCATTTTTTTTTTTTTTTTCATGGGGAAGAAATGTCTACCCCAAAGAACAGATGGCTTCGATCCTCTGCAAAATTAGTCACAGAGGAAGAATAAACGTTTATGGTGGGAGACACCGAGAAAGCGCTCTTTCTTCACCCGAGGTAGCCGGCTCTCTCAGTCCAGAAAGCCTTTAGATGATACCGCGCCCCGTGCCCGGTCTACCAGACATCGCTGGTCCTCCAACTTCTCGGCCGTTAACATTGCCTCCCACGTTTCTTCGATGGCTTCTAGCGGTTGTAGAGCCTAATCATCACCGTTCTCTTCGTGGTGTGGGCACGCCAGTACTGTATGTTGGAGGTCTATGGTACATTAGTTACAGAGCTTATTTTTATTTCAAAGGCGAATTTGCCGCTTTCTTCAAGCTGTCATTCATTTCATTCAAAAACAGCCATCCACATGAGCTCTGATAATAAGGAAGTTCCAACACCATGGCAAAAATACTTTAATATTTTAACGTTCAAATAAGTGGTTGTTCGTACGTACCTTCTTTCTTCCCTTCTTCTATTCTCTCTTCTTCTTCAACATCTGTTCAGCCAGGCTCACTATATTGATGAATTTTAAATCATCCTCCATCTGGAGAATTAAAAAACGAACGTGAAATATAAAAGCCGCTATCTGCTACGAATGACGGACATAAAGGTAATAACTAATAAATAAAATAAACACAATATGCTCTCCAAACAAGCCCACATAGCCACCCTAATTGATAAAATTGACTGAGTTCGTGTGGGGGCTAATAACCTATACCGCGACTGGACTCCGAAATGTCGCTATAACGTGAGGCATTCTACGGAGAAACACCAGTCGAGAGAAGTGGAGGATCATACCTTTAGCCCAATTGCTTGAACCAGGTCAACAAAGAGTGCTGGCCTTTGGGGCTAAAAATAAATGTAGGCGACCCTAATCCTGGACTTCTAGGTGTCTGCTAAGGGAACTCGCACTACCGGGTTTTTCTGAACTTTGTCTCACTTTATGCGCACACGCGTTCTTCTTGTTGTTGTTTTCAACATATATTCTTCTTCTTCTTCTTCTCTTCTTCTTCTTCTTCTTCTTCTTCTTCTTCTTCTTCTTCTTCTTCTTCTTCTTCTTCTTTCTGGATTGAACCTCCCCAATGACGCAGATTGGCTAAGACAGAATGGACTTAAACATCGTCCAAAGCGTGGCATTTGCTCTTAGGCCATTTGATGCATTGACAGAAGCCATATTAGACTTAGCGCAAGAGAGAGATATATATGAACTTTATTATGTGACCAGGCGTGCTTTTTCTTCGCCCAGAGGCTTCCTCATTCCAGGTAGCCAGGGCTTGCATCTGTCGCGCGAGCCCTGTCCACCAGCAGGAGCTGGTCCTCAGGGTTTCGTGACGTTAGCAGTGCCTCCCACTGGTCGTCCGGATTTTGGTGCACATTCGATGTGTCAACGGGTGGGAGAGCTGGGTTGTTTCGGCAACCCCATACCATGTGGTACAGGGTGTTCGCAGTTTCTGAGCAGTAATTGCAGTTCCTGTTGAAGTTCCCGGGATACATTGCATGGAGTAGCCTGCCGTGTGGAAATGTGCCTGCCTGGAGCCTTCTCCATGTCACCGCTTGTTCTCGGGTCAAATTTCTGTGGGATACTGACGTCGTTGCTTCCTGTAGTGCGCAAGTATTTCCGAGTATTTCTTGGGTATTGGTTCCTCTTCGCTATCATAGCCCGAATATCGCTGCGGAGTAGCCGGTGTGTGTGCTCTCGGGCTGCGGCGTGCGCCGCGTGGTTCCCCGCTAGGGATTCGTGCCCCGGCGTCCAGAGGATAATCAGCAACTATCGTGACAGATTCACAAGAAGCTTGCCGCAGGATTCGAAAAGGACTCATCAGCACTTCAAATTCTCCTCAAGTGCGACTTCGAAGACTTAGCGAAAAAAACAAAACAAAAATATAACGAACTAGCTCATACAAAGCGCCGACGCCCATCCTGTGCACGCGTTCTTTTGTGGTCGTGTATTTTTGCATTATTTATTGATACTGTAAATGCCAGTGTGAGCGCGTCTCACCTATCCACGTGGAAAATAGTTAATTTCTTTCTTTTTTTCATGAAAGCTGGCGACACACACATTCGCTGCTGTCATAGTCAGCCCGCTAGTAATAATTAGTTTGTGCATGGAGTATAACGATCGTGTGGATCAGAATCCGTATTCACAGAAACATCTTACGCGAAAAATGTTCGCAAGAAAATATTTCAGCCAATCCTGACGCTGGACATATCGTTAGGAAAGCCCTCAATTAATGAGAAAATGCCCTTATACGAAAGAGACGTTTTGTGAATTCGGCCCCTGTGTATCAGTTGGAAAAAAAAAACATTAAATAGTCACGCCAGCCCTGAAGCATGACCATGCGTTCTCGTAAAGTGCCTAATGTGAAGAACAAGCAACGCACACTGTCAAACGGTTTTAGAATAACAATCCTAATCGGATTTTAAGTTCAGCGAGCGAGTGGCAGCTGTCATCAAGTGTACAAAGATCATTAAAGAGAGAGAACGATGACGAAGTTTGAATTTCGGGTTGATTGCCCCAATAACCCTGGATTATGTTGATTTCATTACTTCATAAACAAGAATTTGCTTTAACGGGAGCCTTTCTCTTCCTCTTCTTTCGTCATCTGCAAATAATCGCTGTGAAGGAACATCACAAGAAAAAGCTTTGCTTTGTGGATAAATTCAAATACGTTCTTTTGTGAACCATTCGTACGTGTTATTTCAATGGGAATGTTGTTCGCTCGTGAAAGACCACTACGGCAGAACATTACGCGTTCAATTGTCAATCCCATGCCGCGCCACAGGGGTATCAATGTTCTTGTTCGTTTCGAATACTCCAGGACGATGGAAGTGCTTGTATCTTAATGACACCCTCCATCGAAAACGTCTGATTCTGACACACTGTATCCCCTGTTCATAAAACCACGTCGAAGGAATTTCTTGCATAATAATACAGGGATGCGCGCGTTTATGGTCAATGACTAAGTTCACCGAATGATGATATGTGCGAGTGGCCCGTCAAGACGTGTAGTAACCGTATTTGCTCAGTTAATGCCGCACCCTTACACAGACCACATCGAATTTTTGATGGGGACAAATAAAAGAAAACTATCCTTCGGCGAGTGACCATGACAACAGCTGCTACAGTACCAAAAGCGGTTCGAAAAAGTTGCAGAGGCACCTACGTCTAAGCTTATTCACATTGAATGCGAAAATATTGAGGTGTCTGGGTGTGACGACTATATCGACGTCCATATACTACTACGTCCGTGTCAACCGACATCGTCACATGACGCCATCATTTAGTTGTCGATGGCGTCATTGCTTGACGTGACGTGGCGACGTCGGCGTGCCGTCGACAGTGACGTGTGGTTGAGATACCTTCGATGAAGCGGTAGTATGGTTGAGTTAGGATGATTTTAAGCAAGCGAGGTTGCAAAGCCTCGTGGTTGATTAAAACACTCGGCTTCGGACCGTGGGACCGTAGGTTGGAAACCGGCCAACAAAGCACACTTTGCTTTATACGTTCTTATTTATAACAATTTGTCTTACGTGAAGGACAAGTTTCTCGTTGATTCGGCACATAAATTATTATTACGCATCTGAAAATTCAAAGCAGAAGCAAAACCTTCCTGTTAGCGTAAGAGCGTTTTTTCAAGTAGCTCAACTAGGGAACTTATAAACTAAATTGGTTGTTGCGCTACTGATAAAGCCCTTAAGGATCTCTGCTAATATGCCAGTTTTTTTCAAGGATAAATAGTGTGTTTCGTTTCGCGCATTTCCTAATCCGTCCTCGCTTTCAGGACCATGTTCTTCGTCAATCTTTCTAATGACCTAGTTTCCTCGACTTGTTCACCGAATGAAGCAGCGAATTCAGAAACGCGCACAGCGAAATTTACGCCATTAGCAGCGACGGCACGCTCTTCTTTACCCTTAATCCAGAGGAATTCATCAGGTTGCTCGGCCGTGCATTATAATGCCTGGATTAGCAGGGAGTGCGCAAAAAGCTTCCCGCCGCCAACAGCGTCAGTTCCGGGCAACTCCACTTGGGTTCTTCGAGAGTGAACTCATCGCCAAGGCGCCCAATTATAATCGGCTCCCGCGTTAAGTCCGCACTTAATTATGCACCGTCATTAATGCGCGCAACGCACCGTGTATTCCCGTCTGGCCAAAAGGCAAAAACTCGTGCGTTTGGCACTGGGCGATCCTTATAAGTAATATCCCTCAACCATTCTTCTCATGGTTCCATGCAATATACCATGCATGTCATGGCTACAGCGACAGAAATAATAGCGTATACGTTCACGGGAGTGGTGATTTCTCGCCGCAGACGGTTTTCGCCGCTCGTAGTGACAGCCGATGATAAATGTCCTCGGCACCAGTCCCCCCCCTTTTCTTTTTTCATTACCGTAGGCTCCCTGCTTCTTTCCCCTTCTTTCTTATTATCAAAGCCGCGCACTGGCGCTTCCGACGACGCGACTAAGGCACCGCGCGGCCACTCGGACGCGTTACCTGTACCTTGACTGCGGCTTCTCCTGCAGGTGATTAACTGCGCCACTATACGCTCGCGTAATTCGCGAACAATAACACCGGTGCTGGCACCTGAAAACACGAGACATGCGTGGAGAAAAGCATGCATTTTTATAGGCGCTCACAGACGGGTATCGTAAGTTATGCGCGAGCACCCGCGCGAAGATGACCAACCGCGCGGATGGGTTTGATTAATGGAAGTTGCATAAAGGACGAGCGACGCCTCGCGTAGGTGTGTGTGTGTGTGTGTGTGTGTGTGTGTGTGTGTGTGTGTGTGTGTGTGTGTGTGTGTGTGTGGTGTGTGTGTGTGTGTGTGTGTGTGTGTGTGTGTGTGTGTGTGTGTGCGCGCGCCAAACATTGGACCCGCCTTCCCTTCATCCTCCTTTTCGTAGCGATCCTTCTTCCATCTGCGTCGTCGCTCCCGCGCGAGGAGTGAGGAACAATACCAACAATACGCGGAGAAAAAAAGGTGCTTGCTTAAGCGCAGCAGGTGGGTGCAACTTATCCACGAAGGTGTCTCTCTCTCTCTCTCTCTCTCTCTCTCTCTCTCTCTCTCGCTTTCTTCGCGCAGTTAAGCAGCACGTACAGGGAGAGGAAAGTGTTATGCACACGATAGATCGATTCCGTAGATCGCCGCGAAGGCCATTGTGGCTTCATCCACACTCGCCAGACACCCCCCACCCCCACAGTCGATGGAGATATTTGGTTCGCGGAGAAAGGCCGTATCTGCTCTCCTTTCACTTTTGCTGGTCTCGGAAACGGCAAGGCGTTGATTTGACGCGCTTGTTGTCGTCTTTCTTCTTTCTTCTTCTTCTTCTTCTTCTTCTTCTTCTTCTTCGCATAGTTCCTACGCAGAGTACTTGTTTTTGTCTGCGGGCAGAGTTCGCGCTTGCGCAGCGCGGCGCTTCGTGATAGCCACGAATGAATGTACAGAAAAGTTTGACTCACCGTTATGCAAGACATCGGCGAAAGGAAAAAGAAATATCCCATAGAAACTATGGTATCAGAGAACATTACCTCGTTCGACTAGTACAGGTTTTTGTTATCAGTCGCATAGTCTGCGTGCTTAGTCTAAAACACGCACAGTTTGCGTGTTTCTGACTCGAAGCGGCGGACAGAGCTAAAGTAGAGTGCATAATCAGAAGTGTCCAAACAGGCTTTATGCCTACAAATGAACACATCTAATAAAAGATTCTCAGAGCTCGGGATACATAACACTTTCAATGAAGTCATCGATGCCCATATGATAGCGCAGTATGAAAGACTAACGCAGATCCCGACAGGCAAACACGTCTTAAATACAGTGGGTGTGACGTAGGGAGCACGACACGTTGTTAAAGATTTGTCACAAAAAGTGAGAGCGCACCTTTTAGGGGCAAAGCTCCTTAGGGCATAGGCTAGTCCCTCGCCGTTGTCGTAGCCACATCTAGGTCTCAGTATGATCACGAGATGGCGCTGCGGTGCTGCGGTGCGGCGCGCCGGGAGACTCGTTCTCGCCCTCGGCGCGTGCCTCCCGGCGCGCGAGCTCTCTCACTCTTCCATCTGCTGTCTTGTGTGAGAGAGAGAGAGAGAGAGAGCGAAAGGCGCGCGTTGACTATGGAAACGCTCTTTCTTCGATGAACGCTCTACCAGCTCGCAAAGAAGGAGAACGCGCTCTCACCCGCGAGAGACAACGTTGACGCAGGCAGCGTCTTCTAGCGAGTTTCTTGATTGAAAAATACCGACTGCTCGCGCTGGAGAACCGTTCACCGGCCACCCATATATATATATACAGTCAACTCCCGATATATATATATATATATATATATATATATATATATATATATATATATATATATATATATATATATGCACTGGATCTTGACTTGCAATGAAGTCCCGGTGGGAGATTGCACTTGTGCGTAGTTGAACCATAAGGATTCGTAGCGTGCGCGTTAACTAAATTAATCCGGAACTCGGCACGATCTACGACGTGGGAGCGCAGGAATCTCATAAAGATCCTTCCTTCACTGGCAAGTGCAAATTCTGTGGGGAGGTGGCCGACACCTACCACATGGTTTGGGCTTGCCAGCTCAACTCATCTCTTGCCCCCAACACTAACCCTACACGAGAGGAGTGGGAGGCGACCCTACTTAGTTGCTCGGACCTTCAGGCCCAAAAGGCCTTGGTCCGGAGGGCTAAGCTGGCGGCTCGTACCAATGGGGTCCCGGACTAGGGACACCACCCACTGCGCGCCTTTGAAGGCTACACCTTTCTTTTTAAATAAATGTTTTCTTCTCTCTGTCTCTCTCTCTCTCTCTCTCTCTCTCTCTCTCTCTCTCTCTCTCTCTCTCTCTCTCTCTCTCTCTCTCTCATAAAGACCAGGAGCACAAATGACATCGCGTGTGTGACATGCATGAGTGGGAAATGTGGGGCATGAGTGGGACCAATGAAGAAAACACGGCTCCAGTACGAAAACGGAAAATCACGGCTCGCGAATAAAAAATTTCTTATATATATACACACAGTGTTTGTCACGTCTTTGATGATGCACTGGGCAAGATTCACGGAAGATTCACGGTTTTTACCGATGAACCTCCGGGGCTTCGCCCACTCATCATCATTCACTCCGTGGATATGCGTGGATTTTTTTGTTCCTCCAACACACCGAATATAACAAGGAGCGGTGGGAAGAAACAGCAAAGGGTCTTCATAATCAATACCAGTATTCTCAGGACGTGGTCTATGTAGACGCAGCGGAGTATACGAATGGCAGAAGTATGGTCGCCTTCGCAACGAATCTCAAAGGTGCTTCCAAGGCTAGCGTATCCGTTAAAACCGAGAAAGCCGAAGTGGCAGAGGAAGTGGGCACAAAATTTGAAGTTATAGTTGCTGATTCTAAAACATCTATCCAGAACACAATTTCGCTAAAGGTATGATCGCGCCAGAATCACTGAAAATACTTGCTAGCCTTCGCGATAGGAGAGCCGTATTATACGTATTATATATGGGCGCCGGCACGCTCCTCCCTTTACCGTAACGAAGCTGCGCCCAACGTAGCTCGAGGGCTGACGGACCGAGCTGGTGCAGAGCGGCCGCGGGGAACGGAGACAGATCGCTTGATTAGTTTCGATGATATAACTAAACATTACAGATTGGGGAGGGTCCGTTTCCCCTCGGCACACTCCTTACTTAATAGAGAGCAGGCAATGTCCTGGCGCTTTCTTACAAACAAATACCTGCCAGAATCCTTTGGCCTACCGCCATTATACTACCCGGATTTATATACAGATAAACGAATTCTGCCAGTAGAAGTCGGACCTCAACCACATGGTCTGGGTCTGCTCTCGAGAACCAATGCAAAACAAAGCCTATAAAGAAGGAGAGCAGTAGGTGACCACACTGCACAGCTCAGATCCATACGAGCAACTCCAAGCAGTTCGGCAACCCGAGGATGCCGTAAGGGCCCAAGGTCTGTCACCTAGGAGAGGACTCTAATCCCTCATTATTTTGCTCCTCTTCCTCCTCCTGAAATTGTACTACCGATAAACGTGCATACGAATAAATGTTAATGCGTTTGAAATTTTGTGTATGCTCCTTTCTTTAATCAGAAGATAAAGAGCTGAAGTCAACCAAGGTGTTTTACGTGCCGGAACCGCGACACAGCACGCGTTCGTGTACGAAAGAAAAATATAAAATTCAACTTAAACTACGCTTACATTTAAGTAGACGCATGTTTTTGCATTTTACCTGAATGATGTTTTAAAAACGCAGTGCCGAGCAAATGAATACATGTATGCATGGTCGGTTCTTTACAACAGTGGCAGCGCACGAAACTGTAATTAGCATCAGACCTGTGCTCCCCATGCTCTTCTGTTATGCGGAGCGGCTGACGATATCAATTTGAAAACCAGTGCAGAGTGGACTGCTATAGGAGAACACCGATGTACACGTGTTGTTGACACTTCTGTTTGTACGCGATTGAAAGTCCAGCTGGCGTTAATGAGCCGCAGTAGCGCCAACTTTGCCAGCAGTGCAATTGAGGCCCTGGCTATACTGCAACGCGCACAACGTATTGTTCCAGATGAAAGCACGCTGAAGGACGAGCAGAACAACCCTGTTGGGTGTGTCGTGTTCTCGCTGTCATTTCGCATACCAAATCTGCACGCACGAATGCACGCGTAAAAGTACGCGCAGGAGTGAGATATTGAGATCTATCAGGTAGTCAGGTTGCATTTGCCAGCAGCAGGCTGCAGCCAGCGCGTGACTAACGAACCGCGGCCCGCAGCTAAGTGCGTTAGCGCCGCGCTCCCGGGGCGAGCCGCGAGCGGCCGATTGCACGTCTCGCAAGTCGCAGATTAATGCGGTTACAGCGCGGCGCCTTTGCTTTTTTCACGGTTGCCAACATGCAGTGCAGGAAGGGAGGCACTCGGCACGCGCTTGCAATTAGCTCGCGTGCCCGTGCTGTTGTGCCTGCCTGAGGACTACACGCAATCCTGGCCTCGCTAATGGCTTCCGCTCTGAGCGCACCGCACACACTGTCGACACCAAGAGAGCGGCGTCGCGTGTAGCCACTGTCAGACAGAATGCATTCTGTAAGACAACGGAGGAAGATAGATTATTGATAATAAAGGGAGGAACGAAGTCTGTCTGGAGTACTTTGGAGTATTTTATTGTTTGGACTCGTGAGAGACCTTCCCATAATATTCTCTCTCTCTCTCTCTCTCTCTCTCTCTCTCTCTCTCTCTCTCTCTCTCTCTCTCTCTCTCTCTCTCTCTCTCTCTCCAGCGAGTCAACATTGTCCCGTTTCAGTAAGACAAAGCACACTAAGGAAGGAAGATCAGGAGGGGCGGTTTCTGGCTATAGCTAATAATTTTCCTAGGACAGTGGTTTAGAAGAGATGGTTATCTGCAATATTCGGTGGGGTAGCGCGCGGCAAACGAGCACAAAGCGAAGATAGGAAGTCGCACGTAGAGGACTTAGACACACAGAAAATACTCTGGTACAAGTGCTGTCTTCTTTCCACTCGGCGCAACAAACTGTGCAGGGACGTATGTTTCGGCGAACGTATAGGAGATCTTTAATCTTGTGCACAGTGGACCGTTTCTTCGGTTCGCTGAGAACCAGGAGACTGGCCGCACGTTTGAAGCACTTTTTAGTCCCTTACGTCGGTCGTTTAGTTTTGCGCTGCCTAAGAAGATGAATGAGGACGACTTTGGGAGAACATTCAGCAGGCGCTATGTAACATTTCTATAATCTTCGCAGACACTAGCCGATATTAGCCGCAATTCAGTCACAAATATAGTTAGCGTCAGCAAGCGGTAGTGCACAACTAAATACGGTAGATGAAGTTCCGTAATTCAGTCAGAGAGACTATTAAGACTGCAGTGCCCTCCGGATCAACGGAAATAAAAATTAAATACAGCACGTCGTCGTACCTCGTTAGAGAAGGCGGGTTGAATAGCCTATAGGAAGGCACCGCCGTCAATGAGGTTCGTCACCGTGCCGAGGTGAGCCTGTATCTCGCCGGTTATTGATACTTAGAGCGTGCCTAATCCACGTGTGTTCGCTGTAATAAAAGAAACACTTCGAGCAAGAGCTGCCTGGGCACCGGTGACCAAGAAGTCACTGCACCAGTTGTAAATAACGAGGCCATGCGTGTTTTGTTTGCACCCGCGCCCTGTGTGCATCCAGACGCGCTAGTGCATTCACCTTCCGTGCCCAGAGCAACGCGTCACAGGCATCGTCAGAGCAATGCGCTAGGACCGTCGGTAGTCATCTTAGATTTATCACTTTTTTTTTTTTTGTCATTGTAAGCGTCTTACTCGAGATCAAGGGCTGCAATTTTCTTTTGTTCAGTTGCTGGCGAGAATAACTTGCGTCGACTCGACAAGGTCCACTCTAAAGAACCCCAGGTGGTCAAAATTTCTGGGGCCCTCCACTACGGCGTCTCTCATAATCATATAGTGGCTTTGGGGCGTAAAACCCTAGAAAGCAATCAGTCAATCAATCGTTTTGACAAGACCCGGATCGGTGGTCTAGCGGTAATGGTGCTTGAATGCTGACCCGAAAGACGCGGGTTTGATCAGGGCCACGACAGACGCACTCGGAAATGGTAGAGGCCCGAGTACTGTTCGTTGTCTGTACACGTTAATCGACCACAGGTGGTCAAAATTTTGGTGGCACTGCGCCGAAATCATAATCATAATCATATCGTGGTTTTTACATAAAAGGTGCATTCATTATTATTGCTACTGATTACAAAAGTGCGAAATCTACGTCCTCCAACGAAAGTGAGTGACCTTTTCCTGTCTGAACCACTTTTTCAGCTTTCGAAAACATTCGCAGCAAGCTAAGGTGGCTTCCCTCTTCGTCTCATATTTTTTTCTTTTTTAGAATTTTGTCTCTTCATCCGTGCTTCGCAAATTTAAATCCAATGGGAAGAAAGACAAAGGCGAAACGGTGGGAAATGGAGGTGGCGTGTTGTTTGCTGCAGGTGGAACTGTAGCTTTGCCAGCATTGTTGGCAAATTGTCCGCCCGAGCACCACCCATCCAATGCCGGGTCTTCTTTCTATTCCGTTGAAACTGCGCATGTTCGAAGAAAGAAGATGACTGTAGAGTGTACTTTCTGTTCTAAACTGTTTTTTTACAAATGCACTAAACGTTGATGTTTAAGACACTTTTGTTTCAGTTCACGTCTCTTTACGTCGTTTCTTTCTATCACAGTGATCAAGCAGTATTAAGAAAAACGGCGTTCCTCCATTAGCGTGCAGATGTCGCGAGCGCTTAATAAAACCGCTGGGCGATGCAGTGACGTTACAGCTACTGGGCGCAGACGGAAAAGAAAAAAAAATGAGTTGTGGGTGCGAGAGTTCGTATACGCTACTCAGTTTCTCACTTGCGACGTAGACACTCCTTCTACTCAACTTGCAGACAGATTAAGCCAGCGTGCATTAGACGTTATTGAGGGGCAGGAGATAAATAACGTGGAAGGAATTAACTAAATGGAGCCATTCGCTCTATGGTTTGTTCAAAACGGACTAAAAACAGATTTCGAAGAATGCCGACGTAAGATAACTTCTAAGTTCACGTTTTTTTTTCTTTTTTTTCCCCTCGTGAGGGAGCGCACATGCGCGACAGGATGCCGACCCCCGTCTCTTGATAAATCTCCGGGAATTCCCGAACTACGAACTTCGTAATTTCCGGCTTCACCCTTTGGATGGAAGTAAATGAAGCTGAACGATATCGCTGGTGATCGCCATTCCCCGCCAGATGAAGCGGAGGTTGACCTTGAAGAAACTTAATTTGGTCGCCGTCTATCACCAAGCTTCATTTTACCAATGCACATGTGTACGTGTAGCTTCTCTCGTTAGCTTTCATACGCCTTCAGCTGCAGCCTAAGCACGGCGCGGCTGCAACGTATGTCTTTTGAAAACGTTGGTACCGCCGTTAGTATGCCTCATCTTTCCTGCTTGAATAGTTTTATTTATGCAGGCATATGCTAGCGAGGCCCGTGTGTGTGTGTGTGTGTGTGTGTGTGTGTGTGTGTGTGTGTGTGTGTGTGTGTGTGTGTGTGTGTGTGTGTGTGTGTGTGTGTGTGTGTGTGTGTGTGTGTGTGTGTGTGTGTGTGTGTTCTATATGAAAAATTGGGCAAATATTACCATTTGCGGACACGCGCAAATGGCCAATATGCCCAATTCGCGATATGCCCAATTCCTGGTACGGCCATATACGTCAATATGGCCATATACGTCATTTTTGTAAGGGAACAGCAATAGTCCGCAGACTGCGACATTCTGCAACCGTGCAGCCGTTACCGCGTGGCTTATAGAAGGTTCTCACGGTTTACCAACCTCTCTAGTCAAAACCACGCAATCATGCAAAGGCGGCTTCTTTAGGGCAAGGATACAAAAAAAAAAGAAGGCTTTTGTGAGGCGCTTTCCCAGTGCACTCGAAGAGCACCCTCCTATCACTCACGCAAGCTTAATATAACCATCGCATTCTCCTTGATGGCAAGTTAAACAAAGAAGAAACTACCGTCTGATGACCATGCAAGTGTCTTGACCTCACCGCATGTGTCACACAGCAAACTACGTGAGTGCCTTCGGGTCCGAACCGTTATTTGTACTTGCCCAGCTACCTTACGCAGCACAAGCCGCCTCATTCCGGAACCCTTAGTGTACTCCAGCTCGCCGTATCAACAACGAACTGGGTTATAGCTTCTCTGTTTGCGCTCACTTTTCATGACAAGTAATTGATGCCCTGCGGCTTCGGACAGCACAGCCGCCATTATGCTACCGCAATATTTGATCCCTCTAGAGTGGTCGCTGTACATAGCACATCGTCTTCTGTATTTACAGACACCAAGAAATCAATGACAGCGTGAGAGCAAGTACTCTTCGATGCTTATTTTTCTTTTCGCGGCGTCGTTTGTCTCAGTTCGCTTCTCCCAACCAAGTTGAACGGTGACCGACGGATCATCCGCGTTGGGTTTTATTTACTTAAGCACAAAGCGGGTTTCATTGGGTGCCTATGAGGAACTAAGCGAAACGCTTTTTTTTTCCTAAGAAAGGCGCCAATAGCATTTATTTATTTTATTTTATTTTTTGCGTGCAACAGTCTTTGCTCTCTCTAAGTGGTCGAAAACATTTCGAACCTTTGACACGTGTCAAATGCTTTTTGAAAGCCTCAGCGCTTTTAGAAACGAAAGCAGCTTTTGTAACCCACGCCCAGTGCATTTGGGGCGCTGAGCAAAGGCTGAGCGTGTTTGCCGGTATGGCTCCTAAGTTTACAAAGGCTGCTGCAACGCAGTACTTTCCAGCTAGAACTGTCAGTGCTCGTTGCCTTAAAACATAAGTCACGTAGTACGTCTCAGCGTTACCGGAGAGTACAACACGAAGAGCGTAGTCCAACTGGAAAGCTATTCTGGATGTCTTAGTTGAAACGCGTGAGCCAGGACAAAAGGGAAGAAATTGTGGTCTCGCCAGAGAAGATATGTGGCAGTTACACAATGCGACAATAAAGAAAGAATTTTCTTAATAGCAAATTTCATAAACATGAAAATCGCGTTCCCTCGGAACGCTCTTCACTATGAACACATACGGACTGCGCTCCGCAGCGAATCGCTTTGTGTGTGACAGCGTAGCGTAAGGGGTGTTGTAAAGGGTGTTCGAACTACAATGACTACAGGACGATTACACCGCTACTATACGCTATTAACGCTAGATTCTAATACACTTACGGCGAAAGGAGAGAAGGGGGGAGAAAGGCAGACGAATTGATGAATGAATGAAAACCTTATTTGTCCCTTCTAAACGGAAGGGGCAGTGGGTTAGAGGGTGGAGGGAGGAACTACTTGAAGTAGGCCTCCTCCACCCTCTCAGCCCACTCCAGGATTGCTTCCTGAATGTCGGGCCTTGAGCTGCGCAAGGCAGCCTCCCACTGCTCCTCACAAGTAAGCAGACGAAAGACAGGGGCGTTAGACAGAACAGATTCTCTTTACGGTTATGGTTAGGCTCTCTAATACTACACGCAGCGCTCATATAACATCAAGGAATGAAACAGATGAATACCAAGTCGGGAGATGCACGTAGCGTACGGTGTGTTGCTTCTTGAAGGATCGCAATGCAAGCCTCACATCGCTTTGAAGGAACTTAAGCAAGGGGAGATTAGCTAAATGATAAATAAGCCTTCCTTCCCATAAATCAAGAGAAGAAATTCCGTGTGTTGCCAAAGGCGAAGTACGGTCGTTTAGGGATTGGAAACTACGCTCTACAACAGTGATCTCCCCGGTGCGATTTCTCAGGGAGTGATTCTTCCGTACAGAAACATTGGCTTTCTCTTATAGAATCGTTCGTAAGAGCTAGCTTCAACAACTAAAGCGGAAGACTTGACCAGTCGGTAGGGCATACACGGAATTTGAAACGGCGAATAAAAAAAAGTGATAGCAGTTGAAGAAAGCGCTGTGTCCGCGTCTCTCTTCCACTGGTCTCCAGCCTTTAATGCGCCATTTTAAATCGCCATAGTGCTCACTCGGAGAGGCACCCCATCCGGCAAACGGAAACAGATGTTACACCGTGTAGTAGGCTCACTAAAGGCTATCTTCTTCTCCTTCTTGCCCCTTGCAGTAGGCGAGTGAATAAAATAAGAATAAGAAAACGCACGACCATTTGAATAGTGATTTCTCAAATCGAATATGAATAGAATAGCCAAGCCAATTTGAAGTTTAGATCATTCGAACACGCCCACTAAATGAAGGTTACTCGGAGACGTCTGCCACATCAGTGAGTAGCCAGCACGTCGCTAGTGAAGACCGGCATCGAAGTTTAAAAAGAATAATAACAATAAATTTCCGGAGCTTAGGTGCCACGGATGTTTTCGAATTTGCACGGGTGTTCTCGCATTTCGCCTATAGACATCCAAACGCGGCTGTCGTTGACGAGAATCGAACCCGTGTCGTCGAGCTTTGCGGTGCTACAACGCAGCCGCTCGGCTATCACGGCGGTGGAGGTTATAAAAATGGTACGGAGCGAAGCAGTATAGCGGCGCCGAATCGAAGTCGGACCTGCGAGACGACGACAAGGTCGACATACGTCGACCTGTCGAGTGGCCTTTCGGCAGTTCACCGACGATTACCTCCCTTTCCTTTGTGTATTATTCCTTTGAGGCGGAGAGGGACGTGCCACGTTTATGAAAGCGCCGCTTTTGTGTGTCTCCGCAAAAAAAAAAAAAAAAATGAAGAAGAAGAAGAGAGAGCGCCGGAGGATGAAGGCGCCTGGAGGTAGAGGATGGTGTAGAAGAGAATCGCGCGCCGGAGAAAAGGACGCAGTGCCCACGACGAGGCGGAGCAATCTAGACGAAAAGTCAATGCGTGTAAGCGTTGAGCGAAGCGGGGAACGAGAGAGCAGCCGAATCGGCGAAGCGTCGCAGAGGATGCGAGTGGGAACCACGATTTATGCGGGGAAAAGCGATCGTCCAGTGCTGACAAAGGTCACAAACAGAGCATTCACGTCCAAATGGGTCATATGATGAAATCGGCCTTAAAGATTTTCTGGGGCTACCACGCGAACCCAGGCATCCTGTTTGGTCCTGTGCTTTGCGAGCTCCGTGCAAGACGTTTAGCTTGGTTTCCAAACTGGCTTCACGCGGTTGAAGATATTGTGAGCTACGCCGACTTGCCCATAATACACCCTCATTGTTGCAAGACACCTAGAACGTTTCTCCGGGCTCTACAAGCCTTGAAAAAAAAAAAAAAGAAACAAAGAGCCCCCTCACTTAAATACAAAACTTTTTAAGACATTTAAATGCGCAAGAAAAGGACAGCACCCATACGTTTGTGGTAACCTACGTTCTTTCTTTCTTTCTTTTTTTCTTTCTTTCTTTCTTTTTTTCTTTCTTTGAGCACAAGATTTTGTCGGCCAGAAGACATCAGCTTGCGCCGTTACATATCCACACGAAAGCACAGGGAATGTGAAATGAGTGCGTCACGCAAGCGCCACAATGTTGAAACACCGTCGGAAGTAAACTAACGACTGCTCGAAGGCCGTGAAGAAATCGCTCTGTCGCGGGGCAAGTCGCGAAGTGATGAAACGTATTGAGAAAGAAGTAGAAATGAAATATGTATGTTACGTCTCTGGTTCCAACAGACAAAAAATAAAGAAGAAATAAAAGCGGGACAAGCTTCCTTCCAGACTTTCTTGCTCTATATACTGCGGAAATTCACAGAGTACCCATACACTGATACGTACACGTAGCTCTGTGGACGTGGGTAAACCGCAGAGACACGCGCGCGCGTGTCTGTCTCCGTGACGGCGAGAAAATACGGCCAGTTTTCGAGCCTGCGCGCCGATAAAAGCATACCATGCTGTATGTTGATAACGTGTTTTCTGTCTATCTTTCTATCTAGCTATATATATATATATATATATATAGCTAGAAAGATAGACAGAAAAAGAATAATAATAAAAAAGAAGGGCGGGGGGAGGGGGTGGACATGATGCCCGCATATGACACACGTCGTCTGCTATTCCTCCACTCTTTGCTCAGTTTCTTTCAGGTTCTAGATCATTCCTGTCTTCTTTCTTTTCTTATTCTTTCTATTTTCATGTTTTTCTTCCTTCCTCTTTTATGAAAATCTCTCTCAGATAGGTATAAATAGAAGCGGAAATACAACCATAGGCATTCCTGATGAAGGCCGGTCTCCGGCTGAAACGTTGAATAAACGCTTTCCGCATTTTTGTTGCCAATTCCGCGGGTCTACTACTCATATATATATATATATATATATATATATATATATATATATATATATATATATATATATATATATATATATATATATATATATATATATATATATATATCTCAAAAAAGTTCTTCCTGGCTATCGGGATAAATATACTATCAGAAAGACACAGTGACAAACATAAGATTTATTCTGACGTTATATATATATATATATATATATATATATATATATATATATATATATATATATATATATATATATATATATATATATATATATAATCAGTCATCTATTTGCCTGTGTGTCTATCTCCGGCCATGACATCCTCGTGTACCCACCGTGGTATTAGGTAAAGTGTTGCTAAGCTTATCTCGAAGACCCGGATTCGGTTCCTGGCCACGGCGGCCGCATTTAGATGGGGGCGCAGTGCAAGAACCTCTGTGCACTCAGGCTTTAGGCGCACGTTGAAGATCTGCGGGTGGTCAAAATTAATACGTAGTCGCTCACTGCGGTCCCTCGTGCCTTAGTGGTTTTGGCCCATAAACCCCAGTACCCTATCCAGCCATCCTTGTTATTCTCGATTATCATCAGACATCACTGGCTGGCATGTCGGTGCGCTCATATATGGTCCAAAAAATTTTGTCCCTGCCGGTTCACCTAGACTAATACGACACCTGTAGTGGTCGGTGTCCGTTCTGCAGCTACTATATTTATTTTGACAGTGGTCTGGTGGCTAAAAAAGAGTGCTACACGGCGACATGACGCATCTGCACCGATTTATGTGCAGCGGTCTCGAGTCCGACACCCTGATGACGGAAAAACAAAAGAAACTAGCATATATCTGGGTGCCTTGCCAGTATTGTTTTGTTGCCGAAGGAGAATGTTATAAAACCGCGATGTTCTAATAATATTGTGCTTGTAATAACGCAGATTATCAACTGAGAAATTCTATTTAATTAAGTGGCTGTTATGTTTTCGATTTATCATAGTACCCCGTTTTGCTGCTCTTGTTTTTGTTATGCTCGTTATTTGTTATTTCTTGAGACGTACACAAGCTCTGTGCTTGGCGGTACGCTGCCGTGAGCGCCAGAAGGCCATTGCGAGATCCTGGGTAATTAATTTCTATCTGTCTCTCTAGCAGCCTACTTTGGAGAAGCACGTTTTGAAATTTGAGGCGTCCATAACTTCTTTATATATGAAGGTGCCTCGCGACCCCACCAGATCCAGTTCGTAAATTAAGTTAAGCGCCTGAAATGATTAGTTAAGCGGCTAATCGAAATTCATGAGGATCTTCATAATATATCTCGGTGCCTTGCGCAAAGAAACAGAGCGGTGCTAGAGCAATCCATCTAAACTAATAAAATTACACGTTATCAGCCGAGGACACTATGTAAAATTCTATTTAACAAGATTTCCATTTAATGAGGCCGTTTTCTCATTCTATTCCTTTTCGAGCGTGCTGGATAACACCGAAGACACGTACCCCAGTTTTCAGTTCTAGTGACGCTCGGCTACCATCCTCAACAGCATTCCTATGTCTTATAAGTCCATGTCAAATTCCACCGCCCCCCCCCTCCCCGCCTTGTCTATGCGGATCATCCTATCCTCGTCCCATTTACACGCGAAAATCGCCCCGGCCTAGCCACAGCGCCTTCTTCGAAGCCAAACGGCTCTCGATTTAAAGAGAGGCCGAAAAGCTTTCGTAAGCTGCATGACCACATTTTACTTGCATTTTTTTTTTTACTTTAGGAAATCCTTGTATCGCTCTCTTTAGACTCCAACCCATTCCCACATTTTATGGGCAGCTAAAGAGTGCCTTCAGAAAGGTTAGGCATTCGCGATAACCACGACTTTCTTTTTCGGTACACGCGGAACGCCTGTCGTTCATTGTGAGCCCTTGGCCACTTAAGCCGCAGGCCGTCGCCTTTGGCAGACAGTTTTAAAATTCCCCTCCGGCCGATCGGGGCGTACGTTTCTCGCTTCCTAAAAGTTGCCGGAGAACTTTCACTTGTGCATCTGAAGAACCGCGGCTTACATCCACCGTGGGGGATTGGCCAAGAATTTGGTGGATCTAGAAGATGGTGTATAACGCAATTTATGGATAGGACAATCGAATTAAAGGAGATATTTAACTACACGTGTCATTCAAAATATTTTATCCGAGATGTTGCACACTGAAGTGGGTCATACGTGAGCCATATGCATATGGCCCAGAAATTAGAAGGTTATTTATTTATACCCGTAAATTATCAGGACTGTTCATGTCTGAGTGAAAGGTTAAGTTTCATATTAAGGAGAAAGCAATAACGGCTGAAAGATTCAATAAAGAATTGTTTATGCGCATAAACAAATTCTATTCCCCTTAATAAGCTTGCGCTATAGCGTGTTGTGCTTTTCTTCGGCGGGCATTGCGACAGTTCGCTAGTACCTACTGCAAGGAGCCATCTTTTATTTTCTTTAATGCTACGCATTTCATGGCGGACTTGAGCAACTTTGTCCCGCCACGGTGGTCTAGTGGTTATGGCACTCGGCTGCAGATCCGAAGGTCGCGGGATCGAATCCCGGCCGCGGCGGCTGCATTTAGATGGAGGCGAAATGTTGAGGCCCGTGTGCTGTGCGACGTCAGTGTACGTTAAACAACCCCAAGTGGTCGAAATTTCCGGAGGCCTCCACTACGGCGTCTCTCATAATCAGAGCTGGTTTTGGGACTTTAAACCCCACAAAACAACAACTACAACTTGAGCAACTTTGACCGTATCTTATCTATCGGTACGTCTCGGTGCTCTCCTGGTCGTCTCGTTCACTTGGTATAGACCAACATTGACAAGGTAGGTAGGTAGATCGTGACGTACTACGTCACGTCAAGAATAATACGAATACGTGTGGTTCATACCCGGCCGTAACGCTGTGCACAGTGTAGGCGGGTGTGCGCCACATGCTATTGAATGTTCACATAGGCAAGAGGGCTGCAACGACCGAGGGCAGTGGAACATCAATGCCGTGACTGTCTCGGCAGTCACGGCACTGCTGTTCCAACGCCACTTTCGATTCTAGTGTGGGTTAACGTATCTTACAGTAACGTAAGAGACAATACGCATGTACTGCCATCACTGGACATGTTATTGTTCAGCTTTGCTCGACCCTGCAGGAATACGTTTATTATGTGCACATCAGGAAACCGTAACACGCGCTCCTACATTACAGACGTCTGTACTCTAAAGTGACTGCCAACGTTACGTCGTACTGTGAGGTACCCTTTAGTCGTCACAGTACTGCGAACGTGCCTGGTAAACTCACGTTACGTAAAAGACTGCTCAGTTTGTAAAAAGATGTTGATCGTGCTCTCAACACTTGGCTGAATGCCAGACAGTTCGGCATAGACAACTTTCTTCGCACGACATCGATTCCCACAATGTGTGGGATCTGTCGGATTCTTTTTTTTTTTTTTTTCAAATTTGCAGCAATAAGCCATAACATTACTTCCTATTTCCTTTACAGATACATTTTTGACCTCTAGTCATTCTGCGCAGGCGCAAACTAGGTAGATGTTATGTTTGTATTCACATTACCTATATCCATGCCGATACAGCTATTCATCGCTCCGCTTACCCTTGCATCGATCTATACATTTTTCTTCAACACGAGAAATCCTCACCGTGGCGTTTTTCTCTGCACAGCCTCAAAGGAATCCTTTGTGACGCAACAAGCTCAGGTATGGAGGTCGCGAGACACCGAAGGCCACGCGTGTGCTTCGATGCCGCTTTGAAAGCGCATAGCTCCCGCAGCCTTTTATTTCTAGACAGTTGCGGGACGCCAGCGACCCGATCCGGCGGTGGTTGTTTATGGCAGGTTCTGCGGAGACAGATTTCGGTCGATATTTTCCGGCGGGTTCCCGGAGCAGCATGAGCGAAGGCAAAAGCGCGTAACGCGTAAAGCACCACCTATCACCACGACGATTCGCAGATACAAGTGTCCAAGTCGATTTCTCCGCGGCAAAGCAGGGCGCAAGCAGGCCGTTCCTTGGCAAACGGTAGTTCTGCACTGGTACCGCCCGATTCCATGGCGGTGCTGCCTGTACAGGAAAAAAAAAACAAAAAAAAACGTCTTACTAAGTAAATGGACTAAACAAAATCTGGTCTCTTTACACCTCTGCAACACTTGAAGGTATAGAATGCTGCTGCACATTTGGCAATGTAATATGTAATGGTGCATATACTTACAGGGTGCTAAATCAACACACAGAAGAGAGGGACACACAGACACACAGAGCGACTTTTGAAAAAAAAAAAAGATATTACAACTACGACGATATCACCAAGACGGAGGCGCTCTGTGTGTCTGTGTGTCCCTCTCTTCTGTATGTTGATTTAGCGCCCTGTAAGCATATGCACTATTATGAACCAACTAGCCCAAAAAGAAGTTTTATTATAATATATAATGCATTAAGTCATACTTAGGCAACGTACACATTGCGGCAAGGCGTTGGTGAGTCTCAGTGAAAAAGTGCACGATTTGTCGGAGTTTGCAACGGCATATGCGAGAACTAATATATTTTTTAAGGCCTTAGCCAGATGTTCAGCAAGCGTTCATTCCATGGGAAAAATACTTGGATGGGGTTGCAGGTGTGTTCCACACGTGATGGATGCAGGCATTTCCATATGTGTGACGCCGTACTTGTTGTACAGTCGGCTAAAGTTCTAGATATCCTTTTTATTTTTCAAAAATCGGAATGTCTAGAGACGTTACTCTCGACCAGATGCCGCGTTTCATTTTTCTTTTTTTTTTCTTTCAAGGACGTCGCACACCGAGTCATGTAAGGCTTTCGCCTTAAAATTGACGCACAACTAAGCGATTGGACAGATTCATTAAGGACAATGTCGGCATTATAACAGCACATATCCAGCATTAACTAACACTAGTCAATACTAACAGGTACTGTATGATTTATTTCTGGGGTGTTACATCCCGAAACCACAAAATGATTATGAGAGACGCCGTACTGGAGCACTCGGGAAATTACGGCCATGCACCTGGGGTTCTTTAACGCGCACTGACATCGCACAGCACACGGGCCTCAACATTTCGCCTCCATCGAAGTGCAGCCGCTGCTGACGGGATTCGATCCCGCGACCTTTGGATCAGCAGCCGAGTGCCATAGCCACTAGACCACCGTGGCGGGGCGCTGCAAGCACTGGTAGTATGCAAATAAATGGAAGATACCCAGTAACATACTGGCTTCAAAACGTGCGTGAAACGTGAAAACTGGCGTGTTTTCGACTCACTTTTTAAGTAAAGGTTATCGAAGAGAGAGAGAAGAAGAATAAGAAGAAGACGAAGAATGAAGGGAAAGGCATGGCAGCCAGACTAGAGCCGAATATACTGCTTGGTTAGTTTACTATCGATAAAAACAATTATTTGTGGTGCAATATAGGTGAAGAGAAAAAAAAACACGAAGACAGGGCAGGGCACTGCCTCCTCTGGACAACGCAACTACGTCATTTTGAGAACGTCATCCATCAGCAGCAGCACATTTTAGGTCAACTGTAGGACGAAGGCCTCTACCAATGGTTTCCAATTCGCCCTGTCCTGAGCGAGCTGATGCCACTTTCATCATCATTATCCGATT
Source organism: Hyalomma asiaticum (assembly GCA_013339685.2). Classification (NCBI taxonomy): domain Eukaryota; kingdom Metazoa; phylum Arthropoda; class Arachnida; order Ixodida; family Ixodidae; genus Hyalomma; species Hyalomma asiaticum. Next base: position 54,964,437 of record CM023483.1, on the reverse strand, counting down.
TAGGTCCACTGAAGGACGAAGGCCTCGCCCAACGATCTCCAATCCACCCTATCCTGAGCCAGTTGGTGCCACTTTATGCCCGCAAACTCTTTCTGTCCGGGTCCAGTGATTATTACCGCCCTCTGCTGCTTCACAGAGCTGACCGCCGCCGTGGACAGATGTTCTGCAGCTGCTGGACACTGAGGGTGAGGGTTTAATTGTAGACATCGTGTGGGAGGTGGTGGCCAAGTACTTCACCAGGGAGGCCAATTCATGTTCTGATGTAAGAGTGTGTCGTAAACGGCAGTTGAATTCTGAAAGTCTTTCAGGTGCCCAACCGTCGCCGGGCCCCTCTACTGACGTAATCTCCATGCCTGCGAATTAATTTCATACCCCACCTAATATTTCGCCTGCCTCTTTTTTTTTTTTCATCGTCTCGGTTTCCGTTCTGTTGTTATCGCGGTTCATCGGTTGTCTGTTCCCTGCACTGTTACGTGTCCTGCCCACGTCCGCATGTTCTCTTATATAAGCTACCCCTGTTGGTTCCCTTATCCATTCCGCCCGCTTTCTTTCACATAACGTTACACCAACCATTTTTTTCTTTCCATTGCACATTGTGTAATTCTTAATTTAATCTTGCGTCGTTTTAAGGACAGCGGTAAGTTTCTGGTCACGATTTCGGGAATGTCTGCCGTACGTGCTCCAGGCTAAATTTATTCTTCGAAGAGTTTCCTTTTCGCTGGCATTCTCCTCTGTTAATAATTGTGCTAGATGTACGTACACTTGCGCACAACTACATATATGTATTTGTCAGGGATGTGCTTCGTGGGGTTGTGTACCAATTTGAGGACATGTGCGTCAGGGAGAGACATTATCCCGCGAAGTGCCTGAAGCATTTCACTTTAGGAAGGGGGTGTCTCTACCAGTATGGCTTCGGCATCCCTCTACAACTGTGATCGTTTATTTTTAGATATATAGCGTTGCTGCTAGATGTATTGTTTGCACGTGATGGACACAATGTGTGTTGGCATCCTTGACAAGTATGTTTAATGCTCGAAATAGCACCGCCACGGTGGTCTAGTGGCTATGGTACTCGGCTGCTGATCCGAGGGTCGCAGGATCGAATCCCGGCCGCGGCGGCTGCATTTCGATGGAGGCGAAATGTTGAGGCCCGTGTGCTGTGCGATGTCAGTGCGCGTTAAAGAACCCCAGGTGGTCAAAATTTCCGGAGACCTCCACTACGGCGTCTCTCATAATCAGAGCTGGTTTTGGGACGTTAAACCCCACAAACCAATCAATCAATTTAATACTCGAAATAAACTAGAAGAAAGTTTGGCGCCCTGAGGCACCTATCTCACGTCTCTTATCTTTACCTAGTTTACGCCCCAAATACTTGTTCTGTTAGATTAGGCGGCAGTTCTTATCATGCATAGGTCGCGACGAACGTGGTACGTGTCCTATACGGTAGGCCACACAAGTTTGCAGGCATTACGTCGAGAGCAAAATAGCGCTGACCACGCGAGCGCCTGCCAAAATTGACATGCGCCTTCTGGTGCCGAGACATCTGTTGTCGAGAGCATTCCGCTGGCACAGAGCAATCCGCCAGGGCCGCAATCTCGATAGCAGGCAGCTCGGCACCAGACGGCGCAGACGGCAGTTTTCGCACGCGCTTGCGTGGTCAGCGTTATTTTGCTGCCGACTGTAGGTAAGAGATTATGGGACTTCCTGGTAAGGCGAGCTGCAAGCTCGTGCTGCAGGACCTTTACCGCGATAAAAGTGCTACCTTGGTCGCCTAGCTAGCACAATTAACGCTTACTAAAAAGCGACGTTCGTCGAGGCACTAACAGTGGAATGGAATATAGGAGCTGATAGATTGTCGAAATTACCTCCTGGGAAAAAAGAAAAGAAAGAAAACGCTTTTAGCAGCGCACAACCACGTATTAATCCGCTGTAAGCATCGCGCTATGTGGCTTCAGAAATACGTACAAAGGCACTAACGCGGCGCGTGCGTAACGTTGTAGTATATATAGTATCTTGTCTATGTGGCACCTTCGCGCCTCAGTTATATATATTTTTTATTTTTTTATGTAACAAGCCGATAATTTTGTACGGGGAACAAAAAAAATGCAGACACAAACCAGAGGCTCAATGATCGTCCGGTCTGTCCATCCTAATGCGTCGTTTGCTCGCAAGTGTATTTCTCGTTCTTTCTTCCACGAGCGTGTATATGTACTGTCAGGTTTCTGTAGAACATATTACACGCTCTTTCTTCATGGGGCCGGGGGGGCGGGGGGGCACGCGCGCACTAATACCTGTGAAAGAAATAACACACGTTCCGGTTTCACGAAGCCGGGTATTGGCACCCTTGGGTATATTCCCATGTATATGTATAACGATCAAGAAACTTTGCACTCGGTCCTTTACTGAACAGTGTCGTAAGTCGCGTTTGATGTCGTAAGACGCTCGGTGCCGGGCTCTAAAAGGGTGCGCGAAAATATCTCTTTCTTTAAAAATAACATAACGAGACAATGATGGATGCGATTTTCTCACTCGCACACGCCCACTCCACAGCTGAGCCAGTAGGCGGCGTTCGTAAAGAAAGCGACTAGAGAGAGAAAGAGAGTGTGAAGAAGCTGAACATGTGCACCGAATAGATCTCACCAGAATCGTGTTTCTAAGCAAGAACATGCCCATGCTATCGCAAGACGACATGCACCCGCGCTTTCGTAATTCTGTTTCGAAGCCTAAAGTGCCGTCCTCTGCATGTTTAATGCCTCGCGTACACGTATAACCGTCACGATAACCGACGAACGCGCCTGTGCATATAGGTGGCCCTGCAGACGCTACCATTTCCGATGAGTCTCAATCTAGTTTACAAATAGCCTATAAAAATAAAATAATGCAACACGAGTGGCCTCAGTTTCAACGTTATATCTTCCTGCTACGAGCCACTGGATCTATCTATCTATCTATCTATCTATCTATCTATCTATCTATCTATCTATCTATCTATCTATCTATCTATCTATCTATCTATCTATCTATCTATCTATCTATCTATTTCGCTTGCTCGCTCGCTCGCTCGCCACTTGCCGTTGATGTGTCCGACAACGCCTAAGTGATTTTCAGCGTATAACATGTTTATAATGCCACCAAATATAATAAAACGGTGCAGTCAGAGTAGGTTGCCAGCAAAGCATCTGTTTTCGATATCTTGAGGAAACGTATGAGGAGGGAGCAAGGACGTTTCTGTATCTGATCCACCTGTACGAAGATGCTGCTTATTTAGTCTTTACGTACAGTTCACTGTACTATATACAGAGCAAATTTAGGAAGTGGCCGAAGTCATGCAGGAACAAGGTTTCTGGGTAGAAGGCAAGCTCATTCGTACATCTCGAACTCATAACTCACTCCAACGAAAGAAAAAAAAACCATTAAAACACCTGCATTATTCGGTTTGAACAAATGCTTTCGCAGTTGCCGCAACGATTTTGGAAAGTGCGTTGCCGGGATAGCTGGTACGGACCCATTACTCTTCCCCCCCCCCCCCCCCTTTTTTTTTATTTCCTTTTTAAGAGTGAAACGGCACACACGAGAATGGCGACTTCTCCTGTCTTTAATCATGGCGTCTTATCCTGTCGTCCTTCCTGCGTAGGTTGTCTTGCGCTAAAGAAAGTATTAGAGTTAGACTATTTGTATGGAAATGGGGCAGCTGATTTACGACTGCATTTCTGTGCCGCAACTTTAAAATTAAGCTTACTATACATAGTGCTACGCGCTACATCCATTATCGATTACGCTATCGCGGGGAGTCTATCCTTGCTTGTTTATTCTAAAGAACTCATATTTATTTCCAAAGCGTGCGTTGCAACTTTAAACGTCTGCTAACAGCGCACACACGCCTTCTTTATACCGTCTGGTTCGAGCTGACGTATTACCGTCCGCGTTACGAAAACAACATGTCACTGCTATAGTTCTCACGTTTCATTTGCAGTAGACTCCTAGTGTAATTCTTCCAGGATTTTGTTTGTTCCTCTTTTCATTTTCAGTCTGTTACCCTAGAACCCGGTTTCATAAACCACAGTCGTGTTACCCTTTCGGTGAAGCGGCTATTACAAACAGCGCTCGAAACTTTTGTCGGTAACAGCTGCCTCGAATATGAAATATATGCATTCAAGATTAAGCAATTTCCTTTGGAAAATAACTCCCCGCCGTTTATACCTGTGCTTTAAAATGCGTTGATTTTATTTTTTTATCTACTTGTCCTTTCTTATTCATCGTTCATTTCATTTCTTTTCCTCACAGTGCAGCATATCTTTTTTTTTTTTTTCCTTGATGAAATACTACGAAATTCCCCAGTGTAGCGGCATAAAGGCAAGCGACCCACTTTAATCTCGTAGCAGCGCGACTTGGTCAAGCAAGCACGCGCAACGTCCGAGCTCCCGGAACCACGTCGGGGACTCGACCATTTCAAGTCGTTACGGATAAGCGCGACGGCATATCGACCTACAAGGTAGGTCAGTCCGCCCGTCAGTCAACTAATCAATCAATCAATCAATCAATCAATCAATCAATCAACTTTATTTTCTTTGGAAAGGAGGAGCACGGGACTAAAAGCTCGAGTAGCTTGACACAGTCCCGGCCCCGTTATAACTTGGCAAAACAGTAAGATGGCAGTCAGTCATGCACAATGAGTACAAATAAATCGAAAAGTATCGCATAGCATCGAGTAACACAAAAATATTAACAAAGCGCTAAACAAAACGGAAAGAACTCGTTGTTGGGCTAGTTGGTGCATCGTATATGGGCGAAAAAGATTGTAATCCAGCCAAGGAGACAGAGGAGCACAAGAAAACAGTGAGGAAGACAGGAAAGCGGCGACAATACAGAAAGACCTATATGGTTGTAAAATGAACAAGAAAAGCAGCGATCGACAAGAAGAGGGGCAAAAATCCGGAGGGATGTGCTATTCCTGAAAATAAATGAACCGGGTGAAGCGTTCTGTGATAGAATTTTCAATACACGAAGTATTAAAATCTTCATGGTTTAATCAGTTTAGCAGGGTAGGTAGTATATGCAACGATTTGGGCTTGTTCGCATGACATCGACGCTTGTAACGCATGAAAAGACAAAGACGAAGGAAGACGCAACACACACATGCGGTAACTTTCAACAATCTTTCAACAATGTATGCGAAGTACAGGGGCTGCACAGAAGTTTATACCGATGGCTCAACCACATCAACCAGTTCCGGTGGTGCTATAGTTATCCCAAGAATGGGAGTCACCCAGCACTTCAAAACTTCCCACGTCACCACATCTACAGCTGCAGAGCTCGCGGCTCTCCGCGGAGCGCTTCATATTATACACGCTGAAAGTCCTGGAAAGTGGGCAATCTTCTGTGATTCAAGATCAGCTCTACAAAGTATACAGTCGTTTCTTCGACACGTGGAGCAAAACCACCTTACATACGAAATCGCGGTACTTGTGCAAAATTTACAAGAACAAGGACATGAGATATATTTTCAATGGATACCAGGCCATTGCGGTATCAGTGGAAAAGACTCCGCAGATAAGGCAGCTCGGACATCAGGCGATGAAGACCGCTGTGTTCCCATTCCGCTCTCAAGGACCGACGCTGCAAGACAACTTCGCACTCTTGCGCGAACCATGTCCTTAACTGAGTGGAATACCCCATACACGAGGCGCACCAGACTGCACCGGCTAAACCCATCGCTGCAACTCGGACCTCCGGCTGGTTTGCACCGACGTGAGGCTTCGCTTCTTTGCCGATTGTGGTTGGGAGTGGCCTTTACGAACGCTTACTCTGCGCTGATTGGAATGGCTGATAGTCCTGCGTGTGCTGTCTGCGGATGCGCAGAGACCATAGATCACTTGTTGTGCCACTGCCCACAATTTGAGGAACATCGACTGCCTATGACCGAGTCCTTCACAAAGCTCGACGATCGTCCACTTTGTGAACAGACAATCTTAGAATACCGTCCTCACGGTCCAACGGCTCAGAAAGCAATGAAAGCGCTTTTGGCCTTTCTAAAAGCATCTGGCCTAGCCGAGCGCCTATGATATTGTATAGGACTGCCCTGTAGGCGTTCCCCCTCTCTCCTTCCCTTTACTTTTATTCCCCTTTTCCCATCCCCCAGTGTAGGGTAGCAAACCGGACTCATGACTGGTTAACATCCCTGCCTTCCCTTCCTTATTTCTCTCTCTCTCTCTCTCTTGCGCATACATAATCATACACGCGCTGTTTGCAAAGAAGCATCTACAAAATATACAATGGTCTGTGCAGACTAACCAGGCCAGACCTGCGTGTGCAAAAAGAAACAGCAGGACCTGTTTGTTGAGTTTGCGGGAGCAGTTGTTCATAACCTTCCTTTAAAGTGCGGGGAAAATTACGTGGGACAAAGGGGAAGGTGTCTCAGCGAGCGTTTGAAGGAACACCTATACAACCTCGAAGAAAAGTGGGGTCGGGTTCCTTGACGCTCACTGCAGGCCTTGATCCGCACTGCGGAAATTATTGATAATGTCCACGAAGCTAATAATTTCCACAATAATTTCCACGAAGCGTAAATTATTGGTAGGCTCGGGGATAACTGTGTTTCAAAACCATCGATTGCCCTTTACCAAAAAGCGTGAGCTTATACTTGCGTAGTGGAGTGTAATGTTTTTTTGCAAACAGCGCATGTATGATGATGTTTGCGAATAAGTTTGTATATATATGTGGATCCTTGCTCGTGATAAATATTGTTGCATGTTAGCGCCTGTGCGCTGTCACGTTTTCCTTCGTCGTTGTGTCTTCATGCGCTACAAGCCTCACGAGGGAAGGTAGCAGGTAGGGCAGAGATCATAGTTCTAGGAACAGGTACGGTCAACATTTTTTTGTGCCTGGCTATACGAACACTTGTGTTTGCTTTTACTTTAGCAAGATGAATCACGTGGTCAATGCGGAATTTCAAAAGTTCCGATCCCAACTCGAACACTTATTTTGAGCGACCCGTTATAAGGGCATGCCGAGACTTCGTGTCAACCTCTTGCTAGAGGTACACTTCCTTGCGACATCGGCGTCACCACGGCAGCCGCCCTTCGGCGTCAGGTCGCGCGGGCAAATTGTACCATGCCACGCGCACTGATGCAACGTCCTCACGTTGTGCGCGTGTCCTGCGGACGTTAAGCGAAAGCACGGTGGGGCACTCACGATACAAAGAAGCACGCAGGGCTTTACAATAAGACTGTGCTGGGAAAGTTGGTTCGTGATGCGCAATAAATTAAACCTCGGTCGCATCTCGCTCACCACCAAGGTACGGTGTATGCAACACTGCTGGAAGCAATTTACAGCGTTGTAAGACGCCTATACGGCGCTCTTTCTTTTTTTTTTTTTTTTCTGTTGTCCAGAATCAGTTGCCTCGCGTGATACACATGGCGCCTCCGCGTGTATTGTTGCAAGAGTCTGAGCAGCTCCAGAACAACGCTGAACTTCGCTTGCGCTTTCAGTGACTCGCAAATGTGATGTCACGCTTCAAAGACGACATTGCATCTTCACTCAAGTGTTAAGACGCAAAATTTTATTGTTTCATTTGTAGAGCGCATATTTAGATTCAACAGATAGCAGGCGTTATCGTCTATCAGACCGAACTAGCGCGTCTTATCTATATACAAGACAGCAAGTAGGTATAGACCACACCAAATTGAAGAGTTATGTTCCGCAAAAAGTCTGGTATACCATTCAATCAAACTTATATAAAATTGGCGTGGGCGAAGCCTCATCCTAATTTATTTAGCAGGTAGAAGACTTTATTCAGTCTTTTCCATTACTTAGCAAACACATGGGGATCTGCCAGTGGTTAGCCAACCAACACTATATGCAACATCAGCAGATATCATCCTTTGCTAACCACTAGATCGACAGTGTAGGCAAAGTAAGTTTGAATTCGGTCAGAAATATTCATCGTACTCCATTTACAGAATGTGGGTAAAGAGGCCCAATAGGACGTGGTCTAAATATAAGTACGGCAGAAACCTTCGCCGCAACACAGGCAGCCCGCAGTACCAGCGGCGGGGACGACCTTGCAGTTCTTCGGGGCCGCAATGTCCGGAGTGCAGTCTTCGCAGGCCGGACAGTGCTTGGACGAGCATAAGAGCTCTCCGACGCGGTTGTAATCAAGACAATGAATAGGAACGGGCCCTGAGTCAAGGCACTCATGTCGCCGGTTCGCTTGTCATTGGACGGCACGCTCGCAACTCGTGCAAGTGCAGTCCACAATTTCTAAATTTATGTGCACCCACCCGTCGCTGCGCCAACTTACAGTGGGTAGCAGTATTAACCGGCGTTGTTACGCTCTATCCTGAATGCACGGCAACAAAATATTGCGGGACCTGCAAGCGCACGCCAAAGTTTGCTTGACCAATCAAGCGTCTTGCGCGCGTTGGAGGGCGCATTAGCAGGGAAAGAATGCACATGCGCTACAGAGCATGTGCACGTGCAGAGATATATATCGTATAATATGTCACATATAGTTTCGGCACTCGTTCGCAGATGCCACGAAGTATTGCCACCTCCACCCCCCCCCTCCCCCCCCCCCTTTCAATTACCTCACATTTTACGTACATGTACACTACTGTTGCGACTACTGAAATTTCAACATGCGAACCACGTCAGTACGCTGAGAATGAGTTTGTGTAAAGCAACCTATTACCAGGACTATATACCGTAACGTGCACGAAGCCCTCTTCGCTTGTTGACTGTAACGCAAGGAAATTGCGCACTTGTGCATATACTACCTTGATTGGGAGGGCCAACTCAAGGATTGCTTCGTTTTCCATCATGGCGAAATTAATGGTGGACGTCGGCTTGAATTTTGATGCCTTCCGACCCGCGCCGTCGGCATAAAGAATAAGCGGCGATTTTGAGCAGCGATTTTGAAAGCAATGGAAACAAATTACATCTATTTGACGTTTCAGGTTGGTAGCAAACTGCATATAACGTACGCCAACCACTCTACTTCCAGAGTCCTTCCTCATTTTCACGGATAGTACAATGAAGTGGTAAATTACAGCATGTGCCGATCATGCGCACCACAGCAAACGTATATCAGATTGCAAATAGAAAACTTTCAACTCGGCTCGTTTGCTTCTGTAAGCGTATGTGTCCTGTGAAATGCGACATATGCGTAATATGCATGCAGACTGATAGAAATTCGTAGTCAGAAGGGCCATTAGGAAAGCTTAAATCTACGTATAAATGTCCTAGAACATTTTTTCGAAGCATTATTCGCGGAAATTGTCGATCCCTTTGACAGCCCCGGTGTCCATCAATAACCAGACAAGTTGCTTTTGCACCATCAGGCGAATTGAGCGCTCGCGAATTGGCAGTAACTAAACGAAAAACGAAACTGTTTTCGTGCATATTTGATTATCAACTTCCTCAGAGGTCAATGAACATGGTAAGGGAATTAAGCTGGGATATTAGCATAAAGTTTCGTGAATTTATGCGCTCTTGATGTCACCTTACATATCGTCAGCGCTGGTGTGAGTGCGGAGCGATAATGACTTCAGTAAACCGAACTATACTTCGACAAGTCAATGTTCCCATGCATTGTGACACTATACCTCATCGGTTACCACGGTCGTCATTGATGGGAAAGATGCATACGCAAACTCCAGAAAGTAAAGGACATTGACGGTCCAGTCTGAAACTATATAGTCGATCACTATCACAGGTCACACATAACCGTAAACACTCGTATTCACAGCACTCTTCTCACACAACAGAAGCGTATCGGCTATTTTCGGAGATGATTTCCTGGCGTTGAAAAGGAAACGCAGCCGACTCGGCTAGTGAAACGAACAACGAACAAAAACGTTCACAACGTTAGCGAGCCCTTTCGAAAGGGTTCGAGGTATGGGAAAGATTTTAACGAGCGTCGTCATAAATAGAGACGTCTCAGCGCAGGTGGCTTCCCGTCGAATCTCCACACCCGCCATTGTTAACGGGGCATAACCCGAACGACGACCTCGCCACTTTATGGCCGTGGATGGTCAGGATTATGGTGCGCTTGCTGGGTTTTACGGCCAGTTCGAAAACAATTGTCGTCAAGCGACGTCTAGAAATAGCGGATGCTGCGAAAAGGGAGAAAAGGAAAACGAAAACAATTACGAGAAGGAAAGCTCCATCAGTGCTGGCGGGGCCGCTGAGGAAAATCACCAGGCCTGTCGACTATATATCGACCGCATATTGTTGTTACGAACGCGAGGTTACCGATGCTGAGATCCTTAAATGACTTAACGGCTCTGCGTCTGCATACAAGTGGGATATATGCACGCAGCGTAAGGCCGTATCGAAGCAACGTGAAACGAAAGAAACATGGAAAAATGGAAGGAACAGAAAAAAAGTAGCAGTCGTCATAGAGGCCTCGGAAGATCTGAAGCACACAGATGAATCCTTCTGAAGTTTTACGTGCAAAAACCACGATATATCATTGGGGCCCGGGGCACTCGTATAGTGTGGGATCCCAGGTTAATTTTGGCCTGCTGGGTTCTTTAATGTGCGCTTGTAGCCGGGCTACACGATGCTCCTGCATATCTTCTCCGCCTGCCGCCATATATAGCCGAGAATTGAACATCCTCGCAATTAGCCGCTACAAGCCTGCCACGGCGAGTAGATATGGTGCCGTGGAGCCAAACCCATCTACTACCGTTTTGTACGGGCGGATGTCTCTGTGTGAAAGAAAGAAAAAAAAAAAAAATAACGAGGAGACATCGCTTCGTCGTTACGTCGCGCAAAGCAGCAGTTGTGCCGGCCTTCTGCCCAAATCGCCTCAGACAACTTCCACTACGCTGAAGTTTTATTTATTTCCGATAGCGACGTTTCGGAGGCAGATACAGACCACCATACGCTTGATCGTCATGTTCTGACGATGAGACAGTGTTTCCTGTGTTCTTTCCACCCACCGCTAGCGGTCCGTGAGTTTAGCGTTCGCACCACTTTGATCCTTCAAGAGATGGTGCCACGCTGCGTGACCACGCCGGCACCGTTCGGCGCTGCGCGGGAGGTGTTGACGAGACTTGCAACGAGGTTCAGTTCAGCTCCGCCGGTTGCTATTTCATACTTGCATCGTCTCACGATTACTGGAGAGTCAGCATTATTTTACCCCCAATATAAGCTCCACCGCATGCTTCACTGCATAGCGAATTCTTGCTGCGGTGAAGCTGGCTTCAATAAACCCAAGAATAGCAGCCATTATATGACGCCACGGTGACACCGCGAGTATGTTGACGACCGGGAGGCCTATTTAATGCGTCTTATATAAGATCATTTAACCGTCCCTGTGGCCTCCAGAATACCGCCTAACAATCTTGTGAACGAGCGGCCTCGGTTTCTTTCACCTGTCAATTTCCAACAGTTAACTAGAAATTCGAATTTTGGTAAGAAAGACGTCTTGTAAATGTAGGGCCAAATTTCGAATATGTTTGCAATAGACGAGTGAAATATGTCTACATGAAGACCATGAGGTAAGAAATGTCTATTGACATTTTAGAGGCACCTCCGTGATGTCAGACTGTGTGTGACAACTGGAAGCCTGGCAAAATAAGATCGCAAATTGAAAGCAACTCACTGCCTAGTGCAATGATTGAGAATGGAAGTAGCTCCTGCTGCAAAATCATTCTTTTTTAAACTTCACACAGGCACCTTATCTGTGAAGACTTTTCTAGAAGATCGTGGTTTATTTACACCTTGGGGTTCAGATGGTCTTATATGTAAAAAGCCAGAAACCATCGACCACGTGTTTTTACATTGCTGGGAGGGCGTATATTTTGGGATCCTTCAAAGAACTTTAAAAAAGGATTTACTTTAGATCATATGGGATCAGATTTCTTCCAGTTGACGATGAAGAAGGCTTGCTGAGATCCTTAAATGACTTAACGGCTCTGCGTCTGCATACAAGTGGGATATATGCACGCAGCGTAAGGCCGTATCGAAGCAACGTGAAACGAAAAAAACATGGAAAAATGGAAGGAACAGAAAAAAAGTAGCAGTCGTCATAGAGGCCTCGGAAGATCTGAAGCACACAGATGAATCCTTCTGAAGTTTACGTGCAAAAACCACGATATATCATTGGGGCCCGGGGCACTCGTATAGTGTGGGATCCCAGGTTAATTTGGCCTGCTGGGTTCTTTAATGTGCGCTTGTAGCCGGGCTACACGATGCTCCTGCATATCTTCTCCGCCTGCCGCCATATATAGCCGAGAATTGAACATCCTCGCAATTAGCCGCTACAAGCCTGCCACGGCGAGTAGATATGGTGCCGTGGAGCCAAACCATATACTACCGTTTTGTACGGGCGGATGTCTCTGTGTGAAAGAAAGAAAAAAAAAAAAAACGAGGAGACATCGCTTCGTCGTTACGTCGCGCAAAGCAGCAGTTGTGCCGGCCTTCTGCCCAAATCGCCTCAGACAACTTCCACTACGCTGAAGTTTTATTTATTTCCGATAGCGACGTTTCGGAGCAGATACAGACCACCATACGCTTGATCGTCATGTTCTGACGATGAGACAGTGTTTCCTGTGTTCTTTCCACCCACCGCTAGCGGTCCGTGAGTAAGCGTTCGCACCACTTTGATCCTTCAAGAGATGGTGCCACGCTGCGTGACCACGCCGGCACCGTTCGGCGCTGCGCGGGAGGTGTTGACGAGACTTGCAAAGAGGTTCAGTTCAGCTCCGCCGGTTGCTATTCATACTTGCATCGTCTCACGATTACTGGAGAGTCAGCATTATTTTACCCCCAATATAAGCTCCACCGCATGCTTCACTGCATAGCGAATTCTTGCTGCGGTGAAGCTGGCTTCAATAAACCCAAGAATAGCAGCCATTATATGACGCCACGGTGACACCGCGAGTATGTTGACGACCGGGAGACCTATTTAATGCGTCTTATATAAGATCATTTAACCGTCCCTGTGGCCTCCAGAATACCGCCTAACAATTTTGTGAACGAGCGGCCTCGGTTTCTTTTACCTGTCAATTTCCAACAGGTAACTAGAAATGGCATGACAGAAAATCAGAATTACGCGTATTAAGCTGCAACCTTGCAGTAATTCTGAAACAAATTCGAATATTGGTAAGAAAGACGTCTTGTAAATGTAGAACCAAATTTCGAATATGTTTGCAATAGACGAGTGAAATATGTCTACATGAAGACCATGAGGTAAGAAATGTCTATTGACATTTTAGAGGCACCTGCGTGATGTCAGACTGTGTGTGACAACTGGAAGCCTGGCAATATAAGATCGCAAAGTGAAAGCAACTCACTGCTTAGTGCAATGATTGTGGTTCGGTTAAGGAAAAGGCGCTAATTTCACACCCCATGTCGAGATCACGGCTAAGCGTCCGTGGGGGTACGGGAAAGGGACTGAAAGAGGTAGAAAGGAGAGAAAAGCCCCGAAAATTTGGCCACCTGGGGTTCTTTAACGTGCACTCACCCCTCGTGGTCAAAATTTCCGGACCGGGAAAATGGTAGTAATACAACGAGCGAACAGCGCGTACTTTGCCAGGCACTACACAACAGTGCGCGTGTTCCTTTGTTGAAGAAAGACGGAGAAGCTATAACCAGCTGTTGCTTACAAGCTACAGTCGTGGCTCAGTCGCTCGCATGAGAATCATTCAAAACGGACCTGATTTACGGCTATCTTAGCCGATTTTCCCCTGATATCGCCGTCCCATAAATTTGAACCAACAAGTCCGAAAAAAGGAATTATCGAATCGAATAGCACTTGCATAATATGGTTCGTATGAAAAAAAAAATTCTCAAATCACAAAATTTACTCGAAGTGTGCGAACAGAGACTTTTGAGACATCGAATCGAATAGTGGGCGAAGACGAATCGCATCTAACAATTTCCGAATAATCATATCGAATATTGAACCGCTCTTCTAAAAATGAATATCAAATCTAACGTATAGGTTCTCGTATTCGTAACCTCGGAATTAAAAGCACAAGTGCTTGCACCTGGAGCAAATAAGCAGTCATTCGTATAAACAGAAAGTGCGATGTCCGGTGAAGCCATCCTTGCGTAGCGAAGCAGCCCGCTGCACTTGGTGAGCTATCATGTTTTATGCTTATGATACGCCAGCGGGAAAGAAATTTATCGTAACTTTGCGCCCAACCTTGCATGTATTTCCGGTACAGTTGACAATTTGACATATTCATAAACTAGTCGAAAAGCGCTCGGGTTTGCGAATAAGGGCTATCCGATTCGAAGATCGAATCCGACATTCGAAAATTTTCGAATATTCGCACAGTTCTAAAATGTATTACCAGAGGCATCTAGCTCTTTTTCTGTCTCTCTCACGAAGATCTTGAGACACTCTAGTCACCCCGGTGTCAGAGGTCACAATTCTTTATTTTTACATATGTATGACAAAACCGTGCTCGTGGCGACAGGGGTTCATTTATAAAGAGCGCCGCAAAGCGCACTGCGAGACGGTGCAGCCTGCTTTTTGTGCGTATAATTGATATGAATCGTAGAAAGGGAAATTTCGCAATGTCGTTGTTTCGTTGACCCGCGCACGTGGTCGCCACGCGTATAAAGGATGGTGTGCTTCCATGACATATGCCGCCTCCAGGGTATTCGCAGAAGACGTGAAAGAAAGCGCGCGGTCGTCGAGAGGTCGGCCTCGGGCCGGATGGGTGGGTAGAAATAAGGAGCATACGGATTAAGAGAAATAGACTAGGAATTTTCGCTCCAGCGTGTCAAAATGCTTCATTTTAGTGTGTGTGGTTCATGCGTGCATGTCATGTATTTACTGTGTCGTTTAGACCTGAGGCCAGGAGTCCACGGGGCAGCAGGGAAGAGTACGAGGAGCGTTCAGAGTGACAAATATCTACAATGGTTTATTTACATCATGAGGGTGGCTTATTGCCGAATCTGAATGCCGAATAATGCGTTCCCCACGTGGTTAAATAGTCCGCGTCGTCCTATGACGTCTTCTAGGGACGACTCAGTTCAGGTTTCTCCGCCAATCCGATGTTGAAGGTCCGAAGGAGGAGAGGGTGTTGGACCGCCCTTTTAATTACGAAGTTCGCCGAGGCAATCCTTATCGCAGCCGGACCACACAGGAAGGCAGCAGGGCTCCTTCGGGTGAAGGTATGTCAACACCCCCTGCTGTGGTAACGTTGAAGTGATTACCAGAGCCCGGCTCTTTTCCGGCTTTCGAGACGTCTGTCGCCTCGTCTCTGGTTTTTCTGTAGCGACAAACGAGCTTCTCATGGCGCCGCTCCGTCTCCGATGCATCGGTGGCAACCCATCCCTCACCCATTCGCCCCCGCCTCGATCGGGACGCCTGCCGTCGAAGCGTAAAGAAAACGCCCCGCCTTTCTTTAACGAGTATGGAAAAACCGGGGGGAGGGGGTCGCTCGAGCAGCAACTGTGGACTTCGCGCGGCTATCTCGGCGGCCATCAGCGGGCGGCTTGTAAACCCTCCTACGTGCTGCGCACTCAACGCGAAGAGACTGCGAAAGCATCCCCGGAGCAGCCATATTCTCTTACACCAAAGCTTTGTAGAGTTGCGTGAGATCGTACCCAAATGAGTTAGCTGCCAGCCTCACTTCGTATAACATTACAATTTCTTGCTATTACATTCACTGCTTCCCCCTTTCGGTGAAACTGTGATTTTTCAGATGAAATTAATATGGTGAGGCAGACAAAAAATGTGTATTTTGACAGAATTCATGAAACGGCCAGTGTGCAGCCTTTTGTTTTCGTTAAATAATGGACAAGTAATGCTTACGCACATGTGCTTCGCTAGTTTTTTTGTTTCGAAATGAACATTTATGGAGTGCTACGGTTGGGACAGTTGACATGGGAGTGACCCTTCTAACAGAATAACAAGCACTGCTGCTAGGGTGGTTAGCATGGCGTTCTAGCCACCATAATGGTGTGGCGAGGAATACCATAACCACCCCCTAATGTGTGTGTTACGCCGATTGCATGTGCATGTACATAATACAGGCGCACCCACCCACTTACACATAAAGGGTGCAAACGTCTCTATCGTAAAACACTCATATATTTTTGTAAAAACCACATATAACAGACGTGCCTATAGGTGTCTGCATACTATCTCCTTGAAACTCCTGCCTGCGCAATGGGTAATGCCCACAGAACAGCGATCCGAAGCACCAATACTGGTCTAAAGAACCTCGCGTGACATCAATGTTCCATTTTAGGCGCTAGCCTAGAGGTTGGGGAACTTTTTGTAGATGCAGGTAAACATAAGGTAAATTCAATCACATCTTCCTGCCATAGTAGCTTAGAGGCCAAGGAGTTGCACTGCTAAGCTCAAGGATGTAGGCAATGTAGGTGTGATTATGACCCACAGACAGCATTTTGAAGAGGGCAAAATGCAAAAACACCTGTGCACCGATTTATGCGTACATAAAGAGCCTCAGTACGTCAAAATTAATCCAGCCTCCCATCATGGTATGTCCCGTAATCCCATGCTGGTTTTGGTGCATAAACCACAATTTAATTTTTTGCTTTAAAAGCACTCATGCTCTAGTATACAGTGGAACCATGATACTGATAAAAATATTATCGGTTACAACAAAGCAGACAAGTAACAGTGTTGACAGCAGTGTTAGTGATATATGCTTATTACAATTTATCATATATAACAAAGCTTTTTTTTCTGTCAAGTGGATTTCGTTATGACAAAGTTTGAGTTACAAGAGTGCAACACCTTGCTTCCATGGGCAGTGCTGAATGCATGTTGCCACATGGTTTGATTGCCAAATTTTTTTGTGGGAGTAGTGTATACTGTCGTAAGCAATAGGAAATGGAACACAGAAATGTGTGGCAAACAGCCTCTAAACTGACTCGGAGCTATATGTGGATGGTGCTGTGAAAAGTCAATGGGAAAGGATGGGGTTCATTCACTAACTGTTGGCTCTTCCACCACGTTGGCATTTCTACGAAGAGGAAGCTTGCACCACTTCACCAATAACACGGTGTCGTCTTATAGTCAATAAGGCAATAACTGTCGCAGTGATTTACAGCGATTCCTTTTCTTTCTTTCTTTTTCTTTTTTTCACGCAACCACTTCATGGTACAACGTAGTATTAGACGTTGCCCTGTATTTCAAACCTATTCTTTATTTCATCGATGCAACGTGTTGTCAATGGCACCTTGAACAGCGGCGCTCAAGGCAATGGTAACATATAAATAGAATAAACAAAAATGAAAAGAATCATTGGCAAACTGTCTCTCGTGCGATTGTATCAATGATGCATTAACTAATTCAAAAATAATCACGTATTATACTGCAGTGGCTCATGCTTAACCATCAACTGTGATGTAGCGTAAACATGCCTCGAGCGCCTTTTAGAGAGCGGGAAGATATCAGAGAAATGCCCTAAAAGAGGTTATATGCATATCAACAAAGGACAAACAGATGCACAGCAGGAGTGCAAACAGTTGTTAGAACAGTGCGACTGCACGTCACCGATAGCTGGGTTTGAGGCTGTCTGCCACGTGTTCCTGTGTTCCCCTTGATGTTGATCACGATAGTATAAGCTGCCAAGTCAATGCAACAAATGTACGATGACCTCGCAAGTTGTAGCAGTGCTCTGTCTGTACAGTTTGGGAGCCCACCAAAAAAAAAAATATGAGTAAGGAGAAACAAGGTCTTTAATGTGACATAACATCCAATTTTTTTTTATTTTTTGTGCTTTAGTAGAGTGGTAAAATACACATTTGCATTTCAAACCACCCAGACAAGTGGGTTTGCATTTGTGGTGTGTGGCCATCTTTATTGCCAGTACGGCCTAACTGCATTGTAGAACCGCTAATAAAGAGTTATTTCTAGGCAAATTATTATAATATATCTGCCCATCTATATGTGACTTTCAGTATTGCTTCCCTGTTTTTTCGGACAATTTACTGCTTGACACCGAAAAATGGTACAAAAACACATGGTTGACACAATACTCAGAAATCGTCTAAAGCAGGTGTTGCATAAATGCATCATTCGACAAGTACATGTAATGCAGGTGCAGTAAGACCAAAGCAAGAACTGTAAATTCTGGGTGTAGAAATGCATAGAAGGGAATCAATCCAAGGTTCATAAAAAAAGAAGGAAAATACTGGGGAAAGGGTAGTCAGTGTAGTGATATGCATAGTTAGCTGACCAAACCAGCATTAACAGAACAAACAGCAGAAAAAGTTTTGCAGTTGTAAAATCAGTAGTAACATGTGAAAAACACTGACACAACACTAAAAGAACAACACTTGACATGAACATGGTACAAGGGAAAGCTCAGGGATTCAACGTTAACACTCCAAGAGTTAAATAACAAAGAGAACAAAAATAATAATGGCTATCTCACAGTAACAATTAAATCATCAGCACGGTGAGCCCATGCTTGTCGCTACTCAGTCATGGGAAAGGTCACTGCTTCGATGCCACTTTGGCAAAGATTGTTCCGTGCCCATGAGCCATGCACTGACAGGAAACTCAGTAAGGCACGAGTATACTTCTCATGTGCTGAAAACACTCATAGCATGGTGCGCTAGATGATCTCAATGCAAAGCACATTACCTTTCCTGTGTTTAGGTTTCACAATCCTTGACTTGAACACAGTGCCTTAAACACCAACACTCTACACTGGTAATGCAGCATAAGACGATATAGTAACTGCGCCAACATATGATGGCGTCTAAACACAATGTCAGTAACTGCTTCCAATCGCTGTAAACACAGCACTCAAATACAGAATCAGTTGCACTTAATAGGAACTTGTTTGACAGAAAAAAAATGTTATCTGAAAGACATTTTGTAAGCTTGTATATCAACATACACTAACCTACTCAAAATGTTTTGCCAACACAAGGAATTGCCTGAATAGCAGTTAGAGCAACTCATCACTCAAACATCCATTTTGTGTCTCATCACATAACTGCAACAGTTTGAAGAAAATGTGTCTCTGCAGATGTTGAAAGCCGGCCACAGCATTGTTGTCAAGTGCAGTATAATTGGGTAGCCACATCTGTCACTGTGCACTTTCCTATGGAGTCTCTAGGGACAATTGCATTCATGGAAGTGTATATATAGGTCTGTCATTTTGCTTTAGCAAGCTACACGTTAAACAAGAAAACTTTGCAAAAGAATACAAGCTGCATGTAGGATCTAGCACAACATTTTAGTTTTTGTTAGTGAGCACTTGGCAGAAATTTTTATCACAAGTGACAGCCAAAAAGTGCAAAGATTCAGGAGCTCTTGAATCGGCTGGTAGACCATCTTCCAAATGAAACTATAGATATAGACCAGTGCTACGACAGTGATGAAATGGGACAAGAAATGGCTGTGTGAGCGGGACATTAGGCAGTGCGTGGTTTTTAAAGCAAGAGTTGACATATTCGAGCACACAGTGTATGTGGATGTGTGTGCAAATTTTAGTACTTATTTTCACATGGCAAGCTTGCTACAATATGACAATGCAGAAGGGTCAAATAGCGCAGAGAAACTGCATTCACTCTCCAAATCGCAAAAAATGCTAGCCCAAGCCCCAGCAACTTATATCGGTCCACAAAGATGACTGATGTGGTTACTAAGCACGAGATGTGGATCTACTACAATGACCTAGGCGAACTGCACAGTTTCCCTTTTTCTTTTCCGAGAAAATATACCTTCTGTTCCCTTAACGACCACTACAAAATGTTTAGTCGATTGAGGAGGGATATAACTGTTCCACATAACATAAAGATTGTTTTTGAATGATAATGCAATCACTGCAAACGGGCTTTTACCAACTGTTAAACATTTGTGCAGAGACAGATTTTTTTGACAGGCCACTCATTTCGACACCATCACTGACGTGCAACAATTTGCAACATTGCAGTTCGCTGTCGTGGCAGGTCACCTTTCTTTTTAACTTCATGACAATCTCGTTGTCCTCCCTAGTCCATGCACACAACCATCCCCAGCGAAAACAATATTGTAAAATAAATCTTCCCACTCACAAGTTCACTTCATGGCACCCACCCAATAAGCTACAATGACAGATGTGTCTGACTGGAAGCATCACTAAGCCTCAGTAACAGCATGTACGTAGAGTGGAGATGAAACACTTGTCCTCCTTTTTTAGAGAATTCCAACCAATGAATGCTAGTAGGATAGTGTAATGCATGCCTACAAATGCTTGTCTTGACCCAACAATGAAAAACGTGACAGTGTGTGAAAATAATGCATTTTACAAGCACTGCACGGGAACTCAAATCAGTCAATATTCCTACATCTCTTTTTTTCCATCTTTCCAAGTGCTCATGCCACATCACTCAGTGATCTTCCTTCACTGATACACCAACCCCGCTTTTACTTCACTTCACTTTTGATGAGCCAGTAACCTAGTCCTCGTGATAGTGCCAATGTATCTCATTCATACAAGCCGTCGATAAGGAGTAAGAAGAAGCGAAAATGGAACAAAAGTACAGCAGAACTGCTGCGTTATTCTGAAACATAAATCAGTGCCCCCATATTTCCATAAAACAAGCTCAAATGGGCTGTGGCCAGTCATTAATGTCAGATTCACAACCTCACAGTTGTTCCCTCAGTTAGTACTTGCTGCTGGAACCTTTTGAGCTGGCACCAGTTAACGTAGCCTCCATTTAATAGCAGTAATGCAGAAAGAAGAAAATGGGTGACAGAGAAAGCTATAAAACTAGTGCACTGCAAGAAAAGTCATAACAATTCCTCTTTAAATCCCCGTAAAAGTTTATGCTTTTGAAACTTCCCTTTATTAAGCAAAAATGCTCTAGAAATGGATATGACAAGTGAATTTAGTTCACGAAAATGCTTACTGACTGGGGAAAAATCTAAAAATAGTGCACTGTGCTGTCAGTTAAAAAAAAAAAGAAAAAAGAAGAGGAGTCAGTGGAGCAGTTCAACAACAGATCAATCGGCCACACTGCCAAACCGGCAAACATTCCGCATGCATCGGAGAAGCCCTCCCGCCAGAGGAGATCGTAACAAAAAACAGTCACATGCAGTTCTTTTGCAGTGCATGCCACTACACTCGAACCTCATTATAACGAAGTCAATGGGAGACATGGAATTACTTGGTTACACCCATTATTTCATTACAACCATTACTGCCCTTAACTGATATATTTGGGTGCAAATAAAACAGCGCTGTGGCCTGAGGTAATGCTATACAGAGCAGTGCATGCGATGAAGGTTTATAAAAGCAGTAAAAAAAAAATATACTCATCAGTACCATGCAAATCAGCAGGTGGCACAACAGGCTGCGTTCTGTCGCAATGCGATTATCTTGCTTCTGTTCAGTGTGCGGCTCATCCACATTCCCGCGTAACGAGGGAAACAGTGACAATATTGAACCCTCAACAACGAAAATACGCTTGTCGTGAACAAGTAAGACGCGGCAGACTACGCCACTACAACGCACTTGATGTGTAGGCTAATGAATGTCGCTGTGTCAGCACCAGCTTGGCAGGCTTGCGATTCCCGAGGTCACTACATCGTCAATGCACTCTCGGACGCCACGCCCAGCTGTGCCAGTGTTTGGTGGCGTTCGTGGGTGGCTATAATGAGAGAAGTGGATGCACTAATTATTTCTCACCACCGCATGAAAGCAACAGCGCAACATCATGTTTGTCCTCAAATATCCACTGCCTGGCTACGCAGTTAGCATGGCCTCCGAGATTGCCATGATGTGATCTCTGAGGCCATGTTTTCAAATCTAGCTGCTGTACAAAAAAAAGAGGGGATGGCAAGTGAGGACTGCAATAGGAAGGAGGGAGGCAGTGGTGCATACTGGTGAGCGAAGCCGTTTGCACACGGCTACGTTTGGCCGTGTGCAGCAGTTTCATCGGGCCGCAGGATTTTTTTCAATCACCGTGCCGAGCACCACTGTAGCGATTTTGTTGGCATGAATGCACCTGATTTTCGGTTTCGGAGACTATCTTAGTTCGTTATACCCATCGAAAGGTCAATTTTACGTCGTTAAAACGAGGTTTCAAATGCATGTGTGTCTATGGGGATTTCAGGAATAATTCTATTTACTTCATCATATCCCATTATAACAAGGTTCGAGTGTATTTATCGGCTTTGTCATGCCATGTCATAAGAGCCCAAACCTCTTGCTATGGTGAGCGGTGGAGCTCACACACGAAAACAAGTTATAACAGTTGCACCAAAGTAATTTCGGCAATAATAACAAAGACATGGCAATAACAAAGGAATTCAATCCCCCATCCTATTGAAGTAATTCAGCCTCTCTTCGAAGCTTTTTTTATAGAAATTCCTCACTGTAATTGCAGTACGCAATGTATGATCCAAGAATCTAGCTTAACATGGTAGTATTTCTCTGCAGTGCACTTGTAAGCTATGAAACTATGGTGTTCCTTCTCTACAGCCTTCTATATTGAAAAAAAATATCGTTAAAGATAGCGTGAGGCTGTGACTTACTCCTCATTGAATTTTGCGTGAAAGTGGAGGAACCATAACGGTTGAAACTAGAGTGATATAGTCAGACCTGCTTAGTAATACAGTCGAACCCGGATACATAAAACCTGAAGGTGATGGATAAATTGCGAATAGGTAATTTAATGCAATATATAGGGCGCATAAACTAGTACACTGTACCAAGTGGTGGCCCTTTCCACTTTAGTCTGCGTATCAGGGATGCTTACCAATGCAAGTACTTCATAGTGAAGTGGAAATAAGACCATTGTTACATAAGCCCCCTACATTCTCAGACACGCATTTTCATTTTTTTTCTCTGTGGCATGTAATTAACCTCTGCATCCAATGTTTCATTCAACTGCATCTGCCAAAACAGTGTCTTTGATCAGCAAGAACACTACTTCCAATGATGGGAGAAGTGAATGGGGTACTGTTAGGAAAATAGCACTTGTACAGCAAGAGTGCAAAGCAGTATCAATGTATACAACGTGGAGGTGAATGTTTTTGATGTACACTTAATACAGTGCTATACCTTCGTACTAGATATCCAAGGGGATGTTGCAGCTGTTTAATATAGACAACAGTTCAATACATCCGGGTTCAACTGTACACTTGCCTCATGCCAAACTGGCCCTTACTCTTCTAAGCAGGCTTTCTGTTTACAAGGCAAGAAAGAACAGCATCAGTCTACCACCTATGCTATCAGTCTGGCGTGTCGATGGCAAGAGCCGCTACAATGGGACGAGGTTCGGCAAGCACCGAACTTCGGGGACGCTGCCGAGGTATCGCCTTGACCTCCGAGGCGGCAACAGCGCCCGATGAGGGTGGGCTGTCAGCTTCGTTGTTGTGCAGGCTGTAGGAAATGTTGCCATACTCCTGAAGCAATGGGCAGGCTCCCAACAGGAACTGGCAGAAGTCCTTACGGATTCCAAACCACCCTGCAAAGCAGTGACAGCATTGGTTACTATAAGCTCGACATCTCAAAAGTGGCGGCACATGGGTGTTTGATATACGAGTGTGCCACCCCTATACTTTTGCAATGGATCTTAAAAGGGATTTTATAATTGTTCGACATAGCCAATAATTCAATGTAGCTGTGTTTGATATATCTGGCATCAACTGTATACGCTTTTTCACAGAAGGCTCCCTGGGCGCTGCTATGACCCCCTCTGGGCTGTGCTAAATATGTGTGACCCCCCAAAAAAGCACTGCGGAGGCTCTGAGGTCAACTTTTGTACCTAAGTGAAATAGTAAACTGATACTTCACTTTTACTTAGCACACAGTGAAATAAAGTGATATTCGATTTTTTTTTATTATGTCACAGCCCCACATGGCAGTGCTCACTCTCTGCTGTGAAAAGGTCTATATATCTACATTATACAGCTTGAATTGCCAAGCAGTCATGGCACCTTTGAAGCATGCTCACCTCAGACCCTTGTATGTTTGAATTCGATTCCCATCGCGACCCAACTTTTCTGAAATTTCTTTTCAGCTCAATAATCTTACTTTTGTCTGCAAATGCTACCCTGGAAAATTTGACATCAATCTAGGCACTCTCTGACCTGCTTTGATTGCTTTCCATAAGAATTTTTCACTTATGGTCAATGCCACTGACAACAGATTTTCTGCAACACAAGCTCCTTAGCACTATCGCATTAGGACTACCAGAAAATGAATTCAAAAACTCTCACCACAGCGTCAACATTACCTTCATGACCCATGCTGACTATGCAACAGCAGACTATAGCATTTAATAGCATCACATGAGCTCGTATTACAGACAGAAACAGTTCCATCACGTACAGTGGTTTCCCCCCTTGGATCCAAAGGACAGGAAGATGAGAACAAGGAACGTGAAATAAAGGGGTGTGCATGTTTCCGTGTAGCCAAGGCTATCCTCTGTGTCCAGTTTATTCGACAGCAACACCTGCAAAGAGCAGTTAACAAACTTGCAACTTTATAGCTCCACACAAAACCAAACAGTGCAACCAGCTGTACATGAAACACTCATATGAAAATGAATAAACAAGGTTTGTGATCCAAGACTGGGACTTCATTTTGCCATCAAATTTCCCTTAAGATATGCTAGTTATCTTTTGATGCAGCAGTCATAAAATAGATGTATTAAGAAATTTAGGAGATGCGAAACACACACATGCATGCGCAAAAGAATTGTGCACAAAAAGAAATGTTGTGAACCATAGACAGCGATAACTATCATTGCCAAAAGTAAGTTTTAAGTAAAAATCTACTGCCAAGAAACATTAAGGGCAACTTTTTGTATAATGTGCACCGAACTTCCCCTATGCCTGTCAGACAATCTTTATTAACCCCCTAGAAGTGCTACATCATAAGAAAGGAGGGGCTGCATTCAGCAAGGTGTTTTCTTATGCAATCAAGCCAGCTGTTCTCAAATCACAATACTAAGTGCTAGTATTTCCATTCATTCACCCGCCACGTAGCTTAGTGGCTTGCGAAGCCTGAGGTCACAGGATCGAATCCTGGCCACAGCGGCCGCAAAAAGCACCTGCATACTTAGATTTAGATGCACAACCGCATGTGGTCAAAGTTACTCTGGAGCCCTCAACTACAGGGCGTACCTCATAATCACAGCTGCTTTTCACATATAAAACCCCATCAACTATTACTTGCTTACCTGAAGGGCTGAGCAAGGTGTTCTCTTATGCGATCAGGCCAGCCAGTTGCAAATCACAATACTGAGGAGCATTTCTATGCATTCATTTTTATTTGCTTAAAGGTCCTCAAGGGAGCTTTACATAAGGGGTGGATTTGTGCACATTATGATACAAGTGTCGTCATTGCATGTGAATTCAAACTTGACATGCTCTACATGAAGCTTTATTCTTTTATCTTTAAAGGGCCGGCCCCTAAACCACCCCAAACATTTTTTTGAACATTTCAAGTTAACACGTGCATCAAATTGAGAATGGCGCAACGATGAACGATGTCAAATGCAGCAGCGCTATGCGCCACGGCCGCGCCACGAACTCGAAAAACATTCCAATGCGCCTCGCCGGCCATTTCCAGCATGCCAAAGTTAGCTGCGACGACATTGTGGTTTTTGGTGATGTCAGAAGAGTCCGAGCTCCGCTGATTGGTCAAAGGAGAACTTCGACTTCCGGTTAGTCTGCTAGCAAATGCACGCGCTCCTTGCCTGTTTGTTTTTTCTCGTCGTGTGGTGTTCGCGTGTGCACGCTTGTTAATTCATAACTGCGCTACGCAAGTGCAAGTCAGGCACGGCTGACTAGAAACTGCGGCAACTGTCAGAACACGGCAGATAGCGCCAGCACAGAGCGTTGGCGCAGCACCAACAAAACACACGCGAACGCGGGAGCCTGGCGGAGGCCTCACGTCAACCGGAAATGGACTGCGCATCAACGGCGATATATGTCACGTGACATTCAGAGGAGCACTCGGCGAGGAGGTGGCACTGGCAAGCAGCTGGTGCGGTGCAGGAGAGAGTGAAACAAGCAAGCGCCGCGTTTTAATAATCAAACGCGTGTAACTCTGCTATTTCGGCACCGTTCCGAAAAAATTCTTGCGGCTACGTGTTCATTGCGGATACCGGCACAAAAGCAACACTACAACTAAATTTTGACCTCTGGGTGGTTTAGGGGCCCTTTAAAGGGGTCGTGAAAAGAATATGGAGATGCCCGGTTGTAATTTTCACTGCTTCAATATGCATTCAACAAGCCGATTCCAAAATATTTCGGCGCAATATTGGGTGCACTTTTAATAGCGTCTGTTTGAAACCCCAGGGTTCTTACGCTCTCGAAACGACTATGCGACACTAAGAGCCGGCATGGTACTATTCGGTGACGTTGCAGTAAGATATTTTTAAATTCAAAGGTGTATTGAACTTGCGTTTGCTCTAAAAGAATCAATTTACTTGAAAGCTAGAATGAAAGAAAATACTTAGACACTGTGTGGTGCTGCCATTCGGAAGCAAAGCTGCAGCACGGTTTGTTTTCCTATGGCCTCCGAGGGCGCGCCCACCTCGGAGGTCTGGTGGCTAGCAAGGTGACGTCAACTGCAGAGTTGAGGGGAACGCGGGCAGTGAAACCGTAACTGTGTTTTTTATCGCTCTAAATCAACCAGGGCTGCGCAGTATTGGTATGCAAGAGTATCGCAATAGTACCATAGAGATACTATTGAGTACCTGTATTTCTGTATCAAGATACATTTGATGGATACTTTTACGATGTATTGATTGCATTGTGATACTGTTCAGGACACGGCTATCTGTTTCTTGTCTGAAATGGACAGATGCTTTTCAGAAAGGGAAAGGCAGGCTTCTTTGTGCTGAGCCATGGAAAGGCACACCACCAGTCAACGGCAAAGGGAGGATGGCAAAGAGCACCTACAACCACAGGACGGACCATGTGGTAAAGAGCCTGATACCACTGATGGCATAACCAAGGAGGCAGTATTGTGAGCCCACAACCTGTGCCTCAATCAAGGCAGCTGCGGACAGCCTCTGAAGCTACATTTGTGCTTTGTAAGATGTAGTCTAATGACACGGGCATTGCAATATACTGGGAAATCAATTAATTTCATGCTGGTGCTGAATGACTTATCTTAACAGAATCAATTCAATTTGTTTCTGGGACTATCCAGCCCAAGACCTTAGCCAATCTGGGATCACTGTGCAGTGCCTGCACAGGGACAGGATTTCGTGCGGTGTCAAACTTTGATGGACTATCTGATGCAGACAAGCGGAAACTCGGGTGGTACGGTTTTTCCTTCACAGGTGCAGACAAAAGGTTGTGCACCAGCACAGCCACATGAGAGTTCTGAAATTTCAAGGCAAGGCTCTAACCAAGTCGTAGCTCATTTCCAACATTAAAGGGCCCATGACAGCTATTTTTTTGTTGGAGACTTTTATGTTCTAATGAGTAGAACAGTGTCTTATAATCACGGCATGGAGTGGCAAATTCTCCAGCGTGAAGTCTAATTAGTCACAGCATCGTTGATTTTGTTCAGTTTTAATGAAGCTTCGAAACGCGCACCGAAAACTGCAAGAAACTAGCGCCGCGGGGCTAGCGCGGCGGCTGTCGGAAGTGAGCGCATGCACTGATCACTTGAGCTCAAGATTCGGTGACATTGCGGAGAGCGTGAGCGCCAGACCAACTCGCCACACGCGCTTTGCATCATAGCGTGTGTACAATGTACGCTTGAGCGACCAACACAGAGAGGAAGCAGAAAAATAGAACTTTTGACGTGGCCTCCGCGATCGGCTGCGAGAGCCGATCTTGGAGGCTACGCTCGGAGGCCATAGCGCGGCGCGGTGCGCCCGTGTCTCTCTGTGACATCACGATATCAACTTACAAAAGTGAAACGTCACAGATGGCCCACTAACTGCGTCACACTAGTGGCAATGTCGCGAGGTGCTGCAAGCTCGGATGAGCATTCCCGCTTACTTTGAAACCATATTAACATTACTTAGAGGCGACGTTCGCCGCTAATACTTGGTCAAGATTGCCTTCGTATGCAGGAAAACCAATTAACGCAAGCATCTCGCCTTTGAAATTTTGGTGTCATGGGACCTTTCAAAAAAAAAAAGGACATTTGCCATCCGTATTCACAAAATCTCAAGTCATGACATGAAACATGCGGCCACTTACAAGAAACACAAGGAGAGGGCCCACAATCATACTGTACGAGACAGCCGAGTGTAGGCTAGTCCGACGCTGCTCAGGGCTCACTTCAGGGGTCCGCAAGAGGATGCTCGCAAAGATGATGGCATAAAGCACCCCAATCACTGCCAGGCACATCACGATCCACAATGGCACAAACACCACCTGAGAGTGCATAAAAAATGGCAGTTACAATTACAGCAGCACAAATGGCAAGTTTTTTATCTGCTGATAATTGACGACGGTGGCTAATAACTAGCTACACGAATTTGGTCACAGAGCTCCACTGTACTACATTTGTTCAATATTCACGACCCTGCACTGTTTAGTATATGACTGGAAACATTTAAATAACATTTATATTTTACACTTCTCTACTCCATCTTTTTATGATTAGTTTGCACTGATTTACTAATATGTAATGCCTCCCTTATTCAATACCTAATACATTGCCAGCCATATATTATTTTGAAGTAAACACATGTGAGCTTATTGCAAAACTTAGCTAACCAGCTTTCTGAATACAATTCACTCTATAACAAAAACTGAACCCTTACAACAAAGCTTCACTTTTTGAAAAGCATCAAACTGTGTGGAGACTTCTCTGCATAAAGCAACTGGACCGTGACTCAGTGAGCTGTCACTCAAGCTCTGCCTACTGAGAGCTCTTTTTTTCCCACGTCAGCAGAGAAGTCAGGCAACAAAAGTGAATCAGCTGCCATTCAGACTGACATGTGGACGCACAGATAACTTTCAAAGAGCATTTTTTAATGAAGCCCCCAAGAGGTCGTTAAACTCCCAATGCACTTACATGCTGGCTTCAAAGTGGTCGAGTGTAAAGGCTACAGCAACTGCCCGTGCACACACTCAATGTATCCGGCGAGCATAGCATCAACAAAAAATAAATTTACTTGCAGTGAAAAGAAGGACATGCAAAAATCACTTTTTGCATGAGGCAAACATTTCTGGAAAGGAGTAGGTGGATAAAATGAATTTGCCTCAACATGTGAATGTCAGTTTTTCAAGGAAAAAAGCATTAACAACAGTTTTAGGGAAAACTCTATGCAATTCCTTTCACAAGTAGAACTCACTGTCACTGTAGAAAAAAACATGCTGTTGTATTATGCAAATAGCAGCATGTTAGTTCAAGATCAACAAGTTGACAACATAATCTGCTATTAGCATCATCTTGAATTCGATCAGCTGGGCCATCAGAAAGACAGCTAACATAAAACTAGCTACCACGGACAAAAAGTGACATTTATCTGAGTAAGGTAGTGCAGAATGTGGATGGCTAGCTTAAGAATCGAAGGGTTCGACTGTCCTGTGCACATCTCTTCTGAAAGGCAGCATTCGTATCATGTCAACTATGCATAACCAGTGCACAATCACGCTATCACGCCAAGTTTTACAAGCTGCAAACTGATGGCTAGGAAAAAAAAAATGTGGCTGATTTCTCTGTCAACGGAATCAATATAACACGAAAGTGAAATGGGTCTTCGCATAAGCAGTTGTTACATTGAGGTGAACTTGCCCACTGCTATCAGTGTTTCGCTGATATGGCACTGTTTGACGTGGATGAACCCACATTCACTCAGTGCCTCCATAACTTCAAGAACCAACACCTTGTGGTAACTGCAGTAGTTAACATAATAACTGGACACAGTTGATCATAAATGCCGTGCAACAAACGTATCTATCATATTTATTTGCGCCACATTGGCCCATCAACATCGTTCCCGTGGTTGGGTGCCTAATGCAGCAGTGTTCTTGTTGCCATCACGCTCAAAGAGTGGTCAGCAGGGGAATGCTACCCACAACGAAAGGTAACCGGTGCTCTACCACTGCCCTTTCGGTGCACATTCGTTTGAAGCTGTACGAAGGCGGCTATGTTCTTTCTTATCACACTTCTTTGCGATGCCCACGGGGCTCTGCACGCGTGCATTGAGGCGGACTTTAGAACGCGCCTAGAATGGTGCCGCCATCCAGGAGGGGCGAAGTGGAGCAGCGGTTATTCACTTTGCCCCTCCTGGATGGCGGCACCGTTCCAGGCAATGTGCTGGATGCACGCGCGCTGAGCTGGAAGAGAGTGTCGAAGAACAAACGAAGCGGGATAAGAAGGGATATGGGATGCACTCGTGCGGCTCCAAGCATGTGCAGCGTTAACGCAGTGGTAGAGCACCGGCTTCCTCTTGTCATGGAGCGGGGGCTGCGAGTTCAATTCCCAGCGCATGAACAGAAGTTTTTCTGAGTCATTTTCTTTCTTGTTCTTACATGTTTATTTTAATGCATCGTATCCGTTATGGTAGTGATGTATGGAGTCATGGTGGACTCCAGCAGAAAACATTTTCATGTTAAAAAAGCGTACAATATACGGCCTTCAGTACAAACATTTACTGTTATACATAATTCACAGATCACAAGAAAAATACATGCAATCATCACAACTGCTTGATTGCTCCATACAGCACTGGATGATTTCTCAACAAAAAAATAAAGGAGACAGAATTTAAAAGTAGACTTCTAAAATTTTAAGGTAGCTCTTCTACATCAGGCATAACACCCCCACCTCGCAATGCAAACAATGTCATAGCATTAAAACAAAGAAAATTCCAGGCAATTATGCTGCCTTGGTGGAAAACTTACCACCCAGCTCCACTGGATGAACTTGTCCAGCTGGAGAGCCAGGAATATGAACTGCAGCACGTTCACGGAACAGAAGAGCTCCAACTGAATGCAAGAAAACATGACACCAAATATGGCTCAACTCCCACAGGCAGCCTCTTGTGCTTTTTCTTAATTAACCACCCAAAATGCCAGACCTTCTAGAGTGGCGGGTGGGAAAACGCTGAAAAGATTGTACCGAATGCATGTATGAAAGCAGCAGCTTTAAAGAAGAGTAACCCTAATTATAGAACAATCCTTTGCTCAACATTTCACCTTAAGAAAGTCAATGACAGCACCACATCTCAACAGAAGTGCCCACCACACTTCATAAATGCACCAGGGCAATTCTTGAGAAGCATAGCATCTTGAGAAGGGCAGCACTGCAAATCAACTCAGCGGGGTAAAAGAAGGGCTCAGAGTCGAGGATTGTGAGGTTATGGGAATAAGCCACCCCAAGTAAAAACAAGCCATAAGGCAGAATGAAAACATGAAGCGGCGGGATAACAATGTGCGCTGTAAAATCACACTATAGAACTAAATGCCGTAGAGGCGCTGCGTAGCACTTATTCAATATGGTAAACAATTGAGACACAATTCTAATAGAATAAAACAGTGACAGGCCAATGCCTCCAATAAAAACTATGCCTGGAGTGTGAGCCACAAATATGCTGTCCTTCATGGCTAGCAGTGCTTACAGGAGGCCTTATAAACCTGCTGGATGAGTCCCTGTAAACATGTCGATGCGCGTTGCTTGGAGACGGCCCCCTCCCTTTCTCAAAAGATTTGAAATTGGCACCAATGATCGAGCAGGCGGCCGCCCCCACCCCTTTCTTACACCCCGTTTACAAACCATGCATCAATGCCTGGTCGCATGGCAAGTATTTTTCAATTTTGCAAGGAGTTACACAATAAATTATACAAAACAATACAGTAAAGTAAGGAAAAGAAATTGTTTGGCTGCACTTTTGCCGAGGCCTGATAATGGCTGCACTATAGCCACTTACTTCTCATCTGCATAGCCAGCCATGATTATTGCTGGGAAGCAACAGGCGTTGTGAGTTACCATTTTCATCGGACTAGAGAGCTAGAGTAGTTCTAGCTTGCTCTAATTAGACAGACGGACATGAGCTGCATCAGTTGCTAGCGTGAATTTAATGTTTGGTGCTGCCCAGGCTTGCAGGCCCGCAACTTGTGTGTCCAACTCCGAGGAGTCATTTGACGGTTTCGAGAGCAATAGCATCAAATAAAAGGAGTAAGTGCACTAGTTCCACAGATATTAATGAAAAGAACCACCCTGCATTTTTTTTTTTCTCCAGAAGTTCCACTGCCATTTTGAATTTGTTTGTGGCAGGGCAGGGGCCTCCCCTATAAATTTGTTGAATGCCTTTCAATATATGCTTGATCTTGTCTGCCTCAGACATCAATGCGTTCACCCGCCAGCAAACGTCAACGATGTCCTCATTATAGCTAGTAAAATTCTCTCCATTTTGTTGAGCTCGTGTGCTCAGATGTTGCTTGGCCTGAAGCTTCCATACCACTGCCCAGTCGATACTCTAGTGAAGTTGGTCTTAAAGACAAGCCACGTTGTAAAGTCGGCTTCATGGTTTAGAAACCAAGGCATAGAAACATCCAAAAGGCAAAAGGAGATGTGGCTCAACTTACTGTCATCATACCAATTACTATGGGCACTCACTCGCTCATATGTGGCGATGCAATCTTCGATGTCCTTCTCGTCTGTGCCCGAGAAAATAGGGGGATCAAGCTGACGCAAGGTACTGGCACAAACAAAGAGGGGGGGGGGGGGGGGTGCCGTTGGAGGTGTCAGAGTGCCACTTGCGTCGTTGGGCATGATGGGTGGTAGCGTGCGACTCCGAAGTTCCAGGGTGTGGTGTACGAAACCCAGCACTTCCACCACTTGCTAAGATGTTTATTAGAAGGCGATGCGGGCGAATGGGCAGCAGTCGGATGAGTGAGACCAAGCACAGCAACAGCAACCACGAGCTTATCTCAATGACTATGCTGCTGAGACACAGCCAATCTTCTTCGCTACATATTTCTCACCCAAGGGGGAGGGGTGGTCTCACTCGGGATTTTACGGTATTTACCCACTACGAAGCGTCAACCTTCACTTCTTCAGCTTTATTAGGACAGGACCTGAAGCAGCAGTCAGTACAGTATATAATGAACAACTTTTCTTTGAAAACTCTATCAATTCATTATATTTCGTGGTGATAGGTTTGTCCACAGAAGAGAAAATTAAAGTCAGTTCCATTCTTTGAATTTCAACACAACATTAAATATGCCACTTATTGTTCATCTAACTGGTTTGCGCTAAATCAGAGGCTATAGCAAAATGGAATGGGCCAGTGAAAATTCCTGTGCATGAAGCCATGCCTTGAATTAAGTGCAAGTGGTACATTCAGCAAAAACAGGCCTAAGTGATGTTGGCCGCTAGAAAATGAAAAGTGCTGAAAGTAAAAAGTTGCAGTCACCTCAAAAGAGCGGTCGTGCTTGACTGCCCAGATGCATACAGCAATGGAGAGGACCGAGATGAAGATGAGCGGTATAAAGACGAGCGTCCAGAGGTGCCTGTCATTCTGCAGGTTGTCACAAGCAAGCACCTCAAAGACGAGGAGCAGCAACTGTAGGAACAGGCTGATGACCATGGCCTGGTAATGGACCTGACCATCTCCTTCGTTCCTTTATTGAAATAAAATGGCATTACTTTAATGTAATGAAAACACTACATATATTCAAATGGTGAGACATACAGTACATCCCAAACTAGGCAGACCACATGTACCACTGAACCACAATAAAATGGTCTACAAGACAGCACTTAATGTCGCAATTAATCCCATAATATACAATTTGCTTCAACTACTTGCACCGTCACACAACAGCAATGGCCCCTTATCTAAGTTAGCTAGTTCAATGAGTTCTGATGAGTTACAGCTTAGGTGGCAATGTGACTAGCAACAACACGTTCTTGATAAGTCAGTGTATCCAAACTGTGAGCGCTGTCAACTTGGCATGGACATCTTTGTGTACGAAAACTTGAGCTTCATTTCAGTGTCAATGGCTTCTTGTACATGGCGAGGGGTGACATTATATAAAATCTGTGTTTTCAGAATGAACCTTCAGTTGGTAGCTCAACAGTGCTCCAGTCTGTTCGTGTTTTCCTTTCGTTTTGTTGGTTAGCTTCGCAACATGCACATTCAACACAGAATGCGAACAAAAGTGCAAGAAAAAGATATACATTTTGCGGTTCGATCAATTTGTGCTTCGCATTTCAGTACCTGTACTGTGGGTGAGTCCACCATACGTAGCTGCCCACGACGGCTCCAACGATGACCATAAACTTCCAGATCCAAAGGGGAAGGAACACGACCCAGTAGTTCCACGAGATGACGCCATCGAGCCTCAACGAGAAGAGCAGCGTGAACGCTAATAGGCAGCAGTGAACTAGAAAACGACTGCAAAGACACCAAACAGCAAACTCTGTCAACGAGCACAACCGTACGAGACCTAAAGAATTAGACCCTACAGCATGCAAACGCCTACGAGGGGCGCGGGTTTTGACCCACTTAGCTGGAAAAGCGATTTAGATCGCCGAAAGCTGGTGCGGTGCACAGTAAGCTGGATAGTCACCTAGGATTGAAGTCTTCAAAGAGACTTTGAAGGTTCATAACATCAGGTTGGAGGCACGAAGAGCCAACTTGAACGCCATGCGGCGAGGTGGCGATAACAAAAAAAGAAATCACTTGTCTGTCGCACTTCCTACATCCAGAGATCACTTATCGCACAATGCAGGCCCACGCAAGTCGCCAAGCGATACGCGCTGCTAGTTTTTCGGTCATGGTCAACGTTGAAGAACATTGCACCGCGAGGCTATGTAACCACTTTTTTCGCACATCACAGCTTGACAGTGCTTTTAAATTACACACATTATTAAGCGTCCTTTCGTTTGCTCGCCTATCGTCTCTCCCCCAAGCAACAACAGACGGAGGAAAAAAATTCTCCGGTTGAGACGAATACCCGAAAACGGCTTCGGATGGCTTATGGATTACTCTCCACGGCAGGAGCCAAGGCACCGGAACTATTTTCCAGTTTCCTCTGACGATACTTTTGTACTTCCTCGTTTCCACTACCGAGGAAACGATTGGAGACTGGATTAAATCGAAAAAGCATAGAATTTCATACCATTAGCTATTAGAGTTTGCTCGTGAGTGGTTCTATTTTTGCAGGATATGGAGCGGCTGATAAATGTGAAAGTTGAAGAACTCTGATAAATGCATCCTTCCTCCATGGATAAATGTGATCCTGAAAGAAAGTGTTCCTGCGCAACTTGAAATCACCCGTCTGAATCGGTTGGCTCCAGCAGACTTCTAAGGCTGACTCAACCTTATAAATGCCATAGGGCCAACTGTTGTGCAACAAGCGTTACTAACGTTATAGTGACTAGAAGTATATTTCTAGGCTCTGTACTAACGTCCGAGCAACAGCCTTGCGGTGCAACTTCGAGCTACGCTCCGGAAAGCGAATGCATGGCCTCCAAGATTTGCGCGCGCCGGGAACTCGCAGATAATGCCCCTCCTGGCCGCTGCACTAGGGGTGTTCTCTGAGGAGGCAAGTTGGGCAACTCAGTCGGCTTGCGATCCGCTTCGAGAGTACGCAGTTAACTTCCGGTCCTTTTCATCTTCGGCACCGTAGGTATGGCTGTCGGCAAAAATAAGGGCCTGTCTAAAGGCGGAAAGAAGGGCGTTAAGAAGAAGATGTAAGTGAAAAATATCACCTCTGGTAAATTAAGCGGTTATTTTTTATACTGCCGATAAACAGCAGTGCTCCGAAGGCATGACACTTTGAGCGGATTGAACTCGATGCTGTCGCGGTGTGGCTGGCACCCGGTGCTTGTTACCGCCACGATCTGCTGTATTTGAGCGATGTAGCTGTTTACTTTGCTTTTTGTATTTCGTTATT
Organism: Hyalomma asiaticum; assembly: GCA_013339685.2. Taxonomy (NCBI): domain Eukaryota; kingdom Metazoa; phylum Arthropoda; class Arachnida; order Ixodida; family Ixodidae; genus Hyalomma; species Hyalomma asiaticum. The sequence continues at coordinate 54,928,664 of CM023483.1, read as the reverse complement.
GCAGTGTTGACCCGTTCACGCGCAAGGATTGGTACGATGTCAAGGCGCCGGCCATGTACGCGGTCAGGAATATCGGAAAGACCTTTGTCAACCGCACGCAAGGCACAAGTGAGTGAAACCATGCTGACTTATGCGACTGGTGTTTGTGACACCTCTGTGTGTGACATTCGTTCGATACTTGCACATGAACCCTCTGGCTCGGCGCATTTGCCTCTTGCTGGTTCTCAGATTGTGCTACATCAAATCCCGCTCACCACAGGCGTGCAACTATATAGTGCCTGCCTTCCATAATAGCTGGAACACTAGCAGCGTAAGAAGTGCGGGTGTGCACGTAACACAGTTTTAACCTGCGCAATGAAAGGCTTGCGTTGCATTTTTTTTTCTCACTGCAGAGATTGCGTCGGAAGGGCTGAAGGGACGCGTTTTTGAAGTCTCGCAAGCCGATCTGACAAACGGTGAAGATGCATTCAGGAAGTTCCGCCTCATCGCTGAGGAAGTGCAGGGGCGAAATGTGCTAACCAACTTCCATGGCATGGACCTGACCACTGACAAGTTGCGTTCCATGGTCAAAAAATGGCAGGTGTGTATCCGTGTGCCATGAATGCTGTGAGTGTTGGGAAGAGCCATAAGCTTTGTAATCACGTTTCCTTAGTATGCGTAAATTTATTGCGACTGAATTGTGTCGTTGCGACATTGTTGTCTCTAGTGCATAAAGACGTGCACATACAGCCTGCTTCGGACTCCTCCAGCAACTTGAAGCAATTGTGGATGTGGCACTTGGATGCTTAAAGGATCTAACCTTTCAAGCATAGCCAAGCAATGGAATAGTTGCAACAAGTTCCTTGCTATGTTGTACTTCAGTTGCTGTGCTTAAATTTTTGTCTGCTCATCAGAACTATTGCGCACTGAAATGAAGCCTGCAATGGTTATCGTATTCTTTGTATACCCATATTTTCTGGCAATGGTTTACTTCCTAGTATTGTAAGAGCAGTGGCCTATGCATGTAACGGGGAGTGGGTCGTTTGTTACTTGCTCCATGTTCTCGGCAAGCAGCCATTCTGTTCTGCTGTAGTAACTGAACAAATGCTCGTATTTTTTCATGTGGTTCATCACTTGTGAGAAGCCCTCTGTACAGTGACATCTGCACATGAACCCTCCGGCTTGAAGCATTTTCCTCTTGCTGGTTCTAAAATTGTGCTATATCAAATCCAGCTCACCACAGGCATGCAGTACTTTGCTGCTTGCCTTCCATAATAGCTGGAACACACATTGGCCTTGTAATGTGGTAACCCTCAAGTACAAAGACTCCATTTGCCTATATTCTCTATCACATTATGTCGGCCGTTGTTCCTGCCTCAAGCTTTTAGGAACATTGTCAGTAAACCACCCTAACTAGATATCTACATATTATCTTATACAGTGAACCCTCATTATAACGAAGTCGCTTTATTCGAATTATCACTTTTATCGTAGTGTCGCGCAGTCCCAACCCAAATTACTCAAAGCATGTCGATAGCTTCCTCCGCTAAGAGCGAAGTAACAAATTGCGGATGCATATTCACGGCGGGTGCAAACTGCTTTGCACATGTTGGATTTTCCCGGTCGCACACACAAGACGCTAATGATGACTGTGAGGACTGCCACGATCTCTACGAAGCTGTGAACAGCATCGTTGGCGGAGATATGGAAGGCAACTTCGAATCGTTTGCGATGGCTGACGCAGATGTACCCGTCGTTGCCCCAGATACGGATGCCGAAATAGTAGACTTGCTTGAAGGCCCCGATGAGGAAGATCAGCCGCTAGACGAACAGCCTCGCGAAATTACCAACAGTGGCACAAACGCAGGAGTGCCTCCGTCTGTTGCGAAATACAGTGGAGTGCGCGGGCTGCGACCACGACGTCATAATTTGCCTGAACAAACTGGAGCAGGCACTTTTCGCGCCCAGCCGAAGCACCCGACAAAACCAGCTGACTGACTTTTGTGTGGGAATAAGTTTGTTTCACTGGAATACCACTTCTGCGAAGTTGTCGTGGCTAATTTAGCTGTACTTGCTGAGCTCTTATGGGGCAGTCGCGTATATCGAGTTTTTTTGCCGTCCCGTTGACTGTTTTCATGTGTGTGCGCTGCACTGAATTTATAACTCCATTTCAACGAAGACATTTCCCTTGTAAAGTGTATATGGCACTTTTGCAGACTTTGATTGAGGCCACAGTTGATGTGCGGACGACTGATGGCTACCTCCTGCGAATGTTCTGCATTGGTTTCACCAAGAAGTGTGCAAACCAACTGAAGAAGACTTGTTATGCACAGCACAACCAGGTTAGTACTGATTTTTTTTCGCTTCTTGGTTGTATGATGGCACATTCTGTGTATATTGGTTCACATGGTTCTCTATTTTTCATTTTGCTAGGGCACTCTCACCACTATCGGCTTGAAACTGCAAGTTTTGTGCCCTGTTCGAAGCATGCCACTGGCTTAGCAGTGTAGTAATGCTGATATGTTAGATAGTATGCCTGTCTAGGTGGCTGCATTGTTGTGCTAATGAACTTTAAGCTACAGGTTCGATCCAGGCTATGGCATCTACATTTTGACATAATGCGCGAATGTTTTCTAGGTTCATTCTAAGGAATTTCTGGTGCTAAAATATGTAGTGCCTCACCAAAATGTGCCTTGATAACCTCAGGAAAATGTGTGTGTGTTTTTGCATATACCAGTTACATATGGTAACGGTATAAAGGGACTAGCATTTTCCATGTCTAGAGAAAAGTCTAGGGTGTGCTGAATGTTCAGCGTTCAAATATTAAGTTATTACTGTAACCAGATCACTACTACAAAATCCAAGCTCGTGCCCTTCTTTCTCTTTTGTTGACATATTTCAGATTGGTGCCAAAGACCACACAAGTGTTCTCTCTTGCAAACTTTTATAATGTTGCCTAATAAATTGTAAAAGGGGAAATTAGGCGACGAAAAGAAATTCATAACCAGGGAAAGCTCGCATCTCTAGTAAAGAATTCAAAAGGAATGAAATTGGATATATTTTTCACTGCAAAAGCACACAACCAAGGAATTCTATTTAGGCCAGTTGTGTCCAAGTGAGGGTGTTGGCAAGTTCTTGTCATGGGATTCCTGCAGAATGTTGAAATCATTAATGTGCAGCATCCATACTTATTAGAAGTTTGAGGGCCTTGTAAATTTCTGCCGACTGATGGTACATGTAGCAGCTGGTGATTCAGCATAAATGTTCAAGATCCCTATTATTCGTTGCTGCATGGGCCCCTAATGTGTAGTGCTAATGATTGCATCACAAAGGACAACAACGAGGTGTCTTTCCATAGCATGTGTGGGATGGCTGGTGAATCCTGCAGTGATGAATACACATGTAGGATTCTGTGAAGGATTGTGTATACCGTAGTACAGGCAGTGTATGTGTATTGGGTCAGAGGTCGCCCCCATACTTAGTAACATTTTTCTACTTAGACAGAGCTGGCCTAATATTTAGGTCTACTCAAGGTATACAGATATATAGATGATTACTTGATATGCGGTTATGTGCATTTTCTCGAATGGGGTGGTAGAAGCCTTTAATTTTCTAGCTAAAGGCTTGACTTCTACTTCAGAAGTACCGGTAGATCACAAGCTAGTTTCTTGATGTCAAGTTAGAATGAAATCCTTCCAGATCTGGAAAACCTCTAACGAACTACACCTAAAACCATTACACGCTTGTGGAGAATGGAAATGAGAGCAAATCGATCGGTTGCAAGAGGCCGGGTATCCGTTCGCTGTAATGCAGGTGTCATGCTCTAGGCTGACGAAAAAACAGGGTAAAGAACTATGCATGATAAATCAAAGGCAGAAAGATATAGCTTCCAAGCTTTCAGTGATTCTCTATGTACACAGCCTTTCACATAGACTTTAAAAAGGTATTCTGGAGTTACAATGTTCAGGTGGTGTCTTTAGCTAAGAACAAAACAGGAAGTGTGTGTTCAGAGGTAAACAAAGTTTGAGATTAAGGGGGGAGGTGGCGTTCAAAAAAAACTTTTTTGTTTGTTGACCTAGAGCAATGAAATTTGGCATGCATACTCATAAGCGTCTTGAATAGGGAAATATGCAGTTTCATCATGATACCGTGAGTAGTTCCCAAGTTACACCACGCTACACGGTCCAATTATATGGTCTGCTCGTGGAAAGCCTAGCGCTGTAACAAAACGTGCCAGGAAGCTGCAAATGGTGTTGATCTTTACTCAAAAGAATACTACAGGGTCTGACACTCTCAGAATTTTTTTATGGCTTCTCTTTTTTTTTTATAGAGACCATCATGGTTGCCTACACACATTGTCAGAAACAGTGTCATGTACAAATCATCTTCTAGAAAAAAAAACTGGGCCATAAACAAGAAATCGAAGAATGTCAGACCCTCAAGCAATGTTCAGGGATTCAGGAAAAAAAACGGCATCAAAATTGGTCCAGTCATTCCCGTGCGACTCTTTCCACGAGCAGTGCACAATGTCCAAAACACAGTTGTGAGAAAACGCCTATCAAAGTTTTCGAAGTCATTTGCATTTGTTAGAATGCACCAGCACTGTAGTTCTTCGTATCTTTGTGTGGAGGCAACCTTTTGGGTCTCTGCCCTTTCATTTCATGCATGCTTTATGACTTCTTTGCTTGCTGAGCGTCTTTTTCGGCAGCCCTGTGGAGGGTAAGGACCCCAGGTAGCTGCAGTTTCACCTTACCGCCCCCCTCCCTTGGCTACTCTGCGAGTCATACAATATACAATGTGTCAGAACGTTCACAAGAACTTTCAGTGATACTAAGCAAGGAATAAAATGCACCTAAGCTGCACTACCAGCGCTCGCTGACCGCACTTCATTTGTCCGCGAGGTGAGCGCTATCTGAGCGATCGCGGGGTCCGTCCACGCGCGCTGTGCTTGGTCGCGGCGTTTGCGCGAAATGCCGAGCCGCGTTTCCGAATAGTCGGCGCGTAACGTGCCTAGCCTCGGTTTGAGTAGCCGATGCCCGAAATACCCGAAATGCATTGCCGCTGATCCGAAAAGCCGCCGTGCGACGTGCTCGGCTGCTGCGCCAGCAGCCGATGCGCAGTTAGGCCTAGCGCGACTCCGAGCCGTAGGCGTGCGGTGTGCGTTGGTACGGCGTGGGGCTTCAAAGTACTGCACATAATGCTCGGTTGCGAGTCCGCGGTGCCGCTACTTGATGGCCTTCGTAGGTCCGACGCGACCGCGCTGCTGATAAGCGGAACGTCCGCGGGTCCGTTATCTGTCGGTCCGAGACGCGCTTCGCAATGTTCGTGACACGCCGCCGTTATCTGATCGCGATCGTACGCGCGGCGGGTGTGTCCCGTGCGCCTGCCAAACTAAAACGTACTTTCGTTCTGAATGAGCGTCGCCAGGGTGTCGGAACGAAATGTTTTTCGTTCCGGTTTTCGTTTCGTTCCGCAGAAAAATGTTCCGTTCAGTTTTCGTTCCGGAACGAAAAATAAACGTTCCGTAACGGTTCATAACGTTATTTTTTCAATAATAAGAACGCACAAAATACTTAATATTAAAAGTACCTTTTAAAAACAGCAAAAGTTACTGAACTAATACATAAAAATGCGATAATAATTGTTGGGATTTTACGTCCCAAAGCCACGGTGTGACTATGAGGGAAGTCGCAAAAAGTTTCGAAGCAAGGACACAACAAAAACTTGGTATTCATTTTTCCTCCAGTTTGAATCCCGAATTTTCGTCAAAGGGGGCACACGATTTCAGAAGCAGCGGATCATCAAGTGTACTCGCCGATAAGCGAGACAGCTGCTCTGACAAAACGAAAGTGAGCGCCGAAAATGCCCTCTCAACGCTGACTTGTGTGGCTGGCACACCAAGGGCCACATGCGCTAACATGTACAGCTCCGGTTACCGCTCTTTGCGCTCGTCTCAAAATTTCAACACATAAGCGACGACAACGCCCTCTCCACGACGGCCTGTGTGAGAGGCACGCGAAACTCCACTTGAATTTAATACAGACAGCTATGGTTGCCACTTTCTTGGTTTCCTGCATTATTTCGACGCATCTTTCCTTTGAAATACCTGCCCGAGATGCGTGCTGACGTTGAACCCCGAGTTATGCATCATTGCTCACGTTGCATGACCTCGCTTGTTCCGGATCGTAAAGTCTTCCCGTGAACCGAAAAACGATAAAAAATATTTCGTTTTTGCTCCGGAACGAAATAATAAATAACGTTCCGGTTACGTTTTCGTTCCGGTCAAAAATATCGTGTTTTTTTTTCGTTTTTCGTTCCGTTCCGACACTCTGAGCGTCGCTCAGTTACAACAGAGCGAGTGCGAACACGCAACCACGTAGCGTCACTCGACAGCCGTAACTTCGGAAGGTGCAAGCAGCAGACGATGTTCGCCCCACGTGGGAGCGTCAGACCAATAGCGAAGCGCGCTCGGGCAATATGGCGGACGCGGCCAGTCGGAGCCCTCAAAACGACCTTCGAATATTTGCTTTTTCTGCGCTTGTTTTGGCGGGGAGGGGCTAGCTGAAGCGGGAAATTTGAAGACGGAGAACTGCTCTTTTCAATGCGCCCAAGATGGCGGCGGCCGGTAGCGAAGTCGGGTAGCTATAGCGGTTTGAAAAACGCAGTTTTTTCGTTATTTGCGCGATGATTTTCGCCTCCTTCGCTACTGAAATGAATTATTTTGGGCATTTCTACGCGGTTTTCAACAAAGATATTTTGGAATCGGTGAGAGAAAGAGTTGCAGAAACTGAACATACTATTTTCAAAAAATCGATTTTTTTTGCATTTTTCGCGATTCGAAAGCCGCGTCCCCCCTTAAAGAACATGCAAAAAAAGGCCAATTTGTTGACTGCACGAAGATTGTGTATCAGATCCCTATGACTTACGTTCATGTGTGTGTAGAGTAGGCTTGATGCAATGGTGCAAGGCCCCCTCCTAATTTTCTGTTTACCGAAGGGGTTTGCTTGCTCAGGAGCCTATGGTAGTCTAGAACAAGATAAAGCCGCCTTCCCCTCAACCACTCAAATGTGCAAGCAAGAGTGCTTTTTTTTTTTTTTCCATCCAGGTTCGCCTCATTAGAAAGAAAATGACTGAAATGATGATCCAGGAGGTGTCTTCCACCAGCCTAAAAGAGGTTGTCAACAAACTGTAAGTTCCCTTTTCATCTGGTTTTCCCTTGGCCAAGACTTTTTCAATCACAAATTTGCTCCGCACGATATATAGTAAAATCTTGTTAAAACTACCACATTAACAAAGATATCTGCAAACTTTCTATGAATCCGATCTAAAAACTTTTTCACTCCAGCATACTTTAGAATCCAGTAGAATCTCTATATGATCACAGTTGATGCGAATTTTATGATGGTACAAATTTGGAAAAGTCCCAGGCGACCTACATTAAGGGGGGACCCGGCTCTTAGAGACCGAAAATTGGCCAAAAAATCGCATTTTCAGTCTCTTCATTTTTGCGTTCCCGACATGTTTCCGCACCTATCTCCAAATTTTGGATCCACAAAAGTGCATATTTCTTGCGTTATTGTGCTGTAAATATGCGATTCCGCGAACCTTGCCCCTCAAAATTGGGACAAATTGCCTCGATTTTGACCGCCCGTAGCTCTAAAACTACGCACTCTGCCGCCGCCATTTTGGTGTCGTTGGAAAGCCCGCGTTGCTGGCGTCATTTTTTATTCGCTTAGCCACCCTCTGCACACTCCGCGAGCAAGAAAAAGGCTGGCAAACATGGGGCCCAACAAGCGTTGCTATTAGTCAGTCCATAGCACGTGATCTGAACGGCGCGCTCTGGTTGGTCTAAGTGCCCGATTTCCGCGCCGCCATCTTGAGTGAGACTCGGAGCCGCACCTCGCCAAGCCGCCATTTTGCAGAGGTCGTTTCATTGCGCTTTCGTCGTGTTCTCTTCGCGCTTATCGCTCGCGAAGTTCGTCATGCCTGGCGGGGCGTCGAAGCACCACACGCTGAATCAGTTCGAGCGGAAACGAAAAAAGAGATAAGCGTGCAGCGATAACGTCACATCGCGCCGCATCGCCACGCAAACGGCAGCCGTTCACGAAGCACCGCCAAACAACGCCGTGGCTGAAAACGGTCCGCCCGCCTAGTGGAGCACGAGACCGTTTCATTTCCTCACACTGGTCGCGTGAGGGTAGATTCGGCGCTCGTGACAGAGGACATGGCACGGGTGATGCGTGCTGGCGAGAAAGCTACGATGGAGCGGCTTGCATCGACGCCGGCGATCACGCGGAAGATCGACAACTTCAGCCGACTAAGTGCCGCGGAAACAGCGACTACGGAAGCTGCAGCGCCGTACACCATCGTCGACCTCGATGCTGTCAACGATCTCTTCGAGTCTCTGCTGGTGCTGGCTACTGGTGCAGAGGTGCAGTAAAGCTTGTACGTGGCGATTGCGAGTACGGTCTCGCGGTGAAACTCTCAGCGTTGTGCGACAACTGCGGCGACATCGCAGAGACATGGAGCTCACATCGCACGGAAAGTTCTCAGAAGTGAAACCCAGAAAAGCAGTTGCAAAAAAACACAAGGACTCTGTGCATCCGGATAATGCACCTGGAGTATTCTGAATGGCACTGGCAAGCTTCGCGTAAGGTTTGTGTCAGTAAACACCTTGTCAAGTTTTTTCTCGTTTTCTCATTATTGCTATTTTGGTGCTTTTGCAGTTTTGGAGGAGTAATATCTTGGGTTCTAAATGTGCTACTGCTAAAATTCTTTTTTTGCCAGGATGATAAACTAGTATAGAATGAAGTGAGACTAAATTGCACAGATTTATTCTGAAGAAAATTTTACAAAAATAACATTGACGTATTAACGTCCAGCTGGAGTTTCACTCTTGAATGTTTGACATGCCATAACTTTTGACCAAATGGGTTTAGGACTTCCATACTTGTTTTACTACATACAGTTTTCATTCCAGATCATTATGATATGCTGATTTACCCTGTAACTCACTCAGTTTAGGAAAACATCTTCCTCCCAAAGGGACAGATGAAATGTCTGATAGTGTAAGAACTACATATTGTATTACGAAAATTATTGCATATTTGAAATCAGCACACAAATATACATTAACTCAGCAAGTTTCACCAAAATCGGTCAAGGAGTTTTGAAAAAAGTTGAAAGCGCAGGGTCCCCCCTTAAAGCGAATACGCCAACATTCATGCTTATACGAACAGTTTCTGAACACGTTGTGGTTCATAAAAACGCGGAAGTCATAAGCGCAAGCAAGCGGGTCAGTGCGGCTCTCTAGGAGGAAATACAGTCCATCCTGTGCCTCCTTTTTACACCTGCCCCCCTTTCAATTTCCAATCTCTGCCAGGCCAGCTGTTGCAAAAAGTGAGATGTGGAGGAAAGGTGCCGAGTGCTTGTGCCTGTGCATGGGCACACTTACAGGACCACTAAACAGGCTCCTGCTTTTTCAAAGCCACCCAAACAAGCTCGCTCAATCATAGAGAAGGTTGCGGCGATCACATTCTGCGAATGTGACAGCGCTGCATGCTACACAGACGTCTTATTTCAAAAAACAATTCCTGCACCTCTTTTCTGCAATTGACCAGTCCCGCTCGCATCCTAGGTGTCGTCACATTCTACCGCGAACAACTTTGCACAGTTGCAGCTTGTTGATTGGTTGAAACCAGGTCTATTGTCAGTACTCTGGCCATACCACCGGCGTGAGCGCAGGAGCAACCCAACGTTTCTAGAACGGGAGCAACCAGAGCTGCAGCGCAAGCGTCAATCGTCACTTGCTCACGTCATGTCACGTGTCAAAAGTGGACGGAGTCACGACGGCGGGCCGCGCACCCTCTCCTCTGCAAAGAAGGGTGGGGAGGCCGACTGAGAAAACGAAACAGACGCAAGCGGACACTTAAGGGGGGACCCTGCACTTCCAACTTTTTTTCAAAACTTCTTGATCAATTTTGGTGAAACTTGCTGAGTTAATGTATATTTGTGTGCTGATTTCAAATATGCAATTATCTTCTTAATACCCCAATATGTAGTTCTTAAACTATCAGACATTTCATCTGTCCATTTGGGAGGAAGAAGTTTTCCTAAAGTGAGTGAGTTACAGGGTAAATCAGCATATCATAATGATCAGGAATGAAACCTGTATGCAGTAAAACAAGAACGGAAGTCCTAAACCCATTTGGTCAAAAGTTATGGCATGTCAACCATTCGAGTGAAATTCCAGCTGGACGTTAATACGTAAATGTTAATTTTATAAAATTTTCTTCAGAATAACTCTGTGCAATTTAGTCTTACTTCATTCTATACTAGTTTATCATCCTGGCAAAAAAAGAATTTTAGCAATATCACATTTAGAACTCAAGATATTGCTCCTCCAAAACTGCAAGAGCACCAAAATAGCAATAATGAGAAAACGAGAAAAAACGGTTGACAACGTGTTTACTGACACGAACTTTACGCGAAGCTTCCCAGTGCCATTCAGAATACTCCAGGTGCATTATCCGGATGCACAGAGTCCTTGTGGTTTTTTGTGACTGCTTTTCTGGGTTGCACTTCTGAGACCCTTCCGCGCGATGCGAGCTCCATGTCGCTGCGATGTCGCCGCAGTTGTCGCACCGCGAGACCATACTCGCGATCGCCACGTACAAGCTTTACTGCACCTCGGCACCAATAGCAACGCAGAGACTCAAAGAGATCCTTGACAGCATCGACGGCGACGATGGTGTACGGCGCCGCAGCTTCCGTAGTCGCTGTTTCCGCGGCACTTAGTCGGCTGAAGTTGTCGACCTTCCGCGCGGTCGCTGGCATCGATGCCAGCCGCTCCATCGTAGCTTTCTCGCCGCCATGCATGTCCCGTGCCATGCCCTCTGTTACGAGCGCCGAATCTACCCTCACGCGACCAGTGTGAGAAAATGAAACTGTCTCACGCTCGACTATACGGTCGCGCCATTTTCGTCCACGGCGTTGTTTGGCGGTGCTTCGTGAACGGCTGCCATTTGCGTGGCAATGCCGCGCGATGTCGCGTTATCGCCGCACGCTTTCCTCTTTCTTCGTTTCCACCCGAACTGATTCAGCATGTGGTGCTTCGACGCCCCGCCAGGCATGATGAACTTCGCGAGCGATAAGCGCGAAGAGAACACAATGAAAGCGCAACGAAACGACCTCTGCAAAATGGCGGCGCGGAAACCAGGCACTTAGACCAACCAGAGCGCACCGTTCGGATCACGTGCTATGGACTGACTAATAGCAACATGTGTTGGGCCCCGTGTTCGCGAGCCATTTTCTTGCTCGCGGAGTGTGCACAGGGTGGCTAAGCGAATAAAAAATAACGCCAGAAACGCGGGCTTTCCAACGACACCAAAATGGCGGCGGCCGAGTGCGTAGTTTTCGAGCTACGCGCGGCCAAAATCGAGGCAATTTGTCCCAATTTTGAGGGGCAACGTTCGCGGAATCGCATATTCACAGCACAATAGCACAAGAAATATGCACTTTTGCGGATCCAAAATTTGAAGATAGGTGCAGAAACATGGGAATGCAAAAATGAAGAGACTGAAAATGCGATTTTTTGGCCAATTTTCGGTCTCTAAGAGCTGGGTCCCCCCTTAAACCCGTGTAACTTCTTTATTATTGCACCTATTCGCAACATTCTTGCGGGAGCATGTTCACATCGCACAGGAGCGCAGTTATATCTTTAAAACAAATTTTGGACCTCGGGGTTGTTTAGGGGCCCTTTAAGTAAATCAATTGCTAGGCAGCAGGCAACACTCGGCATCAACGCCTTGCAACTTGCTCCAATACCACGAGGTCGTGGCTGTGTTAGAGATAAAGTGACAGGAGGTGCACCAGTTGTGCCAGAGTGCTAAATTTTAAGATTTTGCTGCACCACTCTGCTGCATAGTGCAGAAATTGATGACCGCGGGTTCGTTTTCTCTCCACGTTTAGCGAAAACTGAAAGCTCAAGTCAAGATACGCAGATTTTACATCAAACCAGGTTTGCACTCCGGGCTTGCAGCCAAGATAGGCCTGGCTTATTGAGATACAAAGCGATTAAATGTTTGCTACTCCGACATGGTTTTATTTTCTGAATGGATACAGGAACCGTTCTTATTTTGCATAAAAGCAGTGTAAAAACCACCGTTCACGTCATATTGAGACTTCCTTCACAATGTGGCCATGCTGCAAGACCTCCATGTTTTCATCCAAGATATGACCTTCCCTCAATCACCAACATGCACACACTATTGTTTTTGCCGGTAAAGTGGCCATCAATAGATTGTCCTACTGTCAAGGTAAGGCCTGCACATTTCATGTCAGCATGTGGACCATGGCAGAATCATTCATCTTCAACAGCTTCCATCATGTTTTAGTTTTATGACACCGTGCACACATTGAACAGACAGGCAGCACGAGTTGTATGAGTAAAAACGATGCTGCTGGTCATTGAATCTGCAACAAATGCAACCTTGGCTGTTGTTGGTGTAAGCTTGGGCCACATCTACACATTTCTGAAAACACGATCATCGCCTGCACTGTAGGTCGTGGTCAGTTGTTGCCTACAGATACCTAGACTATACGTTCTACCTTAAGGCTTTTAGATATGTTGACAGTTTCTTTAATTTTTATAAGAATAACCCTGATTTTACCTTTGACGAGTGCGTTAACTGTTTTAGCCACTCTTGGGCAACATGGGAAGGCATGCTCTTTACACATCAAATCTCTTCCCGTGGAAATCTTTTTAGTTTTTAACAAGGACCATGTTTGTTGGCAGTACAGCCCACATGTGCAAAAGGATTTGCTTTGAACGTGCTGATTGGCACATTCAAAGATATAGCTACCCTTTGCCTCTAGCCTGCCCTCACGAAGTCATGTTCTCGCATGATGCAGGCCAGTTTTGACAACCAATTGGCAGCCAGCTATCCGTACTTGGTCGTAGGCGCAGCCTCGAATACCCTTCTTCAGAAAGTGAAGGCACAAAGAAAAAAGGCGCCCAGCACCATTCAAGAAGGATACAAGCCCGTAGTGGTACTCCACATCTACAAGCTTTCTCATAACATGTCGAAAATATGCTTGGTGTGCCTGTTGTTTTCTCGGCGCTATGCAAGTTGGCTGGGCTATGTCCACGGATTGGTTGCGTTAAGGGGGGAGGCTTCCTTGGAAGGGCAACTTTTTTGTTTGTTGAGATATCCTAATGAAATTTTCAGGGTAGGCTAATAGCAAAGCCATTTGAATAACCACAAGATTTCATGCATTTATGTTCACTGGTTCCCAAGTTACAGCCATTTATCAGGATAGTCCACATCGGTTTCTTAGGCTCTGGTCAATTTGGTAAATGTGCTAGCACTGTGAAATTCACTATGATGATTCCTGGATGGGTGCTCTACACTAAGACAGAGGTCATTTTTTTTTAAATTTCCTCGCTGAAAATTTTTAGCAGAGCACTGGATTTAGTGTTTGCCATTTGGCTTTTATCAATGAAATATTAATTATAAAAAATTACAGACAATAAATTTAAAAAGCAGCTCTTTGTTTGGGCACTTTATTAAAGTACATAATAAAACAAAACTGATAGAAATCAGATGAACTGTTCCAGAGATATCACCAGACTAAATAGCCTCACTGGCCAAAAAGGTCATTCTGAGAAGTTTCAAAAGCATATTTTGCGTTCTAGGTCTAAAATAACCCTGCATAGTAGCTAGATGTGTCCTTTGGGACTCTTTTTCCTTTGCCATTTTCCTGCTCATGTTGCATCCATTTTTGAGCTTTGGAGGTGGCACACCACTCGCCTTACTGGCATTATGACGCAGCATAATAACATTATATAACATGAGCCGCGACATGTTACATAATATATTTCACGTACTTTCGCTATGAATTAGACATTGATATTTACAGAACAGATTGTTTGAGACATACTACCCGAATATGTGGTTTTAAAAAAAAATAGACTTTTTCTGTTTTCAAAGGTAGCCTCCCCCCTTAACAAAAAGTCAGGGCGCCGAAAAAAACCACCGGATACTGTAAGTGAATTGCACGAAGGACGGCGTGTACGACTTAGCACTGTCGTGTGGGAAAACCTGCTTGTGCCAAACAGGCAGATGTGTCAATGTCCAAGCACAGGGGCACGAATTATCCGCAATAAACAAAGGCGTTGTGCATTTTCCTGTGCACTGCATGACCTGTGGATGTGAGCAAAAGATAATTGGCAAGAGCAGTGATACGTCGGCAAGAAAAGTGTTGAGGCACGAGTTGTATTAGGTGACACTTCTGGTTCTTTATTTGAAAATAAAACAGATATTAAAATCTGTAGTGCAATTTGCCTTTGACAACACAAGCATGTGTGGGATATGTTGTAATTCTTGTCTCTTCTAGAATAAAGTCGGTTGAAGTTTAGCACTCGACCTGTTTTTCTATGTTGCGCTAGCAAATGTGTTCTTATGACCTCAACCCAGCCGCCTAGCCACAAGTTGTGCAGTGTTGTGCCAGGGTATATTTTTCTGGCGTTTGTATAATTTGACCAATTCTGTGAAGCTGAATTAAAAGAAATTGGCACCATGCCTTTTGGCTATCTATTATATGTACTTGTGATGACCACATGCTTCCCTCTTGCAAACAGCATTCCTGGAAGCATCGGCAAGGACATAGAGAAGAGCTGCCAACACATCTACCCGCTGCATGATGTGCTCATACGGAAAGTTAAGGTGCTCAAGAAGCCCAAATTTGAATGTAAGTGTGTTTTGCTTGAGTGCTCAGTTTTCTTTGTTTGCATGCCCCCCCCCCCCACCTTTCTCTCTCTCTGTCCCAATTGCATGTATAGGTGCATGCATTAGTTTTTTGACCCCTCAATTTTGTTACCTGCCGTGCGTTAGCAACTAAGATGTTGCACTGCAAAGCCTGAGGATGCAGGTTGGATTCCTCGTCCCGGAAGGAACATTTCGGTTCTCTTTCTGGGTTCAGTTCACGGATTAAGATAAACAGGAGCACCAACTACAGTGTTGTGCAATACTTTATTTCAGTACACATTCTGGTGTTGCGATATTGGGCCAGATGCACTGTCCAGGTGGTCCCTCTTATTTGCAGGGCAATACGTATTTTATTGAGTCATCAGTTAACTCCCTGCATTATCTATTTGTACAAGGGCCAGTATCTCATTAATGAATTTTGTAGGATACTATGTAAGGTGGAACAGTGATGATTCAATACCTTATGTGACAGTCCTTAATTTTTCTCTAAAGTAATCTTTTATGAAACTTTTCTAGCCACTGTAGGATTTTGAAACATTCTTAAGGTGGTAGGCCACTCAAAAAAAATTTTTTTGATAAAAGCAGCAGGTGTTGAAATAATTCTTTCTCCAAGACAAGCATGTCTTATTTAACTTACCCAGCCATTTATAGTGCAAAATATTGATTATTTATTTAATGAGAGGTAATTTTTGTCAGAAATTGCATTCGAAGTGGTAGTCACGCCAGCCGTGATAAGTGACTAATGGGTGGCTTAATTCAGCAAATCTTTGGCATTTGTGTAACTAAAGGTTGGAGCTATGCAGTGAACTAGGATAAATGTTATCGAGTAAGTATCAAGGGACTAATGTTAAAAAAAAACGAAAAAACGGGGAAAAAGAGCCAATTTTGACAGAACCTGTTTGTAAAATCAGCTGTGAATTCAAAAATATTCCACCAATTTCTTTTATTCTAGTTCATTGCACAGATATATATGTTGTAAATTATTATACAAAATTTCAGATGAAAGTACACACCGAGAAAAAAGTTATCACAGTTTGTGTCACATGATTTGGAGCAAATTCTTATTTTGAGAAAAACGTAAACAAAGATTTCAGAGCTTGCAAAAGGTGTCAGAATCTTAACATACAGTCCTAAAATGCACCAGATTCATAGGTGGGCCTTTCTTGAGAAGCGTTGTAGTCTCCTTTTGTTCGGGTGGCTGCTCGTCTTTTCTTCCTGGCCTGTCTTGTCCCATCCGCTGACTTGCGTTTAGCATTCTGCAAGCGCTGGTGATCCCTGGAGATACAAGCTTTTGTCGTGTAGTACCCTGGTTCTATGCCAGCTTGCCTCAGGATATCTAGGGTGCTTACACTGCCATTATTAAAGTGTGCCACAGCATCATGCAAGGCAAACATTATTGTAGGCAAGCTTATGTAGACCTCTTTGGGAGCCCGCTGCCATGTTAGACCATTGAAGCACTCATTTGCATTTTGTGTCTTTCCATGCAGGAACTTCATTAGAAGTTCATCAGAGCACAAATCATTGTACACAGTTTTAACTCTGTTGAGGACATCATTTGGAAGTCCTCCTTTGTGCACATACTTCCCTTGCCCGAGTGCTTCGACCCTTCTGTACCCGCACCAGTTGTTCGGTCCAAGTGGGCACAGGCCATATCTCGGGTACTTGTCGGTAGAGCTGCAATGAAAAAGACTGGCAAGCGTAGCCTGTTTCATTGCAGAAAGGTTCCCCACATTAGCCCTTATAGCAATGTCGTAGTAGTTTTGTAGGCGGTCAACGAAGCCTGACGTAGCCTGAACAAGGTAAACAACAAAAATTCCACGAGCGTCGTGTGTCCCCCTTGTGGCCGTTTTGAGAGATTTAAAAACAATTAAAACACTAAGTTATATTTAACAACATCCTCTTATGTAAGAGTCAAAATAAAATTGATAAAGTATTTGGAATATCATTAATATAGACGAAGCAAACTTACTTTCTAAACCAACACAATGTGGTTTCGGTTTCGCTATACGAGCATGGGGTATGGAAAACTTGCTGTAACTCGAAAACTAATGATGATAGGAGGATAATTTTTGTTCCAACATATTCTCGAATGTTCGGGCGTGCACAAAAAACAAAACTAAAAATCGATCTCGCGAAAAAAATTCGGCTTTTGAAGGTGGCCTACCACCTTAAAGGCTTTGCTTTGACGGAGCACAATGTTCAGGTATTTCTTGTGTGGAATCATTCATGTATTGCAGTCCAGTGCTCTTTTCAGTGGGCAAGCTTCTGGAACTGCATGGAGAAGGTTCTGGCAAGGGTGGCGCTAGTGCTACTGCTTCTGCTGCTAAAGGCGAAGAAGGCGTGAAAGTGGACAGACCAGAGGGCTATGAGCCCCCTGTACTTGAGACAGTCTGAGCAGATTTGAATAAATGACCATGGACACAGACTACTGTTTGTTCTCTTGCAATACCAAGCGAAGTTGTGGCATAAAGATGGAAGGCTAAAGACGTGGGGGGGGGGCAAGAGTTACCTACACCACCGCCATCCACTTTGTTGTCCCTGTTTATGGTGAGCAAAGCACCTCTCACTTTCGAGCTTAAAAGCCCACATCTCTATCGACTCAAAATACATTCTGGCGCTGCTGCACGGCTGTTTTCAACGGCTGTTGAGTCGCCGAGTGATTTCACAACATGGCGGCAACCAAAGCACCCGCTTCAATTCTAATTCGCACTAGTTGCTTGCTATTCGCACCGACGACAAGAAACAAACTTTAAATTGAGCTTTCTCTGAATCCCATGTACCGAAAGGGACAAAGTATGTGCGACGTTTTGCAGCCGTTATTCAGAAAACGTGCCGATTTTGATGCTGCTAAGCCTAAGTCCCTAGCATGAGCCTCAAAAGTAGTTTGATGTATAGGCACCAGATGGCGCAGGCGCAACACGCAGTGTTTCCCACCAGCTGCATGGCGTTTGTTTTTTATACCAGTGACTGCGTATTCGTTCTAGAACTAATGCAATAAAGCGAGAGCGTTGGCCTGTCGGCACGTTTTCAGTATTTTTCACATGCGTGGGATTCTACTACTGATACGACATAAATAGGGCCATGGCCTCAGAAAAGTGCGCGGGAGCTGCCGGTGTGCCAAGTCTCGGAGTTCGCGCCGCTTCCGTCGTTCAATGGCCTTCGAAATCTCAAAGGAGTTGTGGGCTGCTCAGTTGACTCGATAGACTATTGACCCGACGGCCATCGAAACCGCCCGTGTAGCAGCTCAAACTTGACCTTTGAGTTGATTGACTATCGGTTCGAAGGCCTTCGAAACGCCCGTGTGATACCCCTGACACACGGGCATGCTAAAGTACTTTAGGTAAGGGGACATCCGCCGGAAAGGAGTTCATGCCCAGTGACACACGACAAAGGAGTATCTCCTTCCCGACAAAGTTCCTTTGCAGAAAGGCAGATCGGCGATCTAGTACTTTTCGAGCGTAAAGACGTACTCTCGCCAACAGCGTACACGACCCGTAAACGGGAGAGAACTTCTGACAAAATTACAACTCCCCGCAACTATTTTCTTGCCTTGCGTATAAGCTTTAGCTTTTAGCCGTGTAATGAGATTTTTCGGGCCGCAACGATTTATTTTTACCGCACTCTCGAACGCTCACATCGCCGCCATGCGGGATTCCGGCAGTCATTATCTTTTTCGTCGCAGCGTGAAACGAACCATCAACATTATTAGCCATCAGCAATAAAAACGATATTTTTACTATCCACAAATCGTTAAAGGTAATTAAATGCGGAACTTTTTAAAAATGTTCACTATCTTGCTGCTTTAACAAGGAGCGCCATTTTTTGCGGCGTTCGTCTTAGGAACCACCTAAAGAAGTTCACGTGCTGCCGTGTGTCATCGGCGCAACTACTTTCTGCAGAGGGTCCTTTAGAGTAGAAAAAGGGGTTCACTACAAAAAACTTTACTTTCGCCCGTCTGTCAAGGGTATTAGAAAACATTACTTATATTCTACCTCGCCCTATGCTAGCTGTTTCCTTTACAAGTACTACGCACAGACTAGTAGTGATTCTGAAGGAAAGGAAAAGGGCGCTAATTTATCTCATTGGGGACCCTGTTAAGCGACTGACTAACAGGCCTAAGCTGTCTCCTTTGTGGAAGTGAGGTCACAGAACACTTATACCAACCTGTTGCGGCGGAAACGAGGCGGCGCCACCATAAGCTCGTTGACGAAGTCGTCGCGACCGAAAATACGTGTGCACGACGGGCCGCGTAAGCGGGACAGCTACTAGTGACAGCTTCCTCCCCACTCGCAGGGTTATCAGCACAGTAGAATGGAGGGAGGCATCTCGTCTCCCTCCTTTCCTCAAACAAGTGCCCGTTCCTACCAATACGGGTTATCTTCCAGTGTCGATTAGTGAGGAAGCTGGGAGTACCTGCTCGTTGCATCATGGGCCCCTTGGATTGCTGAAGTTGACAGTTTGTTCTATACTTCTGATTGCAGAATAAAAGTACAGTAAACCCTCGTTATAACGAAGTCAACGGGACGGCAAAAGAATTCGATATACGCGACTGCTTCATAAAAGCTCGCCAAGTACAGCTAAATTAGCCATGACAACTTTGCAGAAGTGGTATTCAGTGAAACAAACTTTTATTCACGCACAAGAAGTCAGTCAGCTGCCTTTGTCGGGTGCTTCGGCTGGGCGCGAGGAGCGCCTGCCCCAGTTTGTTCAGGCAAATTATGACGTCGTGGTCGCCGCCCGCGCACTCCACTCTATTTTGCAACAGACGGAGGCACTCCTGCGTTTGTGCCACTGTTGGTATTTCGCGAGGCTGTTCGTCTAGCGGCTCATCTTCCTCATCGGGGCCTCCAAGCAAGTCGACTATTTCGGCGTCCGTATAGCTGGGGCAACGACGGGTACATCTGCGTCAGCCATCGCGAATGATTCGAAGTTGCCTTCCAGATCTCCGCCAACGACGCTGTGCACAGCTTCGTAGAGATCATCGCAGTCCTCGTAGCCACCATCAGCGTCTTCTGCGTGCGACCGGGAAAATCCGGCATGTGCAAAGCAGTTTGCACCCGCCGTGAATACGCATCCGCAACCTGTTACTTCGCTCTAAGCGGAGCAAGCTATCGACATGCTTCGAGTAATCCGGTCTAAAATACACGCATTTGGGTCGGGACTGCGATAAAAGCGATAATTCGAATAAAGCGACTTCGTTCTAACGAGGGCTTACTGTATTGTTTAAAAATAAGCCTCGCATGGACTTCGTTGGGTATGTGGGGGCAGTTCCACATCATGTGCTCGAATGTATACACTTGCAGCCACAGTTCGGGCAGTCAGTAGCATTTTTTTTTTTTGAACAATGGACATTTATTCGGGCAAAACAGGTACAAGGTTTGCCTACAAGGTAAGGCAAAAGGAGGGCTTAAACCTCCTGACTAGGCCTTACCTCGCTGGGGCAGCAGAGGCGGACACTAGCTGTACAGGAGTAGACCTGCAGTAGTCCGAAGGGTGGTAGTGTGTGTGTGTGTGTGTGTGTGTGTGTGTGTGTGTGTGTGTGTGTGTGTGTGTGTGTGTGTGTGTGTGTGTGTGTGTGTGTGTGTGTGTGTGTAGGAGAGACTACTGTGAAGAGCACGGCCACAAAATTTGCTTCGACGTGGTGTGGTTAGACACCGGAAAGAATCCGGGAGAAAGGTTTTGCTAGAATCGTGGCACGTACAGCACGTACCTGGAAACTGCCGATCGCTTGGAACAATGCCCTCTGAACAGAGATTCTTCGGGAGGAAATTGAATGAGTGCACCTGTCTCGAGTGAAGACACCTGAACCGAAACACTCGCAGGGGAAGGGGAGTGAAAGAAGAGAGCAGAAAGGAGAGGCCATGCTCGCGGCCTTCGCCACACGAGAGAAAGGAGGTACCGTGCGGGGGCCGCCTCTGCGTACCACGCAGACCGAGATTCCGCGGGGGTCGCATTTTCGTTCTTCAATGGTTCCTCTTCCATCTCTTTCCTACGGACGCTTAGCCGTGCTCCTGACATGGGTGCAGAAACTAGCGTCCATAGTTTCTTACTATTATACACTTATTATAGTATGAAACTCTATGTTAGCGTCCTTTCGTTAACCAAGCCACAATAAGTGAGGTCAGGGTACCTCTCTCCCCATTAGAAAAACCGGTTACCACTCACGCAGAGCGCGGCTCAGCATCCGTCGATATAAGGGAAAGGGACCGAAAGAGATAGAGGAGGAACGCCGTAGTGGATGGGCTCCGGGAATTTTGACCATTGTGCAACGCACAGTACACAAGCCTCGGGCATTTCGCCCCCATTGAAAACACTATGAAGTGCGGTTTATTTCGTGCGCAACGCTTGAGTCAACGCCTCCTAGAAAAACAATGCCTGGAACGTGAGCCGCAATCGCGCTGCCCTACCCTCTGATTTTACCCTCCCCCACCGGTACGGAGGCGAGCGCCACTGGCGGTCGCTCCTTGTAAACACGCCGACGCGCGGCCGCCGGGAGCCGAGCGGCTGCTCCTCGCGAGCAGACACCTTGCTGACCGCGCGTTGCCACCGCTGCTGTGTGCAGACATTTTCTTTTTATCGCTGTTGCGAGATAACAATTTGCCATATGAAATAAAGTTCACTTTCTTGAAGGTCATTTTTTTAACAGCAAATAAA
This sequence comes from Hyalomma asiaticum, assembly GCA_013339685.2. Taxonomy (NCBI): domain Eukaryota; kingdom Metazoa; phylum Arthropoda; class Arachnida; order Ixodida; family Ixodidae; genus Hyalomma; species Hyalomma asiaticum. The sequence continues at coordinate 54,907,263 of CM023483.1, read as the reverse complement.
GGTTCACCCGAATGACGGTAATTCCGTCTGCTTAACGCAGCAGATTTACGTTGGCTTGCGTGATGTTTTTCGCCGCCTGTCTTTGCGGAGCCAGTTCTCCATTTCATTTGAGCGGCAAGGCGTTGCTGTTGTGTGCCGGGTTGCTCATCAATTTGTTGCCGACAGAAGCAACCGGGTGTGTCTTTTTACGAAGTGCCAGCAGAGATCTCCTTGCGTGAGAAGTGGCTGCACGCAATATTAGGCGCTTTTCCCAGCGCTACAATCAAGGAACACTGCTTCGTATGCAGTCTCCACTTCCATGCGAGTGACTTCAAAAGAGGCTTCACCTGGCGCTTACTCAAGCCCGGTATAGTGCCAAGCGTATTCGCCGAACCAACGCCGAGCCCTGCGCGAAACGTCGTGAGTGCCAGTGTGTCCACGAGCACGACAGGGCCAACAGTACACCACGAACTGTTTCCGTGGCTTGCTGAACCGGACAAAGTCCATTTCGGGGGGGACTCCGCCAACACAATTCAATTTAGCATTAAACCTAGTGGAACGCTTATTTAACTACTGGAACGCTTATTTAACTGTTGGAAAACATACGTATCTCATATATTCCACGCCACCTTAGGTGTGTACTAAGTTAGGTAAACGAAACGTCTGCGATAGCATCGATGCGTAGGGCCGAGGTCGAATGCCTTTCGTTCGCCAAGAGATGACGTATTTTCCACGACTGCTCATAGGCGTGTTGTTACGTGTGCAAAAAAAAAAAAAAAACTATGCTGCTGTGCTTATGTGCCTGAATAACTACATCATACGAGTAACCTTACGGGGCATTTTGTCACTGGTCGCTTTGTTTTAGTAGAACATTTTGCTGCAGAGAAGGAGGTAGGTATCAACGCGTTTCAAGGCGGCGTCGTCTGCTATCAAACTATCGCCGCACGCTCCCGCCGGCGGTTCGGACAGCGCGCAGGCCGGCTGCTCCCAGCTACGCTATCGGCTACGCCTGTGATGTCAGGTGACCAGGCGGTCCGGAGGCGAGCGCTTTCGCACGGCGCCTGGTCGAAACACGCGGCAGGGGGCTCCCTATGGGAAAACGAGCGACATTCCAGGCATTGATTTCTAGGAGGCGTTGCTTGATTAAAAAGAGAGAGAGAGTAAAAGAAATGAAAAAAACGCACGTTTTCAATCGATCAGCCGTGAGTCGTGATCGGCGGAGGGCTCCCGTCCCCCCTCAGTGCTGCAAACAACTTGTGAACAGAACGCCAGAAAAAAAATATGACCATTCTGTGAACTCCTGCAGCATCATCAGTTGGTACAAGTGTTCTGTGGCATCACTTTTGTGTCCCTGTGTGGCATTGAGCTACCGCAGGTAGGTTACACAGGTGCTTCCGAGAGCTTGCGGCGCCTCTATTTTGCAGAAATGCATGAATACTACATTATTCTTTCGGGTGTTCTGCGGCCATGCTGCGCCACTGCCGCGGTAGTGTAAGGGACTGTCTACCGCTCGGAAAATTTTTTAAGATTGTACATGGGGCCTCAGGTCTCCTCCGTCGTTCCCAACGCCAACGAGCTGGCCCATGCCCGCGCGCGCGAACTCACCCACCGCGCCTGGGAAATGCCGCCCGCGGGCGCGGATGCGGACGCGGGGCTCCACAAGGACTCGTTGCACACATTCAATGAAATCACCAAGCACTTTCAGCTCGGCAGGAGAGTCTATCCCCTGCCCCACGCCAAGCTCTCCAGACCTCAGTCTTCCACATTCCGAATGTTGCAGAGCGGGTCCTATCCCAGCCTAGCCAGCGTCAGCAGGTACGCGGACTCATTCAAGCCCCGATTGTCCGGAGTGCGGAGATCCCTTCTGCACGTTAGAACACATGCTCTGGCGGTGCCCTTCGTTACAGGACGACGAACACGTCACCACTGAAGAAGAGTGGGAAAAGGTGCTTAAGAGCACCGAACTCACAGCGCAGCTATGGGCCGTCCAGAGGGCCCACGACGCGGCGGTCAGGCACGGCCTGCCCGTCCCGACGTGGGAGCGGCCCGCGGCGGCTCCTCCCCTGTAAGGGGCTTCGAGAGTCGCTCCTCAGGACCACAATAAAGTTCGATGTCTGTCTGTCTGTGATAAAATTGGGCAGATCGTGCGTCACATTTACGGGAACGGGCACGCTTTCACCCCACAAAAGGAATTAGGCTTTTAATTTTGCTCTGAAAGTGGCGCAAAAAACGCCGCTAGCGACACCCAACAGCGTGTTCGTCATTTTCCACGTGTACGAGAACCAGCCCACGCAGGCGAGATATTCTTCTGGAAAACTTTTATATATGTCTTACAAGCGTACTTCACCCTATGAGACACCTTGTTATAGCGTGCAATAGCAATTTGTTCTTTTTTTTTTCGCTGCTTTCGCGGTGGCGCAGGTGGCGCTGCCTTTGAATTCGTCTTAGGGAGCCTACATGACTGCTGTGTAGGCTCCCTAATTCGCGAATTCTGCCTCTAATGACTTGTAGTATGGCTACAGTGTACTATCTAGTACACTGTAGTATGGCCACCATACTTGTAGTACTAGTATATTTCTAGGCACTGTACACGGTCGCTGGATAAAAACGCACGTGGTGCGGCCTGCGACGTCGCCCGAAACCGGCGTGACGAGCCTAGTTCTACGCGCCGCCGCAGCGGCGCCACTGCTACGGGACAAGCGCGCGCGGGAGGAGCCGCTGGTTCTGCATGTTTCGCGCAGCGGCGCGCTGAGAGTTTGCATCTTACTCACGCAAGACTGTGTATTGCTTTGTCAGAATAAGATCTCTACGCTGCCTGCAAGAACGGTACGGGCATTGGGCTGCTAATGGACTCGCACGAGCCCGAACCGCACACTTATATGCAGCTTCGACACTCGACCACCGTTCAATATAACTGGCAAGTTCCTTATCGCTTGTTTGAATACTTGCTTCACTTTATGCGCTTGTTTGCTCTTGAAAGAAAAACCTGTTATTATTATTATTATTATTATTATTATTATTATTATTATTATTATTATTATTATTATTATTATTGTTATTCAAAATTCCTTACAGGCCCATTCTAGAAGAGAAGCTCACGGGAAGATGGATGCTTGAATCGATGAACAAATCGCAATACGATTTAGAACAGGGAATGTCGCAGGAGCCAACGTTTCGACAAGCGGACTTGGACGAAGACGAAGAATGCTCTGACGAAGACAAGTCCTCTTGTCGAAACGTTGGCTCCTGCGACATTCCCTGTTCTAAATCGTATTGCGATTTGTTCATCGTTACAGGCCCATTGAAGGGCATTGAGTAAGGGGGGCATCTGTATATACATAACAGAAAAATACACAAATAAAAAATAAAGGAAAAATATAAAAGAAACAAACAAGACAAATATTACAAGCAGTAGAACGTTATACAATGATAAAGGGCAACGAAATTAGGTTATCACGGAACGTTTCACGGTTAGCAATGGATATAATGTGATCAGGAAGACCGTTGCAATGTGCAGTGGCTCTAGGTAGTGGTGATGAGTTAAATGCCTGTGTGCGACCATGAACTCGCATGAAATTAGGCGCGTTGTGAATGCGTCGAGATGTGCGCAAAGGAGTATGAAGCGGCAAACTGTGAAATTTGTTACTATAAATCTACTTGTGAAATAAACACAATAGAGCAATGGCGCAGCGTTCTTCTGTATATATATATAGTCGCTGAAATGCAAGATCTTCGTTTTATTAGACTTTCTTACAAATGCGTGCATACGACTTACTGAATTGGCCAAATAATGTTCTTATATAGTGTTTTAGTTCCAGCTTTTTCTAAATATGAGGCAGACACCTACGACTAAATGAACATTCAACCGCTTTGTAGACGCGTGTTCGCATTTCTAGTTCGGATTGGCTGATTAAAAAAAAATAAAAAGGTCGAGGAAGGCGGTGTCAGGCTCATTTCTTTATTTAGAAGTTACAACATGTATACATCCACGGAAAGGCGACTCGTTGCATCAAAGTCGCAGCACCTTCCGTAACAGAGGTTTGTAAGCGAGTTTGAACCGCTCAGCAGTTGCGTTCAAACCTGTGTGCCGCAACAGTTTGCTCAGAAACACCTCACAGGTCTCCTCGGTGTGGCCTTGTTCACCCCTGTCACACGTCAGTTCGCGACATAACACAATTTAGTAGAAGTGTTGATGCCAAGCGCACGAACTGCCGTCGGAACAGCCGTTGGAAGCAATAGCTTGAGCTTCGTGGACTTCTTATTGTCTCCGTGAGGGAAGCGACGTGAGTGCACCAGCGACCTGTCATTTGGCTCGCACACGCTACCTTTTCCAGTTATTCCCGGTCGAGAAATGTTTTTTAGTCATACTTTACGGCGATCTACGTCGCACGGAAACTCGCAGTGTCGTATCTGAGGGTCCTTCCTTGCGTATGTGTCACACAGCGGCGCGCAACAGTTGCGCGGCATAATGCCGCACACGACGAACATTATAGGATGCAATGGCACAATAGAAGCACCTCGACACGTTGTAGTCACAGGCCGTGCGAGCGAGGTGCAGAATTTCGTCGACACACACAGAAAACTCGTCCCGTACTGCTTCGCGGGGAGGCCCGCGCGGCGAGAGTCGGGAGAGTTGTCCCGTAGCAGTGGCGCCCCCTCCGAAAAAGCGGCGAAAACTGTCAACTTTCGCTTCACAGCTCCGCTTTTGTTCGCCGCGCGACGTAGCAGGCCGCCTGGTGCACCGTAGCGGGCGCCGCCGACAGTACTCTCGGGAGGCCGAGCAGACGACAACGCTTTTTGCAGCGCTGGGAGGCATGGGCATGGCCGAGGAACGCGGCTGCGGTTTCCCCTTCGTTCGCGTGCCGGACACCTACTGTTGCGGTGACAGTTGCAGGAAAGAATCGGGCCTCTGTGAAAGTGGGCACGCGCGTGCCGTTAACACAATTTAGGACAAACCAGTCCGCATATAATTGTCAGGTGCATCCCGCCGACCACCGTGAAAAAGTCCAGTTGCGAAGTGGAGCTCGTGCGAAGTAGCCACCGTGTATTTCCTTTTTTTTTTTTTTTAAATTGCACCGTTGCCACATTGCCGTCTCTGTACCTTACTAAAAAACACACGTCATTTGAGCAGAGTGGTAAGTCAAACAATGAAGCCCACATTACGTGATGCTGGCGCGCGTTATGTAGCGATCTGATAGCACTGATTACATACTTGACATAATCGCATAATAATTACCATAAAAGTCACCTTAAGAAGCGCAACTGAGAGATTGTTAATGAACCTGCATACACTCCTCATGGACATCGCCAAACTTGGCAGCGCATAAAACCAGAATTTAGCGCTGCGTTCGTCGAACTACCCTACCTGCTGCAGCCGTCAAAACTTACACAATTTTCTGAGCGACCTTCTTGAAAGCGCACAAAGCTGCGTGAGAATTTTTGTGTTTTGATGCTGAGTAAATAGAAGGCGCATGATATATTGAAAAGCGGCGAAGGGTTGGTCAAGTTAATTGGGCGCGACAGCAAGGCTGGGGTTCGCTCTATCGTCAAGATGTATGTAGAAATATGTAAACACTAAACAGCTACTGAATTTCTTCGTCACTTTACGGAGATTTCGTCATATATGCGTCTTCTGTGGGCCTGCAGTACACCACATTGTTTTAGAGCTTTATGTGCCTATGCAAGTATTGCCATTATCATGGTGGGCACAGTAGAGGTGATTTGCGGTCCAGCATCTTCCCATTATTCCGTATATGAAATGCTCAGCACGCACCAAAGCTATTTTTAGTCTTGTGTTGGTTTCAAACTTTCTTCATGCTCTTTCGTCCGTGTATTCTGCGTGCTTCTACTTTTCAAGATGGTGTATGAACATGCCGGAACTGCCACTGTTGTAACAATTTTTTTTTCTTCTAGTAACAGTGGTGGGGGATGCACGCATACCGAGCACACATGAGTTTCTTGTCTTATTAAAGCTGGTGTAACTCGTAAAATAGGGCAAGACTTCTGTGTGAGCACTTTGAACGTACAAGCAGGCTTTTGTTTACACTCCTCCCCCTCAAAACTTAGCCAGGTGAATAGCCTCCCTCCATTTTCGTTAACGCCATGGGTAACACCCCTCCCACCCTGCGAAATCAAAATTCTGGTTAAACGCCTACGTACAGGAAGAGGTCGTGTTTGGATGGCTTTTGTTATTCGACATCCCTTGAAGCTTCGGCCACCCCACACATTCAAAGAAAGTTGCTTATTTCGCTGCGACAACGCGAACTAAACGGCGAACGCGAACAAAGTCGTAGGAAGCTACGGCGCACGGCTGCCTACTCTCCCGAGAATACTTAGCAGGGTCGCCACCAGTAGCGCTTCCGTCGGCTTGCACGAGGCGTTATACGCGTTGCCAATCGAGCGGCCGTGCACTGTAGTAGTACTGCGTTTGTCATGCATGCGGCGCTGCATGCATGACCTCCTCCTCGTCACCTCTGGAATGTCGACCTTGAAAACGGTTCGTGTTGAGAAGCCTCCCGCGCCTGAAAGGGTTTCCAGGGGGACGACGACGACGCATCATGCGCGGTAACCATAGTTGCTAGCATGCCTACACTAAGAAAGGAGCGACTTCGTAGATGAAAAAAATTGTGTTTTGATAATTTCTATTGAGTTTCTGGAGAAACCGCTGCATGCTGGGACACTTCGAAAGGTACGCTTTCTGTTGAGCCAAAAATGGACGTTTCAACAATAAAAATTGACGGCAGATCCACGAGGTGAATGATGATGAGATTGGGCGAAGCTCCTGGAAGTAATCATCGGTTAAACCGTGAAATTTCTTCTGTTAATTCGCCCGATAAAAATGACGTGAAACGATTGATTAAATGTTTTATCAAACTTTTATTGCTGGTTTCCGTTGTCCTTTCATTATGACCGCTTTGTGGTCGGTGAAATGTAAGCTAAGTGGTTCTTGCACTGGTTGCAGATGAAAACCATTGCTTTACCTGGCGTCTTTCGTTAAGCAGCTGGCGTCTTTTCGTTTTGCTTTAGAAACATCTGGCGTCTTTTCGTTTTGCTTTTAGAAAACATCTGGCGTCTTTCGTTGGTTTATTTCATCAATCAACGGCGTTTTGAACAAAATTTTTATTGTTTAATCACGCACAGGAGAAATCTCACCAGGCACTACCTTGGAGGTAAACAATGGCTGCTACTGGGAATGAGAGACAGCAGAAGTCGGCTTTTAACACTTCTACTTCTACTAACGTTTCCTACTGGAACATGCCAATGGCTGCTAATGGGGAATGAGAGACAGAAGAATTCGGCTTTTAGTTAACGCGCACGCTGCGAATTTTTTTTATTGTTCAACAACGCACAGGAGAAATCTCCCACCGGCACCACCTTGGAGGTCAAAGCGTAAGACTGGTTACGCACTACGACCAGGGGGGGGGGGGGGGACATGTTGTGAGTTGCGCGTCCGCGCTCTCAGGTGGCGCCACCATCGAAGCAACGACAGCGCACCGCCGGCGGCAGCGGGCGAAACGCCATTAAGCCTTTAAATTGCCTACTTTGTTTGTAGAACTTCAAATCGATTCACACAAAAAAAGAGTTGCCTTTTAATTTCAAGTCACAGGAAGCGTATTGAGCACGAACGCTGCAATGTTTTAAATAATGAAACTTCTTGAATGTGCGACGACGAGCGAAAGCGGGCAGTGAGTACCAGAAGACTGACAGTGGCGCACGCACCATTCGACGCCTGTGAAAGTTCCGCGGTTATGTTCAAGTCAAGCTGCAAGATACTGGTACTGTGAACAGAGTGATACGACACCATCGTAAAAGTGCAGGGACTTTAGTGGTATACTCTGTTGACGCGGGTTCGTGCAGTTATACGTATTTTTTACCTTCAGCGGTGGACAGCTGTGCTCCGGATATCTGCGGTGGGGCTGCACATAGTACGTACATTTATGCGTACCGACGATTATGAACGATACTCGCCGGTGCATCTCGTAAAACACTACTCACTTGTCCCTCATTTCATGTAAACATCGGTGTCATTACAATAAAGCGGTTTACTTGCCGCTAGTTTGTATGATCAATGTTGTGGCTGTCCTTACTGCAGCGGTAACCTTTCAAGTAAGTATGCAAGATACTTATAAGTCTAATATGTAAATGGGATGCAATTACAATGTGCAAACGAGAGAAATTCTGGGGGTACCTGCCTGTAGCGACCGAGGGAGCACCCGCAATCCAGTAGCAGACGACAACGGCATATCGTCTGTTTTTGCCGGTCGCCAGCCGCCATTTTGACGCTTCGAAAGCGCCCTTGCAATTTTAAAACGTATTTACCTTTCTAAGCAGTTATAAATTATATAAACAAAATTTACAGTTCTAAAACTTGAATTGCGAGCGTAAACTAGCCAAAACTGTTCAAAGTGCTAGCAAAACAACATATTTATTTTTTAGTGCGAGTGCTGTCAACGGCCAGACGGCGCTACGATCGCTTCCAAAAATCGTCCCCATTGGTTCTATGGAAATGTCCTCCCCCTGCTACGACTACGACTACGACGAGGGACGAACGGGTGCCGCTTTGAGGAGCTTCGCCCCTAAAACGCGGGTTCGATCCCGGCCGCGGCGGTCGCATTTTCGATGGAGGCGAAAATGCCAGAGGCCCGTGTGCTGTGCGTTGTCAGTGCACGTTAAAGAACCCCAGGTGGTCAAAATTTCCGGATCCTTTCACGACGGGTTTTCTCTCCTTCCTATCTCTTTCAGTCTCTTTCCCCTTCCCCCACCGACGCTTAGCCGTGCTCCCAACATGGGCTGCAGAAATTAGCGTCCTTCCGTAAAACCCCACGCTAAAACCGAACCACGATCATCATCATCATCATCATCAGCTGCGCACGTGTTCCGGGAAATGACGTGAGTGCCGGCACGAGGGTTTAAAATCATTATCACCATCAGTTTTCAGCTGACATAGCGTGCGAGCGCGAGCTACGCGAGCTGCTTTGCGTTTCGAAGGTGCGTGCTGCGGCCGTTGGTGGCCGCCGGCGTAGGTGCTGTCAGCTTTGTGATTTGTTGTACTACGTCCTGCCTGCGTGACCTCTGCTGCTTAATGAACCGTGCCAGTTTCCAGATATCGGTGAAACACTGTTCAGCCTGTCCTGGGCGACTGTCCTGCGCGCAAGGCCTCCCCTCTTGCACGTCACGTAAGTGGCTTTTGTAACTGTTAAGCCGCGACACTGATGTTTATATGCGCACACGCTCGTAAATTTTCTCATTTTTCCCGTCAAATATTCGTAGGTGCGTGCGAGTATTTTGCTCCGGCTGAATCGCTGCTGCCATGAATACTGGCTATGTCCGCGATTCTTTGAGCTTGGAACGGGAAGGCAAAGTCAGGGAAGTGGGCGCACAAGCAGTGTGGTCGCTGTCGTCTTGCAAGCCGGGTAAGCCATTGAGTGTATTTGCATGCCTGTTAACATTCCAGGGCACCGGGCTGTGAGGGAACCGCCCTCGGCATCGAGAGAGCCTTCGGGCGCGTTCGTGGCGCGTTCACTGCCAAGCTTTCTCGCGTCACTCGTGCCTGGACAGTTTGCAGTTACGTCGGCTGTTTCAGCCTCGGTGCTGTAATGAGTTTTGCATGATTTTGGTATCTTTTACAGGATTCGGTGTTGACCAGCTGCGTGACAACTGCCTCGACACGTACTGGCAGTCCGATGGGCCTCAACCGCACCTAGTCAACATTCAGTTCCGCCGTAAGACGACCATCGAGGGAATATGCATCTACGCAGACTATAAACTCGACGAGAGCTACACGCCAAACAGGTACGCTTTCCACACTCGAGCATGGATGTTCAAAGTTGAGCGAATAGAAGACATCGGGTGTGCGACACCTTTCATCGTTTCGTAATGCCCAACCGCAAACCTTCCTCAGACTGAGAGGTTTTTGTTATGCAAAGGAGCGAGACGCGCTGACATTCCTTTATTAGTGCCTGTGAACAAGGCCTTCGTGTAATTGTCAGCCGTAATACGTAATGGAAGTATGTATACGCTGCAGCATACTGTAGGCTAAAGTCCATTCACTACTTGTATGTGCCAGGCGCATCACATTTCAGTGTGTTTGGTTTTGCACGTTGTTGCAAAAGGTATGTTAGCCAGCCTTTACTATCGGCAATGCACCTTCCTTACGTGGATTTCCTGTCCATTGGTGTGAATCAGGCGGCGAAGATAACTAGTCAGGGCTAAATGCACAATTGCAGTGGAGTGTGCATGCAAGTCATAAGACAAGAGGATATTTAATTGAAACAAAGGAGACCTTTGGAAAAAAGTAGCGGCCCAGTTTTTGTAAGAAAAGCTTGCCATTTCAAACGTTGACAACCATTTCCTTAACAACCCTAGTTAACTCATCAGTTTCTTGTATGCTAACTTGGACAATGGGTACCTTTCCTATTCAATTGTTGGGAAATGCTTATACTTACTACCACAGGTTTATTTGCTTTCTTGCATTGTGAGCTGTATTGAGCAACATGAAGTCATAACTTTGGAAATTGCAGCCATTGATAGGGCTCTCAGAGCTGTGTATCATCAGGAGCCACTCATTGTGTCCCTAAATGGTGTTGCTGATTACCATTATTAAGCTATCTGGTTTTAGCAGAATGCAACAGAGCCAACAGTGGAAGCTCAAATTCATAAGATGCTTTGGCATGTGAGTGATTATTCATTGTTTGTAGACTTTGGTAAAGATTGCTGTCTCAAAAGTTTCATGAGTATTGTTGTGTTCATGGAATGTTGACATTTTCTTGCAACTGTACAAACACCATGGAATGGCCACCCAAGATTCTTGGTTGCTGAAATGCAATTTATGCTGTTGCAGTTGTGCTGGTCATCTTTGATGCAACAATGCCAACTTGCCACTGCTGGCAAAAACAAGTTTTGCTGTTGTTTTAACAATTGACTAAATCCTGTGCCTACATTATTCAGTTCAGTTTCACAAAATAAGGTGGGTGCCTGGAATCTTCATGTTACACATAAAATGTGTTTAGATAAATGCAAAAATGTTCCAAAAGCTGGGTGAGTTCATGTTCTAAAAGATTTGCTCAGACTTAACAAAATATAACAACCTTACATAGACGTTTGGCCACCTATGCGGGTGGCATCCTCAGCATACACTGACACCACATGAACGGAGGTCGCCCAGTCTACTGTTAGTCACGTATGTCCTTGTAAATGTGTCCGGTAGAGGGCCGCGGTTGTTGCACGCCGATTGGTCTCGACGGATGAACCACGACTCCAGGAATTTTCTTTTCCCCCGCCTTTGTTCCCGAGCCAGCGTCGTTGCATTGTTGAAATCAAAGCCATGCCCTGTTTTCCAGCAGTGCTCAACGAGCTCAGTCTTAATGTGTGATATGGGTCGCTTTAGCGACGTCTCTTTTGTGTTCTTTGAGCCTTGTTGACCTTTTTCTGCCCGTTTCGCCGATGCACGCCGTGTCGCATCCGCCGCATTGTACTTCGTACACGACCCCGCTTTCATCGTTCGCAGGTGTGTGGTCTTTCGGTTTACCGAACACTTATCCCAAGGTGTAATGGGGCCTTGGGAACAAAGGTGGGGGAAAATAAAATTCCTGGAGTCGTGGTTCATCCGTCGAGACCAATCGGCGTGCAACAACAAACGCAGCCCTCTACCGGACATTTACAAGGACATACGTGACTAACAGTAGACTGGGCGACCTCCGGTCATGTGGTGTCAGTGTATACCGAGGATGCCATCCGCATAGGTGGTGAAACGTCTATGTAAGGTTGTTATATTTTGTTAAGTCGGAGTAAATCTCTTAGAACGTGTTTAGATAAGTGGAAAAAAATGGCGGAATCTGTCGAGGAAAGTGGTTACACTGCTGTAATTTTCACTGATACAGCAGAAAGGCAAGGGGAAAAAGTCAGTTACCCCATACATGTCAGATTAGCCAGGACATTATGTGCACAGGAAAATGAGTTCGGGTAAGCATTGCATTTTCTTTAACCCTGAAAATGTGCTGTCAGTTTAAAGGGTCCCTCAAAAGTTTTCTTTTGACTATGTGTCACCAATTAGGCTACGTCACTATCAAATCATTCACACCATAAGTTAAGCAAAACACCTTGCACCAAGGCAGCTATGGGCATATTTTGGTTGCCTTCTTCTTTACCACTACCGTTCTTCAACCCTCTTGGCTGCAGAGAAGCACACTAGTGACGGCTGCACCTCTCGTGACAGTTTCTGTGCTGATGCCTCATTAGCAACATGGCACTACAGTGTGTCCCTACTGACACTGGCCTTGGTAGTGCTAGCACCTTTAGTCAGGCACTGGTGACGTGAGTGTGCGCACATTTACACCAGGCGCCACTACGATACTGTTGGCTGGCCTTTCGGTGCTCACGAGGTTGGCCGGGGAAGGCAATCGTTGCATGCTTATGGCATTTCCTGTGGGCAGGAAAGCTTGCAAACTCTTTAGGTTGTGTCTTATCGATCTTCCATAGTGTGTGTATTTAAAACACTATATTAAATTACACATTTAATGCAGAGTGCTGATATTTGTCTACTGATGATCACAAAGGCTTTAGTTATCAATAATGTACAAGATCACAAAACCCTTTCAGGGTCCCTTTAATACTAGCTCAGGACCTTGGTAAAGTTCTGCTACTAAATGTAAAGACTAGTTTGTGCCCTTTGGTGGTACCGCTGTGTACTTAATTCTGCTACGATACAATAGTGATTATGTTGGCTAAACTTTAAAGGGGCACTGACACGAAAACTTTCGTCTGCTGTTTTTTCGCTGCAATACGTAGCTGGGGACCTGTTAGCCATGACACGGCACATCAATTGCTCCAGTGCACGTCAGATAATTATTTACGGCCTTCTTATTACCCACTAGCTTCAGTTTTGGTTTGGGAGAGCCCAAAAAACAAGGCGCCCGGTGCAACTGGCACCATCTAGCGCTCGAAATAGAGTAAACGAGTTCGATCACGTGAGCACACATAACTGTGACGCACTTCCGCACGACAACCGCCGCATGCTCGTTTTCTTTCGCCTGTCACACGTCCTGCACATTGTTGTCGCTGTTGCTGTCATCGTTGTTGGGTGGCAACTATTTTCTTGAGGTCTGGCGTCGCTGGCAGCCTACTAACGCAGCCGCAGCGAATAAGCAATGGCGGCTATGACGTCATCGTTGCTAGCTGCACTGTCGGAGCTCGGCTGCCGTGGTGACGACGCGGAAGTTGGGGGTCCCCTTCAGATCACCTTTGCTGTTGTCGATGCCGTGACGTACGGCGTCTAATGCTCGACTGCGCATGTGAACGTCAATATTCATTTAGATTACCTTCGAAGCTGTGTTCGCCATTGAGATTTGGTAGATGACATCTGTATGTCCACGAAGATCGATCCCGCAGGCTATCTTAGCAGTGAAATTTTGGTGTCGGTGCCCCTTTAAGATGCCTGAACAAACGTGTTGTGAGCATAGGTACAATGTAGAAAGGGTTGTAAATGGTAACCTTCTGAGTTTGTTGTCATGTTCATGGATGCATGCATATTTTTTATCATAGAGATATATTTGCACGAAGGAAACAAAGACCACACGCGGAACGATGGAAGAATAAATTCTGAAGTGCAATGGCAAGTGTGACAGTGTAGCATCATTTGCTCCTTAAGCAAACAGTGCAAATTTCAGTTGAAGAGGAAGTTATGACATCGACAGGCTGCCTTCTTTTTTTTTTCTGTCTGAATAAATGTTCATTCATTCATTCATTCATTCATTCATTCATTCATTCATTCATTCATTCAAAGTGAAATTTTTGTCCCACTTGCTCTTTTACTCAGTGTTTTCCTGCTGGAAAGGGCTTATATAGCTGTGATCAAGTTCAGCACTCTGTGTGTACTTCTTGGCCATCTTTGCACTGATAAACATTGTCTATAGTGCACCATCTCACTTAGTGGACATCAGCAGGATACTTTAGAACCAGTTCAGTAAGGTAGGGCCGTCTCACTGTAATTCTGTCACTATTCAACCACTTGTAAGGAAAAAGGTCATTGCAGTGCATTGTCAGATGGAATAAAGTACAAGTTCTGCACTTCCGCTGTGTTATTAAGACATCATTTTTATGTTGACCCCCCGTGAGGGCTTAGCAGGCTCAAGGTTACGAGTTTGATTACAGGACACTGCAGCATTTCGACCGGGCTAAATGCAGTGACACCCATGTACAGCCGCCCAATTCTAACTGGAGAGTGCAAGCGCCGACCATTTTGTGCGTCAGCACCGCATGGTGGTGTGAACTTGCAAACGGGTCGAAGCTATGCGCCCGCCGACACAGCGCGCTCAGCTTCGACTGTTGTCTGCTTGACTTTTTTTTTTTACGGAAGGCATGCCCTTATCAGCTTGATATCCACACCTGTTTTCGGGAACACAAGATACACAAGAACACAAGAGCAAAACAATTCGCCTAGTGATGCTAGCTGCCTGTTTGCCTGAATCAGACTGATATGGGCATGCTTTCTGTAAGAACGAACAGCATAGCAGACGACAGTCGAAGCCAAGCGCTTGGCGTCGGCGGGCGCATAACCTCGACCCGTTTTCAAGCTCGCACCGTCACGCGGCACTGATGCACAAAACGGTCGGCACTCGTGCTCCCCAGTTAAAGCATTGGGCGGCTGTACTTAGACTTCAGTGCACATTACAGAACACCATGTGGTCAAAACTCATCTGGTGGGTCCCTCTCTAAGGTATGCATCATAGTCATCTTGCAGTTTTGCCACTTCAGAGCCCCGTCCTTTTTTTTTTTTGCATTAGTCAATGGCATGTTCGCGCTAATGTCTCAGCTAAATTTCTTGAGTAATATGTCGCCTGGGGCGTTTTAATGCCCCCCGAACACAATGACATTTGCATATGACATTATTCAGCTACTACATGGCGATGTTTAATGTAATTTGAATCAAACGAGTTTGAGCAACTCATTCACATCCGTGGTCGAACCTAATGTACACTGTCTACCTCGGAGCGTGCTCAGTTTATGAAGAGTTTACGTGAATATGCTATTACATTTGTGCATTTCATGATATTCATATATAAACCAGAAAATAGCTCAGCATGCTGCCCCCCCTTCCACAAAATTTTTTACTCTCAACTTCAGTGGCATCTGGCTCATGTTGCTATTTGGCCACAGAGTGCAGCAGTGAACACCATTTGCTTGAATGCGCTGCTCATTCTGCGTTTTGATTTAGCATGTTTGATGTCACATATGTTTTTATTCTCGACTTCAGTGGCATCTGGCTGGTGTCGCTATTTGGCCACAGAGTGCAACAGCGAATGTCATTTGTTTGAATGCATTGGCTCGTACTGCGTTTTGACTTGGCATTTGTTTGATAATTATGCTGTTGCTTCTGGTTGATGTGCTTTGCATGCAATTCTGAGTATATACGGCAATTGTGTGCTTCATCAGTGAGCGCTGCCATATCAGCCATAAATTAAAGGATTTTATGCATGTTTATGCAGTGAAGCAAGGCCTGCACTTACATTAAACTAGATAGGATGACTTTTCAGCCACTGTGTGCTTACGTGCTGCCACTTTTCTGGCCATTTCTCTTAGCACTTTAGCACTTCTGTCATTGATATTGTGAAGTATGACATTAGTTCATGTGTAGCACCGCCATGGATTGAATGGCATTCATTGCACAGAACCTCATTATGGATCGAATGGCATTCGTTGCACAGAACCTCGTTTGAATATAATGACTTCAAGTGCCCAGTGTGATAGGGTTTAATAGTTGGGGTGGAACAAATGCGCCAATTGTGCCCAGTTGCACTGAGAGTGGATTCTTGCTCCACCTTCCACCAAAATGGAATTTTGATGGAAAATTGCATGATGCATGATAGCCAGACCCACGTGTCGATGCTTTTTTGCCTGCAGAACTGATATCAAAGCCAACAGCATGCTATCATCATCATTAGAAAAGTAAAGGTCGCAAAGGCCCATCGGACTTGTCTGGTTTGTAGTCTCTCATTTCTCTGACGAAGTGTCACGTAGTAACAGTGTCATCTGTGTTTACTGCTCACAAAGCTATGGGCTCTGCGGGAACGCCTGGAAGCCGTTGATAAACAAAACAAGAGCTATGCACGTGTTCGTGGCTCGACATGGTGCATTCTATGGTTATGTTTTACATATAGTTATGTATTACATGTTTTCTTAAACGTATTTCCCATCTCCAGATATTGCAACAAACTTTTCCAAAGCCATTTCACGCTTTTGACATAGCAATCCAGTGCGCCGAGGAATTCACAATCTGTTGGTGTGACGTTGTACATGGTTGCACTGCTGAGCTTGATATCGCTGGTTAGCTTGTTGTGGCTGCAGTCTCTGCATATTGGTGAAGGAAAGACACGAAAGCACTTTTCATGCAAAAGTGCAAAGATGTGAAAATTGGCCAGCTTAAACCTTGTTACTAGAGAGGAGTGCTTCGGACCAACACCTTGTTTAAGCGTTATACGTGATGCCATGTTTTGTGCAGGCACGCCTATTCGATCGTGTGGTGAGCCTTTGTGCACAAGCCATGATTGTTGAATAGTGTTGTATCCTGGATTATAAACATGTGTTTGTTGACGATCTGTCTGTGGTGCCTTCTGCGCACACACTGTTACAAAGGTGGCAAACCTGGCCTTTTGTTTTGTGCGTTACTGCGGCGGATTGTCGCATGCTTTCTTTGCCGCGCTGGTAGGGCAAGCCCTGTGGAATCCCATCTCTACAACTTATCAACTGTGCCTGTCAAAAATTTTCACAGCATGTATATGGCCAGCACTAGTGCGTTGAACCCTGTGCCAAAAGCCCTTGTTTCTTTGCAAAATAAGCTTTTTGCCTGTGCCAAAACCTACGCTGAAGGTTGAAATGGCTGTTCCACCGCTCTAATAGCCACCAATTTCATACAGTGTGATTTTGAGTACTGCGAGCACCGAATTTACTAGCAGAAGCCAGAAGCTCATCATGGCCACCATGTTTGTGGCACCATCTCGTGACAGTGTGTCTGATCAAGAAGTTCCCTGCCTGCGCACTGTTTCAATGGTCTCAGGCATACCCGTAACTGCTACAGAAAATGTTGCATCCCTGTGCTGTGTGCTCGATGTCCCACCGCACTTCTGCACTTAGGGCAAAAAGCGTACTGCCACCTCTGAGGTAGTAAAGGGCGGTAATGGTGTATGAGATGCCACATGTTCTCTCTCACTAGGATGAGGTGGGAGCAATTTATATTGTGCTGGGGATATGGGCCCTTGGATTGCTATTTTCTTTCAAATTAAGCACGTCTTTAGCAGCAAAGAAGCACTGCGAGGTTTCTGGCATGGTATTTCAGCAGTGCACTTAATCTAATATTTGCCTTTAGTGACTCCATTTATAGCAGGGTCATGTGCTAAAAGCCCTAATAAGACAAGCGAACTAGATAAGAACAAACAGTCATTAGTTCTGTGGGTTCACGTTACCACAGCAGGGATATTGGCTACATATTGAAACTATCCTTTAATTATATTCAACCGTACATGCATCCGTTCAACTGAATATAGTAGAGTTCTGTTGGGCAGAGGGGAAAATATTCTTGTCTGCTGCTGAAACCTTTACCGTAGAACCTAATACCCGTATCAGATGCGCACATAGGAAGGCCTTCGAATCATCAATCTTCAAAAAAGCCCACAACTCTATTGACTCAAAAGGAGTTGGAACTGCTACACGGCAGTTTTGGATGGCGATTCAGTGATTCAGGCATTTTCCACAAAATTTGTGTGGTGCTGCGGATCTTGATTTTCGTTTTCATGTCACCAAAAGTTACACAAAATCCACTTAAAATCACAAATACTTGTCATTTTTGTATAAAAGGTTATATAAATTTTTCATACACTGTCATGCATATATGTCTAGTTAAAATTGTTGAGCAGTGAAACTGGCGAGACTGTGGCTGCATTTTTACCATGTTGGGCTAGTGTAGGGTGTGAGCGAGGTATGTGCATGTGTGTTTACTCTGGTAACACACTTCGGAGTCCTTGTTCTGCCGTCATAAGCAACAAGAGAGACTGTGAAAGTGGAAGCCATTGCTATCGAGAAAGGTTTTCTGCTTGTAAACAATTCGGTGACCAAACGAAGTGTGCTCAGCGGCAGGTGGTCAACCACTCATCAAACAAAGTTGTTTGAGTAGACTGTGCTGTTGCTGAGTGAGAAGTTTTTCGACGATGCATTCCGCGTTACACCAGCAACTTTTTGCTACACTGTGGACGCCATGAGACCACTGCTCGATCATCACAACACCAACATATATGAAGCCATCACACTTGATAATCATGATTTTCTTGTACAGACTGAGTTCTGCAGTGGAATATGATAAAGAACTGCAAGCCAAAATGCAGGAATGAAAAAAGAAGAGCATGGGGAAAAAAAAAACGAAAAAGCAAACAGATAAAGCGAGCAGACGAGATAACCCAAACACAAGTACGCTGCTGTGATCAAAAGTATGTGCAGTTCTCACATTTCAAATGGCAAAAGAGCTTGTAAGTATTCAATAACACTCTTACGTGCTGTTTTTAGGGCATTTTGGTTTGATGTTTCTTTTTCTGTCATGACTATGAGCGCACTGTGAATGAGAGGGCTTTTTCATGCAGTTTCTGCTTCCGTCGCTCAATGGCCTTCGAAGTCTTGATGGAGCTTTAGGGTGCTCCATTGACTCGATGGACTGTCTCCTCGACAGCCGTTCAAACTGCCCATGTTGCATCTCAAACTTGACCTTTCATTCGATGGACTATTTGTTCAAAGGCTTTCGAAATGCCCCTGTGACACCAGTATAAATAAAGTAATTTTACAATGAGACTTTCAGATTTGTTACGGCGCTCACTGACGTTTTCTCCTGCAAAAATTGTGCAAAGTGAATCTGGAGGCTGTTTTGTTTCAGCATGGTTCATAAACTCAGTTATGGTAACCTAAATAGAGCTTATTTCATTTTCCATTTGTTCTTAACTTTGAGTGTCCGTCAATGTAAACAGTGCACTTGACCAGAACAAGGAAAAAGGAATAAGTTTGAGAACTTGAGATTTGCTTTATTTTTGCTAGGTCAGTACACTTACTACAATGAAGTGCACTTTTTATGGTGAGGATGGCAGGGAGAAAGCTGGATACCTGCAGCTTGACTAGCCCCATCATCCCCTCAATATATTTGTCATTTGCCTTCTCTTTAACACACAGGATTTCCGTGCGTGTGGGGAGCAGTTTCCATGACCTGCAGGAGCTGGAGGCTGTGGACTTGACAGAACCCACAGGCTGGGTGCACATCGCGACACGAGACGCAGCTGGCCAACCTGTGCGCACCTTTTTTGTGCAAATTGCTGTGCTCTCAAATCACCAGAACGGCCGAGACACTCACCTTCGCCAGATCAAAGTGCACTCACCTGTTCAGCAAGCCAATGTTAGTGTTCTGCCGAAGGTGAACTTCACCAGTGTCGACTGCCGTGCCTTCAGCTGTATACGCTAACTGTGCTGTTTAACAAGCCTATCATTTCACAAAGAACTTGGATGTTGTTCAACAGTTCACATGTTCTAACCATCCTAAGATTAGTTCCTGTAGTTGATTCACTTTAAAGTGTGTGTGCTTTTGCTAAAGAAGATGGCGGAAGATTTGGAAGCAGAAAAGCTGGTTATCAATTCATTGCTAATTGCAAATAGAAAACCTTTGACAATTTCCGAGTTCATAAGGGAATACAAGACTCTTGAAAACCGTCCTGTGCCCTATCAGAAGTTTGGTTGTGCGAACATTCACCAGTTTCTAGACAAAATCTCAGACACTGTTACTGTTACACGCCGCACTACAGGAGAGGATTTAATCCAGGCTAAAGTAAAGCAAGAAGTCGAACACATTGAGCGGATGGTCAAGCAGCAAAAGCCAAGCTCTACAAAACCTAAAGTCAAGCACACAATGCACAGGCCGCCAGCACGAGGGAAGTTTCAACCTAGGGGCCGAGGAGGTGGCCGCTGTGGAAGAGATCATGCGGCAACAGCAATGACATCGCAGAAGACATGGGAATCTTCAGGTTATCAAGCCATGACATCACAGAAGTCATGGGAGCTTTCACGTTCTCAAGCCTTAACATCACAAAAGCTATCTGAGCCTTCGTGTTCTCAAGTCTTGCCTCCAGGTGCACCAGATTCCGACAACGCTTCACCTACATCAGTGACCACAAGAACGACCTCTCAACGCAGGGGTGTGTCAAGACTGCATTATTCACTGCTCAGAAATTCTAGTTGTTTCAACAGTACTGAGACAGGTTTTCCTGTGCATATGGACACGAAACATATTGGTGTTGATCCACCCGATCCTTCTACACAGTATGTTAAACAAGAACTGATTCTTGTAGAACCCTCGTCTACTCCTCAAAGTGAAAACTTTCAAGAAGTGACAAACGCTGCCCAGCATGCACAGTTCACTGGGGACTGTGTAGGCCAGGCGTCAAGCAGCAAATCGGTATCTGTAAAGGATCACCAATATTATATGCCCTATAGCAGCCTTGTGCAGAAGTGGAAAGCTGAGAACTACATTACCAGCAGCATGTATCAGTCTGCGTCTCCACAGGCTTTGCCTGGGCAAGGTGCAAACAGCTCTCCAGGTCAGCCTATCCTGAGGCCGTCGCTGTGTCATCCATTCACAAGTCCACAGCAGAGAGGGAATGCTACATGCAATGGTGAACCAAGTGACCTGTCTCGGAGCAGCGTGCTCAATCCTAGTGCTGCTGCATATGAGCCACAGCTCACGTGGTTATTAGCAAGTTCTGGTCAAGAAAAACACGAACTTGCAGCAGGAGCTATTGGCAGAGAGTTTGCAGACAACCAGACCCAAGTTGCACCTGAGGTGAAGAGCAAGGGAACGTCTACAGGTGATTTAAATGCCAGCATTCCACAAGGTTTTGCAATGTGCTTGAGAAACCTTTTGGAGGAGTATCCCACTGGCCTTGACATAGAAGTTCTAATGGAAATGATTGAGGAAAGAATTGGCAGCAGTGCTTACTTTGAGCTGAATAAGCATCCCCTTCAAATGTTGCCAGACATTTTATCTTCAGTTTCTTCAGCATGCGTTATGCCAGACTCGAGAGGAATGTTCAGAGTGATGCTTCTGAACAGTGACCTGAAGCAGAATGTTGCTCCTGCCCTGCCTGGTGATCTCAGGGATGGGTTGCGGTCGATTCTTCTCGAAGCTCCTCAAGGCGTGGAAGCTTCAGTGCTTCTAGACATGTATGAAAGCCGTTTTGGTGAGCATCACTACATCAAAGCTTATGGCCAGCGCACCAGTAACTTCATTCGCAACATACTCTATGAACTTCCCTTCACAACTGTGAAAAACTGTGGTGACGGGACACACATAGTACAAATGGTCGAAGGTCTTCAAGGCCCAGTGCATATTGTAGGGCACTCTGTGCAAGAAATCAGTGCTGATGAGTTCATCACCCCTGAAGATGAGTGTGCTTATCCTTTGCAAGAACTGCCCCACTGCTGGTCATATTCTGTTGCTATAGGGGAAGTGTTCTCTCCATCAGAGTTTTACGTTTTAATTACTGCAGACGGTGCCCTTGATCGACTTACAAGCCTTATGACCGAGCTAGATGAGTATTACAACAGCGCCTCTGCAGATTTTTACTCTGTGAACATTGGTGATTTAAAGCCGGGCTTTGTTTGTGCTGCTCTCTACGTGAGCAATGGACAGCCACTGTGGCATCGAGCAGTTGTAAAAAGCATTCAGGCTCGTGAAGTGTTTGTGTTCTACATTGACTATGGCACAGTAATGCCTGTGAAGGTTGCCGACATCAGGAAGCTTCGATCTGACTTCTTAGAACTTCCTGCACAGGCAATCAAGGCTTCACTTTCAGGTGTAAAGCCCAAAAATGAGCAGGCGTGGACACCGGAAGCTAAGGAACGCTTCTTGCAGCTAGTACAAATGGGTGAGTGCAGCTGTTCTGCCGTGAGCAAAGAGGAAGACACCTTTGTTGTTCAGCTGCTGATGTCTGATGGCAACATGGAGTACTCGCTCAGCGATGTTTTGATTTATGAAGACTTTGCAGTAAGCACAATTGTGTCGGAAGAAATTGCTCACGGAAGCTGCATAGAAACGTGGACTTTCTTGGACGGTTCCACTGCCGACATTATTGTGTGGAATGGGGGACGCTATATGTCTTCTATGAGTATCTCAAAGCTTTTGGGCTGGAAAGAGGATTTAATTTCGAAAAAGCTTTCTGAAAAATGTATCCGTCTTGATGGGGTTTTACTGGAAAAGAAGTGTGACCCAGAACTTCATCTTGAAGTGTGTTTGAGTGACAGATGTTTTTTATTTTGACAACATCCAGTTGTATCACTTGCACAGTGTTCCAGACATTCTGAGAATATTGCACCATCCATCAAACAACCTAAAAAGAGAGTTGGAGAGTAAGATAGCAAGCATTAATACCCTGCGTGATCAGCCTGTGTTCATGGACGACACTGGCAACAGTGATACCTTGAGCGTCGGCTTCAATGATGAAGACTCTGCTGTGTCTCCGAATGAGGCCAGTGATGCCAACAGGTTACAAGAGACCAATGACTCTTCTGCACTTGCGCTGCAAAGTCAGACTGAAGATGTCACTGGTGGCGAGAGCTCCCAAGATGCCTTCAGGCATAGTATTGAGACAAAATTAGCAGAACTTAAGGAGAAACGACGTTCACTGAGGATGTCATATTATGAAAATCGAGACTCTGTTGCTGCTTCTGACCTTGAATTTATTGAAAGAAAAATTGACTCTTTCACAAAGGTGCTGAAAGACCTGGACATGAACTCTGGCTCCCAAGTTGTAACGGAGCCTTCTAGAGTGCCTGGATTGAGCCCTTCTAATCATGCAAGCAGTGTTGCAAGAAGCTCTTCTGAAGGTGTTGTAGAAAAGTTCCAAAGCAAGTTAATGGAAGCACTAATGACTTCAAAGCAGAAGTGATGGACATTGTGTGCTTTTTTTTATGTGCCAGAGAACTCTTGCCTTTTTTTCTGGAAGCATTAATGACTTCAAAGCAGAGCTGATGGACATTGTGTGCTTTTTTTTTATTTTTGTGGCAGAGAACTTGTGCCTTTTTTTCTGGAAGCACTAATGACTTCAAAACAGAAGTGATGGACATTGTGTGCTTTTTTTATTTTTATGGCAGAGAACTTTTGCCTTTTTTTCTCTTTTTAGTGCGTCATCTTTGAGTTTAGGTGTTCATAAGTCATTTTACAAATTGTGCTAAGTGTTAATAAATTGTTCAACATCGTAAGCGTGATGGTCATTTTATATATGGGTGTCAGTTAAAACTGACATTCCAGTTCTTCCACTGCAATGAGAACAAGGGGAAACTAAATGCGCTTTAAACTCTTCACGTTGGCTATTGGCCTAGAGATCGAACACAGTCGGCGCCTAGCGGCGAGTGGACGAAGCTCCCAAGTGTGAATAGCTCCTTGCATCGTCTGCTAGCCATAGCGCTTTTTCGTGCACGCTTACGCCACACATATCCTCCGATATGTTTGTTCCCTGAGCCGGTGCAGTGTTAAATGCTTTCATGTATTATCTAAGCATACAAGTATTAGTTATAGTATTGTTAGTTGTGCTGGAGTCTTCGCTCTTTCTTAAAATCACTGAGCGCCTTTGCCGTGAGCGTTGCCATCGTTGCACCTCCGGTTCGGTACATTTACAATATTTACTCGCATAACGATCACACCCCTAAATTTTGTCGTCAGAATTAGATTTCTTTTTTTACCCCGCGTAATGGTCTCACCCAGAACTTGCCGCAGCAATATGTCGTGTGCAAAGTCTAGCTGGCGATCATGTTTACAATCTGTCGAACATTACGTAAATAACTCTAGACTCGCCAAGTGGACTGCACGCACCAAACAGATGCCCAATTTTTGGCCACTCTTGGCGGAAACGTGCCGTATTAGGATAGCAGTAAAGACAAATGCCGTGATTCTCGCCATGCCAACAGCTTCAAAAAGACAGGCATATCTGCGATGACACTGCCGGTTCCGACAGCGAATCGAGCGGCGACGACACTGACACCAGCGACGCTTTACTCTTAATGAAAGTTGGGGGTCATTGAATGAAAAAATTAAAGGGCAATATGCAATGCGTGCAGTTCTTGTGCAATGTGTGTGTTTATTACTTTCACTTTCACTTTATTTCCTTAAGGGCCCCGTTTGGGGGCATTACATAAGGGGTGGGTGTACAGGAAGTTTGCATAACACATGACCATTCAGGATGAGAAGTGCACTTTTACAGCAGCGATGAAAGCGTCTGGGTTGGTGATGGCAACGATGGTGTAGGGAAGGCCGTTCCAGTCCACAATGGTGCGTGGGAAAAAAGAAGACTAGAAAGTGAGAGGACGGGTTCGAGGGCGAGCAACACTTAAGCCTTGCTCTACTTTTATTTTTGGTTATGTCCATGATAGCTATAGTAAGAATTCTGATACACGACTTGTTTGCATTCTCTGTGCTCGAAATATTATTTCGTGGAAAATTTACCCCGCGTAATGATCGCATCCCGAAATTCGCGTCAATTTTTTTGAAAAAAAGTGCGATCATTATGCGAGTAAATACGGTATTTCAGTTTGGCTGCTGCTGTGCATTTCAGGTATACAGCAAACTGCACTTAGTGCCCTTCTGAATAAGTTGAGCGGGAAAACGTCAATGTGTAAATACAGTGCTGTAGCGATATCATCTCGCCATATGCGATTGTGAGCATGGCGGAAAATATATGTCTTTCGCTTGAAGAACACATCTTTTTATGTGTGTAAAAAAAAATTTTCTTGTCACAGTCGCGCAAATAACCATGCAAATAAACCGATGCGTTTGAGTATTAAAACGTTGACTCAGTGTAGGCGTGTGTCAAATATCGTGATAGTACTCAATGGGCGTATACATCCACGAGCTTGACTAACTGACCAGTTAACTGCCTTGGGCTTCATGGAACATTAAATGCAAAGCATTTAAATGCAAGTATGCGTGTGAGTAATACAGCGGAGTACATCAGGTGCTACTTCAACTCAATGCGCAGTAACAGTCCCCCCCTCTTTTTTTTTTTTGTAGCCAATGGTGAAAAATGCGCGAGAACACAATATGGAACTCTTTCTGTCACGTAGCAGCAATGCCGACATTGTAGACAGAAGAGAACTTAAGTATGGTGAAAGAAAAATAGACTGAGAGAACCGCTCACGAAGTCAAACAGTGAGGCTAGGTGGTGTTGGTGCGCCGTTGAATGGCATATCGTGTTTCCTTCACGTGGAATAACGTATTGCATGCTTCCTACACTGATTTGAGATTGAAGGACACATGTATCGCTGTTTGTCTGGAATTAATTTATTTAGGCTCATACTGCTCACGACAGAGCGCCGCCATGTACATTTAAACGTGCGCCGGCGAACGCCAATCCGCACTCGTGCGGTGATGGCGCTGCCACCTACATGTCGATCTCGAGGCCAATAGACTCCTGCTTGTAAGCATGAGGTTTGATTCTCAGCAGATTTCCTATTTGGAGCAGTGCGCAAGAAAAGGATGCTTGTGTGGTTTGAAGGGGTTCGCTCTATGCACGGCTGATTCTGAAGCTTAACTCCGGCTCCAGCCGTACACAGTCATTCTGTGCACGTATACATCCCTTTCCTGTAGCATGAACACAGCTATGGCGGGTTCGGGCGAATAAGGTAACTGGCCAAGTGAAGCAAGTAACACTTAATGGGCGCATGAGCAATATCGCAGACACTTCACATCGTGGAGCGATAGTCCGTTCTACACGTAAAACTAGTATAACAAAGGGTAGGCTTACTCCTTGGCAGATCAGGTCTCGCGGGTCAGGCTGGTTCACAGGTCCACCGGTGGCACAAGAGAGAGTGGTCCCACTGGCTGATGGTCCTTTCATACCTCCTGTCTCAATGTTCTGCGAGGGGAGGGAGTTCTCCCTTGCGGAGAGACGGGCACCTGTTCCCGCGAGGAGCGGATCTAGGGCTGGCGCGGCACTCGAACGGCAGAACAGGACGGAAAGGGCGGCCAGGAGGCGTCTGTTACCTAACAGTGCGGCCCCTTCGCTTCCGTCGCAGGTGCGCGCTCGCGCCAACGCTAAAGGAAGGAAATGGGTGCATGTGCTCCCCCACAGGTTCAAAGCCAGTACCCCTGGTTGTTTCTAGTGGGAGCCCTTTACTGCAGTAAGCCTCTTAACCACTGTGGTGTGGAAGAAAAAATATGCAGTGCTTCCCTGTTTAGAAAATTAGAAAATGGGGGAACTTGGTGTGTTCATGCCTGACCTACCTCTTTCCTTCCCCTCTTTTTTTTTTTATTTTCCTTCCGCTGTTCCTTTGTCGCTCTTCGAAAGTCCTAGTCGCGGTTACAGAAAATCTAAGGCATTCATTTGGTTCGGATATCTTGACGTACACTTGCCTTCAGAGGGCTCAAGTCCCAGCACTGGTAACAAATTTTTTCCGCTGCATTGCTACCTCTGTGGAGTGGTGGAAGAAACTAGTGTGTTAATTTCTTTTGCCACTTGTTAGAGAGCACGAGAGCTTCCACTTTCTTGGGAGCAGCTGGTTTAGGCATGACGACCACAACTACACTGACACAAGCTAGAGCACACAATGTTTGCTTTCAATATGATTGTGAATACATAATACTCTTCACATCACTTGCAGTCAAGCAAATCGAAATAACATTGTGATGATAATTATTTGTAGATGCTGTTTTGTGACATTTCAATTACTGTTCTTGTAATGGGATAATGGTAATATTTAAGCAACAGCAAGTGTAACCAGCTACTTTGTTAACATTTAACTATAAAAGGGTTACCTGCCGGTAACTTTCCCGTGACTGACTGAAATTAACTTATTTAGTGTTCAAATACTTTTTTGAAGTCCTACGATGATAGTGTTGGTGATTTGCATAAGTTTTTATATGCTTATTACAGCAGGTGACTGTAAATGGATTGTGTGTAAATGTGTAAATGTTATAATATAAAAGCTCTTCATAGAAAATATTTTGTAATCAAAATCATAAAGAATTAGATATGACATAATCCATATTTGGCATTAAACATGCCATTATGAAAATGAAATAATTATAAAAAGTGATAGCTAGAAAACATTTCAAATAGAGAATAATGATAAATTATAGACATTGCAAAATGTCAAGTGCTGTCTAACAGCATTTTTGTACAAGTATGATACGTAATGTGCTTAGCAGTTTCTTAAATTGATACAGATTATATGTGCAGTGCATAGGCTAGGCTGATGAAGAAAGTATATATATAAGTGTAATGCATCTTTAGTCAAACAGGCCTAGTCAAATATATTAGCTAAAGATAGGGATGTAGAAGGCTGCTGTACAAAATGCTGTATAATGAAGTGCAGTGGTTTTATTAGTTATGCAAGTTCCTCTGCTGTAACTGTGTTATTGCTTTGTGTTGGCTAAAGGTTGATGGGAGTACTATAATCTGAACAGCTGTTCTAATAAAGGGAAGCATAACACTCAGCCTATTGATGAATTCCTGTGTCTGCAGGGTCAAGTTGGATTCCGTTAATGGGCTAGTGCTTCAATCGGTGCTCTGTCACATGATGAGAGAAACAACTTGCTGTGATGGTTGTTGGCATGGTTGCTGGTGAAGTCAACTATTGTGTAAAATAAAGTAGTGAGCATGCAATCTTTTATTTATGAAATGTGTAAAGTGGTGAGCACACAATATTTCATTTATGAAATGTGTACAAAAATCAAGCATAAGAGAGAGAGAGAGAAATGAAGAGGAAAGGCAGGGAGGTCAACCAAGTGCGTATTTGGTTGGCTGCCCTATGCCTGGGGAAAAGGCAGGGGAATAATAGATAAGATAGAAGAAGGAAGAGCAGGAAAAATAAACAGGAGGACAGCCAGTAGGAAGACATGCACAATGCACCAAAGCAGACAGGTGTGTCTTTCACAAGCGTTTGTGAAACACCATTGATTTCAGGAAGCATAGCAGTGCCTTTGCAGCCTTGAGCACACAGAAGCGTGTAGGCCAAGGACCCAGCATCTTCTCGACAGAGAGTGGTTGGCGATCAAGGTAGTGGAGCTTCACTTTTAACTCGCTCCGTTGAGTTGCATAGTATGTGCAGTGGCAGAGCCTGTCAGTGATTGTCTCTTCGCTGCCGCAAAAACCACATGTCGGACTGTCCACCATTCCTACGAGGAACAAGTAGGCATTGGTATATGCCATGCCAAGCCACATGTGGCACAGTAATGTTTCTTTGTGGTGAGAATGTCCTCGTGGCAATCGAAATCGCAAGTCTGTGTCCAGGAAATGCAAACAGGAGTCTGGTGAATGCCACTGTAAAGGCGTGGTTTGGTGGGCAATGAATTGAAGTTCTCATGCAGAATCTAGACTCAAGCAAAATTTTCTTGCAATCAACATTGGGTAGGTTTGATCTGGATGAAGACAGGAAAAGATGCTTTTGCATCCCTTGAAAGGATCATGTGGCTCAGCAACAGCACGAAGACTGCTTCATTTGTGCAGCTCACATCATTGAACCAAACAGAATTGACTCTTCCACTGTCTCTTAAATTATTAAAGGAAGTTGTGCCTGAGAAATGCTAATTGGTATAATCAGAGTGGCACTGAAGGAAAGTATTGTCTACTTAAATATATTGAAAGATTATGCAGTAAGCTCCTGTTAAGGACTCTGCTAGGGCGAGTTCTTGGATGTAGCAAAGAAAAAAAGTCTGTTTAATATGAATAAAATCCTTGCAGTTAAGATGAACTTGTGTAGCAACTGTCGGCAAGGGCCTTTTTTTTTTTTTTTTCTTGTAGTTCTAGCAGCTGGATGGGAACCAACTAGTTCCCTACCTGATAGGAAATGACATATACTCAAATGTGCAACCATAATAGCATCTGTTACGCCCTCGCCAAATCATACTCACTCTTATATGTGAAAGTGTCAATTTATGATGGTTCTCGAGGGATGCAGTTTCAGTTAAATACATAATCACTTGCTTTAAGGAGAACGTAGCGTTTGCGGTCGGCCAGGAGAGTGTCTCTGGCCTGCTACTCCTCAAAAAGGTAAGGTGGAAAAGGGGTAGACAGAGATAGGAGGAGGTATGGGGACAGGTGACGACGGTATAGTACATGATTTGCTGTACTACATGTCTCGTACGTGGATGTGTACTACGCGCAGTAGTCTTTACGATGTAACATTAGAGACGAGCATCGATCTAAACCTGTCGCACAAAAAAATTAAAGGCAGCCTCGAAGTTGCGTTCGGCATGGTGTTTCCAAGCGCCCAAGTTCATCCTGGGAAAAGGGCCGGGAGTCGAAACCATCTACCACTTAAGTATTCTTTTAGCCACAGGGGATATGTGACGCACACACGGCAATCGGGACTCTCTTCCTAAGCGATATTAAGAAAGGGGAAAAAAAAATGATATCGGCAAGTGTAGGCAACACCCGAACTAAAAACGTAGGTAGTAATGTCTTTTGATCCGGTCGGAGACGGAGTGGATGCCAAGAGCATACGCCGGCTCTTGTCGGAGGTCAGGGTTTTCATGGAGCTGGAAATCGTAACAAACTCCGCTTATAACATAGCATATTTCATGGTCTAAGTCAGTTACAAAAATGCGAGTATAATAACGCCAGTCTTGCTGACGGTCAGCGCAAGAACTGTTGTGAAACATTCCAGGTAACAGCTAAAATATCCATTGAAGGACCAAGTTTTTTCTTCAGCTGGTGCATTGAAAGTTTTGAAGCCGTCATGCAAGTGTGTCTGCATCAATGGTCTGCATGTGCGCGCTAGTAACGCTTTAGTTATTTTAGGCGATGTTTGGGTGAGTAGGCCCCGGCCGCCACATAGCTCCTGTCCCTGAGCGCTGTATTTACAACTGCGGCCTGCTTATCTAAAATGCGTATTCAGTTTTCCTAAGTGCTGACGATGAGACTGTGGCTACGCCTATGCACGGCCGGCACTTTAACCACTACCCTCTGGCTCAAACCATATTTTGATCGTCGCCCTAACAATGACCATCCTAACGTTGATTAAACGATGGTCGTGAGATGGCTATCATCACCACGATCGTGTCGCGACTCGCGAGTTTGTTTTGATCACGTGATCTCAATTTCCGCGCACATGGCCAACATGAGGCATTGGCAAAACATTACATATCAGTAAAAGTAGTAAAAGCACGAAAGCTGCTTGGAAGGCAGCATACCCATTTAGCGTCCGAAAGTAATGGGAGCATGTCGACATTACATGGTTGTTTCGATGCCACCGCTGAACGGTACCCATCGAGGACAGCTGTGGTGTACGACGATGGCAGCAATAGGACCTTCCTGACGTATTCGGAGCTGTCGCGACGCGCACACGAGCTCTCTACGTTAATCAACAGCCACGGCGTCTCACGGTCTACCATAGCGTGTCTGTGTGAGACTACAACTAACACCGTGGATCTCGTTCTGGGGTATGCGTGCAGCGTTTGTATGCGCGGTCATCTAGCGTCAGTGCCCCACGTTTCTAAGTGCAAAGGACTATTCCACGACAGTTCGGCGGTGTGCGGTACTTTGCTCAGTGTCAAATTTGCTTTGGAACTTATCAAATGTTATAGAGTAGGAGTTATCTTGGTTGTTACATCCCTCGAATGAATGAATTCTGTGAATTCTTATCTCAGTCTGTCACACCTAGGGCAGCAGAGGCCCCAGATTCAATTATATGACTTGCTGCTAGAAAATCGAGCTGTTGTGGCCAACATCAATATTAGTTTAAGGGTGCCATACCGATCACATCTATTGTGTTTCGACACTGTAAGTGCTGTTCTAATAACTTTTGCATCGGCGGACGAGGGCCTGCCAAAATCCCACCTGCTGCTAATCTTGAAGGCCACAGCCCATCATCACTGTCCCTATCTGCTGGGGACATGCAAGGATGGCGTCGAGGCTTCTGCGCCTTATGCAAAAAAAAAAAAAAAAAAAAAAAACGTGTTTAATGTGAGAACTGCCTCATGCAGCTTCACTGTCCTTTATGAGTTGCTTCCTTTTCTTCTCTCTCTCTCTTTTTTTTTTACCTCACAGGGTCCTAAAGGCATCTTGTGCTTTTGCTTTCCTGAGGCCTGAGTGTCCTGAAAAGTACATTAAGGCACTTGCGGCCACGCCATCACCAGTCTACTTAGTAGTAGAAAAATCACTGTATGATAAGGTATGGAATCCCACTTTCTTACCTTTCCCATTTTGGTGTGTGAAGGAGTCATTTTCGCGAATCTTAGGTAGCACACCCTTGCTGACTAATATCACCATCATCGTCGTCATCATCAGCCTATTTTAAGTCCACTGCAGGACGAAGGCCTCTCCCAACGATTTCCAATCCGCCCTATCCTGAGCGAGCTGGTTCCACTTTATGCCTGTGAACTTTCTAATTTCATCGCTCCATCTAACCTTCTGCCTGCCTTTGTTGCATTTTCCCTCTCTTGGTATCCATTCCTTCACTCTTACTCTCCATCTGTTATCTGTCCTTCGTATGACATGTCCTGCCCAGGTCCACTCTTTTCTTTTAACTGATATAGTAATATCAGCTACTCCTGTCTGTTTCCTGATCCACTTTGCTCGTTTTTTTATCTCTTAGCATTACCCCCTATCATTTTTCTTTCCATTGCACACTGTGCACTCCTTAATTTCCTCTCTAGTATTTTAATTATCCTCCATGTTTCTGCACTGTGCGTTAGTACCGGAAGAATGCAGTGATTAAATACTTTTTGCTTTAATGACAGTGGCAACCTTCCAGTCATGATTTTATGAGTGCCTCCTGAATGTGCTCCTGCCAATCCTTATTCTGTGGAGAATTTCCTTTTCATGGGTAGGCTTCCCTGTTAGTAACTGCCCCAGGTATATGTATCCGTTCACACATTCTAAGCATTCACTGTTAATTTTAAATTCCTGTTCATTAGCTAGACTGTTGAGCATAATTCTGGTCTTTCGCCTATTCATTTTTAGTCACTATTTTAAGACTTTCCCGGTTTAGGTCATCAGTCATGTTTTGTGGTTCATCACCATCATTGCTAAAGAGCACAATGTCGTCTGCAAACCTTAGATTGCTTAAATATACTCCATCTATTCTAATTCCCTTTTCTTCCTAGCCTAGTCATCTGAGCACTTCTAAAAATACAGTAAATAACACTTGGGAGATTGTATCTCCTTGTCTGACTCCTCTTTTGATCGAAATTTTTCTGCTCTTTTCATGTAGGAGTAGTGTGGCCATGCAATCTTTATAGATGTCACTTATGGTTTGTACATATATGTCAGGTGCCCCTTGTTGATGTAAAGCTTCTAGAACTGCTCGTATTTCTATGGAATCAAATGCTTTTTCATGGTCTATAAAGACCATGTAAAGAGGTCTGTTATATTCAGCGAGCTTCTCAATTATTAGGTTGATAGCATAGTTTTGGTCCATTGTTGAGTAACCTTTCCTAGAACTAGCTTGTTCTCTTGGCTGGTTAAAGTCAAGTGTTTCTCTTATCCTAACAGAAATTACTTTTTTTAAATAGCTTGTATATTAGTGGAAGTAGGTTAACTGGTCTTTAATTCTTTAACTCTTTTATGTCTCCTTTCTTGTGCATTAGGATTATATTAGCGTTTTTCCAGCCGAGTGGTACACTATATGTCTTGATACCTAACTGATGTACATTTCCCTTAACTTGTCATGTGACCTCTGCAGACTTTTTACCCACTGCCATATCACCAACATTAATGGGGCATTTGAAGTTTGCTGTGATTATAAAATGTTTCTTGTTGTCATCCTTACAGCACTGTCTTGCTGCGGACGATGAGTGGTCTGTGCTTGACGCTTTATGGGAAAGCAAATTTTTATTTGCAAGTTATCATGGCAATGCAAGGAAACATCTTGAAGAATCGACACTACAGGAGCCACAGATTGCTTACACCATGTTCACATCAGGAACGACCGGGGAATCAAAGGTCGTCAGAGTTCCACATGAGTGTGCCCTGCTGAATGTACAACATATACGGTAATTATGAGCTTAAGTCTGGTTGTTCATGTTTCACAGAGTGTGCCCTGCTGAATGTACAACATATACGGTAATTATGAGCTTAAGTCT
Organism: Hyalomma asiaticum; assembly: GCA_013339685.2. Classification (NCBI taxonomy): domain Eukaryota; kingdom Metazoa; phylum Arthropoda; class Arachnida; order Ixodida; family Ixodidae; genus Hyalomma; species Hyalomma asiaticum. The sequence goes on along the minus strand of CM023483.1, from coordinate 54,874,193 downwards.
GGTTGTTCATGTTTCACATTGGTACATGATGAATACGCTGCTGAGGGCTTTACTTGCTGTGGGCATTATTTTTGTTGGCGATGAAAAATTTGAGTCTATGGTCATAAGCATCTGTTTCATCATTTTGGTGAGCACCACAGTACTACCATGTCACTTGCACTACAGTGAGCTTGGTACATTCACTGTAGTTGCTCATAACGTTGTGACCGGCTTTTAGGTTAACCTTCAAAGCAAAGATAAATTTGTGTACCGTCAAGATTTTTCTGTATTTCATTAAAAAGCTTAGCAGCCACATTCAGTTTACTCCTTGGTGTATGTAATCAAGGCTTGTCAAAAGTATATGTGTGGCCATTTTGTGTTTGATATGCAAGGCTCGGCCTTGTCAACATTCCTGGAAGATTGTGGGTGTAGGCCTGTTGGTAACGCATCAGGAGGAAAAGAAACAGCAAAATGCGCAGGACACAGCAAGAGACACCATGAAGCGATTTGTGGTGTCTCCTGCTGTGTCCCATGCATTTTGTGGCCTCCTCCCTTGTCAACACCATGGTGGACAGAAAGCACCTCGTAAACGTATTGCCGCAAGATTAAGACCCAACTTTTTTTGTTTTGTCTGTTCATTTTTACATTTCCTGGACAGTTACATGTGCATTCGTAGACATAGATAAACTGCACAAACACGATCTAAAAGTATTCAGTTACCATCTCAACCACTGTAATTGTGGAGCTTTGTAGCATCAAGTTACTGCATCAATTTTTTAGAGAAAACTGTGATGGCATAAGACTTACTTTTCTGTCGACAGCAATGGTAACTTTTCATTTTAGAATGTGGCTGTCTTGATGTCCATTGTTTATGTTTAAAATAGTAACAGAGTATTTTCACCACTGTCACAAGCACACTTTTTGGAATGTTTGAGTCAAACATGACTGAACTCGATACAAGCCTTGTGCTGGTCATGTTTAAACACTGTTGACATAACCTTGCTGGGTAGATCGGGACAGGTGTCGCAGTCGAAGACTGTCACTAGCACAAGTACCGAATGCATGGAAAATAACTGATCAACACCTCCCTCATCGCTGAGTAGAACTATTTATGCATGTCATCTTCAATGATGATAGGAACTCCCCCAAATGGCAGGAGAAATCATAACTCGTTTATCTGTGTATGTAGAAGGTTCTCCAAATTGCTTGTTCAGCTGGGCTGGGATGGTGTTGCGGGCAATTAAAAAACAACAAGAATAGTAATTTCTCGGCTTTTATGTGCCATAACCATGATGTGATTATGACACACGACGTAGTGCAGAACTGTGGAGATTTTGACCATTTTAAGTTCTTTAACATGCACCAACATCACATAGTACGTGGGCCTCTAGTATTTCACCTCCATTGAAATGTAACCACCGTGGCTGGGATCACACCAACGTCTTTTGGGCTACAAGCTGACCAACGTAACACCCATATCACCGTGACAGACAAATAGAGCAGTGAGCCGCCTGAATGATTAAAACCTGATTATCATCATCATTGACCTAACTACTATGTGCTCTGTAGTTTGAAGGCCTCTTCCAGTGGCCTCCAGCTGACTATGTCCCACACAAGCTGATTCTATTTTATGTCTGCTAACTTAATTTAATCACCCCGTCTAGCCCTCTGCTACATTAGGTGGCATTTTCCATCTCTTGATATTCGATCTGTTGCTTTAACTGACCGTTGATCATCTGTAGTATGCATTAATTGTGTTACTCACACAGGTCCATTTTTTTTTTTCCTAATGTCAACTGGGATGCTGGCCTTTTTGTTATCCTCCAAGATTTAAACATAATGCCTTGAAATTTGAAATTGCAATGGCAGCAATACTCTACAAGTCGTGAAATGAGAGCACGGGGTACAAGAGATCACAGGATGTTTGTACACGTAAATGTGATACGTACATGTATTTTCATGTTTTTGGGTGTTGTTGGTACATATCACACACATGTTATCTTTCTGTTTAGGCACTCATTTCTTCTATTTTTTTATTTTTTTTGTTAGAGTTGCTAGTTTTCTGTGGCATCATGTCAGCAGAACCTTCATGTACAAGGCGAACACTTGTCGAACTTCCTTTTCCTTTTCACAGGTCTATCTTCAGCATCTCCAAAGAAGATGTAATATTTCAAGCAGCACCCATGACATTTGATCCTTGTGTCATAGAAATTTTTTTGGCCCTTACAACTGGTGCTCAGCTGGTTTTGACATCCCAAGCTGTCAAGTGCATCCCTCGAGCTGTTACGCAGCTGCTCGTTGAAAACTTAGTTTCTGTAATTCAGGTAGGAAGATGTTTTGGGCATGTCTCATTTATGCTTGCTAGCCATCACAAGTTTCTGTCATAGTACATTGTGTATGGCAGCTTAGATTAACTTGTCATATAAGACACAGCTGAATGCAGTGCACTCACTTCACAAGTAAAGCAGGACTGTTGTTCAAAACAAGGGAAGCTGCAGACATTAAATGATTATGAATTGATGACTATGGGTCACTGCGCTATATTTGGCGGCTGAGGTGCAAGGTTTGCACTTGCAGTCATCAATCCTTGTAAACTGTTGGCAGTCTAAATGCAACTTTAAAGTTGAGGGAGTTGCATGAAAATAATGTTCACATTATCTTTCTTCATTTTGTTTTCACAGGCAACGCCAAGTTTTGTTCACAGCCTTGGTGTTGATCGCATCCAAAAGTTTCTGCTTACTGAAGCTTCATGCTTGCGTGTTTTGGCCCTTGGTGGCGAAGAGTGCCCATCTGGAGCCTGCTTAAATTCCTGGAAGCAGCCAGGAAACAGGACGGAGATCTACAACCTCTACGGAATCACAGAGGTGTCGTGCTGGGCAACATGCTATAGGATTAGTGCAACCAACACAGGGTATGTACACGACTAATATGGCTACAGTTTGTTGAACATTTATATGACTATTATATAGAATTTATGGGTGTTTCAGTGAACGATGGAATGAGAAATGTGCATAGCCTTAAGACAGAAAGCTGGCAATGTGAAACGGATAGCAACTAAGGTAAACATGCTACCTGGCGTTAGGAGAGACAAATGAGCTGGGAAGGTTCTGCACTGCGTAGAATGCATAACCAGGGGACCATAGGAGTTGCATAATGGGTGCCTGGAGAAGGAAAGCACAGTCAAGAACTACTGTCTGAACAACCAAGCAAATTATGGCATAAATCGATGGAGGTTGATATGAGTAATCTCACCTGCATTAAAGAAGTAGGGAGAGAAGTTTTAACTTTTGTATGAAACTGTACACCACTTCACTTTTCCGGCTTGCCACAGTTTGGTGACAATGGCAGAGTGCTGCTTAGAATGTGGTTGTAGGTAGTATACCCGGCTGTAGCTGCTGCAATTTGGAGAAGCAATCAATACATTTGCGTTGTCTTACAGAATGACAACTAAATATTCAGTGAAGCCGCTAGTGCAATTAATCTGTGGCAAGGTTGCTGCAGTTCCAGTGACCACTTATAAAAAACGATGTTTTTCCTATCTTTCCTTTATTGTGTTGACACTTACTGGCTGATAGGACATTGCTCACATCATTCATCATCACTTGTGTAAAGAGTATGCACTGTATACGTATTTGTAAACATTTATATTGGAATATTTGCACATTCTTTTCCACTAAGAGTTCTAAAATAATTGCTTGTCAAATTGTTTAGACATCTGTTCACCCTTCTGTATTGTTCTTGGTGGCTTCTTTAATAACCCTGCAATGTGCATAATTTGCCACCACATTCTCTATGGTGTATGCGGCATTTACCAGGTGTTTCTGCCTTAAAAAGGCCGTGCAACACTTCTTGAGCATAGTCTAAAAACGGTACCAATCAACCATGGTGGCACCTGTGAACATGTGAGCCAATATTAGTGTGCAACATGCACTAAGGGATTTGCAGTTTGGTTTCAAAGATAGCTGGAAATCACCTACTCTCCTTTCAACAAATGATGTCACAAGTAGAACCTACCCCATCGCTTAACTTTTGTTGTTCTTAAAAAGGATACATATGTTTTTTTTTTGTTGAACTCAATATGAACAGATAGACTATTCCTGTGATGCTGGATGCTTCCACATTCATGAAACCACCAATGCCAGTTCTGCTTCTAGTGACGGAACCGATTCTCCTTGTGACGCCATAGATTGAAAGAAGAGCAGCTGGTTTCCAGTCGTATTTAAAACCAAAGTGAAAATTTTCTGGTGCGTGCAGCATACTAGTATTTGGCTCGCACGTTCATACGAGCCTCAACGGCTGATGGGCACCATTTTCAGATTATGTTAAAAGGGTGTTGCAGGGCCCCTTTAAAGCACTCAGTAGTTCCCTCTATGTATGTCTGTACAGGTGAGCGATTACCACAGCTGAAATTGTAATTTCTCACAGCAGACCAAATTCACCCCATACTTGCTATTTAAGCCACACACCACTCTTATTGGCCCTTGTATTTTCATCCAATTTGAGCATGGGGGGGGGGGGTTGAATCTTTATGTAAATGCATGTCTGCACTTTCAGATCCTGGTTTATATATTCTCTGTTGACAGTTATATGTGTGCTTTTCTTTTAGTGCTTCCAGTTGCACTGGCAACTTCAGTGCTAGATGCTTATGTGCACATTAAAGGGACCCTGAAACGGTTTTGACGATTTCGTGAAAACATGGTGATCCGGTAGAGCGAGTCATTAGGATCATTAGAGGACAGATTTCAGTGCTCTGCGTAAAGCGTGTAAATTACAATAAGGCTTTGAATGCGCGCATCGCAAAAGATCACAGCGGCTCGTCGAAATGCGTTTTCAAACGCCCCTGCCTATCAAACGATGGAATGGGAGGCCGCTGATTGGCCCCCTAACAAGTGACGTGCACGTAATTTTCCCAATCTAACTGCAAGAACGTGCTCCTACAACGTGCTCCTTCGTTTCAGCCAACGGTATCATCGCGGCATCTGGTGGCGTACACACGAGTCGCCGGCGCTCTATTACAGAGGCTAGCACTGCCGAGGCCGGGGACCTCAGTAAAGATATCGGGGCGCTATGTCTCTGCGGAGGGCTTCGCAGGGCGGCTGACGAGGGAGGCGCAGTCGTCGCTAGCGCGCACTCCGCAGCTGACCGAGTTGAGGGGGAACAGCAGTGGTAAGGAGGAAGGCGACAGAAATAAGCTCATAGCTGCCTTAGCGCATGGTGCTTCGCTTTATTTATGGCGGGAATAATTTCACATTTGTGTTGCCTAATCAGTGACGCAATGTCAAAAAACATTTCAGGGACCCTTTAATAAACTGTCGCTCTGCCTCATACTGCACAACAGATGTGAGAATGAGTGCATATGTGACGCTGGAAACAGGAGCCGTGCCGTAGTTCCTGCGCCATGCTTTTATTCCATTGCACACGCCTCTTCTTCGTCGTCTTCTCCTTCCATCTCTTGCTTGCTACGTACATCACATGATTCCCCCTCCCCCCAAAAGAAGAAGTAAAAGTAGTAAAAGTAGTAAAAAGCAGAACAAGGAGAGGAAACACACACAAAAAGAAAAAGTCACAATGTGCAGACAGTTCCACATGTCCCAAGTGAGTTCCGTAAACTTGCAAATGCTTCAGCGTGGAGGGTGGCGCAGTCCGGAGGAATCTGGCTCTCTGGCGGCCTAGGCTGGCTGCTGCGCTGCGGACGACTTAAGCATGCCCAACACGTCGGTAATAACAAGGACCCAACTTGCAGAAAAGTCACAGGTGAATAATATTGGGACACATTGTTGCACCGGCAGCTCGCGTGCCGTAGGCGCCGGACTGTTTGTCGTGACTGATAGATAACGTGTGCTCCCAGGTTTCGTGCCCGTCGGCTGAAGCTGATGGGGCGACGATTGCATTCCTGTGGAGTAGAACAGGTAGTTTTATGCCTTTTTCGTCGTTTCTGGTGGTGGTGTCGCGGTTGCTTCTGTCGTAGGTTCAGCCCTGTTCTACGATGTAGAAGATATCTCGGCCACTTTCCCATTCTGTGAAGTCTGCTTACATCATCAAGTGGCCTTCTGTGTAGAAAGCTTGCTGTTCAGCATCCCTCTTTATTGCATAATTGAGCTTTCGATTTGCGGTCATCGTTGTCTTTGTAGGTGTCTTTGTTGTGGTTTCTCGCGTTCGTCATCAATTTGCTTGTGTTTGGGCCGCTGCTGTCGCTGGCTTTGCTGTGACCGTCGCTGATGTGACACTCCTTCAGGCAACCTCCGATTTGCTACACAGCTCGATGTGTTCAACAGGTTGGCGGTGCCAGGTAAAGTATTCTGAGGATCACAGGGCAGCGAAGGTACTGTGTTGGAAGGCTTTCCAGATGCTTGTACGATACCGTTCATTGAGAATGCCTGTGTCACAGGATAATATACGGGGCTTCGTGCACTCGAAGCTTCTAAATTGTTTCATGGTTCTTGATGGGCAACTGTCTCAAGGGAGTTTCGCAGGAACTTCGTCTCAATTGGAGTTCCAGCAGTGAATGGTTTGGCTGTTTCATATGAAAATAAGCAGTGTTCCTCGTCTAGAGTGCATACAGTGTTGACGGTCTCAGCGCAGTGTGCTGGCGGGAAGTAAGCTTGCTCTCTGTCATCTGGAGCAATAAGTGCCTTTTTGCTTCCATAGTCGAGATTCATGCTCTGCGTTTGAATGCGTTTCGTATACTCATGCGAATTATAACATGGCACAATCGTCCCCGAATTCCTAATATTAAGCCATGTTCCGCAAACCTGATTTCCAGTTGCAGACTGCTTGTGATTATGTTGGCTGAACTTAAATGACTCTGTGTGGTAAGTTGCAGATGAATCTTGATGGTATTCTTTAAATCTGGTGATCATTTCCTCTGTAATCTTCTTCCACGTTTCATCGTTTTCGAAGATGTACATCAGATAATATAGGAAGGCCTCACCAGTGATGATGTCAATGAAGTTGGCGACCACTTCCCGTTCCGACCACGATGCAGTGGTAGCGCGGAGTTCGAAGAGGTCGAACCAGTCCTCCACGGGTCCATTGTCCGTTGTTCCAGTGTACTTAGGAATGTTGAGGTTCGCAGATGATGATTCCATGTGGCTGGTCACGGCATGCAGCGGATGTCAGTGTCTGAGATCGACTCTCAGTCAAGGCATGGTGTTGGGGCTGTCGTTGATGTGATGCTGATGTTGTGACTGCCAGGTCTCCATCCTCTCGACTCGTGTGACGCTAGAAACGGGAGCCGTGCCGTGGTTCCTGCGCCATGCTTTTATTCCATTGCACGCGCCTCTTCTTCGTCGCGTTCCCCTTTCCATCTCTTGCTTGCTACATACGTCACACATTAATTTCTGATATCACCCCTATCCTCAATTCTTAGTCATTTATATTGAAAATTGCTTTATCAGGGTTATACCACTGGGAGCACCACTGGCTGGTACAGTGCTGGAGGTGAGAGGTGACTCTGGAGTGCTTGTTGAAGAAGGAGAAGGGACACTCTTTGTTGGTAAGACCTCCAGTTTTTCTTCTTTTTTCTTAATGTGAGCTGGTAACTGCTTCCCCCAATATGTTGCATGCCCTCTAATTCTAACTTAAAGCCAGTCATGGCTGACTTTGTGGGGTTGTTCTTCTAACTACTAGCAGCGGAATCGCCGCTAGCCACCCCGTGCCGTGGGTTCGAGCACTCGACGAGCAGAGAATGGGGTCGTCGCGTTCGCGTGCGTCGCCCTCTCAGCCATGCATCGCCACGTTGCCGCACGCGTCAGCCCGTGGCCCATCTCGAGGCGGGCCAGCACGAACCGGTGCACGCGGCGAAGGAGAACATTAGGCGTCACTCTCCCAGCATGGTAATTTTATAAACACGTTAAATGAAACAAACAAAACAAGGCCGAATCTAAGGTCTAATAAAATATAAACAAGGATTAACAATAATGATAAACAACACGTGAACACAGAAACACAAGCAAAGAACAATAACTAGTGAAACGCGAACACACAATAACACACAAAAACCATGCAAGGGAGGAGAACCACCTAACCCCGGCCAGCGCACCTGTGACCGCGCGCCCCCAGAACAGGAAAATAGAAAGAAGAGAACATACAGAGATGGGTGCAGATTGCAGGCCGCTGCCGTGGGTCGCTGGGGCCCGGGACGGCGCGCGTAGACCGGCCGACGGGGCCGCCGGCAGGAGGGTTGCAAAAGCACGTACGCACCGCCTTGAGTCCCAGCAAGTTCTCCCAAGCATCTCCAAAACCCAAACACGCGAACATTCCAGAAAGTACTAGCTGTCCAATGGGAGACTAGTTAAAAGCACGTGGGCAAAGCGGGCAGCCCTCCACAGTGATGGGCCGCCACCCCGTCCAGCTGGGAGAGGGTGATGAAAGGACATTCCGCGCAAAACATGGCGTCGCGCGGGACACCGGTCCCCACAACTTGTAGAGGTGGTATGTGTCCGACACCTGTTATGTATAGGACGCATACCACCTGTATACACATAGGACACATGCTCATGAAGAAGTCCATGAGGGTGAAAAATACACAGTGTTGACAGTGGCGCCATTTAGGGACTCGGAATGCCTATTGTCAGTGGCTGCTGTGCAAGAGAAAGAAGCGGACCCGCTCTTGCCCTGGACCCAGCACCCACATTCTTGCACTCAGCCCGCTGCTTCATTATCGTGATTATGTGATGGGCAGTATAGAAAGAGATAAAAAAAAGTGAAAGAAGGAGACAAAAACCCACTGCTTCACAATAGTGATCACGCAAAGGACAACATAGAAAGGGAAAAAAAGAAAGAAAAAAAAGAAAAAGAAATGAACACAAGAAAGAAAGAAAGCGAGAAAGATATGTGTCGGGTTAAGTAGAAGGGCGAAGCAGACCACCTGCTCTTGCCCTCAGTCCACTGCTGCATGATAGTCATGGTGTCACACCGACACTCCCATGGTGTCGGCCACAGCGGAAACAAACGCGAAGCCAACCATGCATTGCCGTAAGTGTGCTGCCAGGAACGGGCCTCAGCCAGCTGGCAATACACCATCCGCATCCCATATACACTTGAAAAGAAAGCACATGCACGAGCCCTCTACCCTGGTGGCCTCCTAGCATATGGCAGACTGGGATAAAAGAGGAATATGCAGACGCCTCCACATCATCTAGTATATACACAGTATGTGTGTGTGTGTGTGTGCTGCATACATGTGTGTGTAGTAGTAGTAGTAGTAGTAGTAGTAGCTGTAGTAGTAGTAGTAGTAGTAGTAGTAGTAGTAGTAGTAGTAGTAGTAGTAGTAGTAGTAGTAGTAACGGTGGTGAACAGCGACACTGTGCCATTTGTCCCTCTTCACGGTAGTTAAAGGGCGATGACTTTCAGAATGGGTTTTACATGTCAGAGCATCATGGAACTACTTAGCTTAGTTCTTCTGTTCATCTCTACCTTTTGTCTATCAAGTTCCAGTCAGTTTACCTCCCATGTTTTTGCATGTTCAGCCTCGTCAGCTGCCTCTCTTTCATACAGGTGGATCTGCACGGCGTTGTCTGGTAGGAAATGAAGAGTGGAAAAATTTGGATCCCTGCCACATGCGCTGCTCTGGTGACCTAGTCAGGAAATCTTCTGATGGAATTATATTCCTAGGAAGAAAGGACTCGATCTTTAAGTATCATGGCAAGAAGATCAACTCTGTATACCTTGCAAGGCAGCTCCTGGAAACAAGATTGATACAGAGTTGCCACACCTACTTCTGCAAAAGAGAACAGACATTGTATTTCTTCGTGATTTTGCAGCCTGCTTACAAGGATGAAGTTGTTACTGATCAGCTAATACAAAAACTTCAAAAGGAGTGTCAGTGTCCCTTCCAGGTTGAAGTCGTTCCCAGATGGCCTCTCACGAGCCACGGTTTGTGTTTGCTCCTTGTCAGCTTATATCTTCTTATTCTCTTGGACTAAGCTGCATGCTTACTGTGGGAAACATTGGTTTTGATAGCAGTGTTTGCCATTTCAGTAGCAGTAAGGGTAGAAATGCGACTTGGCTGCAGCAAGATTTCAGTCATTAATATTTCATTGCTACTGTTTTGCTTCCTGATCACTTTGGGAGTTGATTCAGGGCACTTCAAGGCACTGTTGACTTGCTCGTGAGTGCACCTTTTTACTAAGATATACTAGCAGGAATGCTAACCACTGCACAATATTACAAAATGACAAATATTCTTATGCCATATTGAATTTCGTCCTGTTTACACATCAAAGTGCAAATACAAAGCCAATATGGCTTGATGACTAGGGTTATGTGGCTGCTGCATACATTGTCACTGCAATCCAGTGATCCACGACAACCGCTGTGCCACAAGTCCTTTGTGGAACTCCTAGAGGGGAAATGAATAAATAATAAAGGCGGAGGGCCCATGTCAGCTTTTTATTGCAGCTGTTAATGTTTCTTACGCAAGTTTGAAACAACAATGTGGCCATTTAACATAATGTAGCAAATTTGCCTTAATTTTGCCAGGGGAAAGTTGACTTACATATGTGCAGTTTCATTCCATGCTCGGGCACCTGTAGGTCTGAACATGTGCTGTGAATATATCATTAAATAGATACTCTTCAAATGCCCAAGAGCAGAAAAGGCACATGTGACAGCTTTCATTTGTCCCACTTATTATTTAGTGTGTTATATTAGCATTTTATTCTAATTTATTTTTTTGTGCTCTTCCCAAGCTGCAGATTTCCATGTGTAGGTTATTGGATTCATGGCTGTATTGTACTTAATATTACTTTGGTGGAACAATGGAAGAAGCAGCATAAAGTAAAAAATCATATACTTACACCACACGCATCTGTTTCTGTCTATAGTATTTGGTTGATTTATGTTGGTTGCACCATAAACTGCCACCATCTAGCCCTGTTCATAGCTTAATGAAAGGGTTATTGAATGCAGACTTGTGTTTTTATCTATCTACTTGTTAGTTGCTAATTCATTAACACACTTTGTCGAAGTCATCCATCCATTCTTTCTTCAACATTGCATGAGGCCATTTCTGGTCCCCTGATTCCTTGTCTGCATTTTACCCAGCTTCATTAAACTTCAGTACATACATTATTGTGTTTGCTTTCCACTTGTATTGTTACAAACATATCAGCTACAGTCTAACAGAGAAGCTTATGTGAACTGGTTTTCACTTTGCTTTTTTGAGTGAGGAAATAGGAAATTTATTTGGCTAAAAGAAATCTCAGAGTACCAGTAGTGGCATTATTGAGCTGCCTTGAGTCCTTGGACCATGATGGCTTTTTCGATTTCTTGCTTGAACAGCACTGTCGGAGGCAGGCAATGTTGCCTCTCATTGATAAGTTGTAACGATTTCTGTTCTGTCCACCTGCAGCATGCACAGAGTTTGTGGGATAGGTTCATTAGTTATTAGCATTGAATGCAAAAGTTAGTCTAGTGATCCTAGATACATGTATAATTGTATAAGATCACAAGAAAGTCCTAGTTTGTAGCCTTCACCAGGTTGGTTCCTGTAATTGTTGGCCTAGGGATTTGTGCGCTGCCAGGTACATTGCTCTGTAGTCTTGTAAAGTAGTGTGGTAGGTACCTTTCAGCACACTTTCTTTCTTGCATCACAACTTTGGATCACTGTTTGGGTTTCATATTCTGATGCGATGGCCATGATTCTGATTTGTGTTACAGGAAAAATAGATGTTGAAGCCCTGGTGGCTTACCAGAGGAAGAAGCGAAGGCTGCAAGGTTCCTTCTCAGATCTTCATACATTGTTGGCCAGACTCTGGAATGTAGGTTTACTGAAAAATATACATACATGTATATTTTGTGACAGCCACACTGTCCCATTTGCGATTGTTCATCCTGTCTCAAGATCCGTTCGAATCCACATTGTGCCACCTTGAGCTTACTGCAAATCCTTTTGTGACTCGTCCACAGCTTGTAATAGCAACAATGCGAGTGTCATATTAAGCTGAATCAGTGGTGCTTAGTTGGTGGCTATGCCATTCTGCTGCCAAGCATGTGTTCATCAGTTCATTACCAGGCTATTGAGACCACATTCCAATAGAGCTGGCTTGCAAAGTCTTGTGAAACAAGCATCAGCTCTACATTCAAGAAAAACAAGAGGTAAGGAGTAGCTGAAGGATATTGACTGTGGCTTTGCTGACAACTGCTGTGTTCCATTCTTACATTAATGCAGTCAGTCAGCAAGTAATACAGTCAACCAATCAAGTTTGCTGAGTCAGACAGCCAGTCAACAGTCTGTTAGCTGCTGGTGCAATAGTTTGCTTGCAGTGGGTTGAGTGCACTCTGTGTCTTTTGTTTATTATTTATTTGACAAATACTTTCAGCCTTACACAGGCCATTACAGGGGGTGGATCTGGAGGTACACATAGTAGTACAGTGTACAATATATCAAACTATACATCAGTAGTGATAACCAATAGAACAAACAATTCGTAAGCCTCGTAAGAAGCCCCGCCACGGTGGTCTAGTGGCTATGATACTCGGCTGCTGATCCGAGGGTCGCGGGATCGAATCCCAGCCGTGACGGCTGCATTTCGATGGAGGCAAAATGTTGAGGCCCGTGTGCTGTGCGATGTCAGTGCACGTTAAAGAACCCCAGGTGGTCAGAATTTCTGGAGCCCTCCACTACGGCATCTCTCACATAATCAGAGCTGGTTTTCGGACGTTAAACTCCACAAATCAATCAATGAGTAAGCCTCGTAAGCAGAAGAAGCAAAAGCAAAAAAAAAAAAAGAGAGCATGACATGTTATAGCATAAGAAAGTATTCTTCTACCTTCCGCACAAATTTCACTACACTATCCAACCAATAATAATCTGGGGCAAAATGCTGCATATTTCAATGAGCACAGGAAGAAATGAAAATTTCAATGTGTTGCAGCACCTAATACATTTATCATGACACTTTCTGTGAGAATGACGATTCCCCACCAGGACAGCAGTGACACTGTCCTGATGGGGAATACCTTGAATGAATGAAACGTAATACGTTATTTTGGATTCTTTCCAGTCCGTCTGCGAGGTACACCTGATGAGGGTTTCAAACTGTACAGCCATATACGAGAATGGCATGCACTAAAGCTTTATAGGCTGTTAAATTAAAGGGGCGCTGACACAAAAATTTTCATCTGCTGTTTTTTTGCGGCAATATGTAGCTGAGGATCCGTTAGACATAACACGGCATATCAATCGCTCCAGCACGCGACTGATAATTGTTTACAGCCTGTTTATTACCAACTAGTTTTACTTTTGGTTTTGGAGAGCTCCAAAGACGACAAGGCGCCTGGCGCAACTGGCGCCATCTAGCGCTCGCAATGGGGTAAACAAGTTCGACCGCGTGAGCACACAGAACTGTGACGCACGACATGCGATGTGTGCTTGTTTTCTTTCGCCTGTCGCACATCATGCGCATTGTCGTCATTGTTGCGATCATTGTCGTTGGGTGACAACTATTTTCTTGTGGACTGGCGTTGCCGGAAGTCTACTTACGCAGGCGCAGCGAATAGGCAATGGTGGCCATGACATAATCATTGCTAGCTGCACTGCTCGGAGCTCAGCTGCCGTGGTGACGTCGCAGAAGTTGGGGGTCCCCTTCGGGTCACCTTTGCTATTGTCGATATCGCGGGGTATGGCATATAGCACTCGAATGCGCATGCAAACTTCAATATTCATTTTAATTACCTTCGGAGCTGCGTTCGCCATTTAGATTTGGCAGACGACGTGTGCATGTACACGAAAATCGATCCTGCAGGCTGTCTCAGCAGCGAAATTTTGATGTCAGTGCCCCTTTAACGGAAACAGGAGCCACAGCCAACTTTCTTCATAGAAACTCAAGTGTTTTAAATGCTTTTGCGCATATGTTCTCAATGGGAACGTTTCGCTTTAGGTTACTTGTAAAGGTTAAGCCCAAATATTTTGTCTAGTATTCCCACACTGAAAAGTGAGGATTAAGCAGGTTGACACAATATGCAGTTAAACTTGGATGTAACGAAATTGACGAATGCTCAAAAAATTTTTTTATAAAGAGGTTTTCATTATATCCAGTTTCGACTTGAAAATTAAATAAAGAAAGAATGTATGCTTGGGCATGCTGGTACTGCATTTTCACATGTGTAGCGCACAACATAAAACACAGACAAAAAAGGAAGGACGTAGACACGGCACTGACTTCCAACATATGCTATTTATTTGCCTACACACACCCACCCACATATATATACATACAATCTGATTGCAGCGCACGCAGGCGCATTTGTACTGGAATGGAACATATACCATCGTTTGATGCGCATGCGTACAACGTGACTTTTAGTTTTCAAGTCGTAGACAAAAAATTTTTCCAAGATCAGATGTCAACCCCCGAGTGCCACTTTCGTCTAATCACCCTTTACGTCCGTTTTTTTTTTTTTAATCTAATTCTTTCCTTGATAAATTTATTGAGGGCGCACTAACACACATGTCTCCTAGACTCTCAATCTTCGCAGCTTCTGTTATCTCACGTGTTGTCTGCTTCTGGCTTCTTCCTATCGTACTACACTTTGCATATATGGGAAGGCAGCCACATTTCCTGCAGTGGAGAGCCAGATGGCCCACACCTCCTGTTCGCACATTATTTGCGTGCTCATGCAGCCTGACATTAGCACATCGTCCCGTCTGGCCTATGTATTTCTTTCCACAGGACAATGGTAGCTCGTACACGATATTGCTCTCACAACGGACATAGCTTTCTTTGTGCTTTTTCCGGCACTTGGGTTTCTCGGAACCGCAGTAGCTGGCCTTGCACAGATTGGAAAGCTTATTGGGCGCCGAAAAGACGACCCTTACATTTGCGCTGGTTCCAATCTTTTTGAGCCTGTGTGAGACATCGTGTACATACGGTATGACGGCGCATTTCTGCTTCGCTGGCTCCATTTCTAGTGAAGCACGCTGCTCATGTTCTCCGGTGTGTTTGACGGTCTTAAGCAGACCTTCGGCCACGGCTGTGATAACGTACTGCGGAAACCCGGCCTCTCTCAGGCGGCCAGCTTGTGCCAAGAAACTAGAGCAACACCTGTGAAGACATGAGCGGCAAAGAGCGTTCATTAGGGTTAGTTTTGCGATACCTCTTTTTACCAACTTTGAGTGGCCAGACGAAAATGGCGGCAGTGGCTTGTTGGGCCCTAGGCTCGTACGACCAGCACACGTGGTCAGCTTCAAAGGACAAATAAAGAAACATGAAAATTAAACAAAGGGGCAACTGGTGGTATACCTAACCCAGAGCACATTTATTTCGCATCAAGAATGCAGAAGGCATAGCTCGAATCGACCTCCAAAAATTCAATGCCATCACCGTGATATGGGACGCTTTCCACCAGCGCCTCATCCGACATTTCTTCGGTAAGGTCGGAACATATGCCCGCAAAACAACATTTTAAAAAATTCCACTAAACTGCACACAGTCTAGAGCTGCTCTATTCATACGCAATAAAAGCCAAGATCCTGCGTGGCGGCTGGGCCGTTTCTCCATTGAAGCACTCAACCTAGCAATGACTAAGTGACTGAATACCTGAACATGAGTGTCAACTTGCACACATGCATGCCGCATGAAAAAAAAAAGTTAAGGCAAATGGCATGATGGCTGAATAAAAGAAAGGCAGATATGGAAAGATACAGTAGTGAGATGTGGCGCTGGCAGCACGCAGTCCACTGGGAACACTACACGAGGTTTTGAGGTAGGAGGAAACAACACAGCTGCAGCGGCAAGGATTGTGTCACCTGCTCCAGTGACTCATGGGAACTTGGAAGGAACTGGGGCTTGTGTAGACAAGCGCCCTCCACCCTCATGTTTCGCTGGCAGCACTCTGCAGAGGCGAGGTTGCCTCAATGGCTGCATGTGTGCAATTTGCGATGACATCGCTTTGCACTCCATTATTGCTAGGGTAGCCGCGGGAGTGGATCTCGGTACTGCTCACTCTGAAATTCGATATTTGGGGCAAAATTACTAGGTTATTGGTTGGGCGGAATTCCTTATATCAAGGGTGTCTTCCGCGGCCGCTTTGTTATCCGAAGGTTACAAATACACATTCTTTTATGGAGTTACGGCAGGGAATTAAAAAGCTTCATAACATCGAGAAATTCGTTTTGTCAAGGTTCATTAATAGCCAGGCTTTACTGTGCATGAAGCTTCATTGTCAGTCATTGCTCTTTAAATCAGTGGCACTGTGTAAATATGCATGCATGTTCATTATGACTTTACCGAAGTACATGAAAGTTGTTTGCCTTAATATCGCACTTAATAGAAAGCGTGACATTTATTATCCTCATTTAAATTCTGTTGTCTTACCTGCCAAAGCAACAATACGATTGTAAAGTGCACCCTTTTTGGGCTCCACATAAATTTTCACTGCTTGCATGTGAACCTAAGTCTTACAGCTCATGTTCAAATTTTCTGAGAGAAAAACTGATAACATTCATCGTAACATATCTCTCAAATGTTTGTCCCTCTGCTGCTTCCTTTACTTTTTCCAGGCCTCAACAACCAAAAATGATGGCGCAGTTGTCTGTGGAGATGCAGAGTTTGTTGCCACTGGTGGAAACTCACTGGGTGCTGTAAGCATTTCACAGGAACTCGAGTTTGCTTTAGGTAGCCCTCTGCCACTTCTTATGGACAAGATTCTGAATGAAAAGTTTTCAGATGTTGAAAAATATTTGGCCACCTTGATAGCAACTCACAAGCAACCAAGCTCCCCCGTTCCCGCAAAAAGAGCGAAGCAACGACACATACCTGCATGGAGCATATTATCTGAGTCATCACATGTGGAGCATTCTTCTTGTTTTACGTGTGTAACAAGATTTGAGACATGGCAGCGTTGTTGCTGTGCTGAGAGCTGCCTTCAGCCGAAGAGACCAGCTGGCTATGATTTCACCAAGCTGTCCATCTCTGAAAGGTGGAAATATGACCTGGGCAAGTGCATAGATGCATCTCCTCTCATTGTCAGCTATGAAAGGTTTGCCTTGCTTTTGTTTTTTATAGTTATTGTTGTGGCGGAATAGTACTGACTATCTTTTGGAAGAATCTTTAATAAAAGTTTGAAAGTGGTAACAGTAAATCTGGTAAGATGCACTTATGAGAACCTTTAATTCAGCACTGTTCTGTCTTCCAATTTATAGTGCTTCTTTGTAATTACACAATACTAAGCTTTCTCCCTCTGCTCTGTTTTCTTAGGACTCTGTTAGTGATATATATAGAGCACTAAAAAAAAAAAAAATTAGGGGTGAGCCTTACTCTGAGGTACAAATACTGTGCAAACAGTGAACCTGACAGTCCCACCTAGTTTTATCTTGTTTGGGCTAAGTTTTACTGAGGTTCTTGCAGGTCACCACCAGCAACCACAAAGAACTTTCAGACATTAGAGTATATACAGTGTTGGTTTTATTTTTTTCATGGCCAGTCATCTCCGTTGTTGTTGTACGGTGGTGCAACTCCAAGGCCTGGATAAGTTTGATGATGCCTGTGCATATGCAAATAATTTGCTCATTTTTATGGGCTCGTAACTATATCTATGCATCACCACCGCTTCACTGACGTGATACTCAGGGTCGGTATGGAGTCATTTCACATGCTCTTGAGCAGTGCAGTGTGGCAGCTTTTGTGCCATGCTTACTCGTCTTCGGGATTGACACACTTCAGTTGCCCTTCACTGGAGCCTTCGCTACACCACGTCTCATGATGATGTAATGATTCGGGCACGTAAAACTGCAGAGTTTATTTTTTACAAATGCAAAGCCCTGTTCAGTGTTATAGGACAACCTATACGCAGAGGATCCTTTCTGTCTTGAAGCGGTCTCCATTTTTCATGTCTTTTTGTCTATGTCAGTACTAGTCACACATGGACCATTTCTGGTTCATGGTGTGATGGAAATGGTGAGCTTGTAGGCTTGCTCTGTAAACTGTATGATACGTTGTATGATACATTTGTTACACTACACTGCTCACTCATGCTTATCCTATTCACTTGCCGTTATGATTCCTGTGGGAAGGGGTGGTGTGGTTGAGGAGGCAGTTGACTGTTTAAATTGTAATTTGCCTCTCTATTTATAGTTTATATTTGGTCAAGAATATGAATAACTGTTTGGAAGCCCCTAGAGTCATGTACGCATGATTTTTCTTATTGTTTATTTCTACACATTTTCTTTAAGGTGCTTGCAAACTTTTGCTGAAAGCAAATCTTCCTAGTGCAGAAAGGATCTTGAGGAATACTATGAGACATTATGTATACTAGAAGATATGAACACTCACTACTCACTGCAGGTCATATTCTTGGTCCTTTTCTTCCGGACTTCTTGCTTCATTGTAGGGATGTAGCCTGATATATGCCTTTTCTGTTTGTTGTGCAAAAACCATAACTGGCGAAATAAAAACTGTTGACTTTAATCTGTTACAGGGGGGACACAGTTGTTTTCATAGGATCACATGCAGGCCGATTTTGTGCCTTGAATGAACAGTCAGGAAATTGCTTCTGGGATATATCTGTTGCTGACAGGATAGAGTCTTCAGCCACTCTTTCCACATGTGGCAGATATGTCGCATTTGGTATGTATTTGGGATTTTATGTCTTGCTTAGATAACACAGAGTATGTGCATTCGTGTACATTTTATCTACATTAATATTTGGAAAGTTGTTGAGGACCACTCGATGTTCTTCCCAAATCAAATGTAGCTGGGCAATTGATGTTGACAACTGACAGTGATGAAGTCAACGTGACATTTGCACTTTTTAAGTGGAAACCTCGAGAAATGTAAGCATACATGTTCTTTTTTTCTTTTTTTCCAATCCGCCATATCCACAATGTTGTTGACAGAGGACAACTTTGAGAGTAACGTCATAACTTTTAAGGTACCTGTTTTCTTTATTGTAATGGAAAGCTTATTGGTCAGAGTGTCCAGTCATGCAATGACAATGGGGAAAATGCCGTGAAACATTCTTTATGGGAATTTTTCACCTATGGAGTCTTAGACAACACATGTTGCAAACAGTGGCCGACAGCCGTCGTGTTTGTTCGTGCCAGGCTTTGCCGTCACAGAGTGCATGCGCGCTACGCTTGGGAGCCACTGAGCGTATGGGCCTAGGTAAAAACAGGTTTTCGGTTGCCGCGAAGGCACCACCGCTTCTCGGCGTCGACTCCTTTTACTGCATAGAAAGCAAATAGTAGGCAGAGATGCTTTTTTTATGTGCCAACTGCAACTTTAGGCTGAGTTACGGTCATGTGAACACCAGCAGGTGACGGACGGCAATTCAAAGACTCCATATCACAGCACCAAGGAGTCTCCACCAGGCTACTCCACAGTTCAGTTGCTGCAATTTTTAAGCTCAATTTAAAAATTCAAATCCTGTTAAAATCGTGAAAGAGTGCTCGATTCCATCACTGTAATTCAAGTCCTTTCGAAATGCACTAAGGTCCGTTCACACCTTCAGGCCAGTTGTTGGCCCCTTTAACAAACTGTGCTTGGGGATGCACCTGCGCACATACTTGTGTACAATATAGGTGTTGCAGTTCCCCTTCAGATAATGTGAATGAGGTGGGTCAAGGGACCAGCCTTCTGTAAGCTGACTTGCAGCCTCGTTATGATGAGCGATGACTGACTAGGGAACAACACTGCTCGCCAACACTGTGGTGTGGATGGACAGCTCAAAGCCTGGCGGGCTATTGAGCTTGGCGGGCCGTCATGGTTAAGCCCACAGGGTGCCAAACGCTCATCACAATAGGCTATCATTAAGCAATTTTGGTTAATCTGTACCTCTATATATGTCTCTATACTCTTTTGTCTTTTTTACGCACTGCAGATGTGGTAGACTTCAATTAAAATTAACTTAATCTGATCAATATTTTGCAGCGTGCACAATATTTTAGCTAACACCATGAATTTAGTTCTATTCACTACGTGTGTGGCTCTAAACCATTTGCACTGATCTGCTTACGTCTTGCTTGCTTTTGGATTAGGACAATGCCATCTTATTACTGCGATAGCACTTGTAAGGAGATTCCAGGCGACGATTTGTCAACAATACTGTAATTGACGCGAGAGACAAGGTGCAAGTACAATAAGATTTATACCATGCTGCGTGCGGTATATGTACTGTGGAACTGAGAAGAAGCATGCAAGAGGGCTCCATATTTGTGAATGGGGAGTGGTCAGAGAGACAGTGAGTGCATCTGGATGGGACAGGTGAGGGGCAGAGTTGGGGGATGAAGTGTGCATCACCTACTCTGCAAAGCACAGGTCATAAAAGGTGAGTGCCCTAATTTAAATATAGGCTGTGGCATCTCCAAAGGTTGAGTGAAAAGCGACCTTGTGTGACTTGTTGCAGGCCATATTATCTGAAAGAAGCGAGAAGCAACAAACCTTTCTGCTTGCACTGTTCATCATGGCAGCATTGTTTAGCAATGCTGCCAGTGTTTGTGGCCATTGAGCGAGATGTGTTCGTGCTTGTCTGTGAGCACAGGCGCCATGCTCGTCAAGTTAACTGGTATGCAGCTGTTTACTGAAATATATGTGGCTGATAAAATTACAGACATCAATATAGCTGTCACCTGCATTGTTATCTCCATCAGTGCTTCTCTTTTTGGGTGAAATTGTGACTTTTAATGGTGGAGCTGTTTTGAGATCAACGGTGTCCTCCGTTGTGTTTGTCACGCTCAGCACGGTGCCTTCCCTTGCCCCTGACCCAGCACCTACTATCATGGTCGACCCACTCTTGCCCTAAGCCCGCTGCTACACAATAGTAATTTTGCAAAGGCCAAGACGGAAAGAAGTGTGTGCATCCATCGTGAACGTTGCCTTGTACTCGACACATTACAAACTGCTGAACTCAGCCGACTGCTGCATAATGATGATTATGCAAAGGAAAAGAATGAAAGAAAGGTGGAAAGTTGTTTTCGTGCCATGGGGGTGGTGAAAAATCACAAAATCATACAAAAGGGCAAGGGAAGCACAGGAGAACCAAAGCTTTGCTGGTTCAGCAGATTTCAGATTGAGTGAAATTGCCTTCTAGCTTTTTTAGCTAATCATTTTAATTTTCGTTACATGTACTTTGACATAGTTTAGGTACTACACATTACTGATACTTAGACATGTTTTTTGATTAAGGGCTAGGCATCGAGCTTGCAATCTCTATCTCGAATGAGGTGCTGACATGAACAAAGCTCATGCCTGTGTTCTTTGCTACAACACTCTTACTGAACATATGATCATTGTTGTCATTGTCAAAAACATGTTCCAAAATGTGTTTTGAAGTGCTGAGAAAGCTTGTTGTTATGATGTCCTGAATCAGTCCATTAAATTCATTCTTTCATGTTATGTTTGTTCTTAGGTTGCTATGATCACCACATTTACTGTGCTGATGTTGTGGATGGAAGTTTGAAGTGGGCACTAAATACTGGTGCAGAAGTCAAAAGCTCACCTGCCACAAACAGGATCAACTGCTCTTTCCTTTGTGGCTCCCATGACAAGTACCTGTATTGCATCAGTCACAATGTGAGTGAGCCATCTTCTTCAGTGACACTGCATTGAAATAGTTCATTTTTCAAAAACTTTATGTGCTGCCCTAGCATACAGGGTTGGAAGTACAACATGTCAGGTATCTTTTGGTGTTCTGGGGCCTGAAGGGCTCCAGGTGACAAAAAAACAGCACACAGTAGCCGAAACATATGAAAGTGCATTTACAACAGTTATTAAAAGAGTAAGGGCCGTTTTCTCATAAAGAGAAATATTCCTGTTAATAAATATACCGTATTTGCACGAATCTAACGCGCACCTTTTTTTCCGATAAAACGGGTCTAAAAATCGTATGCGCGTTAGAATCGAGTGCGAACAAACGACACCGTTACCATATCGCCGTCGGCGTCAAAATGGCCACCTCCTAATGCGCTTCGGGCGCTGTCGAATGGTCACTGCTGAAAAAACGAGCTAGCGGCATGGCGCTTTTTGGCGCGCTTAGTTTCTGTAGTTTCTATGTCGCCGCCGGCCCCCGCGTAATGATGCCACGACACGCATGATACGTAGGCCGATGATACCCGCCGTGCCGGCTTGGCCGTCTTGCGGCCAACCAAAGTCGCTACGTCGCCGATGCAATCTCTGAGATGCCCATCCGCACGAGTTTCCGATAGTGTTCGAGGGTGGCCGTAACGGGAAAATAGATCTTTCCCATCACCGCATGCAAAACGGCTCATCATCGCATTTCTCCCTCATATCCGTGCTGAGCCTGAGCCTCTCAGTTGTGCGTGCAGCTTGACATCCGAGATTGCATCGCAGCAATCACAGAAACCACGTGACCACGCCCCCACCATGCTTAGGCTTAGCTGCGCCACCCTGTGCAGCACGCACGGCAACATGCGGCAGCGGGCGTGAGGGAACTGCGATAGCACGGAGGAATGCAGCACTGCGAGTAAATGATGTTATCGCCGCTTGCACGCGGCTATGCCCGGCAACGTGCGGCAGTTTTATCGGGACGTGGGACTTATGAATCGGCGCACCGAACGTCTTCGAGACTCTGTGGATCAAGTGAAGCGGGACTGCAGGGGTTGAAAGTTAGCGGTGCGTTTATTATGCGGTGCGCATTACAATCGATGCTTCACTTTATTTTTTTTTTTTTCGTCGTGGGAGACGGGTGCACGTTACAATCGAGGGCGCGGTAGAATCGAGCAAATACGGTATTTTATGGAGACCTAGTTTGACACAGCCCTTCTTCACTTTTGCTCTGTAATCGAGCTTAGTTCTGGCGTTCCGTAATAACGCTGCAGCAGCTCCTTTGATACATCTCTACAGAAGATCACCACCTGCAAATCGCCAATTCACAGCAGCACCAATGGTGTTAATTTGGTGCTGCTATGAATTAACACCAGTGATGGTGTTAATTTTGGAGGTGTCACTGCAGAAACTGTTTTGTTTTTGCCTCAGTGTAAGCTATTCACGTTTTGATCCATAACATAGTGATAGGAACTCGCGTCCATTTTGTTAATAGAAGTTCAAAAAGGCTCATTCACATGACATTTTTGTTTCTTTGTTTTGGCCAATGAGTATTTCTGGTACACATTTTCTCATAATTATAGTGACATCACAATCTTTTTGTTATAGTCATGTAAGTGGAGGAGAGCCGCAGAAGAGTAAATTTATCCATGGGGACAGTAATATCCAGTTATCAATGAACTCATACTTCTTGGTTCACTGATTTTATTTGTCTGGCTCCCTGTACAATTCTGTTTCACATCTCATTTGCACCTTGGTCAATTGACAGGACTCCCAATTACGAATGGCATTATGTGTGCCTATCAAATAATTATACATTTTTCAGGTGGATGCCACATATTTCTTGTTTGTTTATGGATATTTTAATACTTGATATTCGAAAGTAATTTCTCTGGAACATTCAATTCACTTAGGAAATTTCAGTGGTTAAACACATCCACTTGCACTTGAAAGGTAGCCTCTGTGATGTGTATACAGAAGTATTTGGTTCAAGCATTAATTTCAGCATGTGCTAGGCACTTTTCAAGTTTTCTTATGTTTAAACATGTTATGAGGTCCCCATATATAGCTAGCAGTGTGTGTCCACAAATTGTTTGTTATCTATGGAACTCCATGCATTGCCTCTTAGACTGGGAGCCTTCTTTGGAAGCAGAAACTATCAGAAGGAAGTATCTTTGCATCTCCAGCTGTTTCATATGAGCCATACCAGATATATGGAGCAACACTTGACGGATTGGTCACAGCATTATCTCCTGTAAGTATTAATGTATGAATATTATTTGCTAGGTCAGCATTTTTACTTTACTCTGAATAGCTTTTAATGTGTTTTGTTCACTGTGGCACAGCTTTATGAGTGCTGCAGATGACAGTAAACATCAACATTGTGCCATTATTAGCAGTTTGAGATAGGTGGCGAGGCAGCACTGGAAGTGGTAAGTGAATATATCTACTTAGACAGGTAGTGTCCCCTGGTTGGGACCATAAGCTTGAGATAATTAGGAAGATAAGAATGGGGTGGAGTGCATTTGGCAGGAATTCTCACATAATGAACGGCAGCTCACTGTTGTTCCTCTAGAGGAAAGCGTATAACAGCTGCATCTTACTGATAATTACCTACGGGACAGAAACATGGGGCTCGCTTAAAGGGCTCAACTTAAGTTGAAGACGGCGCAGTGAGCAATGGAATGGAAAATGGTAGGTGTAACCTTAAGGGACAAAAAAAAGAGCAGAGTGGATGAAGGAGCAAGCACGTGGTAATGGCATCCTAGTAAAAATTGAGAAGGAGAAGTGGGTGTGGGCAGGGCATGCAATGCAAAGGCAATAAAACTGTTGGTCATTAATGGTCATTAAGGGTAACAGAGTGGATCCCTAGAGAAGGCAAGCATTGCATGGGGCGGTAGAAAGACAGGTGGGCAGATAATAAGACATAGTATTTACATCATGTTGTTGAAAAACACAATTACATTTCAGTTACATTTCACAATGCCATCAGTTTGAAAAGCAAACATGCAAGCATAACAAACACTGCTTCATGAGACACAGTCGGGGCTAGTGGTCGAGGCTGCTGTCCACCAGCGCTAATGCTGTTTCACCGCGGTTACCAATGTTGGGAAATAGTTTAGTGCTATGATCTGCCTCCCGCAACTGTTGCACGTCGGGAGTTCTTAGTCACTTAGTAACGATTTTTTATCAGAAACAAATTATAGCTGCTGTTATAGAGCATGAAATTAAGAAGTTTGCGGGCATAAAGTGGAACCAACTCGCTCGGGATAGGGTGGATTGGAAATCGTTGGGAGAGGCCTTCGTCCTGCAGTGGACCTAAACAGGCTGATGATGATGATGATGGTTATAGAGCACTTGTGGCGCGCTGTTCTATGTTTATTTTTGCTCCACTTGTACTCACTCTACACACATAACATAATGTTGTGCTCTTATATCAGTGGTGAACCGACGGGGGGGGGGTTTCAGGGGGTTGTAACCCCCCTGAGGCCGACCTAACCCCCCCTCCTACTCCGTAACTGCTCCTATGTCCTAGAAGAATGTGGTGCTAATGTCTCTGCAAAGCGCCGAAAAAAATAATAAAAATAATCATCATCATTGATGTTACTATTATTTGGCATTTTATTTACTTTTTTTACACACACAACAAATGTGTAATCGCATGCCCGGCCCTTCGTGAAAAATTGAACCCCCCCTGGAAGAGATACTGGGTGCGCTACTGTCTTATATACACCTACTTTTGTTTACATGGAAGTGCACTCCTTCCTGAAAAAATTCCTGGCTAAGCCACTCTTCACAGCACCTGAACCCTGCAAGAGCATCGTGGAGATTGTCGCAGTGCATGATGAGAAACTGCTGCTCTTGCGGCGGGCCCCTGTATTGATGCCACTGTGGCTCTTCACCAATCGTGGATGCGAGCCGGGTTCACAACATGCCACGAATGAGCGGTTCACAGTTTTTTATGAATAACACAGTTTTGGTCAAGCAGTTTCACATTTCGTGCCGATTTTCGTGTTCATGGTGATAGAAAGTGCAGAAGGACGCTCATATCTTGACTTTTTTGGAAACCTGGTCACTTGCCCTTTTGAGTGACAGTACGCTTTCCTATGCTACCGCTCCACTGCCTGCTTCGACAAAGGTCCCAGTAATTAGTGGAGTTGCAGGAATACACATGGAACGCCTTGTATAATCTAAATACACACTCACTCATAGACTTTGAGGTTACATTGTAGTTGCACATCACTGAAATAAAGGGACGTAAATCTGATCAATTTGGCAGTATGTCTGGAAGTTGCCATTGGGCTGTAGACATTGTCACCATCATTCTTGTTCTTTAGGGAGGTTGTATTTTTGTCAGGCTATCTGAGCCTTTGTGCCAGTCCCCTAGGCAACTATATATCCTCTTGTATACTGTTTGAAAATGAATATGAATGTAACTAAATGTGATTATGATGGAAAACTACAAGCCCACAGGCTCCCATCTATGTGCATCGCTGTAAGAGTTGTGTCATCACAAAACTGAACAATCTAATTGGTGCGCTTGTTTACACACACATATTTAATGTGGTTAAATTCATTTACATTAAAACATTGGAAACAAGAAATATAGAATTGAACATGCCAACTTTCTGTAGCTGGGCAGCAAGTTTCAGTTAGTGGAAGCAGGTTCATTTATGACATATTCAAGCGAAGCATGTATTGACTGACCTATGAAACTGCTGTTGGTGTTGGTGGTGGTGTTACAAATAACCAAGCGCACCAATCCTGAAGGCAGTGCACTGTGTGAGGCGCATAAAACCTCAGGCGCGGGGAGTGTGAGTGCATGTGTGTGTTTGTGGGCTTAGATAAAAGTTGCAGGTTATATCCCCGCGGCCGCAGCTGCATTTTCATAGCACAAAATGCAGAGGAAGGAAGAAAATTCATCGCGCTTTCACTGCCATGAAGATAGAGAAAGAATGAGAAAGCGGCTTTACAATATGTATATGGGTGCACGCCTGCGATACTGAAGAAAAGAGAAAGAAAGATATAGAAAGAGAAAAAGAAAGGCGAATGCATTTACCAAGCTTTGCTTGCCCCAACATTCCTGGTAGGGGAAGGGCTCCTACCACGAACAGTTGACATCAATTTAGCATAACAGCAGCATCATCATTGATGTTATGCTAAATTTTGTATAAAATGGGATGTAGTAAAGGCACATGCCACAGCTGTCATCATTTCACTTAGTAACTATGCTGCTACAGGGTTACACAGAAATAGTCATTGGATTGAAAGTCTTTTCTTTTTTTCTTTCTTTTTCTTTTTTTAACATTACCTGCAGCGTCTTTTCTAGGCATTATTGCAGGGGGCACAGACCTTGATAAAATCTGACTGCTGCACTTTAGAACACAAATGATGTCCCCTTTGCTGTCCTAGGCTTCATTGCTTGCTGGCTTCAGATGGCTGTTGCTTATGAAGCGTGCTTCGTTAACGTGCTTAAGTAATGTCCCTTCAGGAGAATGGAACTGTGCTATGGACTAGGAAGCTGGACAAGCCTATCTTCTCTTCACCTGCTATTTGTGACTTTGGAGTGGGTATCTGCTGTGTTGATGGCAAGATTTACCTGCTTGACCATTCAAATGGATGCAAGGTAAGTAGTAGTTGTGCAGCCTTGCATTGTATTCAGCGTTTCTCTCTCAAGTTACAAAGCTGTTGCTTTGGTAAATTATTACGAGCCCCTTCCTGGCTGTACCAGCTGGCAGACAAGTACTTAAGAGGGTGAGGTATGTCAGGGAAGTGTGCTGAAATTTAAACCTGTTTGTCTGTGACTAATATACAAGTGTACTCATGTATACAGAGAAAAATGTATAGAGGAACCTCACGGTTACTGTCAACATCAGTGTGAATGGTATGCAGTTAGTGCATAAGCATAAACTTTATAGACATGACTTTTTGCCTGGCCACACACTAAAGATATTGTTCACTCAAGACCAAAAATCAAGACCAAAAATTTTAATCCCATCAAAAGATGGCACAACTCAAAGAAACACAGCCACAAAGTGCACTAGGTTGTTGTTTGCTACAGTATGTGTTTGTGCCACAATCTCCAAACATAAGTATCGCTGTTTCCATTTCTACCATGGTGGGCACATAGAGGACAGTGCCATCTGATGGTGTTGGGAGAAGTTCAGTGGCTGTGGATGCTGAAGTGCACCCATTGTGAAGCAACACGTAGCAGGCTTGATTAGTGGGATGGGCATTACAAAACCTTTGTGAAAGAGCTAAAGGATGCTATTCACATTCACAGAAAGCATGCGTATGTGGCCTGCATGTGGATATATGCAATTATTCTATTGGAGCGCTATGTCAGTACAATGTGGAAGAGGTCAAGTTTACATTTGAAAGTTGCAAGCACAAGCATTATTTATACATTTACAATGCATTGCTCACATCTGGAGACACCTCTAATGGCTCACGCGGAGAAATTACTTACTATGCCGAGGACTTTACTTTTGTGCGTTTGGCATATTCTTTAGGTACGCATCTGCAGCGAGTTATACTGTGCCTGTGTTTTGCATTCATGCATTTTTTTTGTATGCTAGTCTCAGGGGCAATTAAGTGTTTGCCAAGAAGCATTGGCATCACAGTTATAGCTGCAAAAATGCTTTTGCTCCGTAGACCTTGATTACATCACCTTGGCTTCAAAATCTTATTGTGAAGCTGTATGTTCAACTGACGCCGTTTCATTTACTTAGATACAGAATCTTCAAAGAATAAATATTGCTTCCTTGAGGTCGCCTCATCATGAAGTTTTGTTGGTGCCTGCACATGTATTCTAAATCTGTTTCAAGCCCACTGTTGTCATTTGTGGATTCAACAAGTACAATAAATCAATACATATGGCAGAACAGTCCTTACTGTCCTTCACTCTTCCATTTTTAATGATGCTGAATTTATAATAAGTTCGCTAAGAAGTTATTTTCTCATGTAGTATGTACTGGTTCTTGAACAGGATAATTGTTGTTTTGTAAGCCCCGTGCACAGCGTAACAGGAACTAAATTCATGAGGCACTGAGAAGCCAAGGGCACTGCCTGGGGTCAGCAGTTGTCAACAATTTTTTATCCCAGGCAATGGCGATTGGCATGCTGGGGACATCTGCGGGAGGACTGCGTATGTGTGGTTGGCCTGAATCATCGATGGAGTCAGGGTCAAGAGAGTGGGGGTTTGAAGTTCATAGTATACAGGCCAGGTGGAGTTGATATGCATATAGGTTGCTTGCAGCTCAAAAGTAGGCCTTGACTGTTCATATGGTGTGTTGGTCTTGAGGCTTCGAAGCCAAGATGCTCAATCAGTGGAACAGTTGTTGCATTTAAGAAGCCTTGTACAAGTGTGTATTGAGTGTGCAACTTGTGAGGTATCCTTGTTGAGGGGACGGCTGCTGTTGGCTTTCTAAGGTTCCACTTCTGGCAAAGACATGGAATGGAAAGACATGGAAAGACATGATAGAATGGCAAAAGCATTAAAAAATATTGTGGCAGGAGATTTGTGAGGCAACACTGTCCAAATAGTAATGTCATGCTATGGTTACTGAGAAAGGCGTTGCAAGGCCTCTTTAAATCGGATATTGGCAGTCGCTCTGGCTAGCACCAAGGAGGACAAAGGTAGGAGCTCTATATGCCTGAGCCACCCACCTCTGTGTGCCCTTTTGCTTCCGATTTCACTTTTGCCTTGAGGTTTTGCTGTATTGTCTTTCAGTCATGCCTTTAATCACGCATGGCCTAGGCACACCAAGAGCCAAAGAACTGACATGGCCTTAGGGCAAGTTTGCTGAATTGGCACCACAGGATTCCGGGTTTGATTATCACCCAGATTGGCAAATTCTTTCTTTAAAATCGTGAATTGTCTTAGTTTTAAGAAGCCCCTCGAAGAAATTTTACACCACTCCAAGTCATCTGTGACATAATACTTGCAGTGCACACCACCACTGGATTTCTTCCTCATGGGATATGCAAGGGTTTTGTCTCAAGTTCTTGTGACTTTGGTCCTGCACCACACACCGATTTTTAAGTTTGGAACACACAAACATTTTATAAAGTTAGTTCTATGATGGCCTCGAGGAGTTGTAACATACAGATAGCCTAACAGTCTGGTATTGTGGTTGACTTTTTAATCAATGTGTGTTTACCAGTAAATGCTAACTGTCATATATGCTCTTGTACTGTATTTGAGGCTATGCAAGATGTTTGTATTGTATTCTTAAGTCACTCATGCTTACCTTTAGCCACGCCTTTTAAAGGTTATGTCAGAAAAAAGGACACTTGCATTGCTGCAAGCAGATGGTATATAACGTTCCATGTGCAGGAGAGCTTGTTGTGCTTTGTATTTCCTTGCTTTGGCACGCTGTTGCATGCTTTCACAGGCGCCGTTTTTTTCTATGTGCAGCTGTGGGTTGCAGAGACTGGTGGTCCAATATTCTCAACACTTTCTACGCCCCCTGGAGATGCAGGTTCACCTCTTGTTGTCGGCTGCCATGATAAGTACATCTACAAACTTTCTCTTAAGCATGGAAAAGTGCTTTGGAAGACTCTTCTCAATGCACCGATCTACTCAACATTATTTTATTTCCGTGACATAAATGCTTACGTTGGCGCAAGTACACAAGGAAAATTGTGTATAATTGACAGTCACCATGGAGAAGTGCTCACCTCACATCAATTTGACAACGAAATCTTTTCATCGCCAGTTGTGCTTGAAGACCACATTATCGTTGGCTGCAGGAACAATTATGTGTACTGCCTCTGTATTGAGAATAAATGTTTGAGCTGACACAGTGGTGTTGCTGCTTGTCTGTCAGTGTAAAGCAATGCGAAGTGTGTTTTGAGGACCATGTATTTCTTATTCACTTACATTTCACTTGGCACAATAAGAACAACATATTTGCTTGTAATATCTGTACATACAAATCTTGGTGCACTACAGTGTCTATCCTAAGTATGCCCCTTGGATATGTAGGTGTCCCATCACTTTCATTCCACTTGCAACAGTCAACTTTTCATTTGTTAGCCATCTTGCACTTAGTATTTATTGTAAAAGTTTGTAGTGCCAACTATGGGCTCAGTTTCTGTATTTGTGCAAGCCTTTTAGTCAGCAGCATGTAACACAGTAGTCACCCGGCTAAAGGACCTTTGAAATATTTTATTAGGTACATATAGAATAAACGCCCCGCCACGGTGGTCTAGTGGTTATGGCACTTGGCTGCTGATCCGATGGTCGCGGGATCGAATCCCGGCCGTGGCGGCTGCATTTCGATGGAGGCGAAATGTTGAGGCCCGTGTGCTGTGTGATGTCAGTGCACGTTAAAGAACCCCAGGTGGTCGAAATTTCCGGAGACCTCCACTACGCCGTCTCTCATAATCAGAGCTGGTTTTGGGACGTTAAACACTACAAATCAAACATAGAATAAACATTTCAAAAAGCTAAACAGCATACTGGGTAGAGTAGGTGACAAAATAATGCCTTCACAATACACTATAATAGTTGAGTTAAAGTTAAAAGAAATCCTTGACATTTCATGTATGTTACAGCTAGACAAAGGGGTCACAGGTTGTAGATGGATTTATCATCAGTTGTGTGATCATGGGAAGTATTGGCACGTAGCCAGTCCTTTGACAAGGACTGATCTTCATCAGAATAGTAAAGAAATATTCTCACCCTTCTGGCAATGGGACTTCTTTTCACCACTTTCACAAAAGATGCATCCGCTTGTCAAAACATTGTTTCTAAGCTGAGGCAGCATTCGGCCACCCGGAGTTGATTAATGAGATTGTATGTCCATGTATTAGAAAGTGATGTTCTGCTTCCTTGGTTTTTGCAAGCAGAGGGACACTGCACTTGTCAGTGTAGCCCCTAAAGTAGCCAGATGCTGAACATTAAAAAAGGAAAACTGGAGAGCAAGGGAGGGTTGTGAGTCAGATGGCAGGTTGATGAGTGTGCAGTGTGATGTTCATCCACAATGGCAGGTGGGAAGATTGGCTTTCCACCATGGCCACTTCTGATGCCATCACCTCCAATGCCTAACTAGGATGGAAATGCTGTCAACTTCATTTATGCAGAGCTGAAGAGTCCTTCTCCTCAAGTATAGTGCATTCATGCTAAGTGCTCTTTGTGCTCTCTTCTGTCCCCTCCTGTCACTTGCGCTGTTGAATTGATTATTAAAGAGCCACTAAACAGGCTCCCACTTTTCTTTTTGAGCCGCCCAAACAAGCTAACTCAATCATAGAGAAGGTTGCGGCGATCACATTCTGCGAATATGACAGCGCTCCGTGCCACACAGACTGCGTATTTCAAAAAATAATTCCCGCGCCTCTTTCCTGCAATTGACCAGTCACCCTCGCATCCTAGGTGTCGTCACGTTCTACCGTGAACAACTTTGCGCAGTTGTAGCTCGTTGATTGGTCGAAACCAGTTCTATTGTCAGATCCTGCGGCCATCCCACCGGCGTGAGTGCCGGAGCAACCGGAACTGCAGCGCAAGCGTCAATGACGTCAATTGCTCACGTCATGTCACGCGTCAAAAGTGGGCGGAGTCTTGACGGCACGCCGTGCCTACCCTCTCCTCGGCAGAGAAGGGTGCGGAGGCCGACCGAGAAAACGAAACCGACGCAAGCGGCCACTTAAACCTGTGTAACTTCTTTATTATTGCACCTATTCGCAAAATTCTTGCAGGAGCATGTTCACATCGCACAGGAGCGCAGTTATATCTTTAAAACAAATTTTGGACCTCGGGGTTGTTTAGGGGCCCTTTAAGGTTGCATCACCACCTAACTTTGCTTATGGTTTACAGGCATGCCACCTAAGTAAAGCCCCCCTATTTTCAACTCTGTGTGTGCAATGTGCGTACCAACGAACTTATGATTTTACAGTGTGCCTGGGCTGCACAGAATTCATCTGCATCCTTACAAGTGATGAGGGGAAGGTTGCATCTGCTGATAGGTTGCTTTTTTTTTTTCCACATGGCGCTCATGCACCTGGTAAGCCGTCTTGCTTGCAGGACACTCACCTGGATGACGTCAGCATTGTTGCTTTGCAGCATGAGGGATGGCACTATAGTTTTCACAGTAGAGCCACCTGATGGCGTGGATGCGCGGCGCCATGAGGGACGATTTTCTTTTCTTTCTCCTGGACCGAAGATCTGGTTCCAGGAGGTCAACCATAACGCACGCAATGAGTGGGCTTCTGTGGGATCAACTCAGGGACAACTTCCTGTTCTCCGAATGTGCCCTAATTTGGCTCGCGAATGGCATAGACTTGGTTTCAATGGCATAGACTTGGTTTCTTGTTGTCCTGTTCTGATGAGTCTAATGTTATGGATCTCGCATCATGTTGCATTGGCACGCTGTTAACTATACAGTATGGCTAGTGAGCTTACTATGTAAAAGGTGTAAGTAAGTACCCTTTTTGTTGGTTTGCACTACGGTAAATGGTGTCATGTGTGTGTGCGTGTGCACATGCATGTATGGAGAGATATTATGTGCTGTTACATGTCAAAATAGCTCGTTTATTATTTATTTATTTATTTATTTATTTATTTATTTATGAGTACTATTAGTCTAAGGGCTGCTACAAACACAAACGCTATACAATTGTAGACGATATATATATATATAATGGGAACGTAATCACATTCGCAAATGCACATGAACTTTATCAGCACCATGCAGAGGGAAAAACACAGAAGGTTTGAGCTTTGTAACATATTCTAGTCTTAAAGGAGTACTGACACGAATTTTTGACATTCTCGTATTGTTGCTGTAAATTAAAGCACTGGCGTGGGGAACCCCAAAAATTGTATCACAGTGCCTCACAAAGCAATGAATATATTTTTAATACGGCTTCCTTAAGAGCCCACTTTTGGTTTTGATTTCAAGGGGACGGTTTCTTAGTGATGTGTCAACACAGTCGGACGTACTACGTCTAAGTCACATAGAGACAGCATTTCATGATAGCATTGCTGAAACCCTGTCATCTGTGGTCAATTACACGTGGGGCATGCAAACAATGACAATTTCACGTTCGTCCAGCAACTCGGCCGGCGCTGGGGCTGGCTTGCAGTGCTGGGTGATGAAAACTTTAAAACCAAACTAAAGTATTCTGTACGTGTTTCCTGGCTTCCGTGCACGGAGGGTGTTAACAGTACATGGCTAGAAAATGAAAAATATTTGTTTTGCGCTGCTGCAAAATCGTGTCAGTACTCCTTTAAATAGCAGTATATATGTATTTGGAAAGGCAGAGTACCTAAATACGTTGACCTTTGAAGGAATAGGCATGTACTGGTGCTCTTGGCTATAGGTCTGATGGTCCATGAAATCCATGATGTCCGCTTTGTAAGTATCTATCACTGTTCAGATTGAAGTAACTTTGTTTCAATAAAATAAATAAGTTTTAGTCTAGCAACATTTTGTCGCAATGTCAGCTCGGGCAAATTTATTTCTGTTTGCATTTCTGTCGCTGAATCCATATGTATTTTGACATGTAATAAACATTGCTGTGTGCCTCTCTATCTTTTCAATTTTATTTACTTCATTCTGCCTATACTGATCCCATATTTTGCTGGCATATTCCAGTGCGGGATGTGTTGATGCTAGATATGCAGTTGCATATGCAGACATTGTTTAGCATCTTGGAGAGCAAGTTTAAACGTGCATCTAAGTGACCAAAGTTTAATCTCCGCAACATTTAACTTAGTAATGTGTTTTTTCCAACGTAGGCCGCCTGATATCGTAATTCCTAAGTACTTAAAGTGTCTCACTTGTGTTATCGGTTTACCGTCTGTCTTGTTAATTACAAGCTAGATGGTAAACCAATAATAAATAACACGTTTTTTTCTTCTTTTCCTTGTTATTTGCACATAGACAATGAATAAGCCAGGGGCAAAGGATATTTTTAACACACTCATTTAATAATTTATACAGTTTCATTCTATGAAGAGTGTATTCATATTTCTATAATGCAGCACGTTGAAACTTGAGCAAGGCCCTCCGTTGATGCCCCTGGAGCTCCATGCATGGGTAGTTCCTAGAGAGGCGTACTTGGCCCACTGAACGGCCTCCCTCACTGCAGCAGTCCCCTTCCCATCGGAAAGCTTTCTGTAATTCTGGACACTGTCAGAAGCCGCTATGTGATCACATATTATACTTTATCATATATTAAATCATACCATATGTTTGATACTAGCATAACATACTATTAAATCCAATTGATCATGCCACCTTCAACAATTCTTTTTCTCACTTCTGTAACTGGTCCAAATCATGGCAAATGAATGTTAACTTCTCCAAGACCATTGTTATGTCCGTTACCCAATGTTCATGCCCCATGTCTTTTGACTATGCTTTTAAAATGTTACGTGATGCAGTGTGTTTGAACTCAAGTACCTCGGTATCCTTATGACACACAATTTGTAACAGTCGCTACACGCTTCGTCTTGCCCCTAAAGAAACCAAACTTCTTACGTACAAAGCTCTCATTCGTCCCATTCTTGAATGTGGTTGCGTTTTGTGTAAGAGATATGACATGGATTTTTCACCATCGAATTTTCTTCCCAGCTATAGGTCTCGCTATGCTTGCAAGGTGTTGCTGTGTTGGATGCCTGACATTTCTTTACGCTCAATTCTCGCCGCATTGACACTCTAGACTAGTATCTTAAGCTTTCCAGAACTTTGTCTACGAGGAGCAACTACGCCCTTAACATTGCAACTGTTTTCATCTGCACTGACATGTTAAGTATAGTTTTTTCTTTCAACAATCAAAAAGTGGAATTTGTTGCCCAGAACAACGTCTGTTCCTTACCAGCGAAAAAATTTCTGTAGGCCTCTTCGTGAATGTTCATTTTGTGATGGTTGTATTTTTACTACCCCTTCAATAGCCTCATTGAGGCCACAGCATGTAAAAAATAAATACAAATATAAATAAGTACTGTGCAATTGTGTCGTATGTGAGCCTTGGGGAGGCTGTAAGCAACCCTGTGGGCCAATTGGCCATAGATGAAAATGCACGGCGAATTCGACAATGTGGTGAAATTAGGCCACGTCCATAGCAGCCAGTGATGCCAACCTAGGTCACTGCTTTTACCCTAGATTGAGCCTGAATAAATCCCTGAATTGTACAAAAGATCCTTAGATTGTAATTTACGTGTCATTAATTTCGCTAGTTCACATGTAAAAAAGTCTAAACGCAATTTTACCTTCGGCCCACTAGTTCTTAATTTTGTTGGTGGCAGAAATCAGCTCATTAACAGCAACTGCCGCTATTTTTCCCCACATTTTATGTGAAGCAATTGTACATAAAAGGCCTACATTCGGTGCTCTCTTCGGAGAGCCGACAGAAATCGGTGATCTTTTCCGTGGTGCGGTTGATTTCTGAAAGACGACGTACGCAACGAGCGTTGCATGACCTGCAATCGAAAGGCAAGTGTCCCATGTTAATGCTAGATGACAGCTCTGCCTTTTGGATCAACTTCACGTGCAGGGCCCCTTTGTATGGTCGACAGCAATGCTTTGTACTATGATCAGCTCAAGTACATTTTGTCATGCACTTTCACTATCTTTTCGGTTCACCTTCCGTAAGGTGTTCTGGTCCAGAACTTACCACCTGGCAAGGAACAGCATGATAACATTTTGGCATGGTAACTGTGCATGCACAGCTAATGCATAGCTTGGAATATGTACGAGAAAGCCCAGCTTACAACTTTTCAACACTGTACGTTGAAGGAACCTGTGGCATGCGTGAACAAGCATGTTTTTCCAGGCACTAACATGCAAAGTGGCTCTCTTACAGAGCAATTGTGATTCACACTGCCTTCAAGATTACACACGCGCCCCTGCTGAACACTCAAAAAAGAGAAAGTTTCGTTTTTCATCTGAGTGGGCGGCAGACAATTATCTCGCGTTATCACTGCCTTCGCCTTCTCACAGCCCACCGGGACACCAATGCTCTTTTAAGTGAGAAATAGAAAGCAGCACAAACCATTGTATTATCTCACAGCAGGCATTTCCAGGGCCTCACAAAAATCACTAGATTTCATGACCAAAGACGCCGAATCCCCGAATGACACTAAAATACTTTAGATCTGGGGATAAATCTCTAGTGTTGGCATCACTGATAACAGCACCGGCCTCTGTAGCTGCATGAAACAAGTTTGCAACGATGCCCCCTCTTACGTCCTCGTCCTCATAACCGCTTGGCACTGTACCTGTGCGAGGCTGCAAAATAGTCCGCACGCATTTCCAACTTTCCACCTAAGCAAAAGCGATAACTGCAAAAATAGAATAACAGGTGCATAACAGAGAGTAAGATGGGGGGACGAAATCAAGAAGTTCGCAGGCGTCAAATGGAATCAGCTCGCGCAGGACAGGCAAGAATGGAGAGGATTGGGAGAGGCCTTCGTCCTGCAGTGGACATAAGATAGGCTGATGATGATGATGATGATGAAATTTATGTTTCCCACTTGTCTATTAGAGTGAAACCTGGAAATCCTAATTCTTTCTTGAACTGACGACAATATAACCCATGACGCCGTTTTGAAAAGACTGCGTAACGTCGACTTTTTGTTTGCTTCTGCGATTGGCTGGCCGAGTAACACAATGAAATACATGTAGGCTATGCCTCCTTAAGCCATCGGGTCACTCTGTGAATGAGCTGCGGTGCTACAGATTTTATAGCAAGGCGTAGCAATTCGATCATTGCACGCTTTCGGCCACCTGTGTGGAAGACCTTGATAATGCAGTTGAGGACGCTCGTTAGTGCGCTATATTTAGCACGCATGTGACGTCTTTGGCACGAGCTTGCTGCTTTTGGTCCACACATTCACGAAACATGTCGGTGAGTACGTGTGCTAACGCGGCAGACGGAAGCGGCACCGTTCGGGCACACCGGAAAGCGAACGAACGGTTTAATGGGCCGAAAGCGTTACGGCTAGACTTACCAGGTACCTTTTCATTGAGTTCTTCTCCTCTCGGTGTTTGCTGTGTCGACACATACTTATAAACCACACGCGCGCGCAAAAACGTGCACGCGTTATACATTGTTGTGATGGCAGCGTTTGATGCCCACGTGCTGTGAGCGCGCTGCCAAACATACTTCCACGACCGGCTTACGATAGCTCTGCCGAAACAGCCTCCGGAGCCCTTGTACCGACACGCATCGACTCGATCCACGGCGGAATACCAGCACACAGATGACTGGTTGCAGTTACAGGAGATCTTTTGTGGTTTTGGTAAGCCTTCTGGCCAAAGGCTGGCCTTCTCATTGTCCCGGACAAGGAGAGGGGGAATGGGGGGGGGTGTCATTATATGAAAGTTAATCTAAGCCTGCATTACGGGAGGCACGCAAAATGAATAAGATATTCTGCGACCGGAACTGAGCGAAATGTTAATTCGGGCATGTACCATTCCTTATGTCATTGCCGTTATGTACGCCTGGTTTCTGAAAACATGTTTTTTTTTTATTTCCTGCAGACCTTCTTGGCCCAAGCAGGAGTGGTAGTACATAAATAGTTAAATGTATAAAAACATGTCTTATATTACGACCCTCTCTTACCTTTCCGAGTAAACAACTGCCCTCAAGTTGATACTGCTGATTTAATGGTTTGTCAATCATAATAATTTAAATGTAACTAACAGCAGAAAAATATTTCCGCCTCGACGTAGCGCTCGTGTGTGAATACTTCAGGTGCCCTGCTGTTGTAACACTTTTGTAAATATCTGTGTCGTTCAAAAAGAAAACATAGGGGGGCGCCTAAGCTACGCCTTTAACAGTGGAACGTTATAACGCCATTGGGCCCCTTTCGCATCGCCTCCTCATAGAATATTCATTAATGTTAGCGCCTTTTCTAAAGAGTTCTGGACCTATTTGAGTTTCCCGTAACAGGATTATGCTTTTTCGTACATTCAAGTTACAGTCCCAGCTACCGTGTATGTATGTTTTAATTGCGTCGTAGTTTGCAATTTTTCTGATGCACTTCACTTTCATAAATTCAGTTCTGTTCATCGAAGTGCCTGCTCTATGGCGGAGGTCTTGCGTGGTGGTTGATGGTTGATTGATTGTGGTTAGGAAAGGACGCTAATTTCTGCAGCCCATGTAGGGAGCACGGCTAAGCGTCCGTGGGGGTAGGGGAAAGGGAGTGAAAGAGATAGGGAGGAGAGAAAGGCCGTAGTGGAGGGCTCCGGAAATTTAGGCCACCTGGGGTTCTTTAACGTGCACTGACAACGCACAGTACACGGGCCTCTGGCATTTTCGCCTCCATCGAAAATGCGACCGCCGCGGCCGGGATCGAACCCGCGTTTTTTGGGTGGCAGCCGAGTACCGTAACCACTACACCACCGCGGCGGACTGCGTGGTCGGGTGCGTGCTGCTCGTTGCTACGGCGGTTGTATGAAATTATTGCCGCCGTGGACGCCGACGTTGAATTTTCGCCGACACAAGCTCCTTAACGCTACAGTCGGGCCCCACTATATCGAACCCGTTTATATCAAATTATCCCGTATATCGAACAATTGTCCAAACACGGTAAATTTGCGTTGGGAATATATATAGCGAAGGTAACAGTTACATGGAAAGAAAAAAGCAACGACAACCGATATATCAAACTCCATATGCTTCAAAAGTGCCTCCGCAAGTTCGCTTTTTCTCGCGGTGGCGGGGAAACTGCCGGCACCGACAGCTAAAGTGGTTTAGACCGTCTGCGCACGAGCGACCACCCCTCTGTAAGAAATCCCGGGCTATTTCGTGCCAAGATTGGGCACGCAAGTAGGCCGCTACCTATATTAATAAGGGGCCTTTCTAGTGGTGTATGCCTTTATGCCATCAAATCCTATAGCGGGCCTACATCGAATTATGCAATATATCGAACTATAGTGGAATACAAATCAAGTCTGCAGTGAAGACCCTCCCACGTCCTTATCACCGCCAGCCACTGTACCTCCGCGAAGCTTCAAATAGTTCCTACTTCGAACTTTCCGTGCAACCAAAATAACTAAGCGCTAATGGCGAATATAAACGATAAGCGCATAAATTTACATATATTTACTAGTTTATTAGAGCGGAACATGAAAATACGAATTCCTTATTGAGCTGAAATGAAACGCTTGCAATGCAAAATCCAGGCGCGCGGCACAATTAAGCGCCGCCACCTGGGTTTTTCAACTCAGTTCGGTGAAGTTTCATGCGTAAAACGGGCTCGGAAGTGAAATGAACTGCACCGCACCCTTTTGAAGATCCAAACACTCAGACTCCAAACATTTTTGCCCAGGCTTCTTGCACGCATCAAGGCTTCTATGGACGAAAGGACTCAAGAACAGCACACGCTCCGCAGGTACCGACGGCATAAATACGGCGCGATTTTGAAAAGGTAGCATGACGGCACCTTTGTTTGCTTCTGTCATTGTCTGGCGGCGGAGTAACACCAACTTGCGCGGTCGGTCTGCCCATGTTGTCAACTGCTGTACTTTTTCTTTTTTTTAAGCTGTATCGTAACGCTTTTTGGCGAGTTCGATATATCCGGGTTCGACTGTATCGCGATTGTTCTTTGATCTCAATGAAATCTTCAGTATATGTTCTCCTCGGTACTGTAATAATTTATGCCAAGGCAGGGTGTTGCAGATCATTTATTTTTCCTGAAAATGAATTTTTAAAATTTTATCGGATTCCCACGCGAGCCACCCTGTGTTTTGACGTGAATTACCTGCAATGCTGCCTACCCGAACAGGCGGACCGCATAAAGCAGAACGGCGATACTTCAGCGCTCAAATCGTCGCTGTCAGGTTCAGAAAAGCTCAGTCATCGTTGGTTGACTCCGCGCCACCATTTTTCTGGCACCAGTTCCATGTTTCTGGCGGCGGTGAGGCTGTGACGTCATCGCATACGCTGCACGAAGCGTCTGCCCGTTTCGGTTTGCACGCATCGTTCATTCGATTATTTAAAATTATTGGTGGGC
Organism: Hyalomma asiaticum; assembly: GCA_013339685.2. Taxonomy (NCBI): domain Eukaryota; kingdom Metazoa; phylum Arthropoda; class Arachnida; order Ixodida; family Ixodidae; genus Hyalomma; species Hyalomma asiaticum. Next base: position 54,833,744 of record CM023483.1, on the reverse strand, counting down.
TTCTGAGCGAATTGAACGACCCTATGGCTGCTACAGGGCTGTCAGTACTAACGGAAAACAGCGCATCTGCCTGCTTTTTTTTTTTTTTCCAGGGACGAATGCCTTCTTAGTGTTGTGGTGCTCGAGACAGGAAACTTCAAAAATTTAAATGTAAAACCGCGCACGCACACACACACACACGCACGCACACACAATCGCAACAACAACGGGCATACAGTGGATACCGCTAATAATTTAATTCCAGGTTTTATCTGCCAAAACCAAGCTGCTATATGAGGCAGGTCATAGTCGGAGTACTGCGATTAATTTTGGTTATTTGGATTGATCGAATTCTTTCGCGTGCAGTGGAGCTAACTACAGGGGCATTTTTGTAGTTCGCTCTCAACGAAATGCGGCCGCCATGGCCGAAAAACGAACCCGCGCCATGGATGCTGGAACGCACCACCACAGCCGCTATAATTGTGACCTCTTGTCTAACTTCACACACATACAGTTGATCGAGTAGCCACTGCCTGAGGCGGCGCACCAGCATTGAACCAGTCCCAGTGTTGACAGAAATTGGCGCCAGCGTGTGACGTGTATACGTTGGCGTTTGGACAACGTCCAACCTAATCCAATGCTGGCCCAATGTTCAAGACAGCACTGGGCGAACATCGTAGTAGCCAACGTGTTTGCCGTTTAGCTTTGCGCATAGCCGTTAGGACATCTCTGCGGACAACCGCCGGTTGCAACTCGTAGTTACCTTTCGTGCACGCTTTCACACAACTATGCGATTGATCGAATCACGGTTGTCGACGACTTGCAGCACGCAGTACGTGTGTATCATTCGCAGTCGACGCCGCCCTCGCTCCCTCACTGATGGTCTGCAGGCATGCGTACGCAGCTCATGTGAGCGCGAAAAGTCAACGGTGTGTTACGGAGGGCGGTGTCTGCCGACCTGTTGCACAGGTGCCGCAAGTGCGTGTGTCCGTGTGAACGTGCGATTCTTGCTGGCCTCCGGTGATTCTCGACGCGACGAGCTGCGATAATTTGCATGTCCAAGAGGCGCTTATGGCTCGGGGTGAGTTTATATAATGTCGCTCGCATGGTGGCTGTCTATAGCCGATTAATGTGTTGCTCCGCATGTGAGTACTTTTGTTTCATTCTTAGGAAGCTAACGTGAACCTCATTAGTCTAATGAACGCTCTTCGTGAGCGAGAAGAGAGGCTTCACTGCTATGAGCTTAATTTTTATTCCCGCTGGAAAGCGGCAGCCGAAGCTCAGGAGGAAGGAAAACGCTTCCGAACGTGGTGGAAGAAAAATAAGCAACCCATTAATTATTATTTTAAATGTGTACTCTGTTACACACCAGCTGGTTCAGACTGAATAGTTAGTGTAACACGCAATACTTCACAGAAAGGGTACGCGCTTCTGTCCTTTGTATCTCTTTCCACCATTATAGTCCTTGCTATGTAGTGAACAGTAATGAGTTCAGAGCCGAAGGAGTTGCTGAAGTACGCTGTCTTTTCGTTTGAATTCCCGATGACGTGTTTATCTTTTTTCCTTAATTAGCTAATTAACGATTTGCCCTTGTGGCTGAGTGGTCATTACTCAGCTTGTTATTCTAACAGGACTCGCTCCACAACAGTTTGCGAAGAGACCTTAGCGCTTTACGATCCTGCTGATTGTTGCAATCGTGTTCTTATGCTGACGTGCGTCATTAAGTTCGAGCATAATATTTATCTAGCTGTAGTTAGCGCGGGGCCGGGTTAATTAGAGAACTATGCAAGAGGCATTTGCCTTGCAGTGGGCGTAGATAGGATGATTGTGATGATGACGATGATATCGAGCGTGTGCGTTTGCGAAACTCTTTTCCATTTCCTTCCCGGCTGTTGGACCACCAACATTCTTCACGCGGGATCTTATCTTACTGGAGAAGGTATAACTGATATGGGGTATTGTATTACGCAATACGGGGACGGAAGGGGGGGGGGGGGGGCTTATATCCTAAAACAACGATATTAGCATGAGAGACGCCGTAGTGGAAGGCGCCGAAAATTTCGACCACCTGGGGTTCATTAACGTGCTCTGACATCATACACGGTACAAGGGCCTCAGCATTTCGCCTTCATCGAAATGCAACCGCCGCGGCCGGGATTCGATCCCGCGACCTTCGGATCGGCAGCCGAATGCCATAGCCACTGGACCACCGTGGCGGGACGTGGGGTACTGTACTGCACTGATGTCATCGAGGCTGCCGTTTGGTTTGTACACAGGTAGCACGTTGAAAATCTGCGCGTTGTCACAATCTGCTTATGGGCGGAAGCACGAATCGTGCTGCGAAGTGGCTTGCGTTGTCTTCACGTGAATGCTCTAGGGTATTTTGGGGATTTTCAATGCTGCATGAACATCTGTGCCTTTGTGATTACAGAACGAATGGCGTGTTATCATTGCGATTGGACATCGTGGAAACGGTGTTTCCCAACACGAAATTCGTTAGAACGTCCCGTTCCCTCGTTTCCACGCCTGACCTTACCTCTGCCCGCGGAGGCTGGCATTGGGGTTTTTCGCACGAATTGGGCTCGCCCTTTCCATGTTACCGGGGGAAAATTTTCCTCGCAATCAGTTTTCTCTCTATAGTGGTTCCTCTTTTTCTTTTTTTTTTTTTTTTTTCCTCAGTCAGTGCACAGTGTGGGACTCACAGAGAAGGTTTGTGGACGGTACGCAAGCGCTGGGCTTCATTTGGGCACAAGTGTTGTAGATTGCACTGCTGCTGACGTTACGTTCTTCAGTGGATGCGTTCGCATTTTCCTTGCTTTTTCATTTCTTATCCTCGGTACCGGTGCTCCTGTTTTTTCTTCTTCTTGAAGTGTGTAGCGTAGCGTTCAGTGCAATGTGTGTGTGCGGGAGAGGGGATGGAAGGAGTGTGCGAAAGGTGAGGGCGAGCGAGAAAGGAAGAGAAAGCTCTGATTTATATATAGGAGGCCTTGTCCGCGTACTTCCTCTGTTAACGAAACGAAATTCCAGACGAGTTTTCATAATAAGCAGGTGCTGCTGCGTAGGAAATGTTCCAGCGCCTATAAAAGTTGCCCATAATTTGATAGCTTGAGCTCATACGAGAAATGTAAATGCCATATAGTTTCTTTAATGCATTGATGCATTGGCCGTAGCACAGATAGCAATGCGCATATGTTATCTATATTTCAGGAAACGTTATATCTGCATAATCAACTAATCGCGTATGGTGCAAACAGTGAACTTAATGTATCGAAGCAGGCTTCTCCAGAGAGTGCGAGTCACAAGAGACGAAGAGACAGAGAGACAAAAGCGCTACTACTGTAACTGCCGACAAGGGGTTGTTAAAAATTATACTGACGCCGATTAAAGTTTTTTTTAACGACTGTTGTTTTAATAAACAACAGTGATTTTTCTGGAGCGATAGAGGGGAGGGGGGCATCGACATTATAAATATATCAGCCCATCGACTAATTCGACCAACGGATCTATTCTTCCTATAATCAAGAACGCAGAGTGAAGTTAACATTTTTAGCTTATACTATAACTACGCCTAATTTTTCGTTGAGCCGTTTCAGCAGCGACGTTGCCAATTGACCAAACACGTGATAAAACAAAATTTAAAAAAAGACTAATAATATAAATAAGGCACCAGTTAACGACCAGCTTACACGGTTAGAAGTAAGTCCCGAGTCAACGCGTTAATAGATTATACAGCGAGATATAGTTATCGCGAACGAAAACACGCCTAATCATGCTCGCCGATCAGGCCCATCACTGCCCCCAAATAGCTCGCTGTGGGAGTTGCACGACTTGCAGATAACAGGTGAGCGCATCGAACACGGGACGGCCAACAACAGTCGAAGCAGTAGCGGAGTACACTGAACCGAAGGCATTGCACGTTCCTTGTAAACAGACCGTTAAAAGCGCACGCCCTGCGTTTGAAAGTGTAGTGTAGTCTTAGTCACAGCGTTCCTCGCTCCATCTCTGCAGAAGTTGTTTTAGCAATTAAACCAGCGCGATGCGCATCTGAACGACTGGATGTGGGAACGAGATCTAAATCTTTTGTTACATGGGAGTACGCGACGACTACAAGAAGGCAGGCAAAGGTGGTGGCGAGGGAGATGTTGAGAAAGACGACGATGGTGTGTGTGTGTGTGTGTGTGTATATATATATATATATATATATATATATATATATATATATATATATATATATATATGATAACAGTCGTTATAAAACATGTCTGCGGCGCCAAGAAAGACTATACTCATGCGCGAGATGCGCAGGACATTCGCGCTTCGTTTTCTTCATCGTTGTAAACAAGTTTTGTAATGGCAATAACCAAGTCGACTCGTGTGGCGTCGGGAAATATAGATCATATGCCACAAAGGAAAGCACCGCTGTCGAAGCCATTTTAACAGCGCGGCTGCTCTTGGTCCGTCCTGTGCCGGCGTTGTGTGATGATGAGCTTGGTGCCTTGCCTTTCTTCCTTCCGCAAGAGGCAGTAGCCGACCCACTCTCGCTCAGAGTTATATCCAGACTTTCTGTTTTGGAGTGGGTGGGGGTGTGTTACCCGTGGTGCCACCAAAACAGGGAGGGGGGGCTGTTGTATAACTCTTACCCTCTGCTCATGCTATACATGGTGATGGTTATGCGAAGATGAATGTGCGGCATTTGCCCCTCCAGTTTCGTCTCTTGCCCTCAACGATGGTGGTGATTACTACATGGTGCTGCTACATGGTGGTGGATGTACGGTTCAGTGTAGAGAGAAAGAAAGAAGGGCATGAGCGCATGGTCAAGGATCAGGTACGGCCAGAGGGTAATGATGAAAGGTGGAGTATCGAGACACCGCCAGTTGATAAAGGACATGACGTATTGCCAAGAGTACGAACTTGTAACATAACTGATAGGTCGTGACATCAGTGACTTGACACCCTTGCCACTTACGTGACGATTAACGACAAAAAACTGCTTCCGACGGATTGCACGGCGTGCAACTGGCTTGAGTTTTTGAACTTTTTTTTTCTCCCATCCCTTATTTTCCAAATTTATTTCTCCCTTATTTCATTTATCTTCCTTTTGCCGCTGTGACACCGGCATAATGCAATCCACGAAGTTATCGACCCTCATATTTGCGTAGATCGCGTAGCTTATTGCTCGTCTCGCGAATTCCCATACAAGCGTGACTGGAGGGGGTGGATGGGGAGGGGGGTGGCAGAGAGATGGTTGAGATCGAGAAGTCTGCGGGTATTGCGTGGGCACAGTCAGAACAGGACTTCGTTAATTGGAGGAATATGGGAGAGGCACTTGCACTGCAGTGGGCGTAGACATGATGACCATATTGACAACGGCGGGCCCAGTGTCAGCTTGTGGGCGAGATCACCCACACGCCGACTGGGCGAAACCACCTTCGCTTGGATATAGGAATCCAACCGTTGTAGCTTAGCGGAAGGTGCTGGCTTGCAAAGCTCGGCCACGGAGGCTGCATTTCGATGGGAGCGAAATGCAAACAACACCGGCGCTATTTCGAATGCACGTTAAGGAATCCCAGGCGGTCAAAGTTATTCCGGAGATCTCCACTGCGCGGCGTGCCTCATAATCATGCTGTCGTTCTGGCACGTAAGACGCGAGCAATTATTATACATGTTGCGCCCAATGTTAAGCTGCAACAAAATGCCTGTGTGGTCGAAGGGAGCTCATGACTTGCATGGCGTTGATGACGAACGAAAAAAGAATGGTTTTATAAAGGATAAACTTCAAGCGATGTTGAGCTAATTATCCGGTCTTTCGTATGTCGACTCCGCCATTCTCTTCGAGATCCTTCGACCATGCAGTTGATATTGTACACGCACGGTCACGCTGAAGCGGACGAACTGTATCATTTAATCATTTAATCTAGTCATTTGTCCTTTGGGAATGATCGCGCGCGCGTGTGTGTCTGTGTGAGTGTGTTTGTGTGTGTGTGTCGCTCTGTTGTTCTCTGCTTCCATCAATCCACTGGTTTGATAGTACATCGAATGCGCACTTACATATGCTTATACAAAATAAAAAAAAAATACGCACTAACTGTTGGAAACGTTCTTACGGAGAAAGTCCTATATGACCTATATATATGAATGACCTGCACCAAGTATGGTTATATATGAATGTCCTATAAGTCCTATAAGTCCTATATATGAATGACCTGCGCCAAGTATGGTTAGCACGATGGAGCACCACCACATTTTTTCTACCAGGGCGAAGAACTGGTTGGACAGACGTTTTCCACAACAGTGGATTGGGCGCGCAGGAGCGATGTTTTGGCTACCAAGATCTCCTGACCTTTCTCCGCTCGACTTTTGCCTTTGGGGCTACGTTAAAGATCGAGTTTACGTAACAGAGCCCAACGATGTTAATGACATGAAGGACAGAATAACATCTGCCTGTGCGAGTGTTCCTGCAGAAGTAGTGCGCCGAGTCATCGAGTCGACGCGAGAGCGGTTCATGCTTTGCGTTGCTGCCGAAGGCAGGCATTTTGAACACTTTTTGGGGCATTGACGTCTTGAGAGGTGAAGAGTTTCGATGAGATTTGTGCATGACCGAAATAAGCTTATGTAGCAGCAGGAAATATGCGTTAGCAAGGATAAAACTGTTTCAGTTATTATTGGTGGAGTTGTTGCTCTTGATTTCAATAAAAGTTACAGTACTCGGACATCAGCAGTCACGCTATTCGCGTAGCCCAGGCAACGACCACGCACGCTTCTCTAGTCATTATTACGCACGCGCACTGGCATCCAGATTCTGCCGCTCGCACCATTATCTCGGCATGGTATCTGCCACTATCGTTAGAGGCTCTGCAGTTGCGTGTTACGACACTGGTTGCAAGGGTTCTTCGATTTTTGATTTCGACGGTCGAGAGGGCAAGGGTAACTGTTATCACCTATGCCTACGCTTCCACCCTCTTCACACACTAAACAGCGCACACAACAGATGCGTCACTTTAGGGAGGAGCTTTGCGCGGACCCTCACCCTCTTTCATGCGTAATCATGCGAAAGACAATTAAACTTTGGAGCCGGATATCTCGGAGCACAGGCGTGCTAGAAAAAATCTTCCAACTGAAACTGTGTACAAACACCACTGCCTACATTTTTTCAATATAAACATGCCAACTTACCGCAGCCAGTAAAAAGTTAATTATTAAATTTTAGTTAATTGGGCTGCTGACAGCGATAATTATCATCTAACTTTCTGTCCCCCTGGCCGCTTAACTTATTTGCACAAGTGGTTCTCACGTGCCTTCGAGCGCCTAATTTTAAAAAAATCATAAAGCTTAACCTTGAACACCCGGTATACGATGCTGGACATCGATCGCATTCCAACGTGTATTTACGAGAAGTGCTGAGGCGTTCCTTCAGGCATCAAGATGATATGTACAGCAATGAGCCCTGCAACGTTTCCCCTACCGGCAGACATCTGTCCAGGAAATCCCGTCAGCTCTGTCCGACTTATCTTACGCGAAAATAGCTTCAACGCGCTTCCAGCACCTCGTCAGCTGCAGACGCGTGAGTGATAGCTAAATGAGCGCTTCGACGCTAATTCATGCCAAGAGGTGCCTTAATAACCTATACGCGGCGGCACCTTGAAGAAGATGAGTAACGTTAACAAGCGGTACCTGTCGCGGTACACATCAAAAGCTTGACGAACGAAGTGCAAGTCGGAGAACGAGACAGAACTTCACGCTTTCGTGCGCCGTTGTATAAATTAACGCACGAAGCTCGTATTGCGCAAAATGGTGATGCACAGGCGTCAGTTGGACGTCTGAGCCTGTTTTGGTTAACCGTTGCCATCCCGCGAAGAAAAACGCATTTCCAGCGCAGGATGCGATGCGTGCCCTTGAGCCGCGCGTGTACACGCTCGCCGTGGTGAATGCGCATGAAGAATGCGCGACTAGAAGCAGAGTGTAGGAATTCGAAGAACAGATGGAAGGCTGATGCGCATGCATGTGGGTGCGTGTCGTATCGAGAGCGTGCGGACTGCATGAAGCATGCGCGCTTGCAGCATTGCGCAAGCGTGCGTCATTGCGAAACACGCGCGTCGCGTCGCATAATGAATCAATCTGATTATATATATATATATATATATATATATATATATATATATATATATATATATATATATATATATATATATATATATATATATATATATATATATATATATATGTTCGCATCACGCCCTCCTTTCTTAGAAGTAAATTACTTCTTCAAATGAAGTATCGAGTGCCAGTCGTCTATCGTCTGCTGTTTAGAGATTTGTGCTCGTGCTTTGAGAGCTGCGAGCTAAGAACACGCTGAGGACGCACGGACAAGCACTTTGTGTCATCCTTAGCGAGGGCATACTGGAAGACGCGAACTTGAGCTCGGCGAGTGCTATAGATTGTCCGCGTGTAAGTAAAATACTGCGACGCAACGCAAGGGACGTCGGCTCGCTCAGCCGTAATTATGCGTCGACGCGGTGCTTTTGTTTATAAGCGCAGGAATTAATTTGGAAGCCGCGTGCGCCCAGTTTTTTTCCTTACTTTACCTTCTTTTTTTTCTTTTTCTGCGCGGTATACTGCGAGTTTTATAATTACTGCGAAGACGCGCGAACGTCTGTGCGATCTTTTGCGATCAAAAAAGCAAGGGAACTAAATCCTCCGGAAACATGGCTTTTACTTTAAAAAAAAATATATTAATGTTTGTTTTCACAGAACTCTGTTCTAGTGAGAACGTTCCTCGAAGGCACGTGTTCGAGATGTTCTTGTCATCTAAACTCGTTCAACTTCCCGGGTCGCCCTTCTTCGGATGTTCCAAGTGGCGTTTAAGAACGGCCTTTATTATTATTTTTTTTTGCACTTATTCCGTTATTATAAGCAGAGAGCGCGCACACTTTCTTTCTTTCTTTCTTTCTTTCTTTCTTTCTTTCTTTCTTTCTTTCTTTCTTTCTTTCTTTCTTTCTTTCTTTCTTTCTTTCTCACGTAGCATGTGGACGGAGACAATGACATGTGTGCATGGCGTTGGGCTGTATAAACTGCTGATTGCAAGTGTTCACCTTTGCCTCGATCACGCCTAGAAAACAGAATCACCTAGATTGTGTTTTGCATGAATGACACGAACGCGGTGATATTTAAAAAGAAACGTTTTTTTTTTCATTAGCACTTATATATTAATGTGTTCCAATTAAGTGTTCTTGAATGTAAGCCTATATATCGTTACCGAGAGCAGCAGTATAGTTTGTTAGCAGCTATGCTATACCCGAGAAAAAACATAATTGAATAATGTTTGTCTCTGTTCTTGCTTCGGTATTTGCGATGCCCATGGCACTAAGACCGCTATAGATGCAATGGCACGGTTGCTGCGCCCGCCAGGACAAACCGTGAACCAGATCTCGTTCATCCTTTTCTTCTTCAACTAGGCCCCGCCTTCAAGGGCCAGCTACGGGCCGTCCAGCGGGCCGAGGATGCCGCCGGGCGCAAGAACCCCTGACCTGCTTAAGAGTTATCCTCCTACTCCTCAACTTGTCAAACAGCTAGACAGACTGGACACTAAACATTTTTGATTGGGTATTGATATATAATACAACTCCGAGCACAATTTCTTACAGCAAATGGCGCGCATGTTCTCTATACAAACTATCTCTCTTTGTTTTTGCTATCCCAGAACTCTTTGGAGTGCGTTGTGGTCTTTTTTTTTTTTTTTTTGCTCCAGCCTTTGAGTTCTTCATCAAGTTCCAGACATAACGTTGTTTTGCGATTACGTTTTATACTACTTTTCTGGTATACTTCAATGAAAGGTGGTGGCTGGCAGTCGTAAGCGCGTTTTTACAGCTTATGACTGTACAGAACAATCGTTTGATGGAGCTATCGGCCAGCTTTCGTTCGAGCTGTCAGGGTGTACTTGTCACCGTCATCCTAATTGGGCGACGTCATACTCTACACAAACAGGATTATTCAGCTTTACTTTTTTTTTTCCGGCGCTCTATATAACCGATTGGAATGAGTCCTCTTTCGCCGCGTTTTGATATCTCGAAAGTTTATTAACTTTGTTTACATTTGTGTTCACATTCGCTTTGCTTGTCTTTTGCCCATCCTGCCTGGACGAATACAAGGTCGGCAGTATCGTATATAGGCCATACTGCAGACGCATATGGGTGTCGTCATCCTCGGGCTAAGTGGCCGTTTTTAACGAAATTAACGGTGCTACATGCAGTATAGGCTCGTATACGCTTGAATATGGACATACGAACGCATTCGTAATTGATCGACGTTGTTGATTTGACGCCACGACATACATTAATTCAAGACATACACATCACTTGTGTGAAAGCCCAAGATGGCTGCACCCATGAATCAAGAAAATCGCCTGTGAATACAAATAAATAAAATAGCCACTTCTCTACCATTCCCCGCAAAGCGCTTGAAGAAGCTTGTGCTTGCGACACTGACAACTACACCTCTACGTCGCGGGACTTTCAAGAAAGAAACGCTTCAAGAAATGCAGGAGGTGTACGCGTCTTTGTTGTGCCCTGTGTAGCTTTTTTCACAACCGCTCTCGGGTTTCTCGGGGCACGTGACTACAGAGGCTTCGAGGGGCTCGGAATGTTCAAATGGCCCAGGAAATCGAAAAAACGATGCGGCGTATATGCCTCGGTATGTTCCCCCTCAGAACAACGTCGCTGAGGCCTCCGGACTCCGTGTTGCCTATGAGCGCGCCCTTGCAGTGTCACGTATCCTAAAGTTCACACACGTGCGGGTGTTCTGATCGCAATACATCTTCCTGTCGCGCGGATGGGCCAGCTTTGCCAGTCGCTCTCTACAAAGATCCCTGCGCGCTGCTGGGCTTCGCGATTTCCTCGCGTCGTTTTCGGTTACCTCAGGAGGCGTAGATTACGGAAGCGGAAAAGAGCTTTTTCGCCAAAGAATAAGGGGGTGTATATTTTTGGAAGCGAGACAGGTACAAAAAAGAAAAAGAAAGAGAGAAAAACTGCCATGATGACGAATGAACACTCGTCTCGCATGACCTAGATGTTTGCCGACCGAAGCAAAATACCTCAGTTACTCAATATTTTCTGTTATCACAGTGTCAGCAGAGACGATAGAAATACCCTGGTAGAAAGAAGGAAATTTGAAGGTCGAGGGATCATATCCTAACTACGGAAATCACAGTGCGAAAGAGGTGAAAACAATGTTTGCAGGCGACGTTTTTTATCGTAATTATCCGACTACCATGAGCGGGCTGTTACAAACTATTACACCACGTGAAGTAACATTCTTCATGGCATTCACAAAGTGTTTACGAAAACATAAGTTACGCTCTGTTCGTCGCAGATGGAGTGATAGCGTCACGTGCGTAAACTGGCTTGAAATGCGGCGTAACGAGTTGTTCCCTATAGATCCTACGGTATTATGGTTGCATCAGCGCCTACGTCACCCCATTATCATCTTGAGAGGAACAATGCGACACTGTTTCTGTTTTCTAATTTCCTACTTTCATGTATTTTTCTGTGCGAGGACATGCTTCCCTGCTGAGCACATTACTTTTCAGAAGGACATGTTTCCCTGCTGAGCACGTTACTTTTCAAACCTCGTTATCTGTGAGATGTAGTGATGGGTCTCCCGAGGAACGACGAGGATCGTTCGCACCCCTGCTGGCGAGAATAAAAGTAATGACGCTTGCTTGCACACTGACTGTTCGAGAGAACCTGTATAAAGTGTACATACAGCTCTGCGTGTTTGCCCTACGACACACACGCTTCTAACGACACGAGAAACGCTTTGTGCATCGTTACGTTAAGAATGTGCGACGGTGCCAGTCGGTGCTGCAATATATGTTTCGTTGTTTGGCGGAACTCCTCTTCGCGTGCCTGGATCGCGTGCGTAACCTTGCGGGCGTTGTCAGCACATATGCAGTTACAACGAACTGCTGACATGAGTGCGCCCGGTATTGAGCAGTATTGCACTAGTACATTAGTGCATTCGATGAATTTCCGCCTGTAATTCTGACTCGATGAATGTTGGAGACTTGGGCACATTAGTAGCCGATGTTAAAGGTAAGAACAGTGTGAGAAACACGGGAAGACGAATAAGGACATGCACGACGCTTTGTGTATCGTCCTTCGTTTGTTCCTATCTCTCACGCTGTTCTTATTGTTAACGTTCTGGCTCAGAGCGACAGAATAGACAGAGGTATCCGTTATGATAGAATTCATTACGATTGCTAGATATCTTTCACGTGGCGTCACGAACGCAGCTCCTCGACATGTCTGCACCGGGACAATGATGCAATGGTGCCAGGCGCACGACACTCGTGCGTTGTTTAGCTTTTTCGCGATGACTGCTTTTCGTCGCATCGACACTTTAGTTTGTTATCGATCTCGGCGCGGGACAAGCATATAGAGCTGCCTGGCTGTCACGTTTCTCATTTACGAAGATTCTCAACGAGGCAGTGTTGTTCCTATAATGATAGCGGCAATGACGACAGTGTCCCAGATCTGTTTGCGAGAAATGTTCTTAATAAATGCCATGCTTTCGCGAGCGATGTGCGTAAGTATTGCGAATCACTTGCAATTAGAAAAAAAAATTCCGTGAGCCCTTATATATATCGCTTAAGAGACGTAAAGGAGAAAGCCAACGCCCTTGGTAATCGAACCCGGGTCCTAGGGGATCGAACCCGGAACCTTTGGCAGTCGAACGCCACGTGAATGTAGTCTGGCGTAGGCTGTAAAGGTTAGCATTCGGTAACGTGTGGCACATAACCGCACATCGAATGCGGGTATGAGACACGAGTGGTTCTATTGTCCTTAATCGTGACGTAAAGGTGCCGTGACCTGTCAGTCGTGTTATAGTCATACATGCGCGTACACTTCCACGGCAGCAGTCTGTACGCTCTAAGTGAACCAGGCGCGATGGAGTGTTCGGTTTCTCAATTGTGCCGTATTTTTGCGCCACCTTTTTTTCAGGGGGCCACCTTTGCGTGCGACAAATGACACTTTCGTCGTAACGATTATAAACGTGAAAAGCTCGTTAACATTAGTACTGTGACCAGCACCTCAAAGAATAGCAGAGTGACGGTAATGTTCTATGCGCTCCATCAGCGGAAACTGGACGTCGTTCTGTTGGATGCGCTTTTTGTTTTTTGTTTTTTTCTGTGTACGAGCGTACACGTGTTGGAAGATGCGGCATGAATCCGCATTGCTTACCTTCAGTTAAGAGCCAGTTCCAGTGCGTGGCAGCGTACATAGCTATGAGACGTGCTTGCATACGAACATACTATAACGGACGAGAAAATGCGGTATTGGCAGGCATTAGGTGGGACCATGGACTGATGGAGCAAGCAAGATCTTTCGAGAGAAGGACAGAAACAGGAAGCCTAGAAGCAATGACAAATTGATTTCTGGGGCTTTACGTCCCAAAAACAAGACGTGATTATGAGAGACGCCGTGGTGGAGGGCTCCGGAAATTTAGACCACCTGGGGTTCTTTAACGTGCACTGACATCGCACAACACACGGGCCTGCCGCGGCCTTCGGATCAGCAACCGAGCGCCATAGACACTAGACCACCGTGGCTAGACGAGCCTACCAGGGAGTTCGGGTAAGATGGCTAACGTTATAGGAAACAGGTTTCTCCCCCAGTGTTTGATGTGCCCGGTGCGGTAGACGTAGAATGCATACAATATCCTTGTGAAAACGTGCACAGTATAGTGTTATCGGTAGCTATGCTGATCCCTTATGTTTTCTTCTCGTTTCCCTCTCGGCGTGCCGAAGATGACTCGGGTAAAAGAACGCCAAAGGGATACACGCAGGCAACACTCGCCGACGTCGCCCGAGCCACTAAGTATAATAGCGGCAAGACGACGGGTAGTTTGTTTTCCTAGTTCGCGTGTCGCTCTTGGCGCACGCGGGATACAGATGTCCTCGACAAGAGTGGGCCGAAGTCTCGAGACCGCGTTTCAGGTTTCCCGCCGTCTCTCCAATGTCCCGCGCACGAAGGAGTCCGAAGCCCCGCCGCGATGCGTGTCGGTGATGACGAAATTGAGGAAACGCCAACCGCTGCTGGACACCTGATCGCCGGTCACACGATCGTCGCTCGAAGATAGTGTGACAAACAAGACGGCCTCTGTCTTCGCCTGGGAGGGCGTTTGTTGCCTTTCCGCAGTCGCTCTCTAAGAACGGATGGCCGCCGCTGTGTGGTCTGAGATTTTGTCGCCGTATAATGCGACGCGGAAGCGAAATAAAGTTTTTTCTTCTGGTATTTGCAGCGAGGGAGTGACTTACTAATATTTCATAATGACATATACAGCGTATGCCTAGTATATAAGGCCCTACAAACAGCAAGAGTAAAGTTTCACCAACCACCCAGCGGAAAAGAGATCGCTCAGGGAGAAGCGCGGAGGCTAACCGAAAGAGAAATTTCTGTTTCGTTTCCGTACATTTCGGCCAAGGGAAAGATGGAAGAAGGGTGGAGACAAGCCCACCGCAGTAGTCCAGTGGTATACGGTGCTTGACTGTTGATCCGAAAGACGCGGGTTCGACCCCTGCCGTGGCGGTCGCAGTTTCGACTGAGGCGGAAATAGCAGAGACCCGTGTCAGCTAGGATGGTCCAAATTTCTGCAGGAGCACTCCTCTACAGCATGCCTCATATTTTTCTGGAATTTTCCGGAGCCCTCCACTAAGGCATCTCTCATAATGATATCGTGGTTCTGGGACGTAAAACTCCAGAAATCAATCTGAAGTCTCTGGTTCGCTTCCCTTGTTCTTTTTTCAAACTAGTAGGCGTGCTCTTGCCATTATATCAGGCTCATTGCCCGCGAATGAAACTTAGAATCCAATTTATACGAGTTCTCTCTCGCTCTCCTCTCCTCTCTCTAAATAAAGGAAACTACTTTGCTCGTCTGGTCAACATGCACATGATTGCTTTCTTATGGGACGTGAGTTTCGGACGGAAAACTCGCCAAAGCGAGCCGCTACAAGAACTTTTTTTTTTTTTCCAGTCGGCGAAGCGTAATTGCATCCTGAGGAACAGCAGCGGTCCCCAATCTGGGCGAGCAAAGGAAGCCGCGGTGCCTGGGCAGGATCGAAACGGGTGCCTGCAATTACAGCGCGTTGAATTTGAATGCGAAGCGGCTTTGCATATATCCCTCTTCACTACGCCTCATGACGGGTCCGTTCCAGGAAGCGAACGCCCATAGCAAAGCGACAGCCGTCTGTCACTACAGCCTATGCCGAAAGTGTCGAAAGTGCTCGGTCGCTCGGTCGGCTCAAAGCTCTTTCTAGACGCAATGACTGCAGCGCTGCCTGTCATCGCCAACACATTTCATGCGTTGCGCTCCCCAGTTCGCTTTTCGTTCGTCTGCTCCGCAATGCCATTACGCTTCACAGATATTGCGTACATATACAGAGAAAGGTGTGTAGCACCCGCCAGCACGTAGTAACAATAACCGCCTCATGACATAACCAAATAATAATAATAATAATAAGCATGAGAACTTGTAATGGTTGAAAAATATGAATGCGCACCGAAAAGGAGGCCTTAGTCATGTAAGCAAGAAAATATTCGCTGTAGAAACACTAGATACAGGCGAGAGAGAGAGGGAGAGGGGGAAGAGGGAGGGGGGGAAAAGCGCAGGGGCGTTGGATACGGGCACAAAGGAACGCATATCGCAGCACACTGCCCGCAGGCGGTGGGCTGTTTCCTTGAGAACAGTGACCGAGCCCGCTTGGTGACACGTTTGAAGAAAAGGTTTCCATCGGAAAAAAACTATGCGTTGCGTGTCTTTCATTTGCTTCTGTTGGTGTCAGTGCTTTGTACTGGGAACCTCCATTGAGCCCAAGGCGAGTACTATGCTTTAAATTACTAACACTGCGCGCCCGAACGCGTGATGAGAAAGGGCGGAAGGCAACATAATGAGTACGCGAACATTTTGTAGCCGCAATCTCTCTCATAATCATATCGTGCTTATAGGACACGCAAAAGCTTGGTTCTCATCTACAGAGCATAAGCTACGCCAATACTCCTGCCACATGGTATACGAAGCACACATCCACGCATAGGATGATGTGACGCTACCATTGTGACGTGTATACGTTAACTCGCTGTACCGCTAACCCACATCCACCCTTCTCCTTCCTCGTATTTCCCCCTGCCCCTCACTGCTGTGATTTGCACGCCAGACTAATTATTATTATTCTTGTCCTCCGTAAGCTGGCACATACCCAATCAAGGGATTGGCCAATCTCCTACATTTTAACAGCGCGCTGTTCATGCCGCCCCCTCTTCTTTCTCGTGTTGTTGGAATGTCCCTGAAATTTCTCTGTTGATGGGTCCCTGCAACGCTTTTTGAACATAATCAGAAAGCAGTGCCGCTCAAGCGTAAAGACTCCTGAGAACCTCGTAGCCAAATATTAATGCAATGCACACACCAGAAAATTCGCAATTTGGCTCGAAGCACAACTGGACAGCGCCCGCTTTTCTTTCAACGAATGACGTCACTGCGGGCACCGACTACGTCGCTTGAGTCGCAAAGAGCGTTGGCTTTCATGGTCGCTCAAAGATCATCCACTACGCTTTATCTGTTCGTTTCGAATTCAACAAATAGAGAAAAGTGCCCATCTCTCCTGAAGAGCAACGGAAGAAAAGTCGATCGACGTAGTCGGTGCCTCCAATGACGTCACGAAAGATGAGCGGGCGCTGTCCAGCTGTGTTCGCAACCAAATTACGAATTCCTTGGTGCTTGCCGTGCAGCAATATTTTGCTCGTACGTTTGGCCTCCACGGCTTATCGGCACCGCTTTCTATGTCCAGAAGGTGTTGCCTTCTTCTTGGTGGTGGCGGTTGTGGCGCAAGTGGTACCTGCTTGTCCTGTCGTTTGTTTTTGCCCTCCTCGCCTTGTTTGCAGCGCAAAAGTTTCAACCAATAACCGGGGCATTGCGATTCCTGTGTGGGACGACCCAAAGTTAGGACCGGCGACGCAGCTTGCGAGGACGCTAAGCAAAAACGCGCGTTCGAAGAAGCAGCGGTGCGAGGTGCCGTTGTCCTCGCACGCATCGTGAGCGACCCTTTTCGTATACATGCGGCCGCGCGGCCTTGCGCCCGCGTTCTGCATCACTCGCATATAGGAATCGCATATGTGCCCTGCATTCGTCCTCGCGGGCGATCCCGTAGACAAACACGTTTGATCGATCGCCCTCATTAGTGCCCTCACCGATGGCCGCACAGCAAAGCAAAAAATAAGCGGCCTGACGTCGACACACGATCGAGCAACGCACCGAGAGAGCACTTGCGCGCTCTGCTGCTCTTTCGGCGCATAGGCCCTGCATATGCAAATGATGTTGGCGTTGTGGTTCAAAGGGAAGTGCGAAGAAAAAAAAAAAGGGGGGGGGGGTGGGGTGCAGTAACGTTGGTGTTCTGCTGCGGAAAACTTCTAAAGCCTTTCGTGACACGTTGCTGTGGGCACATGTGGAGCGGAGGAAATACGTAATAGCAGCCGGGCTTTTGCGCCTAGAGTCTCCGTGCACTGGTTTCTGTGACGTGGACCGAACTCCGCAGCACGAAGCTGTGTTCGCCCGAGGCACCTTGACGTGAAGAAAATGAGCGAATAGGACTAAAGTGACGGAAGCGTGAATTGGACGAAGAAGAAGAAAAGAAGCGTGAAAAGGACGACACGATGATGGTGACCACACTGCTGCATGCTGATTTAGACAGTACTGATCGCATTACATTTCATACATGCGAATTTATTAATTTTAGCACCCAGTGTAACTTCCTGGCATCTTTGGCGGCATTTTCTATTCCCAATTTTCCATTTTCCTTAATTGAAATAATGCATAGGAGAGGTTGATGCCTTGAATACGGCACTGGCTACTCCTCGCCTAGTAAATCGTAACAAAAGTTCGAAAAGAAAGAAGATTAGCACAACAATATAGCACTGTGGAATCTCTAGAATGTAGACAAAGTTAACACTGTGCAGTTAGACTGTGAGTCACAGAGTTCAGTGCATTATATTGCTATAGCTTTCAGCTGTTCTTCTTGGCAAGAACAGCGCCTAATGCGAAAACTTGGACAAAAGAGGGAACCAAGCACACTGGACGAGCGCTCCTCCTGTGTGTTCGGTTCCTTCTTTTGTCCCCGTTTTCACATTTCGCGCTGCCCTGACCTAGATGATTAATCACCAACTCGCCTAAATGTGCGTCCTTCTACTTTATATCACCGGTTACCTGCCCTGCGCATCATGTGGTTTGCCCAGGTCCTCTTTTCTTTTTCTTTTTCTTAATGTTAAAGGAGTACTGACACGATTTTGCGGTGGCGCAAGATATACATTTTTCGTTTTCTAGTCATGTATTGTCAACGTCCTCCGCACGCGGAAGCCAGGAAACACAGACAAAATATTTTAGTTTGGTTTTAAAGTTTTCGTCGAACAGCACTGCTAGCCAGCCCCAGCGCAATGGACACTACGATGACGTATGAGCACAGACTCTTAAAAATCATGAAATCGCTGTCAGAGTCGCTGGACTACCGTGAAATGTCGTTGTTTGCGTGCTCCACGTGTAACTAACCACAGATGACAGAGTTGCAGTGACGCTATCACGAATTGCTGTCCTTACGTGACCTAACGTGCGTCCGACTCTGTTGACACGTCACTAGGAAACCGCCCCCTCGAAATCGAAACCGAAAGTGGGCTCTTAAGGAAGTCGTATTACAAATGTATACATTGCGTTGCGAGGCACCATGATACTCTTTTTGGGGTTCTCCTCGCCAGTGCTTTCACTTACAGCAACAATACGAGAATGTCAAAATAACGTGTCAGTACTCCTTTAACTATAGACTCGGCTACTCTCGTTTGTTCTCCGATCAAGTTTGTTGTCATCTTGTCAGGCTAACATTCCCGCGATCGCCTTTTAAACATTTCTCTCTTTCTCTCTCTCTTAATGTTATGCCTACGTAATGCATGCGTACCACGAGTGAAACTATAACGGCTGTATTTTGTGGAGAGCTGACATACAAAGGATTAAAATTAGGCGAATAACAAAGCGGCAAGCGCTCGAGTGTGTGTTTTAACGTGAAAACAGCGTCGATAGACGTCGGCTGAAAAATCACGACATCTGTGCTGAGTGTGTACAGCTTAAGGGGAGCACAGAACACTAAGATGTACACGTTACGCCCGAACGGCAAGATGCTGTACATAGGGCGCCCGAGCGCAGGGCCGATATGCATAAAAAGCGACGACACCACAAGTTATCTCCTGCAAGTCTAGACGACTTTGTCCTCGTACGATAGAGAAATCCCAGAACGCCCTGCATGTAAGTGCTCCTTTCAACATGCAATGGATGCGTGTGTACGTAGCTGTCAGTCCTTGATGGCGTTGATATCTTGTGAGCATATGGGTACAGATCTATGGCGTCTCTCGTATTTCTAGAGCCTGTAGATACCTTGCTAGTAAGACTTCATGATTCGTCTATTACGATTTGCTACTACTTCTGACATGTTGGCATTTGTGGCTACATATTAAAGGGCAGATAATTTATTAGCTAATAAAAATTGCTAGTGGCTTTTCATAGACGTTACAGATAACGTGAACGTGGCTTTAATCGCGTCGAGTAATCCGCCTAATTATTATTTTTAACTCGGTGCAAGACAGCTGGGAAGTGCTCCGTTATGACAGTGAAATAAGCGGTCCTCATGCTCTTCAGGTATAGGCGTATACACTATAGTATACACCCCTATCTGTAGGGCGACAAAGTTCATATTTATACGGATGGGTCTTCGAACCTCCAGTGTTCGTCCGGAGCGGTGGTTGTACCAGCGAAAGCTTCCACCATCAGTTTTAAGACCGACCACCCGACGACATCGACAGCTGCGGAACTTGCTGCTCTGCGTGCTGCCCTTTGTGTAGTAAATGAGGAACCACCCCGACAATGGTCAATCTTTAGCGACTCAAAGGCGGCCTTACAGTCCTTGCTGGCAGCCCTGCGGCGCGGACCATACGAGCAACTGGTGTTGGAGATCAGATCTCTTCTCCATGCATCACATGAGAAGGGACACCACGTGACGTTTCAGTGGCTCCCCAGTCACTGCGGCGTCATTGGAAATGAATATGCTGACAAGGCCGCCAAGTCCGCACTTGAAGGCACAAAAGTTGAGCCCATACCTCTCTCAAGGTCCGACGCTGCCAGGCAACTTCAAGCGATTGCACAGGAGATTACGCTGTCGGTGTGGAGTGCCTCAAGCAGCCAAACAACTCAGAACAGTCGACAACACCACCTTCAGTCTTTGCGACATTTTCGATTGCCACCAAAACTCCGCCGAGCAGAGGCCACCCTGCTTTATCGTTTGTGGTTAAGAGTGGCTTTTACGAACTCTTATTCTTTTATGATCGGAATGGCCGACAGCCCTCTTTGTGACACCTGTCGACGTGAAGAGACGCTTCAACACATCATATGCGACTGTCCTCGCTATGACATACAGAGGCAAACATTGGCGTCCACTCTTGCTCCCCTTGGCCTGCGACGGATGTCGGTTGATGCCATTCTGCAGTGTCGGCCACACAAGACATTGCAACTGAAGGTGAAAAAGGCGCTGCTGCACTTTTTAAAGACGACGGACTTGCACAAACGACTTTAACAGCGATGTGTGATGTCACGTACCATGCAGGTGCCACTGACTCTGACAATGTGCTATATGTGCACCCTCTCTCTCTCTCTTCCTCTTTCCTTTCACCTTTCAATCTCCCCCGTCCCCTTCCCCTCGTGCAGGGTAGCATACCGGTTGTCCTACACTGGTTAACCTCCCTGCCTTTCCCTCTCTATTTTTTCCTTCCTTCCTATCTGTAGGGCTCTTGCAGCTGCGCAGATTTCCCGCTCTGTTTCCTTCGGAATCACGCGTTGCTACAGCACGTAAATATGTTCAGTGCCACATATGTATATGCTTTTCAGCGCTTAATTATGCTATTAAAGGCCCCTCCACGATGCTCTAGTGGCTAAGGTACTCGGCTGCTGATCCGAGGGTCGCGGGATCGAATCCCGGCCGCGGCGGCTGCATTTCGATGGAGGCGAAATGTTGAGGGCCGTGTGCTGTGCGACGTCAGTGCACGTTAAAGAACCCCAGGTGGTCAAAATTTCCGGAGCCCTCCACTACGGCGTCTCTCATAATCAGAGCTGGTTTTGGGACGTTAAACCCCACATAACAACATAACAACTATGCTATTAAAGCTAAGCGTTCCATGCCTTCTGTGTCGGTGTTAATTCACCCTACGGAGTGACCCCTGGCTTCCGGTAGTGTGGGTAATCATCTAGAGAAGGTGACCTTTAATTCCTGCTCTTTTCTGTCTCAACTCCCTCCCTCCCTCCCTCTCCCTCTCTCTCTAAAATACGCATGCGCCGTGATGGCTGCAGGAATTAGCCACTTTCCTAGCCTCAAACCATTGTCATATATAGCATGTGTCGCGTAGTCAACGTTTACGCTTCTTGCTGACTTGGCGGGCAAGCAGAACACATTACAGAAGACGAGCACGTGTAATTGTTATTAATTAAGAGCGGACAAAGCAAAAAAGGTAGTCCGCTGGCGGTTTCATTTCACGCGACGCTGTTCGGCGACACCGATACAATTAAGTCATGTTCGTCCTCAAAGTTAAGCGGTGGTACCATGCTGTCGTGTGACACCAGATTATGCACTACGGGCACCCATTATCGTGACGCTCTCCCTCATCTTTCTATTTCCCTTTCCCATCCTGCCAGTGTAGGGTAGCCAACCGGACGCCTTTCTGGTTAACCGCCCTGCCTTTCAGTTTCCTTTTTAACAGCCAAGCTGTTCTAGCTCGCCGCGTAATGTCCATCACGCGTTGCCTAGCAAGTCCAGCCACGCCACCGCTGGCGCCTCATCTGGCATAATCTTGGCACAGCCGCGCACGCGCAATAGTAACAACAAGGAATGGCAAAGGAAAGTTGGGGTGAGGAGGAGGGGTGAAAAGGTGAGGTGAGGGAGAATGTGGGGGTGGGGAGGAGGGAAAGGAGGGGAGAGAGAAGGTAGAGCACATCATAGTATAGTACAGTATAGCATAGCAAGGAGTGGGGAAGAGAAGTGAGGGTGAGCAGGAGCGAAAGGAGGAGAGGGAAGAAAATGAGGTGAAGGTTAGGAAGAATAATGTGGGTGTGAGGGGAGCGGAGAGCGTAGACCATAGCATAGTCTCCTACAGTATGGTGTAGCAACGAGTGGGGAAGGCAAGTGATGGTGTGGAGTAGTAAAATGGGGAGGGTGTGCTCAGTCTTCGCGCCACTGGTGCATAGCTGCCCGGATTTTTTTCCCCCTCCTCTCCTCTTCCTATGATCGCGATTGACCAGGTAGCTGCTCGAGCTTGTTGGCGCGATGTGGAGGCTTCGATAAAGTACCGCACATCTTTTTTAAACGGCCTGCACTGCTGAGGACGTAGCAGATCATAACTGATAGGTTTAACTGCGTTTTATGCTCGTCCATAATCGAGGGCGTCGCTTCTTCAAGACGCCAAGAGGATATGAGCATAAAGAAAGAGTACGTGCAGTCAACAAGTTAATGACACGCAACCAAACGTGCGCTGAAACGTGGGAAAGTATATAAGTTTGATTTGCGAAGAGGAAAGAAAATAAATTTTTAATTGCATGCAGTGCTGCGCGGGCATCCCCCCCTCACCCTACCCCGTTGTTCTCCCCCCCCCCCCCCTCTTTTTTTTTTCTTTACCGAAGTAACTCGTTCTTCAAAGTGGAAGGTCCCTTCTTCTTTCTGGAGATGCCGCCTTTATATTTAGACTCGATATGTTGGTGTGATTAGAGCTTTTGTGAGCTTGGTTGGCAACGCGCCCGCGTGTCCAGATGCACACTTTAGAAACAGCAACAACCATTAACCGTGACGAGTCATGCGCGCACCGAAGGAGCGATTCGCTGATTGAACTGCGCTATCATACGTGTATAACGACCCGATAAACACCATTTCTGACGCACGTTAAAACGTTAAAGCTCCCCCTTTGATAATAATCAATCCGAATTGTTTTTGCATCTCTTTTTTTTTTTAATGCCAAGCTTCTTGAAGACCTGCCAGTACAGTAAGCACTGGCAATGCTATATATATTGTGCAATATACAGTGTAGATTTATCGTTCTCAAAGGCGTGATTCGATCGATGCGCCTCGCTCGTTTCCCGTCGATTGCCGTTGGCGCCACGCTGGCGGCAGTTCAATAATCGCCCTCTTTATATTCGCCACACAGGTACCTCCGTGAAGAAACACCTGCCGCTGCCGCTCTGTAACAAATCACTCTCCGCGCGGTTTCGAAGAGAAAAGGTGAAGGGCAAGAAAGAAAGAGAAAGGAGCGACCCCTTCATTAAACAGCGACCCTTCCCTCATTCTACCCAACGTTGCGCCGTTTGTCTCTATTCTACCGTAATCTATACAGCACGTCCCTCGACGCTCGTTAAGGCCCGTTTGCGCTAATCGAACGGCGGTTTCCATGTTACGCAAGTGTTGGTCACACGGGAGACCGCGCGAACAACCACCCTTCTCCGCTTGCCCCTTTTCCTTCTGTCATACTCCGGCTGGATATCGCACCTGAGCCTGTTGAACGAGGAGAAACTTCGATCGCTCTCGGCTAGTTCCATGCAGCGTTATACCAGAGCTGAGATCGTGGAGAGGCAGGGCCGTCTGTTTGCGCGCTCTGTTCGCGAGGCCCGAAATAGGTCTTGGAACCGGGCTCTGACAAGTCCACGCCGCTGTTTGAGGGTTGTCAGAGACGCCCGCTTTTACCAAGGCCTTTCAATACTTCATGTATTGAAAGACCCCTTCTGTATGTGTACAACCAAATGATCAGACGAGGGACATTCTTAACTGTTGCGTAGCACATTTTCTTCCGTTTCAGTATACCCAGCGCATTTGCAGTTTTGCGTATGTTGATCAATTAGCACGTGTGTCTCAGAAGCGACAAGTGTAGTGACAGATGAATGACGAATACGTTCTTGTTTCCCCAACAGACGTCTCTTCGTAAACATGTATGCATGTTATTGTATAGTTCGGTAACTGACATATGTAAGCGGTAGTTAGCTATTCCTCCACTTTCATTTTTCCTTACATTATTATGCCTGTACATTAATTGGGCGTAGCATTTATTTACCGTGTGCTTTCTCCCGCTTCATATCTCTCCCTTTGTATGGCTGTGACTAACAAAGCAGCGGTTTTTCCCTTCGGATTTGCCTATTCTTCCACCTCACCGTGTGTCACGCCGACACATATCTGCGTACATGAAACGGTTGATTTAATAGGTTTCTCTATGAAGCTGATTCTCCAGCTGTTTAATTATAGCCCGCAGATTTACGTGCGATGAAGTGCCTTTGTGGCATTTATATAGCCATCTCTTGTACGCTAGTGCGTTCCAAAGATGTTCTGTTCAAAACAGCACTGGTCACAGTGCCATATTCTATCATATATCTTCAAGGACAACGCCAAGTTTATTCAATCTTGTGCTACTCTGCAGGTAACCGCAGATTACCCTTATGAAACAGATGGCTTACATTTAGTAACATAACAAACCGCTCTTAAAATTTCCAGGAAGCGTGATCAGGGACGATGCCCGCGGGCCTTTCACTGGTGGCCCGGCCCCCACATGCCTTCGTCCCTTCGCAATCGACGCCCAGATTGTAGTCATTCTGGAGACAGGCATCAATATTTTTCGCGAATCCTGACACCAACCGAACTTTATAAATGACCCACATGAGATATCGGAAGGGCCTTCTTGCAAATGGCAACATTAGCTGATATATTGTTCAACCGACCGCTGACAAGAGTATAGAAGCGGGAGCTCCTACCCTTGTCACTATCCCGGCACTTGCGGGATTAAGGTTAGCGAATGCGGCTAGCTAGCTGAAGTGAGTTTGAGACCGTTCGTCTATAGATGTACCGAGATTTCGAATATTACGACGCGGAGCAGCAGTCTTACTTGTCGGCAAGGATGGAAGTGTGATAAGATAGCTCAGTTGCATTTGTTACTTTCGCTATACATTCGAAAGTGGTTGTTGTTGTATGCTACTATTTTGTCCATACTGTCAAACCGCTGTTGACGGTGTGGACAAAGGGAAGCTGAAAAAACAAAAAACAAAAAAAAACCAAGGAGCAATATAAGGAGGCACACCAAGTGGCAGTGGAGTCATTTACATGTTTAGTGACTTTTTGAAATTCAGACATCACTGCGCAGCATTTGCCACAAATCTTAATAAGTTCAACCATGGCTGGCAAACAAAGAAAAGCGAAACACACCACTGTGAGTAAATTGTTTGTAAAACACTTTTGCGATTAACATCCACTCCGGCTGGACATCGCACGCTTTAGTGCAAGCTTCACGCTGTATGGACAACAGACCCGCAGCCTGTGCGATGCCTCCCGCATCTCTTCTTGGCTGTCCTCGCTGTCACGTGTTTCGCCATCGTCTCCGGTTGCCTCCTTGGCTCGAGGTGTCTCCTCTAAACCGACCCAGCTCGTCACGGCCGCACGTGTTCCAGATTTATAGCTTCGTCCGCCGTCCACGTAAGAGTTTATATACTCTACACGTCCGCAACGGCGTGCCGTGCATCTCTTTGAAGAGCTGCAGCCGCACGTGTGCGCGCGACCGTCTGGGCTTGAGTAGTATAGGTATATATGGCCCGTACTCGGTGGTCTCCCGTACATCGCTCAGTATGCTTCTCTTTTCCTTCCTGTCTTTTATTCGGTCTTCGTTTCCAGTTCGTTGCGACGGTTCGTTGCGCGGATCGCGCTTGCGTAACTCATGGCGTTGTTGTGCGTCTCAGCGCTCGGCTCATTTGCAAGCGGGTGCCGTGTGCATGATTGCACACACCTAACTCGTGCACAAACGTGCACGGTGCCTCGCGCTTTGGTGCCCAATGTCTATTTCGTGCGTGTCCATCAGAGCGAGGACACTTTTTGGTCTCCTTTGTTCACTTCCGCTGTTCGTAAATCGTTCAAAAGTTCTTGATGTCTATTTCTTGCCTGCTCTGTTTTCTATATGTCACCAAAGACCACACTACTCACTCGTGTTGCGACTTAATTGCTCGTCGCTGTTACTCAGCGCTTCCGTAGTTGTTTGATATCTACGACAAAAAAAAAGTACGCAGCCTCCGCTAGGTCGCCCAAGGCCAATCACAGCGAAACTGGCTGATAGTTTATGCTAAAACAGGTCCGCACGTGATAGCCGTGTGATATTTTGTCGGGAACATGTCACGTGACATCATCATCATCATCATAGTCGTCGTCGTCGTAGGTGCCGTAATCATCATCATCATCATCACAATATTATTCTTCAGGTCATGTGTCGTTGTGACGTCATGTTACGTGATGTACCATGATGTGGCGTCGCTTGGTTGCTAGGCAAGGTCATTTAAAGGTGATATTTAGTGACAAGACAAAGTTCGGAAATCCTCCCGCCGGGATTTCACATATTTTGCCATTTTGAATGCCAGACACAGGCGGGAACGTGCGCGCGTCCAAAATTCGCGCACCGCCGGAGCGCTCCCGCACGTATGTGTAGAAGGCTTATATATTCGACGGACCGCGCGACCTAACTTAACGTCCATACATGGTCAGCAGGAGTGCGTGTATCACACGAGACTAACCCTTGACAGTCTGTGTGATGTCCCCCGTGTTATTATAACAACCGCCGCTGTGCAATATACATTTTAAGCGGGCTATATTGCGCGCTGCAGGTCGCAACTAATCTGGAACTGGTTCCCTGAATGAAAAGAGCAGGGAGGTAGGCGACCTAATAAGTGTTGCGTCATGAAGACGTGCATAAGAGTGCACGCAGAAACAAATGCGAAGAAAGACTGCGTAATGTATTCAAATCGTCGCTGAATAACAGGAAATGAGCGCCGAAAGCTGTGCTTCGGTGGACGTCGGTGCGCTGTGCAAAGGCCAGTGTCGCGGCTTTCAGAGAAGCGAAGGTCCTTGGGATGTGCCAGCGACGCTGTCGGATCACCTCGAGGCATATATCGACACGCGACTCCAAGCAGGTATACTGCTATACGGTGCGATCGCGCAACTTATGCATTCGCATACATAATGTGGCGACAGCGACCTGCGCCTTCTCGGTTGTACAGTGGATTCCTTTCGCGCACCGCTTACGTACAACGGCACAAATATTACGCGCAAGGCGTTAGAACCGTTCATTCCGGTGAATGTCACGCTGAGCGACGCTACCTGAGCGTTGTATACCCTCGAGATGTGGTGCAATTACGCTGAACGCCGCGGTGTTATATATTATACGCGCGTATCTTACACGACGGTAGCCTCCGTTTAAGTTTCAGCGCAATCAAGAGTGATTTTGCGTCTTTGTGCGTACAAGTATATTCCCAGTAGTTTCTGTAATCTGCATAAAACAGGCATTAATCTACATAGCTTTATTTGCTATACTGTGAAATCAGCTGTTCAGCTTCGTCAATATAGGCGTGTACGCCGATTAAGTAATTATGTGTGGACGGTACCTCCGTGTGTAAGCGTTAGGCCGCGATTTCCTTCTTTATTATGATATATGTCTTTCCGTGACCTTTACAGGCCGAGAAACGGCGTTTATCTTATACGTCGTTGCACTGGCGTAGCCATTTTTTTTTTTTATGGAGGGGGGGGGTGTTATACGGTGTGTTTCGGGGAGTAATGCGGCCTGTAAATATTATGTGCGGAAAAAATGGCGAAAGTGTAGAGGGAGGGGTGGTTATGCAGCGCTAAGAAAATTTCGGGGGTGTTCTAACACAACCCCCCCGCCCTTCCCCCTCCCGGTCTAGCTGTGCCTCGTTGCGCTGTGTAGGACGATCTGGTGCGCTCAAGTTACTCCTCAGCGACTGATGTATAAGATTTATTTTATCCTTCTATAATATATATCTTTATTACAAGTGGTTCTTCATGTATTCGTTTCACAAAAATTTCTGACTCGGAATCAAATCAAATATACTCCATTTATTCATAATTCGTGCTACTCAGACCAAGAATTTGCGTTGTGACCAAGAATATGCATTATTGCAAAATGCAGTCGGTGGGTTATAAACTACCTTATGCGTACACCTCTTGGCTGCTGCGCCACATAAATTCATATTTATTCAATTTATTTGTGAGTCTAGATTAATCCTTATATATGTACGTTCAAATTCAGTCACTGATGAAGTCTTCACAGGGTCGCAAGTTAGATATCATCCGCGGCGACAGCATTACTATGGAGCCGCATTGCAAATACAGTCCTGTATCTTGCATATGTAGTGCACGCTATAAGGAGTGTCATGTTTCATCATCGTGGTTTTGGCGCACTAAACGTCAGACCATGGCTCATTTACCAAGCGTCGACAAACGTCAGACTATGACACTTGCTTTTACGGTCACTTCTCGCAACTTCTCGTTAACATAAGATGCACGGAAAGGCCAAAGATTTGTGAGAGACGGAAACTGCATGGCTGACGTTCACGAAGAGCTTCTTGGTTATATTGCAAATTTTTCTTTTGGATTCGCAAGATATTTGCGAGGCTTAAGTTGACGGTCACGTGCTCTAGATGGAGCGCCTAATTAAGAGGAATTACCCGTAGGTCGTCGTCCACGAAAGCACGTGACACGGAGGCCCCGATCTAGATAAGTCGTGATGTGTCGGATCCTGCTTCGTCCGCGAGTGCAAAATTCCAGAACGTATGCCATCGTCTCCAAAATGCGATCAACGTGACTGTTATTCAGGCAGTCGAATGCGCATCCTCGATATATCTGCGCCAAACCGCCTTGGGCTGCGAGGCAAATGTTCACTGATAAAGGCAGCTGCTAATGGCGGGAACGTGTCGACGGCTTAACGCAAAACAGGGGCGAGTTTTCTTTCTCATTTCCTGTCGAAAAGAGAGAGACAGAAAAAGAAATACGGACATATTAGCACGGGATGCTAATCTCACTAACGTTGGCAGTCATCATGAGGTGGTTCTTGTCCATTCATTTTCTTTTTTAATTAAATACGAAGTGTACTGGACGCTGAATAAAAGTGTTCTCACAGGAGAGATCCTGCTTTCTTATCGAATGCAAGAAAGAACTATAGCGTTCCGGCGAAGGACCGATAGTTGCTCACCGCTACAAATACTTTTTTTTCTTCGAAGCTCACCTGAGCACGTCGATTCTTCTGTTCATCTGTTTCTACATCGACATTAGAAGACATATGCATGCGTTTTGCTAAGTAAAAAGAAAAATGCATTGTAT
This sequence comes from Hyalomma asiaticum, assembly GCA_013339685.2. NCBI lineage: Eukaryota > Metazoa > Arthropoda > Arachnida > Ixodida > Ixodidae > Hyalomma > Hyalomma asiaticum. Next base: position 54,804,517 of record CM023483.1, on the reverse strand, counting down.
ACATACGTACATACATACATACATACATACATACATACATACATACATACATACATACATACATACATACATACATACATACATACATACATACATACATACATACATACATACATAATTTCGGTTCTCCATTTCTACAGATTGGATGATTACTCCCGTTCACGACGTCGCAATTAACAATTGGTAAAGGCGCAGCTGACATGCAGTGAAGCATTAAAGTAATGCCATCCGCTTCGCCATAATGTAAGTTGCAGCAGCTATAGCTACAAAACGACATCAGGAAGCGAGTCTCTGTCATTCGTGATCGAGCTCCGCAATGTCGGTCTCATGTAGCAGTACTGGAACATTGCGGATTTGACGAAAAAATTGAATGAGCTATAGGCTTTTTTTTTTTTCCTTGCTCGACGCTTAGGTAGCAGTTTCACCAGAGTATTAAGCCAGTCGACATCGAGAGCTCACTGTTGTTGCTCATTATTGCGCAAACGGTCTTAAAGACGTCACTCGAAGGAGCACACTCGCGTATTACTTGAACGGTCACCGTGAAAAGAGTGCATCGGCGCGGCCTTTCGCACCTGGTGCTAACGAAAGAAAAACCCGGCTTTTACGACCTCCTCTTACGCGACTCTTTTTGCCGCGTCGGCGTCGACTTCTCGTATTTGCTTCCGGGCAAACAAATAAATGAAAAAGTGCGTTTCCGCATTTCCGGGTTACGGGAATTACGACGACGACATTCCTAGGAGAAAGGGCAACCCGAGAAGTTGCTCGTCGGTAACGAAAACGTGTTTGCGTGCTCGTCAAATGTGAGATATATAATACGCCAGCTATGTGTGTGCTTGCGCTGGCTGCCGTCGCGTATATCTACGTGGCCTTCGTGCACGCCCAGCTCGGGGAAACCCTCGATTCTTTAAGGGCACGCTCACTCCGTGAAGAGCACGATACTCTCACGTTGCCTCACATCGTGACGTCCATGCGCGTGTCCTCCAGAACGGGAAACACGTTTACGGTTCCGTGCTTCGCGAACGGGTTACGTACGATTGCTTGTGTTTTACGCACAGGTATTCTCCAAATGCATTCAAGGCTGTCGCTCGATTATGCTTCCAAGGCATCTGCAGCGTTTGATGGACTGTGCTCCGAGCAACATTTGAGGCTGTGCCAAGACCTTTTAACAATGCGCACATAATGGTCTAAGTTGCTTTTGTGAGAGCAAGCTCCGCGTAACTTTTTCTGACACTCCGCCATGGCGATCTAGTGGCTATGGCACTCAGCTGCTGATTCGAAGGTCGTGGGATCGGATCCCGGCCGCAGCGGCTGCATTTCGATGGAGGCGACTGTTTGAAGCCCGTGTGCCGTGCGATGTCAGTGCACGTTAAAGCACCCCAGCCCCCCACTATACGGCGTCTCTCATGTCGCGGTTTTGGGACGTAAAACACCAGAAAACGATCAACTTTTAGGGGCGAAGCTCATTAGGGTGTGGGTCGTTCCCTCCTCTGTAGTAGTATGTATGTAGCCACCTCGCGCCGCCGGGAGGCTCGCGCTCGCCCTCGGCGCGTGCCTCCCGGCGCGCGAGCTCTCTCACTCTTCCATCTGCTGTCTTGTGAGAGAGAGAGAGAGAGAGAGAGCGAAAGGCGCGCGTTGACTATGGAAACGCTCTTTCTTCGATGAATGCTCTACCAGCCCGCAAAGAAGGAGAACGCGCCCTCACCCGCGAGAGACAACGTTGGCGCAGGCAGCGTCTTCTAGCGAGTTTCTTGATTGAAGCCGCGGCGGTCGCATTTTCGATGGAGGCGAAAATGCCAGAGGCCCGTGTACTGTGCGTTGTCAGTGCACGTTAAAGAACCCCAGGTGGCCTAAATTTCCGGAGCCCTCCACTACGGCCTTTCTCTCCTCTCTATCCCTTTCACTCCCATTCCCCCACCCCTACGGACGCTTAGCCGTGCTCCCTACATGGGCTGCAGAAATTAGCGTCCTTTCCTAACCGAACCACAATCATCAGCATCATCATCTTGATTGAAAAATACCGACTGCTCGCGCTGGAGAACCGTTCACCGGCAACCCATATATATATATATATATATATATATATATATATATATGCACTGGATCATGACTTGCAATGAAGTGCCGGTGGGAGATTTCACTTGTGCGTAGTTGAACCATAAGGATTCGTAGCGTGCGCGTTAACTAAATTAATCCGGAACTCGGCACTATCTACGATGAACCTCCGGAGCTTCGCCCACTCATCATCATTCACTCCGTGGATATTCTGTGGATTTTTTTTTTTAACAACGAAAGGTACAGACACTGCGTGCTGCTTTAGACGAACTAGATAACAGAGCGTTCACTGAGTGAAGAGTACTGGTACGATGCTGGTAATGGCGTCGACTATCATCTGCGCTCGCCTCGGTGTGTACGGGCTATACAAAAACACTGCAGCACTTTATAAAGGCAACTACGCTTTGCGAACGTCTCTGTCAAGCGTTCTAGCGCATCACTTGTTCTCGCTTTCCTTATTACTCTTCTGTCACGCTCTTCACAACACTCTCTTCACAATGCGTGAAGCAACCGGTACAGATGCTTCGTATGCCGCTGCTGCTAGACAAGCTGTCCGAGCGGAGGCTCAGCGACGCCGACGTGAGAATCTACAGGTTCGTGCCGCCGAAGTACTCGCTAAGATGCTTGTGAAGTAGAGCGCTGAAAAATTACGGAACGAAAGGTGTAGACAGGATAGACGCTCTATCCACATCTTCTGTAATTTTTCAGCGCTCTCCTTCGCAAGTACGTCGAACCAACAGGCCCAACACTTCACCGTTCTGAAACAGCCGCTAAGAGCCACCGTTGAGAGGGCCCTATACCGGTCTCGCCGACGAAGCAGAAAGTAATCGCTGCAGTCGAGACATGCATGTATGTCTTCATCAAGTTGTTTGCTACATGTATCGAAAGATCGAAACGCCTGTACAGCTGTGCTCGGAAGCCGCATAACGGAGTATCGTATCTTCTGTGATTCTTTTTTTTTTTTTACACCACGTCTAATTGAACGACTGTTACGCACAGGGAATGCGAGACTCTATATACGCACACTGATTCTTCGCCCTTTAGCGAGCACTGGAAAGACGCCAGTGGAAATTCCCCGCATTCTCGATCCTTCAAGTAATCTCTTCATCTCGATTTTGAAGCGCGCGGGCAAAACCACATTGGAATACTTCGATCACGTCGCTCACTTCACAGCGGCATCGTGTGCGGCTTTCTTTGCTGTGTGCTCTGCTCAGAGCAGCGCTGTTGTTAGGATCCATTATGCTTGCACAGTCATCAGCCACACTTTGTTTATTTGATTGGTTTCTTGATTATTTTAGATTGCATGAATTTAACCACAGTGAACAGCTTATTTTTCAAGGTCAAGCAGGCACGTCCGTGCTTATTTATTTATTTATTTATTTATTTATTTATTTATTTATTTATTTATTTCTCAGAGCGAAGCGTCTTTAGGCTAGCCCGCGTCGTCCTGGTCGGCACGAAAGAGCTCAAGCCGCGCGAATTCATCTTCGTGCTGCTGATTCGAACTACCGACCGCCTGGTGGCGAGACCGATTCTGAACCGATTCAGCCGCTGTCGATTCATCGCACGCGTACTTTCAAGCGAGGTTTCATATGCAGGAAGAAGAGGGCGGGTATTGGAAGGCGCACACCCGTAACACGTGCACGCTCTTAGTGCACGCTCGGCGAACGAAGAGGGTGTGAACTTATCTGAGCCGTGTGAATCCCTTGCATTTTCTACCAAAGGAAGAAAGAAACATGGTAAGAAAAAAAAAACGATTAGAGTAATAAACAAAGGAAGGCAGAGCGACAGACATAAAGAAAGAACAGAAGAGATAGAAAGAAAGAGGGATGTGCAAGAGAAAGAAAGAAGCACACACACGCCAAGCTTCGCTTGCCTCCAGTCCCGATCAGGGAATGATCCCTCAATTTATTTATTTATTTATTTATTTATTTATTTATTTATTTATTTATTTATTTATTTATTTATGTCCCTTGAATAAAATAGGCATTTCAGAGGGGATTAGTTAGAGAAACAGAAAAGTAAGGTTATGAATACAAGGAAGCAGTACAATATTGGAGGAAGCGGCACTGAAGAGCTGTCGAAGGAAAAGTGGTGTATGTCATTGTCAATAGTCACAGGAATTGGTTATTCTCTTCAAGAACAATGATAGGGTTTAGAATTCGTTGACACTTTATTAAGAAACAAAGAAGCGGAAGGAGGTGAGGCCCCGTCGTGACAACCTGCAAATGTGGACAGCCTCAAGACAGTGTGCTCCTTTCATAACCTTGTTGGCTCGCGATAAATAGCAACATTCACGCTGTAGGTACCGTTCGAACAAACGTATACGCGCTAAGAATTCAGCATTAAACGACGGGTACGCCTCTGTCACGTTGTTCTTGTTAAGAAAAGGCTTTGCAACACTTTTGCAACACAAAACGATGCTGTTCAGTCGTTAAGGCTCCAGCGAGCATGCTATAGACAAATAGAGTTGCGCTGCGCGCACCATAGAATCTGCAATTCTGTTTTAAATACTACAGCTTTACAGCGCCGGTTCTTCTTTCAACAAACGACGTCACTGGCAGCGCTGACTAGGTCGCTTCCCGTTTCTCGCTCTTTTTAAATGCGAAGCATTTGTTGGCGAACTTAAGTCATATTGAATATCTATTTACCTCTCTATCTAGCCGCCTACATCTCGGTGCTCTCCTGATCGTCTCGTTCACCTGGTATACCCAAATATCTGGGAGGTAGGGTAATGTCCATACATCGCTAAAATGTTGTACTCGTCACATACGTCACGATTAACGATACTGCAACCACGCGTAGTTTTTCTGCCCCTCACACGGGGCACTGCCTCCAGGATCGCGGCCCACATATCGGACGGCCGGCTTAAATCGTTCCGCTTTCAAAGCGAAGAAGGAACACCGTTTGCCCTCGCTTGCGCTTGAAATGTAAACATAATAAGCACAGAGACACACATGCAACTTACCGATACGGAGGTATCGAACACAGGACCTCGAGGTGCCAAGCGAGCACGAGGCTATATACGGCAGCTCCTCCCGCACGGTATACACATAGAGTAAACCTATTGCACCTACGGTCGTAATGGTGGCGTTAAGTGCGCTTCCAATGTGCGATAAGCACCATAGCAATACGTGTACCACTCGGTATGCTTTTGTGTAACTCTGCTCGATACCGTGGGCATGATTCGATCAATGAGCGACGGTTGTGACAGCACATTAACGCACCATACAGTGCATTTTTCTTCGACAAAACAGACGTCTGCGCTTTGGACTAACGCGAGTGCCAATGCTACTTCATACCATGAGGTACCATGAAGCAGGAACGCCGCCGTTCCTGCCGTTCTGGTGGCGTTCCTGGTCACCCCGCGTTAAGGCTGCTCATGAGTGGCTACTCATGCGATTTGCACAGAAACCTTGATCTTTCGCAACTTTTGGACTGAATTGAAAACAACTCGGCATAGGCAATTTCTTCGCTGAATGCTTCGTATGACATCGTGCCTTCGTATGACTATGCGTGAAATCTGCAGGATTATTTTAAAGATAGATGAATACATTGTCTTTATTTGTTGGAATCAGAACAAACGAAGTATCGCCGAGGATGCTGTTTCTGCCTCGACTGGCATATATACGTCAGTGACCCCAGCGACGTCATTTGTTGAAAGGAGAGGACGCGCTGGATGAGCTTCCCGGCTGTATTGGAAACCAATTTGCGAATTCCGTGGTGTGTATCAATGCAATAATATATCTGGCTCACATGTTCAAGGGAGCGTCCACTCACTATAGTCTGTTTCAGAAGTTCCGTGCAGACTGTCGAAGCTACAGCCCTCTTCGGCCAATCCGAAGCGCGAACACACGTTAAGCATGTCCTTCCGCCGCTTGTAATCTGCCAATGGCGGGCGCTGCATTGGCAGTTGCAACCCTGGAAGGAGGAAGATGAAGCGGGGTGTCCGTGTCCGAACAATGACATTTCGTCTCGCTTCGGAAGAATTCTGCGCTCGATGGCCTCGTAGCCTTGGCTCTACTGCACGGAACTCCCGAAACGGACTATAGGCACAAAGGTGTTGCAGCGTCCCTTTGACCGCAGGCAGGTCGGTGCGGTCGCTGGCTCCTGCAAATGACCTTCGTGCCAATTCAACGGCTTTGTAAACAGCGTAGTACGCGTAACTCAGACACATGCTTGGCGTCAAGTTACGCCTTCTTGGAGCAAACAATACCGGAGCAAACGAGAACCCGCGCGCGCGGATTACCGTGCTTGCGTGCGCGCGCGCTCTACGAGTTCCACGAGAACGTGCGCTCACCGCGCTCGCCGGAACATGGGAGCCTTGTGTCGTGCCTTTGCTCACGCAGGCTCCTTAGAAGGTTGTGGAGGTCGAGGGGGGGTAACAGGTATCTCACGGACATTTGGGATGCAAACAAAAGCGACGCACACGGTTCTGCCTCGAAAGTAGTGATCCTTCTTGTTGACAGCGTGGCATATATGCGAAGTCTGCATGGGAACTGGAGTTGTATTCCGCTCTGGACGCGTATGCATGCGACACGTGCACGAGAAACGACATGGCACTTCCGTGCTTAATTTTACTTTATTTTTCTTTCCTTTGCGGTGCGTGGCTTAGCAATCAAAGCCTCGCTTGAGCTGCGCCGACCTCCGGGGCGTTCTCGGAAGTGCCGCGATACATCACAACTCGCAGGAAACGCGCGTTCGTGGTGGAGCCGGCCGAGCGAGGCACAAGGTGATGCGGGGTGCAAGGCGTCTAGATTGCGAAGAATTAAGGGGACAGGCAATGGCAGACACACACACACACGCGCGCGCGCAGGTGCGACACGGTTCGCCCCGGCGGCACTGACAAGACAGATCTGTGTGTATACGAAACGAAGGAAGTGCACCACGTGCGGATTGCGGGAAACACTTTTCGTAGAAGCCCGCGAGGCAGAGAGAATTCAATGCGTGAATTCAAATGAAAGCCTTGCGAAGCCCAGTGTCGTCGTGTTATGAGAGCGAACTTGCCAGCGTAGCAGCCTTGGAACAAGACATTAAGCAAACATAGTCATGAACTCATTGTAATTACGACGCGAATGGATTTCTGAACCCGGGAGAACGCTGCGCGTGCTTCATAAGCGAAACAGCAGGTCTGCTGATTTTCCTTTCTTAAACCTTCGTACAGAGCGCGAGAGAACACCCTGGACGCAGGCTGCTCTATTTTATTTCATTTATCTCATTTAACTTGTTTCCACAGTATACAAGCCCTTACATGCTATATCACGGCATCTGATCGCCGCCCGTTTCCACGCGCGCCTTGAACGTCATCAGCGGGGCCGTAATCCAATAAGGTAGCTAACGGTTCGACGAAAGTTCTATGGGTAATTTTGATCCAGCGATCCAGGAATAAATGAACTGAAAATCGTGAGTGCTGTTTGAAGTCATGCCTTGTTATTTTTTTTTAGCTCAGTGTTTTAAGAGGGTGAGAGAAAAGGAGAACACTGGCTTGTATCCGTCGTCATCTCTTTTGATATGCAATCCGCCAGGGACGCACGCATGTTCGCCTTGATTTAATCACCGAGGTTCCGCATCAGCTCCAAGGCGCTGTGCCACGTGGTAAACGTAGTTTTTTTTTAGGGGCGAAGCTCCTCTTAGTCTAACCTTGTCACGCGTCAGGCGTCAGTCGTCAGGCGTCAGGCGTAACCCGCGTGCTGCGAGGCACGCGCTCGCCCTCGGCGTTCGCCTCGGCGCGTGCCTCTGCTGTCTTGTGAGAGAGAGAGACAGAGAGAGAGCGAAAGGCGCGCGTTGGCTATGGAAACGCTCTTTCTTAGAGGAACGCTGTACCAGCTCGCAAAGAAGAACGCGCCCTCACCAGCGAGAGACAATGTTGGCGCAGGCAGCGTCTCCTAGCGAGTTTCTTGATTGAGAAATACCGACTGCTCGCGTTGGAGAAGCGTTCACCGGCAACATATATATATATATATATATATATATATATATATATATATATATATATATATATATATATATATATATATATATATATATATATAGGCGCTGGATCTTGACTTGCAATGAAGTGCCGGTGGGAGATTTCACTTGTGCATAGTTGAACCATGAGGATTCGTAGCGTGCGCGTTAACTAAATTAATCCGGAACTCGGCACGATCTACGATGAACATCCCGAGCTTCGCCCACTCATCATCATTCACTCCATGGATATGCTGTAATTTTTTTTTTTCGTCATAACCAACTAATGCTGCTTCAACTGCCCTGTCCACGTCCATATACATGGGACGATTAGCGTTAGCTCTTCGTGCGCAAAGGGCTGCCCGCGTTATTACACCATGCGAGTAGCCTCGTATAAATTTCTAGTGTTCTCTCTTCGTCGTGTCTTCCCTCCTTTTACGCCTTTGTGTGCGGGAGGTGCGATTTATTGATTAAATTAATGCAGCCTCAGTTACCGTTAGCTTGGGCACACTGTCTCGTTGGTTGCCCGCTCAGTGAGTGTTGCAGGAAATAAAGACAGGCCGCCGGCGAGCGAACGGTACCTCGCGTGACGAACTTGTCTGTGCTCGGGACGTCCCTCTAAAATGGACGCGTGTACGCGTGGTCTGCAGGCTCCACACGCTACTAAAGGTAGCGTTGCGGCGCGGCGGTGTACAGTATACGTATCCTCAGTGTAGCGAGTACGTGCCAGCAGTGCAGAATTTCTCCTTTAAGACGAAGCTTGTCGCAGTTTTATGACATTTCTGTTCGTTTGTACAGAATAAGTACTTGACCCAAGTACTGGTGGCCATGTTTAAGCAATCTGTTTGGTCATGAATGCATACAAAGTTGAAATAGATAGGTCACTCGCGAACAAACTTTATTGCTACTTCTCTAAAAGAAAAAAAAAATGAAAGAGATGAAAACAGTAAACTATAGGATAAACCAATGAAACAAAAATTTATGTTTAACGTGCCAAAATCAGTTGATGACTGCGAGGCACGCCCAATATATAGTCGAGGGCTAATTTTGAGCACCTAGGGTTATTTAACGTCCACCTGAACATGGCTTTCTTTGTTTATTTAATTGTTTATTTTTTATTTTTCTCGCTTTGACTTTCCGCCGCTGTGGCCGGGATTCGATGCCACAATGGATAAACCAATTTCCACAAGGTATTCGCAAGCCGCAGAAAGTTTACCATATCTGCATAGTTTCATTTAAGCTGCACCGTAAGGACACCGGAAGAAAAGGAATCTAGAAACTGTGAGCTAAGTGAATAACAGAATAGCGGTGCGGACCGACAGTGCTCAGTGTAGGATCGCGGCAGAAGAGCTGGCAGCGCTCGCTGGCGTCGCGCGCCCGCTTGCGCAGTAGCGCGCACACGGCGCCACTGAATGCTCGAATCAGGATGAATCGCGTCGTATACGCATCCGGTGAAACGCGAAAGGGGGGCGCTGCGAGCTGTGCTACGACCCGGCTCTCTGATGCACGTGTACGCCACGAGCACAAGCCCTGTCGCAACAGGACGGCGTCAAATTAATCGCCCATTGAGGGAACTCACTGGGTATACGAGTGTGTGCATGCAGAGTACACGACGAGCAGGAATAGAAACGCCACGCGCGGATGCCCACAGCACGTGCCGCGGTATATTTTTACCGCATCCATAGCTGCAGCATTGCTCTCGTTTACAAGCTGCCAACGCTCGTTACAGTTTATCCAGAAGAATCCGCTAAGCGTACGCGCCAACTTATGTGCAAAGCATATGATTCCCGAAGGAGGCTGGTAATAAACCTTTTCCTTTTTCCTCTTCTTTTTCTCGTCCTCAACCTCAACCCTCTGGCGTTGCTTCGAAACAAAGATATAGTTGAAGACAACAAGGTTGCAAGCAACATAGGCGGGCGCAGAGAAAGCTGATAATTCAGTATACTATAGAGAACTCTGTACACACAATGTAGGCTAATAATAATAATAATAATAATAATAATAATAATAATAATAATAATAATAATAATAATAATAATAATAATAATAATAATAATAATGAAACAAAAACACAACAGAGTTGAGAAGTAGCGGGTTTGCGATTGTTTCATAATTAGACACTACGCCCACTCGCCGGAGATGGAACGAATAGACTAGGAGACGGTATACAAGCAACACTCGCAAAAGTAATGTTTCCACACAGAGTTATTCGCGTGGACTTGTCGCACAGAGCATGCCCTGCAGTATATGGCCGCGCATTGAAGAGAAGACGCGGCTGCTTCCCACAAATTGCTTTCCGCGCTGGGATTTGAAGAAAAGTCTCGAAAGCTGTACACGGCCTTCCCGCGCTGCCAGAGTAAGACCTGCGTCTAAGACGAGGCATACAGCTCTTGCGACACGAAAGTTCCTTTGCGACGTCTTTGGATTATAGTGTGTAGGTCGCACAATATATGTACTATATATACACCACGACCTCCAGGGACACAAATTCCGTTGCCGAAAGTGTGGAGAGCTTGCGGATTGAAGAGGCAGCGTTCGTTTCCCAAGAGGGGAAAGCAATCAGTTAGCGAAACCTTGGTAAATGTCAGAAATGTCTTGCTGCTCCTCTCTCTATCCTTCCCATCTCATATATACCTCTCTTCTCGCAGAGCTCGGTTTTCGTGCCGCTACTTCCGGCGTTGACACCATGATGCATTACAACACAAGGAAGAACCCGATATATGTTGTAATCTGCGACCTGACTTGTAAGTATGGGTACGCTTTTCATTCGTAAGCCAATCTGGGCGATGTCGGTGAATATTCGAGTCGTGACGTCCTTTAAATACCAAAAGCGTACTTAAAAGACGCCGTCGTTGGCACATGAAGTCCGATCGTTATTTGCGATTCTCTTGGGACGCAGTGGCTGCCAAAACAGTGTACACTCACTCACTCACTCACTCACTCACTCACTCACTCACTCACTCACTCACTCACTCACTCACTCACTCACTCACTCACTCACTCACTCACTCAACAGACATGCGACAGACCGCCAAATTTCATTCATTCACTCATTCATACATTAATTCACTTCTTTCTTTCTTTCTTTCTTTCTTTCTTCTTTCTTTCTTTCTTTCTTTCTTTCTTTCTTTCTTCTTTCTTTCTTTCTTTCTTTCTTTCTTTCTTTCTGTAATATTTTCTAGAAAAGTCGAACGCAGTCATAATCCGCCTTGTGCAGACAGCAAGTATACATAGCTGCGTAGTGTATCTGCTTTCCATGCATTCTTGCAACTGCAACAGAAGTCAGAAAGAAGGTGCGCTGAAGCCCCAATATAAAAGTTGCATGAGCTACTGCTGCGTTACCACAATGTGGAGGCAAGTGCCAATATCCGCCCCTGCGTATACTGCATGTATACATATACCATACCTCCCTGCATGTCGCCGCGAAATCGCAATAAGCTGCTACACGCAAATCGTAAAACGTGGTGTGTTGTAAGAGTAAAGGCTTAAGCCAACAGTAAACAAGGAATGCTGTGTCGACACCATTGTCGAGAGGTGCACGCCTGCATGCACGTATGGAATGCAGCATGACGCGTTGATATAGCGTCAATGTTCAGCCGCTGTATAGAGGGCTCGAACTGCAAAGCTACGCATTCCTTCTTGCGCATATGCGCAAATTCTGTAATCGCATAAGGAGATATACACAGTAGGTGCGCAGAGAGCTCAGACCACTGAATAATCCTAGAGAAAAGTCGGGCCTTTTGTAATGTGCTGGGACAATTGTACAGAGAATGTTGGTCCTTAATCTGCCTAAATGAGCAATAAAAGCAGTTCACATCCTTTGGAGAGCACTTTTTTTTTTTTGCCACAACAATAACAGTCGTCTTTCTTCATACTTGCATTGATTTTCTGACAATTCTTTGTTACCTTTATAACGAGAAAATTACCATGCTAATGAATAACACATATATTTTACATATTATTGCTTACCTGGAAGTGCATGGAGTTGGTGCATAGCGTCAAAAGGAATGCACTCAGTACACGTGATGATTATTGTGGTGAGAAGGTCCAAGAAGATGTGGACCACGTCCGAAAAATGCTCACCTATATGAGTTGCACACTCCGTAGCAAATGAGGAGCGCCGCTCGTCGGAACTATCGACGGATTCCGGCCTTCGACGCTCTTAGTGACTCGTGGGCTGAACATGCGCAACGATGCACTTTTGGCACCTTGGCGAGGTGGAAGTGGAGAAGGAGCAGTTTAACATGCTTAGTTAAATCACTGAAGCATCCATGCGTGCGCCAGCGGACGTAGATATATACATGTCCTCCATGGGGCCCTTTGATTCCGAATTTGGCAAGTGTAAAGGGACCTTGCGTTGAGAGATAGAGAGTAAATGACATCTTACATGCAGCCTGGCGCTTTAGTACAAATGAGAACAAGTTTCACCGCTGAAGGTGTGTTTATCAACGTGTCCCGCCGGTTTATAGTAATGATACATTGTCGGACGTGGCTCCACACATGACGTGCATCTATACTTGCTGACTTACATTAATTGGGAAAATGCCTGCTACGCATTCGAAAATTATACGAAACGTATTAAATATTCAATTCGCTTTTGCCATTATTGCATTTGTGTTGATTGTCTCAAAAATCACTCTTCGCTGACCCCTATGCGTGTTGAGCTCGCGGAATCGAATACCGGCCGTGGCGGGTGCATTTCGATGGAGTCGAAATGTTGAGGACCACGTACTGTGCGATTTAAAGAACCCCAGAAGGTCAAAACTTCCGTAGCCCTCCACTACGACGCCTCTCGTAATCGTAGCGCGCTTTTAGGACGCTAAACCCCAGAAATCAATAATCGATCACGCAAATGTTGAGCCTGCATGCCTATAGCAATTTGTTCTATAGGTAAAAGTGGATCTCGCACTTCTCTGAACAAACGAATTTACTTCTTTTCTTCTTTTTCATTTTGCTCTTTGAAGGTGATAAACATTTCTTCTTCATTATTTTTATTTCTGTTGTTCTCGTGCTAGCTTTTACGCTTGAACGGGTGAGTCCATCACTAACTAAAGATCTTTCATATGCATGTAACGGTACGCGCAAGAGGGACTGTAGAGATGAAGGAAAGGAAAAGTGAGGAGACTAACCCGGACACTTATCCGGTTTGCTACCTTGCAATGGGGACATGAGAATTAACTAGAACGATAAAGAGGAGAGAGGGAGAGAGAACTACGTCACGTGCACCGAGTCGCTGCTGTTCGCATGCACGGGCCGTTCTTGTCATTACAATAGCGTCGTGCAAGAGCTGTGAGGGTGCTGCGCTATGCTATGCCACTGCGTTCTACGCAGCGGCCGTGGCTAAGTGGTGGTCCCGTGTAGCGTTTCTACACCTCTAAATAACGTTTTCTCAGCCTCTTTTTGTCTGTGATCTCTTAATGTACACTGCTTCTATGGTACTGTGTGCCATGTCACGTGTATACCTTCAAACGCAGTCGTGCGTGCGATTACTGTTCGTGTGACATTCTGCAGTAACATTGTTTTAGAAACCAAAAGAAGTCCTTTTTTTTTCAACATTGTTTCGGTGAATCACGGTTCTTAACGCGTGATGGTTTCTTACCACGATCAGCATATCATTAAGAAGCAGGCGAAAGTATCGCGAGCCTGGGTGGAACTCGCGACTTTGTTTCAGAGCAGCAGGCCCATCTCATTCACTCTCTCAGTCCATCCATTCATGGAGTTGAGAACGAGTTTTGAGTCGAGGACTGTTTGTTTTGCGAACGCCAGGCATCTCTGAAGACGTCTGCCTGCCCGCCGGCGGCCGTACTCTGCGGCCGCGCAGGCGGCAAACTGCCGTGGCGCTTCAGACGCCGCGCGTGTAGCATGCGTAGTGTGAGAGACCCTCTCGAGATCTCTTCCGCGCGCGCCAGCGAGCGAGCGTTTTGTCCGCCGCCGGGCACACTCAAGATAATGGCCAATCACTCGACGCTCCAGCGCACCCACTCGCCTTTGGCGTTGCCCGGCCAACGATGGCCAATTACGAAGATTGCCCCCGCGTCTGCAGCTCCCGTTCCGTTCCCACGCATGTTGTGCAGTAGTGTACGTTAGCAGTCCGCCGACGTACGCGTAGTACACAGCGACGGCGTTGCGACAGGAGTCTCCTATTCTCGTGCTCAAATGATGGCTGTTAGAGCGAGTGTAACGTGTTTATTACTTTATTATTTTTTTCATGGACTTGTGCGTTGCCTTGGCTTCAGTATAGCGTCACTTGTGTACCTTGAAACGACTCGGAGCAGAGGAAGCGCGCTTGAGGTGCTCAGCTCCGCGAATTGAGTGACGCTACTCAATAATGAATGGCAGATTTCGAGAGTGGCGTCACCGCCGCATTATCAGGAGGATGTAACGCGAATATCAGGAGGAAGGAAGGTTGCTCGTGTCTCGTGAAACATAAATGTCGGAAAGAAACCGTGTTATCAACAATTGGACACTCGGGAAAAAGAAGCATCACATTCGTGATCCGCTGATTGCGTCGCGGGATCGTTCGCTCAGAGATCCGGGTGCGCTCTCCTAGAAGTGACATAGTTAACGAGACGCATCACATCCACGTGACTAAAAAGCAGAGGTACCCACTTTGCCTTATACGTGTACGGTTTTATAGTAAAACCATGTTGTAGAATAAAAGCAGGGGACGGTTGAAATCTGAGACGGCGAAATGTGTGCCCGAATAAAAGAAAAAATATATGTAGTGGTTGGTGCTTCACACTTGGTTCTCAGGCTTTTTATTCTTTTCTTTCCTTTTTCTTTTTCTTCGCATCGCGATATCATCATTGGGCACCTATATTCATTGCAAAGTACATATAATGTAGTCATGCACGAAAATGGCGCAGATAATGGACCTTTGCAGCGGTTCCAGAACGCCAGTTCGCCTTATACGTCTTCATTATAACTCTAGCGTGGGAAGAGAGGTCACGGCGCCATTGTTGCGCGAATGCCTAGCGGCCAGCGTAGAAGGGAAATGACTGTGGTCGTTTCCTTTCAACCATGCCACGACTGCATTGTAGTGGAAGCCTTCCGATGTCGATTCCGCGTCGCCGACTGTTACCGAAGCATATAGAGAGACGCTCTATATATCCGCATAAGGTCGAGAACAAATAGATGGCGCTGTCTGCTGAAGAGCAAATGGAATATCATCCACTTGCTATCTGTGTCTCTCTCTCTTGTATACGTATAGTGCACGATCGTGAGACACGCAGACGGCGTGTGCTCCGTAGATATGCCTTTCTTGCTTCTCGTGGTGTCTGCAGACCAATGCTATTCAGAGTCACGTACATAAGCGAGTGCGTGAGCGGTTCTCGATACTAACTGCCGGAACGACGGGGTAAAGAAACCGGCGTTGCTGCGCTGCCGTGAAGCGAGCTTCTAGGAAAGGCTCTGCCGATGGAAACTATCGCTTCGTGGATAGGCGGATGCTTTTTATGGGCTTGCGTGACGATGTCACTGGGTGGCTGTGGTCAGAAATTGTCCTGTTTCCGCTTCTCTTGTGTGGTGTTGTGGTTAGCTATAAAATGCGCTTCGTGCTGCTGGCACGTTTTATTATTTTCAATCGGCATTGGAAGGTATTCTGTATACGTTTACCGGGCTTTATTTGTTGGTTTTAGACCGACACACTGCGACCAAGAAATGAATAATTAAATCACCACTTTGCTTGATTGGGTTGCTCGGGCGTTGTTACGTGTTATTGATTGTTGATCGTTGCAGGACATACCCAGGTCCCCGAGGTGCCAGGCAGGCATGCTACTACACTCGTCCACGACTGCTTTTCCCACGCTGTACATACATATCGCAAATAAACCTGCACTACGTCAGCAGGTGTGGTGATGGTGCTTCTCCATCGGCACTCGCAGTCGTAGTGTACATTAACTGCTCTTATGTGAGTGTAAAATACAAAACGTGCGCGCTACTATCAATCCGCGTGCTTTTCTGCGGCTTTGTTCGAAATAAACCACGCTTTTAACGTCCACGTTAGCGCACCTTAGCGTGCATTTCTCTTCAGTAGAACCGTCGTCTGTGCAATGACGTGAGCATGCACCTACGTTATGTCGCGCCATGAGCTACCTTTTATTCGCTACAGTGCTCTCAGCGCGCCTGGCATAAGCCCACGTTGCCACACAAGCACTCAACTCGCACAAAGACGTCTATCCTATACTCGTAACCCTTGTCTGAATGCCAAGCATTTCGGAATAGGCAATTTCCTCGCTGGCTACTTCGCATGACATCGAATTCTATAATTCGTGAGATCTGCCGGATTTTCTTTCCTTTTATTTTCAGTCGATTTCTATTATGGTGGCATTAAATCGCCATGCATTAAATAGTAAAACCGGACAGGTACGCTCGGAGAGAATTATAACGGTGTGGTCGCAGGAGAACGTGCACAGATCGCTCGCTCTGTTCCCTGCATGAAATTTGCGCCGTCAGTCATCAAGGTGAAAGAAAGAAAGAAAAAAGAAAGAAAGAAAGAAAGGAAAAAGAAAGAAAGAAAGAAAGAAAGAAAGAAAGAAGGAAAGAAAGAAAGAAAGAAAGAAAGAAAGAAAGAAAGAAAGAAAGAAAGAAAGAAAGAAAGAAAGAAAGAAAGAAAGGCCTCTTTTAAAGAAAAAGAACAGAAAGGAAATTCCGCAACGTTTGCTTTATGCTGTTACGTGCGAAATGGACATCGTTAAGTTGTCTTCGACGTCACCGAGTAACGCTGCGTTGATTGCATTATACCGCATTCATAGCCCATTTCCACGCCTCATGCATATACGTCTCACTCGGAGTGCACGGTTACAAGCGGCTGCAGCGCGTAGTTACAGCGCGCAAAGAGAGAGGGAAGGGGTAAGTCTAAGTTCAGAACGCTTCCATTTCTGTGAAGAGCCGGCGCTCAAGTATGCATGCGTATAGTGCAACGCTAACGAAAACGAATAAAGCCTCAAAGTTCGCTCGCGCTCTTCCTATATTGCACCGTTAAACATAATACTGCAGCATAGCGGGAGCCTTTTGGGGTCACTCGGACCAAGCTTTATATATTGTAATGCGAGAGAACTCCACGACCGGTTCAACTCGGGGCACACAGTCTTCGTTTTCCCGGCGTGCTTCGCGTTTACGCCCCAAAACACACGTTCGCAAAGTGGACGTTGCTATTACCCTCGCTACTCCGAGTGTTTCAGCTCAGGCGAGCCATAGGCGCGTGCTCCCGGCTTGCGAGTTGCGTGCATTGTAGCGAAGGCGAAATGTTGCATAAGAAAATTAGGAAAGAAAACGAAAAGAAGGGGGTTTTTCTCTCGGCTAGTCGCCGTTGAGTGGCCTCCGCGTGACTCCAGCAATTTGGAAAACGCCATAGAGGTATTAATAGCAGCGCGCAATAGTTGAGCCTCCCATTGAGGCGATCGGCTGACGCGAGCCCTTGCCTTCGCTGCACTGCATACAACTGGTGAGGCGAAGTAGAGGCTTATCCACGCGGCTCTAAAATTGGCAGCCTCATACGCAAATAAATACGAAACACGCTAAATAAAAATGAGGAAAGGAAATGGGATGCAGTGAAACGAAAAAGAGAAGCAGAGGTGATGTGAGTGCGATGGAGTATTCAGGATAGTAATCTTGCACTTTTTCCTCAGCTAAGGGCACGAAGAAAACGCAAAAAGTGGCGAAGAGAGCAGTGGAGCAGCCTTATCAGTCTGGTTACAGCAGCGGCGTCGCCGGCGCTCCTTTGCTCAGTTTTCGAAAGAAGCGAGCGTATATTGCCCGCTGCTTGCGGGCCGCGCGTTTACCCGCCGGTGCCTCCGTCTTCGGAGTCCCGTGTGCACGTCATTCATATACAAGACGCGTTTTCACACTTTAGTCCGCGAACGAATGTGAGCCGGTATAGCACGCAGAGATCTCGCGCAATCCGTCAACTTCTTAGCTCTATTCATCACCTCCTCTGACTCATCTCTCGGTTGTCGGCATCGCATACGCTTGCGCAACAGCGCGAGCGATGACTCCCCAGCAAGTCTCGTTTCTCGTACACTGCACTGAGAGAGAAAGAAAGAAAAAAAAACAAGAGAGAGAAAGAGAGAGAGAGAGAGCGATGTGATAGCTTTCGCACGAACGCGTGAATTGTTCTGCTGATGTTTACGTGTAGGAAAGCACACACACACGCGCGCGCGCGCAACTGCTGACGTGCGTAGTCGAGCGTTCCGTCTTATCGGTGCTTTATATTACGTTCTTTTTCGCGGCTGATGTATAAATAACTGTGGGAGGAGTGGTACGCAGTCGTTACGCAATAATGGCGACGCGCTTCTTTTGTGCTTGCTGCTCTAGACGGCGCACCGGTGATGCTTACCGTTGTAATGAAATGCGCGTTGCTGCACCCTATTTGGTATGGTACCTAAATAAAGAGAGAGAGAGAGAGAAGAGAAGGAATAGTGGAGAGGGAAAGGCAGGGAGGTAAATCAGTTAAGGGCAACCGGTTTGCTACCCTGTACATGGAAACGGGACAAGGGAGATTGAAAGAGAAAGACAGCGCATAACGCGCATAATGGACAGCGCATAACGCAGCACATACACAGTCAAACAGTCACAGTGCGTCACTCTTGCGTCGTACGCGACTTCAGGGGCCAAATTAACGAACATGTCTTTTGTAAGTGCTTTGTATCATCGGTACTGCAAGTGCTATTCGCTCCTAAGAAGAGCAGGAGCACTGCGCTGTGACATATGCGAGCACTTTTCAGAGTATGCAGGGAATCAGTGTAGTGCCAGTAGCCGAGGTTTTAAATTCACTGAAGAAGGAAAAAAAAAAAATAGCTGAAGGTCAGTCCATAAAGTTTTCGTGGTGACGTTGTCTGCTACATCCACTCATGATTTTTTCCACTCATTACCTCCCAGTCACTTTATTTTCTTCTGAATGTGGGCTTCGCCTCATGATATCTCTTACCGCAACAAAGCCAGCTTTGACGGCTCTTTCTCAGTGAGCTGCGCAAGCGACGGGCTTTGAGGCACTTGGAAAAAGGGCTCGGCGCAACCGAAGCGGGTGCTTCGCATACGTTTTCTGGCGCTACGAAAGCCGAAGCGCTTCATGCTGCTGTGAGGATACAGACGAGAATGCACTGAAAGGTCGAAGTCGAGAGAATATTAAAGAGAAATGCTGTGAGGTGAAGAGATAGCATTATTCGCTTTCGAAACTCGCTGAACTGCAATGCTTATAAATAAGTCGTTTCACGTGCACACTATGGTGTGTGAAGGCACGTACAAAAGCGAGTGTGCACACGTGCATTGGCGAGTTCTGCTCTGTACTTTCTCCTTAATATTGCTCAACGCTTCATATACTTTCTAAATGACACGTCCGGAGGAGCACATTTCAGGGAGTCACGTGAAGGTGGTCGTTTCAGCTGTGCTGTGCGGTCTATAATGATCCTAGCAGCTAAAGGTGTACGTCGATCTATAAATGGAAGCTAGAAACTTGTAGTGCCGTGCGGCAAATGTCACGCATGCTCTTGTTTGTGGTGCTGGGGCACATCGCTTCGTAACATTGTATTCTTGGTACTCATGTTGCTGTTTCTTTCGGAGGAACTGTACACGACGTAAGCCCTTTCTTTTTCTCCTCGGTCATGTTTCTTTGAGGATGCATGTCTGAAAAAGCACTCATACTTATACTCAAGTCTCACACTTAGACCCGAATGAAAATCCGGCTGCTCAAGTGCCCCTTCCTTCTATATTTCTTTCTCCGAATAAGGTCGCGGGATCGAGTCCCAGCCGCGGCGGCTGCATTTCGATGGAGACGAAATGTTGAGGCCCGTGTATACTGAGCGATGTCAGTGCACGGTAAAGAACCCCAGGTGGTCAAAATTTCCAGAGCCCTCCACTACGGCATTTCTCATAATAATATCGTGGTTTTGACGCGTAAACTCCCATAAATAAATAAATAAATAAATAAATAAATAAATAAATAAATAAATAAATAAATAAATAAATAAATAAATCCTAATAATCTCCGATAGTGTTGCAGGCAAGTGACATGCAGTAGCTTGGTTTCACTGTACGTTTGTCCGCGGCGCCCCTTTGCTAGCCTTCTTATCGAGTTATCGTGCGAAACTAAAGTGGCGTATACACAAACCGCGGTGTGTGTGTGTCTACGCGCAACTCCACAGCGAGCGGCAGCGTCTCGGTGAGCCAGGCTCAGCGCTAATGCCACGTCGTGCCCAACGCGGAACCGAATGAATCACCTTTCTCTCCTCGCGTGATGGGCACACACACGCGTGTTTGGACCGCAAATTGCGCGTAGCTTGCGCTCAGGACATCAGGCGCCGTCAGCGCGGCACGATGAGTCGCCGATTGCTGCCGTCGCGGGAGTGTTTGTTCAAGTCGATGAGAGCGGTGCTTTGCACGCGATGTATGCCCGCACGCGGCGCCTGTTTGCTGTTTGTGCAGAGCAAGGAGCGGCAACGGCAATACTTACAAGCATGCTCTCATAGCTACACCGAGATGTGCAAGCCCAGAGTGTTGCGCCCGAAAATGCAACTACTGCCCTATTTCCGGGGCTTATTGTGTGCGAACTTCTCTTTGGTGTTTGGAAAGAAAGAAAGAAAGAAAGAAAGAAAGAAAGAAGGAAGGAAGGAAGGAAGGAAGGAAGGAAGGAAGGAAGGAAAGAAGAAGAAAGAAAGAAAGAAAGAAAGAAAGAAAGAAAGAAAGAAAGAAAGAAAGAAAGAAAGACGCCTACGCAGATCGCCGTGGCAGATCGTTTGCGATGGGGTGGAAGCTCGCCAAAGAAACCGCGTTCCGCGAAGCCGAAGGTTTAAAAACAAAGCCATACTTCGTCAATTAACAGAATCATCAGTCGAAATTGACTGTCATATGATACTAGCTACTCGAATAAACGCATTTGTACCACACCTTGCGGCTCCATCAACACTCTCTCTCTCTCTCTCTCTCTCTCTCTTCTATCTCTCATATGAATGTAGCCGTGTGTCATTCGTGCACGGTCGTTGTTGCAAAAGTATATCAAGCAGTTGAGTGCAGGTTTGACGGACGGGTTCTTAGGAACAGGCGACTAGGCAGTGAAACCCTCGCGGGTTATGCTTCGCGCCATCGTGTCTGACTGAGCCTTGGCCTTCGCTGTAAATGTGAGTGAGATGTGCAGGTGAATACAGATAGGGTTCCTTCGCAGTGCGATTAGGCTGCTTTTTGTAGCTGAAACTCGTAAAACGTGCGCGATCAAGCACGGGTGATATGACTGCGTATCTGCAAGCACTGCAAGTGGCGTTCGAAGCTATGGATATGATGAAAGAAACGTAAAAATAAAGGTTTTCTTTAATAGCTACATATAAAAAGGCAGCTCGAACGCTTAGTCTTCGCGCTAACCATCTTTCGCAAGACGAGACTGAAGAGCTTCAGTCAGCTCCGTTGCGAAAGTTTTAAGTGGTCGTCGTCTTTAGGCGAAATTTTTTTGAAACTGCGCGCTGGCATTGGCTTTTCCTAACCGAATGTCCCAAGAGATTTTCGCCGCGCCAAACTCAATTTACTACCGCAGAGCCGACTTTGGCTCTACTGCATGCAGACATGTCTCCGAAGAAATGTGCGAGGTCGTCGGCACGTACCTGGAGGTGCCGTCTAGCCAGGTTTTCAGACGCCACTCGTTACCCTTGCAACTAAAGCTCGCCGCTGTTAACGCGGCATTAAGCACTGCAGGTTTTGCCCTCACACGCTATAGTTAACAAAATATAAGGAGAATGTTACCTATAACGTCTTCCTGATCAAGTACGCCGACGGAGATGGCTTAGGCCCGTATTCATAAACCTTATCCTTACTGCTTGTTCTCTTTATCGCCCCTGTAACATTAAGGCGCGTTAAGGGCACTAAAATGGTAATCAGTGCGAAAGACTATTCATAGGGCTTCTTTGTAGATACTGGATTAATTTGTTCCTGAAGCATGATAATGGAGCAGGAATGATAAGGGAAACAAGCGATAACGATAAGGTTGCGTTATGAATACGGGGCTAAAGACTCAGGGTGTGTGCAGCAATGACACACACACACACACACACACACACACACACACACACACACACACACACACACACACACACACACACACACACACACACACACAGCGTTTAAGTATTAACTTACAAACTAGTAAACATGTTCAGACGGAATATCAAGAGAAAACAGGAAACAAATAGACACAGAGCGCAACCAAGGCAGTATAAAACGGGAGCGGGATAAAGGTTTGCGGGCTACCTCACATGCCCCATATGGTACGTTTACCTATTCTGTTGGCTGCAACGGCATATTCACTGCATTTAGTTGGCGCTTCATTTATATGGACTTTACAAAAATAAGTTTGGAATATTCAGCACTGAGCCAGCGCACTGCAGGGGATATTTGCACCCTGAATGTGCTTGTTCATGCGATATACAAAGTAAGCTAATGCTACGATTCCTAGTGTAACTTCAAGTTATAATTTGTACCTTCCGATATGGTGATACGCATCGTTGCGGTGGATGCCACTGCAGGAAGTGTGGCCCAGCGAGGCGTTGCTTGCCGCTGGAGATCATTCTGTGGAGGCTAAGCAGGCCTCGTTTCGGCGCGTCGTCTGACACGGGGCAGGTATAACGCGTATTTGCATAACCACGCTGCTACTTAGCCTACGCTCGAGCTATTTGTTGCACTCCTGTGCCGAGATATTGCGGGTAGTGGTACACGGTGCGCACATAGGAAAGTTGCATATGTTTGTAAACAAAGGTGCACGTGTAGGCAAAAACCAAGATTGTGACTTGGCTGTTTTTTTTTTTCTGCCTATAAACTCTCCGAAGCTACATTTGAAAACTTTTCCCCTCGTATTTATCTTTGCTAGTATTGTGTTTCTGCTTTGTTTGTCGTACTAAGTGTCCTA
The DNA here is from genome assembly GCA_013339685.2 of Hyalomma asiaticum. NCBI lineage: Eukaryota > Metazoa > Arthropoda > Arachnida > Ixodida > Ixodidae > Hyalomma > Hyalomma asiaticum. The sequence continues at coordinate 54,781,632 of CM023483.1, read as the reverse complement.
CTTGAGTTTATTCTGCCTGAGTTTCTACTTGGTGTTCTTTCACCTGCAGGGAATGTGAAGGCGCCGTCACGCTCTGCACACTGTCCTTATAAAGACCACGTGCCGAAGAATTGTTGAGATCGAGACTGCCGTAATTAAGGCATAGGCTGTGGGATAAAGAGCGCGACCATCGCTGTATTTCAACCCAGACGACCGGACGCGCATGTCAGCTTTTAGGCATTAATTTCTCATCTCTACATCACTGACATGGCATAAACGACCACTCGTTTGGTTACATGCTATTTTTTTCATTTACTTCCTGTCTTTTTCATTTTTCTTTACATACACCGAAGGTTTCTTGTTTCGTTTGCACATGTGCAGTTCCTCGCGTGGACGAGGTCCGCTTTACCCTAACCTTTTATTGGAAATTATTTACGCGCGTTGAGTGTGAAGTTTGCGCGGTATACGTGGGAGGCGCCGGGGGAATGTCGTGCGGGACGCGAACGTGCACACCGCCGCGTTCACAGGTTTTGCGCAATCGATACACGTGATCATTTAGAGCACGCCGCGGGCGTCGCGTGTCAAACGCACATCCGCTCGCGCGCACGCCACGTTGCGGCCGTCACATCGTGCACGATCTGCGGAGGTGCGAGCAAAAAAAAAAAAAAAAAAAGCGATCCGAGACCGCGCAAGACGGAGACGAGTCGCGTGATTATAGGCGAGAATGCGAGTCACGAAAAGATTAAAAATAGCCCGGTCAAGGAGCGCAGAGGAGTTTCAGAATGGGAAGTGCCACGTGCGTTCGAGGATATGCGAGCCGCGGGGAACTGTATTGGCATCTTTTCGTACGGCGCAGTGGTGAAGTGGTTACGGTGCTCGGCTGCCCCGCCAAAAAACGCGGGTCCGGCACCGGCCGCGGTGGTCGCATTTTCGACGGAGGCGAAGGTGCCGGGGGCCCGTGTATTGCGGGATGATCAGACTGTGCGCGTTGAAGAACCCCGAGTGGTCATAACTTCCGGAGCACGGCGTGCTTCGTAATCATGTCCTCGTTTTTGGAACGTAAAAACCCCGTCAATTGTCAGATGTCGTCTAGCAAGAAATGTCGCTGCAGCCGACTTCTTGACATGGAGACCCGGCCCATTTTAGTCAGGACGTTTGCCGAGTCGTTATAGCTGCATTCCTTGTCCAAAGACTTCTAATCATTTCAGGCTTCCATCTCCCCTGCATATCTCGCACTGACGTTTATATTTATTCCTATATACATCGAAGTTCCTCATCGCCGTAGAAGTTTCTCCCAGTTGTCACTTTCATTTTTGGAACAATGCGTGCAATACTCTGTTTGAAATTTATTTCCTGTTCAGATATGCTTTTGAAGACGGAATACGTCAGTGCTGAGCGAAGTTTTGCGACTGCACCCTTTCGCCGAATGGCTTCTTGCTCCTCGCAGGCGCGAATGCACGTGCGCTAACGTTAGCAACGCATGCTCCAACAATACGATCTTCATATGGGCGCACATCCCTTCCTTACATCAGCTCGCATCATCTGCGCCGAACGCTTGAAGGGCTGGAACTCGAATGCAACGTGTTATGTGTCTGCGATGTCGAATACATGCTTGGTAGAAAGTACAGAATCCATGCTTGGAGTACGCGCGTATGGAGTACGCGTATGCAGGACGTGGAGCCGCGGCTGCCCGCCGGCTTACTAGTTTAGTGCTGCAATAGTTCCTTGAGGGGCAGGCAAGGCGCAGCAGTTTAATTTCTCTGGCTATACGACACTATGCTTGTCGAACTGATGTTATCTACACACTTGGAAGCGTAGGCAAATATATCCCCTAAGACTAGGAGGCACGAGTTTGTTAGTGCTGACGCAGAACGGCACAACCTAAGGCCCATGGCTGCTCCACTTTGACAGGCCGAGCCTATATTACGAACCGCGCTTAACGGTGCACGGAACTGCTGTTGCGGGGTGCATGCATGTGTATCAGTGCGAGCACCAGCGCTCCACGAAAGTAAACTGCACTACAAGGCGAGGGATGTTGCCGCACTTGTGCGCGAAGATTGCACACGCTTCTCATTTCGATTCATCAGCGAGTTACATCAGTGGCAGGCTCATTGCGCATGCATTTATTCCCTCGTCGCTCGTTCGTTTCCACGATAGCACCGACAGCGGTCTGCGTGTGCGCTCGTACAGTGTACCTGTGCTTGCGACTGCTGTGCGTGGAATGCACAGCGTACTGCTACGTCCAGGCAGAGCGACATTTGAAGCGAGGACTCGCGAAATGACAGTAATCACGCATGTAAAGAGGTATAAATAACATAGAGAGTAGAATAGAAAAAAAAAATAAACGACAGTCCTTCCGTGCCACGCACCCCTCTTGAAAGAAAGAAAGAAAGAAAGAAAGAAAGAAGGAAAGAAAGGAAAGAAAGAAAGAAAGAAAGAAAGAAAGAAAGAAAGAAAGAAAGAAAGAAAGAAAACGATAACAGGGCACTTTCTTTTTCTTGAGTTACCACGCAGCATAACGATGGGATGAAATTAAATATGCCCATTTCAGCACGTTTGCAGCACGTGCAAAATCGATTGCAGCACGTGCAAAATCGACTTAGAAAAGGCGCTGTCTACGAGATATCGTCCCGTCTTACGTCTGTGCTTGTGCAATAGTTTACAAGCCTTATGACAGTCCCTCGACTTTATCAGAAGAAAAAAAAAAGGAAAAGAAGTGCCACAAAAGCAACGTCTTTCACTGTTCTGATTTTGAGAGGAAACGTCGCTGAAATGCGTGTTCTTCTCCGTCTTCGCAGAAGTGTCCCAGTTCAACTCGCGTTTGTGTAAAAGATTTGAGAGTGGAATTTTATGAATACGCCTCAGTCTGCAAACTACCTGCCGCTCGTGCGCTCTTTCCATACATTTTTTTTTACTTCTACTGCGAAGCAACTTGCATTCTATAGGGGGAGGCACTCATCTGTGAAGCTTCGAGCGCTCCTCACGTATCGTTTGATTGATGGGAAATCGCTTACACATTCTTTTTTCTTTGTTCGGGCTGTTCTTGCAGGCGCTTTTCTCTTTTGCCGTATTGCTCCATTTACTGCTTCCACTTCCTTCTTCGCACAGACGAAATTTCTGAAGATGCAGCAACTTGAAGCATTACGATTACTTGATTTCTCCGTTGTATAGTATTTCTGTCTTTCTTTTACGCTCGCTTTTTTCCCCCCATTTCTGTCTGCGACAAGTACCCTTGGCGATAGATTGAAACTGCCATCACGAGGCAAAAGCCCATGTAAGAAGACGGAAACGAGTACGAACGAAGTAATGTAGAACTAGAATACCGACTCGGTCTCATATCCATGGAATAAAATTCGAACCCAAACGCCCACTTACCAAGGTCTGCGAGCAGAAAAGAAAACATTGTTTTGCTCCCAGCCGTGCAACAAGACGCAAAATTTTCACTCGAGTGGAACGATGTTATGAAAAATGCGTGGAACCGATTTCAGCTTCAAATGGCGGCAGAAATGTGACTTTAATCACGGTGCTCCACTTGAAATTCCCTGATGCGCTGAAGAGGACTGCCTTTATAGCTGCGTGCTTGTCGTCTTATAGTTGCCGTTTCTAGAAGCCGGCGACTCTCGATGCAAAGTCGCAGAAAAGAGTGCGCGCGTGTTTGTGCGTATATGGTATATGCATGAATTTAATATACACCCGTTTTTCTTTTGTTTTTTTTTGGGGGGGGGGGGGGGTTAACAGTAGAAAGTCGTTGGCGACGTGCCCGGCACTTGCATCGTTGAGGTTGAGGTTAACACGAAGACAAGTATATCACCTTTTTTTTTTTTGTGCCATTTATAGTATAGTGGTGTCTCACATTTAGATCAAGTGCTCGCGACCGTGCAGCCAATATTGAATTGCCCTGCTGCATTCTTTCGGAAAGTTCGAATCCATTCGACCGTCCGTCCGGACGTTCGAATGGATTAGTAGGTGAATGGGTGGATCGCTGGAGAGATGGATAGGAAAATTGGTGGGTGGGTGGATACGGATGAATCGACCGATGGATGCACCTTGTGGGCTGCTTTCGCTAGATGTATGTGTCCAGCGTAGCATGGCTAAAACTTCCCTCACGAGCAGTTCTGGACAATTACTGTATGAATCCGAGCCCTGCATTGTAAGCTCCACAGTACTGCACAGTCTTAAGCGCTCGGGAGCTATACAGCCGACGGTGGTTTTGCTACTTTTCTCCCACGCGGCCGCTTTCACCGCTCTCGGACAGTACCCGCTTCCTCGCAGTGCAGCAGGAAGGATCAGCGGCGTCGCGTCCACATGGTTAGGGAGACACGGGGTGGGTCGCAATTTTGCCCACGGGACAATCCCCGAGGGCGAACGTCCAGACACATCCTCGTTTCGTCGCAAACGCAATCAACCGAGCCGGCAAGATCAGCGGGCAACAACGTCGCCCCCGGCAGCGCGCAGGTTCTCCCTGGCCCAATGCGCTGCTGCAGCGTTTTGTGCGACGACTGTGCGCGCGCTCCCTGATCGATAGGAGCTGACCGGTCCTGCGCTTGCAGCTGAAGTATATGTAAGCGACAGGCAGGTGACTTCGCACGATTTTTGCACCTCGCGACCCCTGTTTCTTTGGGAAGAGGTGTGTTGCTTTTTGATGGACATACTATACGTGCCACCGATATCTTTGATACGCATTTGTACGCGCACTGTACAATTCAAGAATGAATCATAAAGAATGGATTGCACGTTTTTGTTGCATGGTTCTCTTCCACGCCCGGGTCTGCACGCCCTACATTATCTCCTGAAGAGAAAATTAAAATGATGACTGTCGCATGTACATATGCGCGAGCACTTAGATGAAAAATTGGTTCATCAATATCCCTTAACAGGGTACGTGTCCTTTATTGCGGTCATAATTTCTTACTTATATGTGAAAGCGTAGGAAGGCAGGCTGCGTTGAAGCCGGCTGTATGGACACTACAAAATTGATAGTTAATTAACAAGCTGAAGAAAATAGACATATCCAATATGTACAAATACGAACCCAGTGTACGAAGAATGTCTTCGCGGGCAGAGTCAAAATCATAAGTAAGGCGATCATCAAGACTACCGCGGATAGAGTATACAAATATTTTTCACGCACTTGCAGACAAAATCGCCGCGAGAGCTACCCATTAATAGCATACTATTATGAAGGTGAGCATTAACATCAGTTACACACCGTACAATCGGTTTTTATCCATTGAAATATAGCGAAGAGCGCTCACTACACATTTCTGGATGTCAGGGTGTGGCAACGGTCGAAGCACTTTGCTCAGTGTAAGAGCTGATCTTGCCGGCTCAGTTGGTGGCAGTCTACGACGAAAGAGGAAGTAAGAGGAATCTTCGATCGATCACTAAGTTGAATATGAATTTTGCGTTTCGGTCAAATGTTCTATCACGTTCTCCACTGATGCAGCGGAACGACATGATCATTTTCTACATCTCGACATATTTCAAAACGTGTCGTCGTATTTTTTTCTGTTCGAAGTTTCTTCTTGCACTTCCCCAACCAAACACACACACACATCTCTCTCTCTCTCTCTCTCTCTCTCTCTCTCTCTCTCTCTCTCTTCTTTTTTTTTTTCTGCAGATACGACATTCAGGCCAAGGGTCATCATTGCGACATGTACTTGATAAAAACTGGGTAAACTTCTTTCGGATGAACTTCCGGTAATGTCAAGCTGGGCGTGTGGCTACAAAAGCGACCAAGCCAACCGACGCAAACATGTACAGGAATAGAAGGTCAGTGCATCAACAGCCTGGAACACTGTTCTTCATCTTCGACATTTTTTTTTTTTTTCGCCCTACCGTATGTATCCCATCTTTCCTTCCTGCGTTTACTGTGCGGTTTCCTTTTCTCCCTCCCTATCTTGCTCCTCGGATGTTTAAACCGTAACATTAATTTAAAAGAGCGACACGTGCAAGATTGCTTCTTTAATGTTTCCTTCCGCGGCAAGCTGTTATTAGAAACGATGCCCGATATCGGTGTTTGCCTCGAGCTACAGCAGGCTGCTGCTGCTGCTGCTGCCTTCCACGTAGGCAGCGTGTACATGCGGACGGCTCGCTTTACAGGTATTCGCGAGCGGAGGTGAAATTTGGTACGACCCGCTCTCTCCGTGCACGTCTCGTTTCGCATTAAAAGAAGCAACCTATACCTCAGGGAGTGCAGCATACCGTTCGGCGCTAAAAATAGAAGGCACGTGTTCCGGGTGCTATGACAGATGTACCCTTGGTCATATAATGGTTAAAAATATTTCATCCTCCCAGGCAATGCACTTTGCGTACGTCAGTGAGTCAAGTGTCAGCAAACTTGTGCTTTATCCGGTCTAGTAGGTTGACATGCGTAGGCAAAAGCGCTTGCAGCAGAATGCCGCGAATGCGTTATTGCAGTTTTACTAGCACACTTGCACGTGTGGCGATACTACTGACAAGCAATAATTATTTGTAATAGCTGATGTTAATTTTACTAGCCAACGCCACGATGTGGTCATGGGGCACGCCGTTGTGATGGACTCCGTGTTATCTTTCACAGCATGACTCCTTTTTGTTTTTTTATGTGAAAGTGCGCCTACATTTAGGGACACGGGTCTTCTTGCATTTCTCCCCTGTTTAAATGCGACTGCCGTGGACGGGAATTGAACCCACGTGCTGGATCATAGCAGCGCAAGCTGCCTCGTTTGCTGAGCTACCTTGGCGTTTCAGTGACGTTTCAGTCTGCGGACAGCATTGATTGCGGGTGTGTTCTTCGCTTCTTTCTTATCTTTCTTGGACCTCCACTCTCCTTGTTTACCTTCCCTAACTTAAGCTAACCTAACCTGTCTACCGTTCCTTTCTATTATCTCTATCGACATCGTTCCAACTGCTGTCATAACATACGTGAATAATTTATTGCCCCGTTATATGCACCTGTCTTTTATTGTGTCTCTGATAATAAGAGCGATGACAAGAAACAGTTTGACGCAGCTGTAAAATATTTACGAGAAGGTTATAACGCAATAACTGTTGGTGAGGGAGAATGAGTCTCAGGTAATTATGATGTCATTAACCAGGGCAACTTACCTCTAGCAAATAGCACTTCCGAGCAAGCAATAAACTTGGAGAATTCAGTCTGTCACTGCATCTTTTATGCATGTATTCGGGCGCCTCTCTTTATGTATGTATTGAATGGCTGACAGGCCTGCGTGTGCTGTCTGCGGATGCGAAGAGACCATAGATCACTTGTTGTGCCACTGCCCACAATTTGAGGAACATAGACTGCCTATGACCGAGTCCTTCAAAAAGCTCGACGATCGTCCACTTAGTGATCAGGCAATCTTGGAATACCCGGTCCTCACCGACCAACGGCTCAGAAGGCAATGAAAGCGCTTTTGGGCTTTCTAAAAACATCTGGCCTTACCGAGCACCTGTGATATTATATAGGACTGCCCTCTAGGCATTACCCCTTTCTTCTTCTCTTTTCATCCCCTTTTCCCACCGCCCAGTGTAGGGTAGCAAACCGGACTCCTGACTGGTTAACAGCCCTGCCTTCCCTTCCTTATTTCTCTCTCTCTCTCTCTCTCGTCACTGGTTTCTGGGGTTTAACGACCCAAAACCACGACGTGATTATGATAGACGCCATAGTAGAGGGCTCCGGATATTTCTACCACCTGGGGTTCTTTAACGTGCACTGACATCGCACAGTGCACGGGCCTCAACATTTCGCCTCCATCGAAATGCAGCCGCCGCGTCCAGGATTCGATCCCGCGACCTTCTGATCAGCAGCCGAGTGCCATAGCCACTAGACCACCGTGGCGGCGGGGCCTGTGGGTGTATGCTATGTATGTATGTATGTATGTATGTATGTATGTATGTATGTATGTATGTATGTATGTATGTATGTATGTATGTATGTATGTATGTATGTATGTATGTATGTATGTATGTATGTATGTATGTATGTATGTATGTATGTATGTATGTAAAAAGGGGATCAAGAGTGTGATGGCAAACGCAAATCACCATGTGTTCGCATTTGTGCAGTGTCCTAAATTGCCGGATAAGTCGCTAGTAAAAAAAATCAAATTCTCAGATTGTACATGCAAACTCCTATCTGATACCTGGTGCTCACTAGTGCGTCCCCCAGTGTACTTTTGACCCCTTGTGTTAATTTGACAAGCACTAATGGAACGGCGCAAGGCAGCCGCGGTGTGCAGCCGATACGGCTGCAGTAAGTCACGGGTAGTTCACAAAAAAAGAAGAAGTGACATAAAAAAGTAAAACAATAAATCGCAGCTTAGCAGAAAAGACAGGTCAAATTAGATTGTAGGCTATATTAAATTGCAGAATAACACTAACCGAAGTGCTAAGAAGAGCGTAACCGGCCCGCGGAGAACAGTGGCCCCAACTACTACGAGGCATGTTTAAACTGAGAGTCACAAACAAACAGAAAGAATCGCGAATGTAAGAAGAGGCGTACACCGGCGCACACCAATCGGCCTAAGTGCCATGTTGCTATCGCCCATTGTGTGCTCCGTCTTTCCTGTTCGCGCAAACGAAGAATTCCAATCGAAGCGGACAAGCACAATCCTAGGTGCGCGTTTTTTTTTTTTTTCTTTCCTACCAAGCTATCCACTCACGCAGCGTGCCTCTGTTTTACCGTTATTATGATGTCACTTCCATCGAAACTGCACCTATCTCGTCTGAGTCATGTTCAACGAGGGTTTACCTTTGCAGCGCTACGAATGCTAAACCATGACAGAAGCTTGGTAATGTGCAAGCTCACATTCCGAAATCGTAACTCTTGCCAAGGCTCTACTAGCTACCCTCTTCCCCTATATTTATATATACTCCACGTGGTCCGCTGTCCAGACCTGTAAAAGCAGACGGTGCTGCAAAATGCATGGCGTGAAACCAAACCGCGCGGGAGCTAAGTGATGAGTTCGAGAGCAAAGTTCCTCTGGAAGCCACAAGCGAAGTTTACTTTCTTGGTTCCTTCGCATATTCGGCAGAACAAGCGACCTATAAAAGCATTGTTTCCCATACCGCGCACTATACACCGCGATTGCCTTGGCTTCGTCTCGAAGCTTTGCGGAACGCTGCCTGGATATAGCAAGTGAAATAAAACGGATCCGGACCACATTTCGGTCTCTTAGCGTGCGTGACTGGCACACAACGCATTTGCTCACGACGGGTATATGCCGAAGCAGGAGGTGCCCGACTGCCTGCCTCGAAAGATGCGTCCTGCATGAAAGCGTGCAGTTCCTCGCGTGCGCTGGCAAATGTTTTTCACTTCGAGGGCTCCTGGTTTGCGGCTACAGTTTCGTGGTCGACGTAGGTGCGCAAACTGTGAGCGTTGTAGCGTGTCAGTTGGGTGCAGCTTTTATAGCACAGGTATTTTCTCATGCTGCTCTGTCTAGTATGGACGTTATTATACGAAGTTTATACCGTATGCGCCACTGCAGAATCACCGCGACCGCCATGCTGCCATCATCAGCCGGATATTCATGATGGCGTTTTTTAATACCTTTCCTTGGGTCTCATTTTTCCTCGCTTTACGAATACGAGGCAGCTCTTCACTTTTTGAAACGCATCGTACCCGCGCGCGCGCGCGCGTGTGTGGATAAGTGGAGAGGGGGGGTTTGGAGAAGGAGGAGGTTCGAAAAGCAGACTTGAGGTGCTAAATAGTTACCTGTAAATTTATCGCCTTACAGCGTGGAGCCCTTTGACACTGCCAAAAAGATTTTCTTTCTTTTTATTTATCAACTGAGCATGAATAATTGAGCACGAACGCCCAGCGTGAGAGCTCGAGTATCTGTAGTCGATTTTACGCACCCGCCTATCGCTAGTGAAACAATGTGTCTATCCGTTCCGTACACTGTCAAAAAGCGAGTTCAAGGTCTCAGTGCCCCCGCATTACGTAACGACCCCGTTACAGGCGCGTCGACGCGGTACACGGCGGCGTTGAGGAAGCTGGCTCAGAGACACATTTCCACACTGTCGCCCCGAGTCCGTCAGGATGCGTTCCCCACAGAAAACACTCTCCTGGCATGCGTGCCTGATCTCCACTGTGTGTTTTGCGTGCGAGGTCGGCCCCCTAATAATGACGTAGGTAATGACGATGCTATGGCGCAAGAGAATAGCGCGATAAAGGAACATCGCTAGGGGGGAACGTTTTTCTTTGACAGAGAGCGCTGGCTCCGGTCTGCTCCTGCACGCACGGTTCGTGGAATGAGGAAGTAGAACATCGGCAGCTCCGGCCCGGGGATTCCTAGAGGGAAGAGCGAGATTAAATAAAATCGATCGTCCTTATTAGGAACGCGTCGAGCGTGGCCGCTTACCGCCGTTATTTATTCTTTTATCGGTCGTCGTCGCGTTCAGCGATTCATTACATAGCCGTCGCTCGCTTCGCCCTCCGTTCTGTCGATTCTTTTACCCTGCGCGAGAACGGACGATTGTCTCATTTCGGTTACTTATGGACTTAATAAATATTTAAGCTCGTCTCCGTTTGTTTTTCCATTCATTGCGTCGAAATTGATTAAGGCTTTTCTCGCAGCCGAGTTCACGTCCCTACAGCGCCCGAAGTACGAAGGCCGCCGTGGCGACTGTTGATGTCAAAGTGAATGGAAAGAAAGTGGCACGAGTGAAGCTATGAGCCCGACCGAAGTCGCCTATTTTTATCGACTAACAATTGGTCAGGAGGATCGAAGCAGAGGGTATAGGAGAGGTCAACTCATCTCACTTAGCCTCCACAGTGAAGAGCTCATTTAGAGCTACGAGAGATTTCCACTAATCAAAGGCTAAATCAAGTCCGACTGCTGTCCGGTTACTGTATTTATCCGAGCGCATCAAAACAAACCTAAGGTGCACCCTCTCATCCTAACAGTGTAACGGTTGTTCTCGAGCGCGAGCCTCCCGGCGGCGCGAGCCTCCCGGCGGCGCGAGGTGGCTACATACATACGGCGACTACTACTACTACAGAGGAGGGAACGACCCACACTCTAAGGAGCTTCGCCCCTAAAAAGAAAAGAAAGGCAATATAGTACAGCGGCGAATCAACATGTTTACTCTGAAAGGCGTGTTGTTTTGGCCATTGGCGTAAAAACTGTAAAACAGCGAACGCGTCATTAGAGAGGATAGCTAAGAACAGAACAACAAAAAATACCGACAAACAGTTGGAAGCGGACAGCTGGGGGAGCGGAAGGGACGGGAAGGGGGTGACGGCTATATATATATATATATATATATATATATATATATATATATATATATATATATATATATATATATATATATATATATATATATGTCACTTGATGTACTGGAAGCGAGACCGTGGGGAAGATAAAACAAACAGTAGATTTCACACGCTGTGGACCAAGATAAGCAAAACAAAAATGGTGCGACGTGTCCCCGAGCACTTAATTTAACCCACGAGCGGCGTCATTGATTTCTCATCAGGAAACGTATACACGGCGTGCCGTCCTTTGGCCAGCGCCTCTCTCTCCCTCTTTGACAGCTGTCTCATTTTTTGTTCCGGACATTGTGGTCATTCTACACCGCGACCGCGTCGTTTACCTGATAAGGGGAGCAAGGAAAATCTACCCCGACGGGCTGCCGGGGCACAAAGCGCAGCGAGCAGCACGACTAGCCACAGCTTGCGCTCGGCGGTGAATGACAACGAAGCACGTACAACCATGACAGCGAGGCGGACGTGCAATTTGCATAATATAAACTGCAGGCGCGAACTTAAGAAGACGCTGTGCGGGAGCGAGCCTCTGGAATTCACAAGCGTCGTCAGGTTCTCGACAGCAAAGAGTCATCGCATGTGTCCGCGGGGTTTTTATTTTTTACCTTATTTTATTTTATTTGTGTGTGTGTGTGTGTCTTTTGTTTTTGTTTCGCACGCCTGAAAGGGCTCGAATGCCTATACCATTCTTTTTAGTTAGGTGTTATTTGTACTTTCTTTTTTTTGAAGCACGCATGACTGCTAGTGACCATCTGAGATCTTGTCACTCCGTAACGACGCACGCCGGAAGTAATTTGAGACGTATGAATAAGGAAGACTGCACTTTCCCTCATCGCGACGCGTAATGCATCCAATGAATTGAGTACCTTCCCACTATACCGCGAACGACATTTTTTTTAAGGGGCGAAGCTCCTCAAGGTTTGGGTCTGTCCGTCCGTTGTAGTAGCGCGTTACCTACTAGGAACGCGCTACTAGGAGGGCGCGTGTGGGAAGCGCGCCCTCGGCGCGTGCCTCCCGGCGCGCGAGCTCTCTCACTCTTCCGTCTGCTTCTTGTGAGAGAGAGAGAGACAGAGAGAGCGAAAGGCGCGCGTTGACTATGGAAACGCTCTTTCTCCGATGAACGCGCTAACAGCTCGCAAAGAAGGAGAACGCGCCCTCACCCGCGAGAGACAAGACTTTGAAAAATACCGACTGCTCGCGCTGGAGAACCGTTCACCGGCCACCCATATATATATATATATATATATAGGCACTGGATCTTGACTTGCAATGAAGTGCCGGTGGGAGATTTCACTTGTGCGTAGTTGAACCATAAGTATTCGTAGCGTGCGCGTTAACTAAATTAATCCGGAACTCGGCACGATCTACGATGAACATCCGGAGCTTCGCCCACTCATCATCATTCACTCCGTGGATATGCTATGAATTTTTTTTTCTACGGGATCTATTCTGTCTTGGTTCTTACATTCCCGGAAATCAGCTTATGTTCATGACAGATCGGGACATTGAAGTTAGAGCTTGATACTATCATTCTTTTAGCGCGCGCACCTCTTTTCTTTAGCGCTATAGGAATTATATATAATTTCGATGCGCGTTTAGAATGTGGCGCGGAGAGCACAAGATTGGCGTTATCGAGCTGCCGAGTAAAACGTGCTTTTACACTTACGTAACGTAAGGCAGCCCACCTCGAATCAAATTTCAGAATGCGTTTTTCGTGCACGCCTCCGGTGTCCACGCTGCGACAAAAGGTCACTGGGACACTGCTAGCCCTTAAAATAGAATCGTCCGTCATACACGGTACACTTTCTATTGTATGAGGCTCCCGAGAGTCTGCAATACCTTATGTGGAAGGAGTTGGGCGCAATAGTGAACACGCTGCACGTATATATAGTCGTACATGCATGACGCATACCTGCGAACAGCCTCTTGAGTTTTAACTTTCAGTTCTAAAAAAAACAAAAACATAAAAAACCACCTATTCGCATTAGTTCTTGCACTTCTTGCGCTGGTGTCTTTAATTATTGCACTTGGTAAGTCATCTCACGCAAAATGCGCCCTACGATTTGGGAGGGCTTTGGATACCACCTTGCTGCTTACCACCGCAAGTTAGCTCCTCTGCAAAGCGGTCAATCTAGTTGTGCGGGAAAGCCATCTTGGGTGCTTTCGAAAAGTGCCACCGTGCCAGCAAACGCGGTAATCGAGATTTCAGCGGCGATATGACGACCTTTTGCATTGCCCAATGACGGCGTTACTTCTTTTCCTTAACGCGCACACTTCTTCGTGCGCAAGAATAGCTTGCTGAAGATGTTGCCGGAGCCTATCGAGACGTCGCACGAGAGAACAAAGAACACTTCATATTTATTTATTTACTCTCAATAGCATTGCGGTTATACAAACAGGAATGGATTTACAAATTCATTAGGACACTCTTGAATGATGCAAGATCAGGGTTGCTAGCGATGGAGGCGGGGAGGTGATCCTATTCGGACAACGTCTTCGGCACGAACGAGCTGTTCATGTTGGTCTGGCAGGACAGCACTTGAACTTTCAAGCTATGATCGACGCGGGATGAAAGGTAACAAGGTGGCGAGAGCAGCGTGCGCTTCAACTGAGGATTCGAATAAAGGATTTCATGAAAGGTTCCGTATATTATATCGTACCCTGTCAGACCTAATCCTATCCACACCTTCACTCCCGCTTTCCTATCTGGTCTGGTTCTGTGATCTGCTAGTTTCCTGGTCAGCTCGGTCAACCACACATTGAATGATTGATTGATTTCTGGGGTTTTACGTCTCAAAACAAGCTATGGCTATGAGAGACGCCGTAGTGGAGGGCTCCGGAAATTTTGACCACCTGGGGTTCTTTAACGTGCACTGACATCGCACGGTACACGAGCCTCAACATTTCGCCTCCATCGAAATGCAGCCGCCGCGGCCGGGATTCGATTCCGCGACCCTCGGATCAGCAGCCGAGTACCATAGCCACTAGACCACCGTGTCGGGGCAACCACACATTTAAGTGGCAGCCTTTGGAATCCCCAGACCACTGCAGAACGTCTTAAATTGTCTCTTCAAATGAGAAGTGCGCATAGGCTTTCGTTTCGTGGCTTTCGGACCCTTTGTAACACTGTATTTCAGTGAAGCTGGATGTGGTATTTCCTTACGTATAGTGGTGCCTATATTTTATGGTGGTACGATAAAAATGCGTGCCACTTGTGGGAGGGGGCCAAATGCTAGCGAATACATATAGTCGGCCCAGTGAGTTCAACAGCACTTACAAATGAACATTCGTGTGGGTTCGGCCTCGGGGTCGGAGTATACTGCGTAGTCTTCCGTTCCTAAATTGCTATTTGACCCTTTTCTGTTATCTGTTCGAGAGTCGTGACGCCAATTATCTCGTCACCGATCAGCAAGCATTGACAATGTTCTGGAAAACGAATAACACCGCGTGAACACGAGCATCGTCTGAGCGGTCGATGATTTTGTTCACCGATAAGAGCTACAGAACCAACAGCGAGGAGTGGCTTAATAAGAAAGCGGTGAAAAGACGCACTTGTTTTTCACAAGTCCGAACTATTCTTCATGGCTGTCACGAATGCCTCGGAAGAAGAAACGAGAGCGACAGAGAGAACCCACCGGTTTGGCTGCATCTGTATCGCGCCACTGCTGCTATATGGGCTTCCAGAGTTCATTTATCAGCGTCTTCGATTCGGTCGGCGATAACAAGATGACACACGCGGCTACGTCTGCGAGCATTACCTCCCGCTGCGGTCTCATTAAGCGAAAGGGAGCGAAAGGAATGATGCGGCCCGCCGCCGATGTCGTCTCGCGGACGCAGTCGCATCGCGTCGCTTGCGGTCGAATGATTCGCAATCGCCTGTACAGTCACAGCGCCCTGCAGGCCCTGCATGATGTTAACGCGCATTTATTATACCGCTCTATACATTGTCCCGTACCGTGCAGTTTCCCTGTGCTGGCCACCACATCTGCCTGCTGTGACGGCTCTCTCTTTCTCTGTGTTCCCCAATGAGTTCCTCTCGAGCGCTCATGTTTTTCGCTATCGCAGGCAACGCTCTTGCCTAATGCATCGTTCTCCGGGTTATTAACTTTCCCGTCCAAGCGGCCCGGGCCTTCTTAACGAGCGGCAACTTCGACGTAATCTTTCATCAGAGCGCGTGGTGCGGCGTTCACTTCGTGTCTCGTCGTCACGTTGCGATCACGGCGCTCATATGCACGTCGCATGCTGCACACATACAGCTGCGTATATTATATACAGCGGCTACAGCAGATTGCTCGCGTTGCGATGCGGTCACGTGGGCGACGCGTCTGACAGCAGCCGCCCAAGGCCCACTTGTGCAATCGCAGCGGCGCAGATGAAATCAGTTGATGCGTCGAGGCGACGAGCGACGGCTCTTCCAGGGAGAGCGCCGTCTCCGCGCGCATTCCGACGCCATGCGAAGACTGTAGGCTAGTGCAATGACGACTACATAAAGCCGCGTCTTTGCTGGAGGGTACAACGGTATAGGATTGAAGAGGCTGGACAGCGATGTTCGCGGTCGTCATTGAGCTCCTCTGCGAGTTTAAATCCGTTCGTAGTATGAGAGACTCCCAAGAAAAGCATTAAAGAACCCCAGGTGGTCTAAATTTCCGGAGACCTCCACTACGGCGCCTCTCATAATCAGAGCTGGTTTTGGGACGTTAAACCCCACGAATCATCAATCCCAAGAAAAGCAAGTGAGATTAAAAGGATGTCGATAATAATAATAATAATAATAATAATAATAATAATAATAATAATAATAATAATAATAATAATAATAATAATAATAGCATGGTGTCTCCCACTATCCGCTGCGGTGTACTGCTGTCGACAGCTTCACTCGAATATACGTGGGTGGTATGTAAAAACGCATCAAGGGAATCACGTTCTTTACTACGAACCTGGGGCCGAATTCACAAAACTTCAATTTCGTAAGTGCTTTTTGCCATTGGTCAGCGGGCTTCTGTAATGATATGTCCAGCATCAGGATTGGCTGAAATTTTCTCTTACCAGCATTTTTGTCGTAAGTTGTTTTTGTGAATACGGGCCCTGGTGCACTGGGTGCACCTATTCCATATCGGAATCATTCAGCCATCAAAATATGAAAAAATACGGAGGTTGAGGACTATGAACCAGAGAGTCACAATTGAAACGGAAAGTATTTATCAACTTGTCCGAGATAACACTGAGTCGCCGTAATTGGATAGGTATTTCGCCACCCAAGACTGCGGAATTTATTGACTCTTCCGAGTGATTGAGAGAAGCCTTATTTCGAATCGTAACGATTCGTGTCAGGCGCACTGGTGGGCTGGTTCAATCACCAATGTTATACGGTTAAGAGTTCTTGCCTCCAGGCAGTTTCCTCGGAATTCTTCCTCGGAAACCCAGAATTTTACCGAATGTGAGTTCATTTACTGTGATATCAGCATATTTAGGAATCCATCCATCTATCCACGTCCGTCCGTCCGTCCGTCCGTCCGTCCGTCCGTCCGTCCGTCCGTCCGTACGTCATTTCCTCGCGTCCTCATTGATGGAAAATGGGGCGTGGCAACCTCTGTTGGTTCTGTTGTCTATTTCCGAGCGTTGTTCAGCACTTGAGTAGCGCTTTTACCCGGCAGTATGTGTCCCTTGCATGTGTGTCTTTAATTTTTGCACATATTTCATGAAGTAATAATATATTCAAATCTCTTCCCTGTGCTATGGGCTGTAATTAAGAAATGGTTTTTTTGGGGACTTGATTTGGCTTAAACCTTGCTACGTAAAATTCCCTAGCCTTTCAGCCGTGAATGTATACATGGGATCTCTCTGTCGGTGTGTGCTTGTGTTGTGTGTTTCTAGTGCGTACATTAAATGCGGTGTGCAAACGGGCTCGTCTTTCGTTGAGTGTCTTGAGGCGACGCCTCGGACACTCAACGATTAAAAGATAAAAGAACCTGCACGTTGTGGAAAAACACGACTTGCCACGACACTAATACAGTCTTTTCTGACAGCGCTTTGTTGTCAGGAAGGTCCCAACGCTTGACTCTGCTTGCTGTAGCGAGCACAGCGGCAAAGAACGCATCCTTTAGTTTCCTCGCTGCCGCAGTGACTGCAAGCAGCGCTATCGGTCGATTCTAAAAGCAAAAGATTTCGTAAAAACAAAATGAACCGTTAGATTACACCGCCCCAAGCTCTCTCTGCGGAAACATCTGCTCCATATAGTCGTCGCATGTGACTGCACGAACAGCGGGGAAAACTGGCAAAGGAGGCAGTGAGTGAGGAGAAACTGCGAATTACACTCCTGCACCGGACAGCTATTGTGACAACAATGCGAAACAATATGGAGTGTAGAAGAAATGAGAAACCGAAGAAAGCGATAGAAGCAAGGAAAAAAGAAAGAAAAAGAGACGCAAGCTACCTTTAGATGAGAGAAAGAGAAAGAGAGAGTAAGGGAGAGATAGAGAGAGAGATGTAAGCATTGTAGGAAGCTTATAGGGAGCCGTCAGGGATAGCGAAAGGATTGCGCTCTGTCCGCGACAGCGCCTGCAAAGTAGGAGAAATGCGAATTCGGCGAACGGGGCGCCGGGGGCGAAGTCAATTTGTTCGGGTCTGGGTTCCAGCTCGCTGTCCAAACGAAACCAGCGGCCTGGCAACGCTCATTCAGTGCGCGCTCTTGTTCAGGAGAGATTGCGAAGGCGACAGTGCGGGGTTGGACTCGGGCATAAAGGACTTTTGCGTCTCGTTTTCTCACCTTCGAAACAGCGCGGCGAGCGGAGTTGAAGGATCTTATGCGCGGCTTATCGCGAACGCGTGGAGAATCACGCGTCCGATTCCCTGAGACTGTTTTGTGTAAGAAGACTGCCGTATAAGTGGCTTTAGCCGAAGCATGCCCGTGATGCTTCTATTGCTCCCCTCGACGTGATAGCTTGATAGGATACAAAGGCGATGCTCTTGAATTTCTTGCCGAAATAGCGTGAAATCTTGTAGAGTCCTTTCGAAGCTTGGTTGTGTTTCTTTGCTTTCTGCCTGTTTTATTTGGTTTCTTTTACCCTCGTAAACGTCACGTTTCTACCCCTTTCTTTACTCCCTTGCTAGTTTTTCAGCTTTAAATGTCCTTTTTTTTTTCTTTTTTGTAAACCGTGAGCATTTAGAGTTGAACGCAGATGAAAGACTGCAACGTCCCTTAGCCTCAATAAGAAAAATAATAAACGCCAACCGGCCCAGCGTTGAAGTTTAACATGTTAAAATTGCCTAGTTATTCAGTGTATAACTATAGAGAGCTTCGTGTAATATTTTGTGCTCATCATCGGCGGCTGCAACGTCACCGCGAAGGTGGTTCCCGTGGAGGAGTCCTTTTGAATGTACAGTATTTTCTTTTTAAGAAAACTGTACTAAGCAAGTGGGATTTCGGAAAAAGAAAATGTTTCAGAAAATTAATAAGAACATTTCACAATTTTAGTCTAACTTCCACACAGCTCTTGAAATCTTAAGTGGGAGATTTTCCTTGCTGGAGAACTGGAGGCCGAGCCCGCTTTTGGTGCTCAAGAGTATACACACACTATTTCTAAGGCACTATTTTTCCAAGGCACTATTTCAGAACAACATATACAGAAAAAAGAACACGAAAAAGAAAAAAAATAACAAAACAGAGCAAGGTACAAGCAAGCCTCAAGAATATGAAGAATTGTTCGTCAAGAATGAAGACGAAGACCTGTGTCATTCTTATTTTTATCGCTAGATCATCCTGCTGCCGTTGTCCACCTACTTTCTTGCTCTACTTTATCTTATTTCTCCCTTTTTCTATCCCTCACTCCCCTCCTTCATATCCCTCTTCTCTTTCCCCAACTTATCTTTCCTCTTCTACCTGCGATACCTTGGTGGTGCAAGCTATATAGGCATCCCCTTTCCGCCCATCTCGCATACGTACACTGTCCAATACGGGAGCTTCCTGCTGTCGATGCAGAGGATGGCTGAAGTATTCAATGACACCATGTTGCACCACTGTTGCTAGACGCTATACCGCCGTGCATGTGGTTCTTCTGGCGCCACTCGTGTGCACACACTCAGTGCACGGATGAGGAAGCAGCGGAAGCCGCTACATGCATACATGCTAAAAATGGCGTTCACCATTCCTCTGACTGCGCGCTGCGCTCTTCAGAGAATCCATTACTCCACGCATCCTCTCTCGTGGTTATATAACAGAATTTCGCTCCGACAGTTTATTAATAAACATGCGCGTGTCAGCCGTGGGAGCAAGGCCATTGGGCCTTTCCATCCGCAAGCATGTACACCGTTGCCTTGGGGTATACCGAGAAACACCGAAAGCATCTTCAAGGAATGCTGGAGAAGATTTCCGAGAATGATTTATTGTATTACGTGCGCAATTTAGGAGGGAAATTTGCCTCATGTGAGGTATAAATTACCCGAATTTATTGGTGTAGTAGTTCGTGTATACACCCCTAAGGAAATTGTGAATAGGCTGATTCAATGCCTCAGACACGCGGACTTTCTATCATCTGTGCGAGCGCTCACTTCCACGTCGGATGTGGGCGTTCATAAAGTGCACGCGCTTGCGTTGTTCCTGGAAGCTTCTTATTGCGGACTCACGCAAGCTCAGAGCATTTCATGAATGATTATGGTGACGACAGTACTGGGGAGCCATCGTTGGAAGACCTTGCGGTTAATCATGTTTGGTTGTACTTCTTTGCTTGCGATAAATGCTGAAGACTGCGTTATAAGGTTGTGTCTTCTATGACATAAGGTGATGATGGGATGATCAGGTATAATACATAATATTGCCTACTTGTCCATATTTGTAACGGCGATATACAAACGGAAGGAACGAAGACGTAATGTAATACATTTGAGAGAGAGAGAGAGTGATCAGCTGGATGCATTCCCTGCTATCTTTGTTATCTAATAAAGGATTTCGGAGAGAAGCTTACGGTGCCACACAAATCCAACGTTTCTCTCATGTTTCGCGGAGCAGGTAATTGAGAAACACGGGCAGGCCAGTGGCTCAAAACGCACCGCAGCTCTATATATATCTACAGCAGGGGTACAGCCAAGGGACAACATACAGCTGGCCCGTGATTTCCCCCACGCAGACCTAAATTTGTGCACCAGGTCTGTGGGATGAGGTTGGACATGTGTGACATCGTAGAAACGCAACTTCATGGATCGCGAGGGGAAATCGGCCAGATTTTTGACGATTGAGAGAAATGTAGTTCGTTTAATACGTTTCTTCTTCCTCGGGAAAGCTGCCATTATTATGCAGGTGCCGTGAACGCGGAATTTCCATCATGAAACGATATGCGACAATTCACATACTCCTCAACACCCCCGCCCCTTCATATTACGCAAAAACACATACACAAAAGTATTCTGGCTAAGTCACTGAATAACATCAATAAGCCTACAAACAGTTTTCATTGCCTCTTGGATTCCTGTAGTTGTATAAGCAATGACACTTGCTCCCTTGCGTTCTTCAATTGTCTAGAAGCTCTTTCTCGGCCCGCCTCCGCGTCGCGAAGGTGCACTTTGTGCCTGCTCGTGTGACAATGTACCGAGCTAGGCAAGAACGCGGTATGGTACACGTACGTTTGGTCAGGGTCATTGGCCACAACATGACGAATACAGGCGTGGCCTGCAGTACCGTGTGTGATCCGTCGTTTTGTGTGTCAATAACACGTGCGCCTTATTTACGCATATGTCACGTATCAATTATCCTCGCAACAACTTCTCTATTCCTCATGTACTTATTTGTAGGACGGCAAACCGAACCCATCTCCATTTATCTCCCCCCAGCCTCATCTTTCTCTCTCTCTCTGTTTAGGGTTTGGCGCATCCGCCGACCATGCAGCTCCGTGCAGTGCCTCAGAAAGCTACACTTCATTCCGGTCACGCCAGTAACGCGAGCCGGCTGCCAGCTACGAGTGAGGAGGGATGGCTTACCCACAGCACATCACTGTTCCTCCCCTTAGAAAAAAAGACGAATGTACATGCATTTAATAATTATGTCGAGTGTTATACGTTGACCTTTTCTGACTAACACGTGGCAGAAGGGATAGGGAAAGTAATCGTGGCCCGAATGGAATTGAGGAAGATGGATGAGGTGGGGCAAAGATGCTACTTCCGCGACCTTTGCTGGTGAAATGTACTGCGTAGCGCATACCGTCAATTTATCATAATTTTTTTTAACAATCGATTTCGCAGTGGGAGGTTAATTAGACTCAAAGGAGCGCTGTTGTGTCTCCATTATGCCCACTCGAAAGAGCGTGGGCGTTTTTTTCATTACACGCGCTTCACTTATGAGCTTAAACGAGCACCATACTGATAAACAATGAAAGCCTTTACAATTTGGAGACGCCGGTTTCTGCACTGCAGGTGGGCGGCGCCGGAGGGCATGCGCGCGGCACTCCGCGATGTGAGGAGATCATGGCTTCGCGAGGCGCGTGAGGAGCACACACGACTGCGGATAACAGTCTCTGAAGCGCGTATAGCACGCGTTATACGAGTCTGTGACGCTGCGTGTGCTGGCGCGCCGGTGCTGGGCGAATGTATTCCGCTCACGCACGGTGCATGAGCGTGCCATGCCGGGCTCGTTGCGGCGTCGCTGCTGAACACTTTCCCAAATGGCGTCCTTGGCTCCTTTCGGCTGATCGCGCCGCCGCGGCTGATCCCTTTCAGTGCGCGTAGTAGACCGTTTATTTGTGCCTTCCTCCGCGAACACCTTCTCTCCTTTCACAAAGAGACACGCGTTTTCTTTGTTTTGCATAAGTTCCGTTCGTTTGGTGATGCTGACCCGGCATCTCTCCTCGCGCGTCGTTGTCGCATGTGCCGTGTGCAATCGTTCCACGGCTTATGGAGAACAATCCCCCGCCATTATGCAGACGCTCCCGTTGAAAACAGCCGCCGAGCGAAAGCGGTCCACTTCAGCACTTTTGCGAATGAGAATGTCTCTCGTGCATGGTGATATGAAGGTGCGCTCTTTTTACCTTTTCTTTTTTTGCAGCAAGCCTGCGTTAGAGCCGTATTTTCTTTCTTTCTTTCTTTCTTTCTTTCTTTCTTTCTTTCTTTCTTTCTTTCTTTCTTTCTTTCTTTCTTTCTCATCCCCGATCCCCGATGACCGTCTGCGCAGAAGAATGTTCGGGAAGGAGGGGCTGCCAAATACATGCCGGCGATACAACGGCCGCTGGCTGAGCAGGAAAAAGAAAGAAAGAAAAAGAAACAAAAACCCGCTATAATACATGCGCCAAACATAGGTATAGTCAAATCTGATGGAGAGATAAGACAAGTGCTCATAGCGTTTCATGTTTTACACGCTCTAAGAGAACGTTTCATCTTGGCAACATATGTACTACATATAATTAAATGCCTGGGTACACGTGCATAACCAAGCTGGGGCGTTGCCAGCAAACCATTCCCACTTCCTTATTTTACTCATTCCGGCTAAATCGCTTGTCAAGATTGCGCAAATGAAAAAAAAAAAATTGTGGCGGGCGGAAACACGCTGAGACGCTTTAACTTGGCGGTAGCTCTCCAAAACCCACGTTTATAAACGTAACCGCTACTTACTGATCTGCTAACCATGACTGCACGGCGGGGGTTCGAGTGCGCATGCGAGCTGATGTGCTGTTGTAGCATTGGAGACAGAGAGAGAGAGAGAGAGAGAGAGAGAGAGAGCCCTATACTTGAATAAGAGCCTCAGTTATTAAAAAAATTGACGGCAGATCCACGAGGTGAATGATGATGAGATTGGGCGAAGCTCCTGGAAGTAATCATCGGTTAAACCGTGAAATTTCTTCCGTTAATTCGCCCGATAAAATTGACGTGAAACGATTGATTAAATGTTTTATCAAACTTTTATTGCTGGTTTCCGTTGTCCTTTCATTATGACCGCTTTGTGGTCGGTGAAATGTAAGCTAAGTGGTTCTTGCACTGGTTGCAGATGGGTTTTGCCTTTGAACGCTTCTCCAACGCGAGCAGTCGGTATTTCTCAATCAAGAAACTCGCTAGGAGACGCTGCCTGCGCCAACGTTGTCTCTCGCGTTTGCCGGGGCAGTGCCGGGGCACAGGAGAAATCTCACCAGGCACTACCTTGGAGGTAAACAATGGCTGCTAATGGGAATGAGAGACAGAAGAAGTCGGCTTTTAGCTAACACTTACACTGCTACTTCTACTAACGTTTCCTACTGGAACATGCCAATGGCTGCTAATGGGGAATGAGAGACAGAAGAATTCGGCTTTTAGTTAACGCGCACGCTGCGAATTTTTTATTGTTCAACAACGCACAGGAGAAATCTCCCACCGGCACCACCTTGGAGGTCAAAGCGTAAGACTGGTTACGCACTACGACGACTACGACGAGGGACGAACGGGTGCCGCCTTAAGGAGCTTCGCCCCTAATAATATCCCAAGCTCATAACATCATGTGTGTGTGTGTGTGTGTGTGTGTGTGTGCGCGCCCGTTGTGTACTTGAATAACAGCCACGTATCGACGATATCCTAGGCTGACAAGAGTGCGTAAAACATATGCATTAACAGGCGAAAGAGACGCAATACGAACGTATATACGAATAAAAACAGTCATTCGCGGAAATGGGCGCGATATTTCGCTCACAGTCTGGAGCCACAGTCTGACCTAGACGCAAAAGAGGACCTTGCGGATATCCATAAACTGTCCGACGCTGAAATGAAATGTGGAGCGCGCATCGCGCTGTACGCCCTCTTGTTTACATCCATCAGGAAGGCGCTTTGTATACATGTCAAACGAATGAGATAACAATAAAAAGAGAAGTGCTTTACGAGTCGAATATCTGTGAAATCGCGAATTCAATCGATGGTTATGACTCATTACGACCGTTATTTCTTCATCGTCGCGCGAACGGTGGAGGTTCCCCGCCATCTCCAGGCGAACCCCGTATACATAATACGCCGAGGAAATTCTACACGACGCTATACAGCGATTGCTTCCGCAGATGGTGACGTAGAATCAGCGCACTTGTGTTCCTAGAACCTCGTGGTGCCAATTGAAGATTTTGTTGTTATTTTTTGTTCATCTCTTTCAGCTATCTGGCAGGACTCTTTACACGCATACTGCTTCTCTCTATCTCTCTAGTGGGCGTTTCGGGCAGCACGCGCCAACCTTACTCGGGTGTTTTCGTTACGCAAGCGAAGTGCGTGCTTGATTCCTATGCAAAGCAATATGCATGCGGCCGGCACGAGCGGAAAACAATTCTACGTTCAATCGACGGTGTGTCGCTATTGAACGGCGTCAGCTTTCGGTTCTCATAAACATAAATGAACGCAAAGTGCGAAAGAAAGATAATCAGCAGATAATCTCGTCGTTTGATCGTTTATACGCGGCGTTTGCGAGGCGGCAATGAAATCGACGGAGGGACACCTTGGTCGCGTAGAGCTGCCGGGGAGGGTCGCGGCAGCGCATGATTGGAAAACAATAACACTCTCCTCGCTGCTTGGCCGCATACGTGTTATTTGCCCGCAGGCTTCTTCTGCGGGGGAGGCTCGCGTTGTGACGTCAATGCTCGTGTCACAACAAACAGACCGCCCGCGACTATCCAGTGTGTAGTTATATACTGAAGTTGTTTTTCAACTGGCGGACCCGCGGATCAAGATAGCCCGGTTGAGGGAGGGATTGAACGATTGTTGCTCCTACTACGAAAGTGGCTGCTTTTTTTACGGTTCCCAATCCTTTTGCTGCACGAAAGAAGCGCAAGCAAACTGAGCTCACGTTTTCCAGATTGTTTTTTTTTTTTCTTTTCGTTCTGCTCCTCCCGGCTTTGACGCACAGATGGATCCTGTCCACTTGGGAAGGACCCATCTGTGCGTCCTGTCCACTTGGAAGTGTCGCCAATGTGCAATAGGAAAGCGTGCGTATATACCCTTATTCCATAACGCAACGGTAATATTGAACCATCGCACATAGTATATAGGAGGGAGAAGAATAGGTGAGTGGAAGGAACAACGAAGGTTGGCAGATAGTTGCTGGTCACTCCTGAAGATGGTATGCGAGCCATTTGTACGAGGAAAACAAACAAACAAGAAAACAAGCGCTGTGGGACAAAGGAGACGAGAAAGTTGAAGAAAAGCGAGGATGAAGATGAGAAGAAGTCGATAAAGAAGATAAACAAGAAGACTTAAGATCAGGAAGAGTTGTATTTGAATACAACTATCTACGCATCCGCAGTCCGTCGAACAATTATTCAGGCCGACCTCTCAGCTTTTCTATCACAAAATGTGTATCTATCACTTTCATCGTAACTTTGAAAATTGTGTACATATTTATTTAGTCAAGAATACCCTTAATAATGTGTGTGGGCCGACGGTGATATCGCTTTACCGTACGATATTTTCCTTCCAGTTGTACGAGCTCATTTACGCGTCGTTTATTCCGTACGTCACTGTTTGTTGCTGACTATGGAACGTACGTAGTTTCGATATTGCGCTATGGCTTTAGTTTCCACTAGTTTTTTTTTTTTTCAGATAAGGTTACGTTAAAGCGGGGTAACTGGAAAAAAATAAAGATCATTAAAAAATATTCCCCTTCCCGTTCCACTAAGTACAACGGAATTTCGAGAGAAGGGTGAACAATATCGGAGCTTATTTTTTTTCTTCTTATACACAGTGATAATAAACCCAACCAAAGGACACAAGCTACTTCGTTTAGCCGAAAGGCTATAGAGAAATACTACCGGTCGTTCATTTTCGTTTTGCATTCCAGAACTTTTTGCTTAGGAAAAAGACTGGACAAGTTACGCCGCTTCACCGATATTTCAGATTTTGTTCGCGACATTGCTACTTCTCGCGATAGCATTCCAGTCAAAACACAGGGCAGCGCAGCGGCTGTCAAGAGTGAGAAAGGGTGCTCGAGGTCGCTCCTATACCAGGCCTGTCAAGGGCTGCTTTGTTTACCGCCCGTGTTATCACCTCCACTCTCACTTGATGACAAATAGGTCGGACCCGCAGACAATGGGGCAGTCAGGAAATCCGCTACGATGGCCTCAGTGCTTGAGCCGCCTTCTGACGTCAGCGTTCTGACTCACCTGGCACTTATTTCCAAAAGTGTAACAACATGTCGTCACCTGTTATGGTTCGAAGCTGAGTGCGAGGAGCGAAACAAGCTCTTTGTGACGGTCACCATTGTCGCAGGTAAAAGGGGTGGAGGGAGAGTGACGGGGCACAACCCCTTCTCCCGAGGTGTATGTAGTTTGTGCTTTTATGTATACGCGCATACACACACTCGCAAGCACGAACGTACATAAAAGGGGTTAAAGAACCCAAGGTCGTCGAAACAATTTCGAAGACTTCCACCACTGCATGTATGCGTCATGTTCATATCGTTGTTCTGACGCATAAAACGCGAGAAATCGTTATTTTTGTTCTATAGCGTGCAAATAAATCCAAGTACACGGGCGTTGTTGCATCCCACCCCCAGCGAAGCGCAATGCTGATTGTCACATATATACTGACATAAAGGACGCTGACGAAATAGTGAAGTAAAAAAACACGTACGCGAGACGTAGCCAGTGATGAGCAAATTGAGCATTATATATCGACGCGCTCCAGTCGACGAAAAGTGCAATGGAAACGTTGCGGTGCGCACAAGCATGCGTGTGCTGAATGACATATACCCCGTGTTGTGTTTTCATATGCCGCCCTGAGTGTCGCTGTGGTGAGCGTCCATGCTGAATGATGAAACTGCGATTGTCCAACTCGTACCGCAGCTGACCGATATACGATGCTGCGAAACAGGTGCAATGAATTACCATATATATATCGGAGGAATTTTCGCGTCAGGGAGCATCTCCGGTGCTGCCGGCGCTGCCCGCAGGCAAAAAAAAATAAATAATAATAATAAAAGAAGCACACAAGTAATGCCTATAGCGGTGCTGTGTTAGATATTTTATTCGCCTTTGTTGATACACGAGTAACGGCGCGTTTTCTAAGGCAATGAATCTTTTTCCCTGAAATAAATTGATTCCACAGGGATGCCTGTTCGCAGCATCCGAGTGGAGTGATTTTCGATAGGTAGCATATACCTGTACACCAACTGCGACAATTACAACAAGGTTGTTCATATACTTGCTAAGAGTGTCTGTCTGTCTGTCTGTCTGTCATACGTTTCAAACATTCATCTTGCTCGCGCTGCACGACTCAGCGACGCATATGCCTTTAAGAGAGAGAGGGAGAGATGAACTTACTGAGAGGGAAGGGCTGTGGTCCCATGTTTGACCTGTGTTTGACCTGTGACCACTATGTGGACGTGTAGTATACGTTAATGCATGCATACAGCGTCCAACACTGCCGGCCTGAGTATGATAAAGGTGCCGCTCTCCGGTATCTGTTTGACCCGGATGGTCGCCGGGCGTCGCGCGGTATGCGCCTTTCCGAGTGGCTCGATGCCAAGACCGCCGTGAGTTAAGACGTGTACGTAACCTGGCAGTCGTTCTTCCGCTCGTCGCTAGATTGGCGCGACGAAAACGTTTGTTTTCATAGCATGATTAATGGAAAGCGATTCTCGTGAGAGTTCTTCAAGCGCCTTCCGAAGGAGGTGCCGCGGTAGAAGGAGAGGAGAAGAGAGGCTCGCTTGTATACGAAAGACACGCGACAAACTTTGTTGCGCGTTCTTAATTAAACAAGCATTTTCGTTTCGTTTTTAAATGCGAAGCATTTCTTAGCGAACTTCGGCGACCTTGAGCGTATCTATCTATCTATCTATCTATCTATCTATCTATCTATCTATCTATCTATCTATCTATCTATCTATCTATCTATCTATCTATCTATCTACCTACGACTTTTTGCTCTCCTGGCCGTTTCGTTAATGGGATGTACACGAAAATCTATCTATCTATCTATCTATCTATCTATCTATCTATCTATCTATCTATCTATCTATCTATCTATCTATCTATCTATCTATCTGCCTACGACTTTTTGCTCTCCTGGCCGTTTCGTTAATGGGATGTACACGAAAATTAGTATGCCGCAACATGACTGCATGACGAACATAAATGACAGGTCATAACATGAACATCATGACATGCAGGTCACGAGCGGCATGGTTTACATGCAGTCTTGCTGCTATTGCGGCCGTTTCGTTAACTTCGTATGTACCAAAATCGGTATAGCGAGACAACAATGCAGATCCATTTTACGTTCCTGATGCGTGCTTCGCATTTCTTTGATTCCCACTGCACGCGGGATCTGCCATTTTTTACCCCGTGTCCTCTTTCCCCTGACTCGTGACAAGTGTCATTTAAACGTAATGAGACAACAAAACCATGCACGCGCACACGTATTTAGCGGGTTTCAGACTTTGCATAGGTGTGAGTGAGATAACGAGCTCTTCCTGGAAGGAACCTGTTCCTGAGAAGCGCCATTGCTCTCAAACTTAGTTGCATAACGGAATATGCCTTGCCGGTGCATGATGACACGCTGAATTTATCGTTTTTTTTTTCTGGCAGCGCCGAGTGGTGATATATTCATCACGATAGCTGGTTGGGTTATAGTTTACGGCTCATCACAACGCTAACAGACCAGACAATAGAGACAGGCCTTCATACCTCTTCATTTGGTCACGCCCGTTACGGCCGCTTTTCCAAGGTAGTTCATTTTAGCAATCCCACTGTCCGCTATGGTTGATAGGAAGGGACGCTAATTTCTGTAGCCCATGCCGGGAGCACGGCTAAGCGTCCGTGGGGGTGGGGGAAAGGGAGTGAAGTAGTTGGAAGAAGGAAAACGCCGTAGTGGACGGCTCCGGAAATTTGAACCATCTCGTACAGTACATGGGCCTCTAGCATTCTCACCTCCGTCGGAAATTCGACCGCCGCGGCCGGGGTTGAAGCCGCGTCCTTTGGGCCCGCAATCGAGCACGATAACGTTACACTGGACCACCGCGGCGGATGCAAAACGCATCCAGCTCCGCACTATGTACTTCTGAACGGTTACACCATCCTGTTGTGGCAACGCTCTCCGCGATGCTTTTGCGCAGGCGTTCACGTATATACTCACAACGGTCAAGGAGGTTAATTCTAATAATAACAATCGACAGTGTTTGACGTGCCAAAACCACAATTTGATTGTAAGTCACTAGCGGAGGGCTCCGTAGTGATTTTGACCCTCTGGCGTTCTTTAACGCGCACCTACATACAAGCATATGTACGGGTGCTTTTTCCTCTCTCTCTCTCTCTCTCTCACGCACACACACACACACTTTTTTTTTTTTTTTGCATTTCTTCCACATCGAAATACTGCCGCCGTAGCCGGGATTCGATCCCACGACTTCGGGCTTCGCAGCCATCACCCCAGCCGCTAGGCTATACACCGCGACGGGTCCCGGTCACGAAGAAGGGTGCGGTAGAACCGACAACGCGGCGCTAAGGCATTTCTCAGTTCGTTACACAATGTAGTTCGCACGAAGAGCCACCGAGCGGCAGGTCAGGCAACTACGCCCGCGCGGAAGGGCCAACGAGGCAACGCAACACTTTTGATCCGACGAGCTGCCGCTGCTGCCCGTCTGTCTGCATACGAAAGCAGCTCTCCACGTGCTGCAGCACACCGCCTGTCTGCACGTCACGCTGCCCGCTAGGCAGTTTGGAAAGCGGCCCTGAAACGAAAAGGAATACAGAGGGCGAGGGAATCGTCGACGGGGCTTTATTGGCTTCACCCCGAGACGACGCCGTACAACAGCCTGCATAGTCGCGTATCTGCACCTGCTGGTTTATCTGCGAAGGGCAAGGCTCGATGTGCTATACGACTGCCACCGCACGTGTCGTAAAAGAATAGAATACGCAAATACGTCGCTTTACATTCCTCCGAACAGCGGCGTAGTCCGCGGAACAAGCCCTAATGGGATGGTCTTGAGTGGCTTTAGGGAACCTACACCGGAGTTTGGAGGGCTTAGCAGCCGCCTTGCGTCTCTTTGTACAAGTTCAAATGGCGAACCGACTTTCTAGGTGATCCAAACCTCCGCAGATGCACTCCCCCCCCCCACCCTTATTTTTTCTTTTTTTTTCTTTTTTGTTTTGCTCGGCTCCCTTAAACTTGTTGCAGGGCAGAGCATCGCGGTATCGATCAATGCCTCCTATGATGGCAGAATGCTTGTGTGCGCACGTTGTCGCATACGTGTTTTCAGCTTCCACATCTCAAGACAAGGGTATGTCGTTGGGAGAGGCCGTTGTACGGGCCTTTTGGTCGATTTTGACAGGCTGCGGTTATTCAACTCTTCAAAGCGCGCCCGTTGAATAGCATAGCGTCTGCACGTGCGGTAGACCGCCTGTGAAACGCTGCTGCGGCTGCATGTACGTGCTGAGGTGCGCATACCGAACTGAGTCACTTCAAGAATGCGTTGGTGAGATTACGCAGCCTCTGTAACTGAATATCAAAGTTGCGTTGAAGCTTGTTAGAATGAGCATGTGCCATGAGTGTCCAGTGAATTCATTATTGTAGACATATAGCGCACAATGAACGACAACGCAAACACAAAAGTCAATACCAGCGCACACAAGACTGCGCTGGTCTTCTGTTTTTCTGTGTTTGCGTGTTCGTTTTAGCAATCCCACTGTCCGCTATGGTTGATAGGAAGGGACGCTAATTTCTGTAGCCCATGCCGGAGCACGGCTAAGCGTCCGTGGGGGTGGGGGAAAGGGAGTGAAATAGTTGAAAGAAGGAAAACGCCGTAGTGGACGGCTCCGGAAATTTGAACCATCTGTGGTCCTTTAACGTACACTGACATCGTACAGTACATGGGCCTCTAGCATTCTCACCTCCGTCGGAAATTCGACCGCCGCGGCCGGGGTTGAAGCCGCGTCCTTTGGGCCCGCAATCGAGCACGATAACGTTACACTGGACCACCGCGGCGGATGCAAAACGCATCCAGCTCCGCACTATGTACTTCTGAACGGTTACACCATCCTGTTGTGGCAACGCTCTCCGCGATGCTTTTGCGCAGGCGTTCACGTATATACTCACAACGGTCAAGGAGGTTAATTCTAATAATAACAATCGACAGTGTTTGACATGCCAAAACCACAATTTGATTGTAAGTCACTAGCGGAGGGCTCCGTAGTGATTTTGACCCTCTGGCGTTCTTTAACGCGCACCTACATACAAGCATATGTACGGGTGCTTTTTCCTCTCTCTCTCTCTCTCTCACGCACACACACACACACTTTTTTTTTTTTTTTTTGCATTTCTTCCACATCGAAATACTGCCGCCGTAGCCGGGATTCGATCCCACGACTTCGGGCTTCGCAGCCATCACCCCAGCCGCTAGGCTATACACCGCGACGGGTCCCGGTCACGAAGAAGGGTGCGGTAGAACCGACAACGCGGCGCCAAGGCATTTCTCAGTTCGTTACACAATGTAGTTCGCACGAAGAGCCACCGAGCGGCAGTCAGGCAACTACGCCCGCGCGGAAGGGCCAACGAGGCAACGCAACACTTTTGATCCGACGAGCTGCCGCTGCTGCCCGTCTGTCTGCATACGAAAGCAGCTCTCCACGTGCTGCAGCACACCGCCTGTCTGCACGTCACGCTGCCCGCTAGGCAGTTTGTAAAGCGGCCCTGAAACGAAAAGGAATACAGAGGGCGAGGGAATCGTCGACGGGGCTTTATTGGCTTCACCCCCAAACGACGCCGTACAACAGCCTGCATAGTCGCGTATCTGCACCTGCTGGTTTATCTGCGAAGGGCAAGGCTCGATGTGCTATACGACTGCCACCGCACGTGTCGTAAAAGAATAGAATACGCAAATACGTCGCTTTACATTCCTCCGAACAGCGGCGTAGTCCGCGGAACAAGCCCTAATGGGATGGTCTTGAGTGGCTTTAGGGAACCTACACCGGAGTTTGGAGGGCTTAGCAGCCGCCTTGCGTCTCTTTGTACAAGTTCAAATGGCGAACCGACTTTCTAGGTGATCCAAACCTCCGCAGATGCACTCCCCCCCCCACCCTTATTTTTTCTTTTTTTTTTCTTTTTTGTTTTGCTCGGCTCCCTTAAACTTGTTGCAGGGCACAGCATCGCGGTATCGATCAATGCCTCCTATGATGGCAGAATGCTTGTGTGCGCACGTTGTCGCATACGTGTTTTCAGCTTCCACATCTCAAGACAAGGGTATGTCGTTGGGAGAGGCCGTTGTACGGGCCTTTTGGTCGATTTTGACAGGCTGCGGTTATTCAACTCTTCAAAGCGCGCCCGTTGAATAGCATAGCGTCTGCACGTGCGGTAGGACCGCCTGTGAAACGCTGCTGCGGCTGCATGTACGTGCTGAGGTGCGCATACCGAACTGAGTCACTTCAAGAATGCGTTGGTGAGATTACGCAGCCTCTGTAACTGAATATCAAAGTTGCGTTGAAGCTTGTTAGAATGAGCATGTGCCATGACTGTCCAGTGAATTCATTATTGTAGACATATAGCGCACAATGAACGACGACGCAAACACAAAAGTCAATACCAGCGCACACAAGACTGCGCTGGTCTTCTGTTTTCTGTGTTTGCGTGTTCGTTCAGTGTGCGCTATCTATAATAATGAATCCAAGCCAACTAGTCCGCCTTTCCGTCTTATTGTTGTCCAGTGAAGCCCATGTTTCTGAATATGTGTAACGGTATCCATTACAACTATGTAAACGGCAGAATTATCCGAGCAGATGCGCAGGCACAAGCTATAAAGGTTAGCGAAACGTTTTCTTGGTCTAGTTGGTTCATGACTTCTTTAAAATATTGTAGCGCAAAGGAACACACGGACAGACAAAGAGACCAGGACGGAACACAGGACGCCCGTCCTGTGCTCTTGGTCTGTCCGTGTGTTCCTTTGCGCTACAATATTTTAAAGAAATATAAAGGTTATGCTTGCAAATGCCACCGGCCTGAAGCAAGCATCTACTCAAAACTGACCCTGCGTGTTCATTTAGAGCTCTTTGAGGCCCGTGTACTGCGCGATGTCAGTGCACGTTAAAGAACCCCAGGTGGTCGAAACTTCCGAATCCCTCCACTACGGCGTCTCTCATAACCATATCGTGATTGTGGGACGTTAAACGCGAGAAATCAAATCAATCAAACATATTTAGAGCTCTTGACCCAATTTATGACCGTGAGTACATTGGTATCGACGTATCGTGCTACGCGGACCGTATACCTATACTAGAACCGTTACGCACGGCATCTTGAAGCGCACATTGACTCGAGGTGTCGTAAGCTGGAATTCCATTCTTAGATAAGGGGCGGAAGGAAGCGGCGTCAAAGGTGACACGCGGATTCCACGCGTTCCAAGCGGATAGCGCACAACTTCCATTCTGGAGGGCAGTCATTCAGCAGTTCTTCTCGACTGCAGCGCCGCATGTATTACGATAGCGCCGTACTTACATAAACAGCGAGGCTGCCATCGCTCACAAGCATACCTCTACAGCGACGAGGCTTTCTTTCAGTGCGCACACCGCAAAGGCGCGACCGATAATGGAGGGATAAAATAGTATTATACACGGTCCACCAGCGCGCAAGTGTCCCCTGGGGAGGCAATAAATCCCGTAATAAGCACTCCGTGCTCGCGAGAGAGCTTTGTGCCGGCGGTGAGAAACTAAAGAAAACTAGATAAAAGGGGATGGGGGTTGGCAAGCGCAATGCGCTCGAGCAGCGGGGTTTCCCTTATCAGCCACGCCGCACGAGCGGTCGATAAAAAGGAAACAAAACAAGAAGAGATGCTTCTCGCGGGCCAACGCGTGGCGTTTACAGGAGCCGCGAAAAAAAGAGCGTTCGCCCGCGCGCTCGCTCACTTGCATTGAGAGAACTCTCGGTGCGCGCGATGTGATGCCGGCGAAAGTGCAGCAGGCGAGCGAAGCGCACGCAAGATGGAGGAGTGGGAGAGACCGCACTCTAGCCGGTGCACTTGCTCCCGCTTGTCATCTCTCGCGAGCGATCACGTGGCAGCTCTTTTCTCTTTTTTGCCTTGACGGCGTAGCGAGAGCGAGGAAGCCCGCTTCCAGTACGTCACCTCGCCCGCTCTAGCCGGCTGCGGAGAGAGTAGTAGAATCCCCGGAGAGCGAGAGAGTGGCCCCGCGCTAGCTGGGGTGCCGCGGTCTTCGCCACAACAGAAGCACGCTGCAACCACTGCAGGTCGGCTGCCGACAGCGGGATCCGCTTGCTCGGAAGGTGCACCGGTCGCTCGTTGCCGCTCTGCCTGTCGAGAGTTTCCATACCTCGTTCGCTTGGCCGTGTGCCGTCGTGGTCGCCTCCCAAGATGATGCTCGTGCGTGCATGTCGACGAAGGCAACCTTCGGCGCTCCACCCTGGCGCTTTCCGATGACCCGAGGCCATTCCTTGATCCCGCTGGTGGAGATACCGTAATCGCCCATCACCGGCGCATCGCCCGACGAGTGCTGGTGCGTCTGCTGCTTCGTGACGGTCGCCGAACGCTCTCGAGCAGCAGAGCTGCGAGGCGTGGGCCTTTTCTCAAGCTTCAGTGCTTCTCGGGAACGTCGCTGTGGCCGGAAAGTTCTGATCGAGGATTTTTCGTTCGACCGCCCCCAGATGATCTGATGTGGTACGTAGCAAGTGTTTCATCTCACGTAGCTTTTTTTCTTCTTTTCTTGTAGCTGTTTCAAAGCGTCCTGTAGTTCATTCTGACCATTTCCCTCCTCATAATTAGTCTAAAGCAACGTTCACCGTAGCCGTGTTAAGGAAAGCGAAGACGACTGCGCACAGCGATCACGAAGGTCTTCAATGTTTTCGCTAAGCGCCCAACAATTCTAAGGTCTATCCCATCATGGGTTATAGCGCTCCTTGCAGAAAACACCGTTAAAATAGTGTCATTTGCCGGCCCCTCAACACGGAGCATATTGTACTGGTCTTGGCTATTTCTCTTGGACACGCTTTTGTTGCTATTTTTTATTTTTATATTTCTCTTCATGTTGTCTTGCTTGCCTTTTTAATTAGTTTTCTCACCCTCACCAGTATATAACACTCAAGCGGAGATCTGTCGAGACACTGTATGACCAAGAAAGTGGTGGTGGGAAGACATGATAAAGTGACACAGTGCTGAAAGGCACGCACACATGACACCGAAGTCCGTGTTTATCATCACGATATCTAAACAGCACGGCGGCGACCTTACCGTAGGTCGGTAAAATAAGCCGATACTCGCTCGTGCTTATCTGCATTCAACGTCATTTCCATTGACTATCAGCGCATGGTCGCGTTCAACCTGGCGTACTCTCCCATTCACCCATTTCCGATCCACTCGCATTCCCACACATTCATTCATTCATTCGCACTCGCCCTATCGTCCACTCAAACTCACGGTGGATCGCTTTAACATGGGCTGACTCTTTTTAAGCACTCACGTCCATTCAAACACTTCGTAATTCACTGTACGCTCCATCAGTCTCATACGTGCCGAGTGAGTGGGGAAATATGAATGAGTCAGCGTACACGTGAGGCGGTACGCCGTCCTTTGTGTGCACTGCACTGGCGGCAACTGTACGCAGCGTAATTTCCGGTGGCGCGTCCCATCCGAGCGTTGTTTCCATGTGTTTGCTGCGCTTTCTAGACAGATACGTATATGGCACGATCGTCCCCTTCGTATCACGCAGCGTCAGTGGTTGTCGCATTACCGGTGCACATCTGTCTGAAAGTGGCCCCGCCGCGGTGGTCTAGTGGCTAAGGTACTCGGCTGCTGATCCGAGGGTCGCGGGATCGAATCCCGGCCGCGGCGGCTGCATTTCGATGGAGGCGAAATGTTGAGGCCCGTGTGCTGTACAATGTGAGTGCACGTTAAAGAATCCCAGGTGGTCGAAATTTCCGGAGCCCTCCACTACGGCGTCTCTCATAATCAGAACTGGTTTTGGGACGTAAAACCCCACAAAACAACAACTGTTCGAAAGTGTGAGGTGCCCATATTGACTCTCAATTTCTCGGGTAGTGTCTTAGCGGCCGGTATGCGAAATTTGGCTTCTGTGAGTCCTCAACGTGTGTACGTGCCACAGCGAAGCGTCTGCTCTTGGCTTGTTTTCAGAGCTCGCGCGCTGATAGCGAAAGTGCACGAGGAAACATTACCTGAAAAAACGTATTCGTGCGGGTTGTCTACAGCGCAATAGTTGAAACTCGAAGCACGCGTCTTTCTCCAAGGCTACTCTTTCCAAAATTATCCTGATCGAGGTTTCCGAAGCTTTTAGCTGAGACTGAAGACGCAAACCCGTAGCTCCTTGGTAAAGAAACTGTCGGGCTTGAAATTGGTGTCGTAATGTTGTGAAGACTGAAAAAGAAATAGAGAGAGAGATAACTGGCATGACAAATCGTGTATTTGTTGCATATTTAAAGTTGTTGCCTTAAGTTATTTTATATTTCCCTGCTGTCTGTCTGTCACTCAATCAATCATTCATTCATTCATTCATCATTCAATCATCATTCAATCATTCAATCAATCAATCAATCAATCCATGTAGTGTATAAGCTCCATGGCACAAGATGTAAAAGTTGGTGCACGTGTTGTAGAGCCGACTGTCAGGTCAACCCCTGCGGAAGCAACAGCTGGCCTCGTAGTTTAGTGAGTCACGTCAGAGACGACAAACTACGTTTTAACGTGGCTTCGAATCCACAATTGCTTGTCCTGCGCTTAACGCCACGCATATCAAGTACCACGCCGTCGGGCGATGTCGTATCCCCTGGGCGACAGTATTCTTTTCAGACGCCAACCGACGCTCGTCAAAAGTCCTCGTGCACTCAAGTTAGGTGAAACTACTGCGGCTGTAAATAACTGTAAAGAAAATTTTACTGTGCGAATCTCGGTTGGGCGGGCGGTGCTCAATGTTATCGCTTATAGTCGTATCTGTAATAGCTGCGCGGTACCGCAGTGTGCGTATACTACACCAAATTCCACTTTCGAGCTCGTCGCCTTCATGAAATGAATAGCGTCCCTTCGATTTTATAGCCGTCAAAACGAGTCGCGCGCAAGAGTCAGTTCTCGTAAAAGCGTCTTTTCGAAAAGCCACGTCCAAGCGCCATGGAGAGTTGGTTCTCGCAATCTGCGCGTGCAGTCAACTGTCGTTTCGCACTGCTGCTGCTGCTGCCGGGCTGAATCCATTGAGCTGATCGCGATCGACTTCCGTCGACAATGATTTCCCGCAATGCGCCGCCAAGCTCACCTCATTGTGTCATGAGCGCTTACGTACTCTGCACCGACGTTGGCGAGACCTTCGTCGCTATATAACTGGGTCGCTGGAAGAAGGGAGAAAAAACGAACTCTGCGGGGAATTCTTTGACGCGAGACCAAAATGGGCTCGAAGTGAGATTAGCGTTTGTGAGGTGTCTGATGTCGGCCTTGATGTAATTCTTGATTTCGAGTGTTATGGAACTGCAGAGGCCTGATATCGACGGCGATGGGAACGATCTCTTTCCCACTTCTTCGTTGGCGTGAAAGATCAGCATCCCGCAATGCGCACGCGCGATCGTGCTCGCATCGTTCATCACATTCACAATTTGCTCATAAATGTATAAAACGCAACTTACTTGCCGTGGCGTTCGCGGTATGCCAGCGAAGAGACTATACTTCGGTTAATGTAATGCAGTTAATGCATTAAGGTTCACCAATGTTTCAATGTCAAGTTCAGTGCAGTGATGGATACTCATATTCAAGAAAAAGAAAGAAAAAAAAAGCACATTTCGTAACAGTAACTGGTAAACAATCGTTATGTTCGGTGCACCATTAATCAAGGTTGTCAACCAACGGAAAATAGCCCGTACAAACACGAAAAGCTTTGCTAATTCTACTCAAGAATTCTACTTTGGAACCACTTACTACTTTCTTCCCTTTAGAATACACTCATTTCTTCCATTTATCTTTACATCTCTTATAATATAACGCGCTTATAGTCACCGGCCTCCTGCATAACATGCTGCACGCCACAGAGCCGTGAATGCGCAGCGTTCAACCGCTTAGTCAGGTAGGCGGAGTGGAGGTTTAATGCGTTAGTTAGCGCTGCTACTACGCAGCATCTGTAACCGGTAAGCCCGGTGGCCGGCCGGTGACCTTCACACCACCACGCATTCGCCACGCCCCATCTACGTGCACTTCTCTGACGCCCCTACAATGCGCGTCCGCGTATTAGTGACGATCATCATCATCATCATCATCATGAAGAAAAAAAAAAAAACTAAGGACACTTTAACGGCTCTGTGGTCTCTTTTCAACAGGAAACGAAAGAAAGATAATCTATTGTTTGGAGCCAGGAGGTGAAACTCTCACTTCTCCCTAAAGTCATGATGAGAGTGGAAGAGAAGTGTCGTTTAGAGTCAACGCTCATTCGAGCAATTTCGTGTTCACTCCCTAGCTCTTTCTTGGTGATTTCATTCAGGGCTCCTGTTCAAACTCAACGCCCTGCGCGCGCGGAAGCTCGACAAACTTCAAGAAAGCAACGCGACGAGAGACGAGACGCGTGGGTGAGCGCCAAGCAGGCAGCGTCGGGGCGGAGCTCCACGCCAAGGTCGCCCCGCTTTTTGACGCTGCTGTACTGCTGCTGCTCGAAGCGCAAAACACGTGCCATCGCGGCCGATACGCGCGGGGCTGCCGCCAGAAATATCGCGACACGCGTGGTGGTGGTGGTTCATATTCGATTGGCGCAGTATTTAGAACGTGGTCTGCAAAGAAAGGGCGTCGGTGGCGACGTTTTGGCGCAGCGTTACCGTTTCGCACTGCTCTTGCGAGGGCGCCGCTGGCGCGTGCGCGAAGCAGTCAAGTACTCTGGCATCTGCCACGTCGCGGTAATGGCGGCGATACGCGATTTTGAAAAGTCATCTTGTTTCTGGTGCCACGTGTCATGTCTGTTTCTCTCCCGTTCTTGTCGGGGCACCAAGCCTTAAGGTGTCGCGGTACTTGGTTTAAAATAGCTCTTGCAAGAGATGAGCTTGGAGGGAAACACTTATCACCGCAGGTCACAACGGTCCTGGTGTCCGCTTCGATTAAATGGTCCATGTAACCTCTATGATGGTTATGATATAAGCTGCGGTGCGAAGCTTCTACAAAATAATAAGCGAGGCCATCTTGTACATACAGAATGACGCGATATCCGCTACCAGCGACTGCACGAATTGATTCTGTGCCCCCCACTCCGGTTTGTTTGCTTTTTCTAGACTTACGTAATGCTACATGGAATCTGCGGTACAAAGAAATTTAGTGGATGCGCTTGAAGCGCATCCCAGCAGCGAAGCTCTTCCGGCTATAACGTTGTATAGAGCGCCATGTTTTGGAGCGCGTGTGGCGACTTACGGTACGTACAGCAGCAAACGCTGACAGCGGCGTGTATGTTATCAAGGGCTGAGCCCGGTTAGCTACCCCGCACTAGGAAAGGGCAGGAATAGAGCGAGAGAATCGAAGAATCGGAAGCCCCCTGCCGCCGACCTGTATTGCAAAGTACCGTGGATTGTGGAGCCGTTTGTGACGTCATCCCGGCGCTATTTCTGCTGTTGTTAGCGGAACTGAAGCAATTCGAAAAAGCAAGCCGCGGCCCTCCGCACCCGCGTGCGCGATGCAAATATCCACGTCGACGATGACAAATACGCCACGTATGCGAGAACAGTATACTTGAGAGCGTTCAACACATCGTGTCGCAATGGTTGCTTTCGTATAGTTTGAAAAATATAGGGGTGCGGAAACGCAGAAACGAAGAGAAACATAAACGAAAGACAAAGTGTAGTCGGCAGATGCAAGATAAACACAGAGAGCGCGGAAGACTCCCCGTGACACTCTCTGGACGGGACGAACGGAAATTCCCTACTTGTATATGGAAACATCAACAATAGAAATATGCCGCGGGAACGTGTTATTCGCTGCGTCGTCGAGTGGCGCAGCCGCGGCCTCGGAGTTGGAAAAATATCACATTTCGCAAGCAATACGAACTCAGCTGTGATGCGGGGGTCGGTTGTTGGAAGAGGAGAGAAGCAAACATTCATATGGGAAAAATGGGAAGGAGGCAGTGTGTGTGTGTGTGTGTGTGTGTGTGTGTGTGTGTGTGTGTGTGTGTGTGTGTGTGTGTGTGTGTGTGTGTGTGTGTGTGTGTGTGTGTCACCAATGCCGGCCCGGATTTAGAGATAGACGAAAAAAGGAATGGCCGAAAGAAAGCAGGTGCCGTCCGTACTCTTGTCTCGATACGTCTGTGCAGTGCAGCGGAAGTCTACGGTTTGCATCTACCGAGCAGGAACTGCAGCGCTAAGGGAAGAACACGATGCTTTCTTGTGCACAGTAATCTCGCAAGAATTGAGCACGATATTACGAGTGCACTGTAGGGGCCGTTTCTTTTTCTTTTACTGGTCTGTGGTCGACTCCCGTTCCTGAATGGCTGCCACAGCTTTAAGCCTTGACTGTACTGCACGGCGTTGGCAAAACTTAGTATAGATGGCGTGCTTTCTAAGGTTCCCAGGCAGCCCTTCCAGAATAGGAGTTTCCCCGCACCACCGCGTTCTGGTCACGCGAAACGAAATCCAGCGCAGGATAAATGCAACTCCCATCGGCTCCTCGCGGTTCATTTCGAGGGTGCATGGATCATAAGCTTACGTAAGAGAGTGCATATGCGCACAGAGAGAATGAAAAAAATAGGCTGCGAACGTACAAGGGAAGTAGAGTGAGATGATGTGTGCCAAGAAATGAAAGAAGGACACGCCGTATAGGATAAAACAAAGGCGAGCTAGAGATGGTGATCACATATATCGCACATTTTCGCGCTTCGCTTAGGGCGCGCGGAATCAGTTCCGCCGCGGGTCATTTCCTGCCCTGAGCGCGATCCCCTTTTGCGCACAATGGCGCATTACCGGCAGAACGAAAAAGCACCACGGCCGCTTTTGCGGCGGCATGGAAAGAACACGACAGCGGCCGAGCGAGAAATTCAGCGTTTGAGAAACAGACAGACAGCAGCGAGATCAGAAGCAGCTGCTTCTGCGAGTGTTATCAGCGGGAGACAGCGTCTGAATAAGCGGAAGTAGTCACGACAGTGCCGTTGTGCGGGGCCAGGTGACAAAATGCCTTGCGAACAACACTTTTCAAGCGAACTGTAGGATATAATGTGCTTTTGTGTACATACGAAGAAGAAGATGATGGTGAGGATCATCATTATAATCATAACGATCATCACTAACCTAGCATGTCTACTGCAGGACCAAGGCCTCTCCCAACGATCTCGACTATGCTGCAAGTGGTCGAAATTTCCGAGCCCTCAACTACGGCGTCTCTCATAATCAGATCGTGGTTTTGGGACGTTAAACCCCAGAAATCAATCAACGATCTCCGCTATGACCTGTCCTGCGCGCGCTGGTTCCATTTGGTGCCTGCCTTTTTTTTTTTTAATTTCATCTCCCCATCTCACTCATTGCCGTCCACTGCCGCGCTAGTGACCCTAATATCCCTTTTTTCCAGCTCTTTCTCCCTGTCCTTCACTGTTGCGCGACTGCTCTTTTTGGTATCAGCTACTCGAGCTGGAGAGTTAACTGCATACCAGTACTAGAAGCTTTCCTTTTCCTTCTCTCCTTCAATGCATATTTCCATAAATTAACAGTCACTTCCTTTCCTAACCATAAACTTAACATCTCTGAAAGAACTCTCCCCCTAACGGAGCATTTGGACAAGATGCACAAGGGCCTACGCCACAACCATGCCTCATCTGCCCAGAACAGGAACTGGCCTCCCTGGTGCAACACTATGGCCAACACCTCCCAAGTGACCGAACCATCCGAATCCTGGACCTCCGACGGTGACTTCAACGGAGCTTCTAAACGCGGATGCGACCACGAGGGGATAGGAAC
Source organism: Hyalomma asiaticum (assembly GCA_013339685.2). Lineage (NCBI taxonomy): Eukaryota > Metazoa > Arthropoda > Arachnida > Ixodida > Ixodidae > Hyalomma > Hyalomma asiaticum. Next base: position 54,739,577 of record CM023483.1, on the reverse strand, counting down.
AAAAGACTCGGAAAGCTTCTGGACTCGGACAGATAGGCGTTACATTAAGAGATAGAAAAAAAGCCGAGTGGGTCAGAGAAGAGATGGGAGTCGCCGACATAATAACCGACGCTAAGAAGAAAAAATGGACATGGGCAGGCCACGTGATGCGAAGGATAGATAACCGATGGACAGTCAGAACGACGGAATGGATACCAAGAGAGGGCAAGCGTAGCCGCGGGCGACAGAGAGTAAGATGGGGGGACGAAATCAAGAAATTCGCAGGCGTCAAATGGAATCAGCTCGCGCAGGACAGGCAAGAATGGAGAGGATTGGGAGAGGCCTTCGTCCTGCAGTGGACATAAGATAGGCTGATGATGATGATGATGATGATGATGATGATGATGACTGCTATTACTACTACAACAACCACTCCTCCTCCTCCCCGTCCTTTCTGCGTTTCAGTGCTAAAGGAGGATTATGGTGTTAGTGGAAAAAACGATAGTAAACATGGTTTACGGGAAATACAGGCGGCTCTGGCACAAAATACATGTTATAATTAGAACAACTATGTATTTATGCCAGAGCTAACTAATATAAGTACAGGCCGGGAAGCAACTATAGAGTGCATAGAAGTGCCAAAACTTGATTTGATGTAGCAGGTTTTCTGTGGCGGCTTCGTTTGAAAGGCTAAGCCTCTAGGTGCATGAAAATCATTATAGCGGTATTTCGGGATCTCGAAAGTGCCGGATTATACCGTATAGCATATACTTAGCGCAAGGCCGCGTTATAGATGCATTATTATTATTATTATTATTATTATTATTATTATTATTATTATTATTATTATTATTATTATTACGTGGTATAAATGAACGGAGGATGAGTCGTCTCTCTCCGTTTTTACGGCTACGGCGTCCCCTTTTCTCCTGGTTATTGTTGTTTATAGAGATTAAAAGAAAGAAGAGAGGGAAAGATGCTTGCTTTGAAGTTCTTACGAAGTCCGCAAATGCCTGGGGCGACGGAGTGTGACTGCGCGTGTTGTGGATGGATGGATGCTATGAGCTTCCCCTTTGTAACGGGGCGGTGACATGTGCGCCACCAGGCTCGTAAGAAGATTTAAGAACTTTTTTTTTTCCTCTTTTAATTTTCCTCATGCCTTTTAAATTTACTTCAATCAAATCGATCATGCCATATCAAAAACGGAATTTCATATCCCAGTTCCCTGCCCCTTATGGCAGAAATTCCATATTTTTCCCTATAATTATTTTTGTCCGTTCTCTCTAGTTTTCTGCCACCAGTATTCTAACCGTCTCTTACTTATTTCAATCGCGGCTATGTTCAGCTTCCCGTTGTTCGCCCTAAAACCCAAGGCTTCATGTAGGGTGGTGCCCAAACGTACACCTGGGTGGATATTTCCGCATTCAATCAGAACATGCTCTGTCGTTTCCCTATCTTCCTCACAGCATGTGCATTTTTCTTCTTCTTTACTGAATTTCGCTTTATAAACACGCGTTCTAAGGCAGCCCGATCTCGCTTCAAACAATAAAGCGCTTCCTCTTGAATTATCATAAAATGCCTCCCTCTTTATTTCGTTTTTGCCCTCTCGGTAGTTATTCAGAGTCGGTTTTTTTTCCATCGCTGTCCTCCAGTAAATCTTCTCCGCCTCTCTGACTTTTCCCTTTACGCTCTTTGTTGTCAGTTCTCTTAGAGCCGTATATTTACTGGTGAGCCTCCTAGTTCTCTTTCTCCACTGCGTGTCAACGCTCTTTCTATATAAATAGCGGAACACCTTCACTGCCCACCTAACCTCTTTCATATTCCTTAGCCTTTCTTCAAACCTTATTTTGCTCTGCGCTTCCCTTGCCTCAAAACTCGCCCATCCCATATCGCCCTTTACAGCCTCGTTTGTAGTTTTCCCGTGAGCACCCAACGCGAGGCGTCCCACAGTTCTTTGATTCACATCCATTCCCGATTGTATCTCTGGCCTCATGCACACCACTGAGTTCCCAGTTGTGCCGCTGTGCGCAACACGCCCTCTCTGATTGTCTGGATTAATTACAAGGTTGTCCTCAACTGGTTAGTAACCTCCTTCTCTCCGATTTTCTCCCTTCCTTCCTTCTGCCCAATCAGTACATCTGGTATGCCATAGTAATGGCGAGTAAAAAAGAGGACGCCGGAAGACAAGCGCGAACTATTTCGCTCCTTCCACGGCGCGAGGGACGTTTTTTGCAGTCAGGTACGCTCCTTCTTGGCATCGCTTACGAGGATCGGTCCTATAATGCATGGTATGCTGTTGATCACGCCCAGCGCGATGTCACTAGCAGGCGAGTGTATATACATATATAGAGAGAAACAAGTTGGTGATGAGCGATTGCTCATAGCCGGCCGCTGATGCGTCACAAGCCGCCAGTGGACGTGCGCTGCAGGCTGATTTTGTTGGTACAGCTTGCTCGGGGCGGGGTTAGGTCAAGGCGGAAGGCTCGTTGCGCCTGCGATAATGGATGACACGACGGTCGGAAGATCTGCTTGCGGAGAGAAAGGGCTCGGGAGCGGACGGAATGGAGAGAAAGAAGATGTGGTATCCATAAGAAGTGAAAATATGATTCATGATTGTGTTGACGCACTGAAAATCAACGTGTACCAGGCGTTTCAGTTTAGTAACCGCACGGACTCTTAGAAAAGGGCAAGCGTGACAGAAGGCAGCATAAGGTTAGGGAGACAGGTGAGTTCAAGAAGTTTGCGGGGATGGAGCGACTACTCAGTTGGCGTAGGACTAGGTTAATACGAGAAATATGGGAAAGGCCTTTGCCCATGCAGTGCGCGTGAACAGGTTGATGATAATAAGGGGCGTGACGTTCGTCGTCTGCTTCCAGTGTCCCGGATTAAGTTTTGGTGCTGCGATGACATACTGCGTAGCGCGTACACGTCGATGCTATAAGACGTGAAAATTTATGGTTGCCACATTTGTAACTGGAGGGGAGGAAGTTGGTGGCGAAATTCTCGTTTGCTTGTTTTGAGAATTTTGAAGTATAGCTGCAAGAAACTCTCGTCACTACGGATTCTTCCGTAGTTTTGATCGCGTCAGCTCGCTCTTGCTGCATGGTTCGGACTAGTTGAGGAGCCAATTTTGACTGGTATGGGGAGAGACTGAAGTGTATGAATAGGCGATGGGACGGAACAACGTTGTCAATAATATAAGGCATGTAAAAAAATGGAAGGAAGGAGAACCGAGGTGTTTCTTGGTTGGATGCCGGGGAATAAGATCCGTCCTGGCCTGTTACTTTCAAATTAGAGCAATTTCTTACGCTGTACGTCGTTGGACTTCCTTTAAACGAAGCAGACGACGCTAGTGTCTAACAAGCGGTTAATCGGAACTGGGCTAGGCTATGAGGTAAGGCTGAGTGCTTCGTTTCGCAGCGTGCACGATAACATAGGTAAAACCCGCGCGTTCGAGCTAAGAATACGCAGCGCTCGCAACGAAATTGGGCTCTTGTACTGAGCTATATAGAGAAAAAAAAAGTTAACGAATGTCCGAATCCTCTGGGAGTCGCGGAAGATCTATTGTGTAGGGATAGATGGTTGCCACGAGCCATTGTCATCCGGTTTCGTGACGATCTTTGTTTGTTGTTTTTATCTGCCACAATAATGGTGGGGGCAGCAGTAGGGAGGGGGAGGGGGGGGGGTACCGAAGGCAAGGTCTAGGGGGGCCCCCGTCGGGGCATCGCAGTCAAGTCAGGAAAAGCCAGCGCAGGCTTTTGGCCTTTGTCTCTGCGATGCGGCCGCCGACCACTCCGCCGCTCTTTTATCCTCCTCTCAAAATGCCACCGCTGCAACAGCGCAGTGCCAGCGAGCAGGAAATCTGGTCTTCGGCTCGCGTTTTATAGTACACTTGGTCGCGCAGAGGAGCTTACAGCAGCACGGACCGCTGTCGTCCGCTTTTCGTACAACGCCTTTTGTTCTCGGGGGTTGGCATTGTGCTCTGAGGTCGGATGGTGGTGAGAGGAGCGGAGGGTAGCGCTTTAATCCTTGCATTGCGATTATGTTTACAACGATGCCTATAGCGGTGAACGATGCCTGGATCCCCCTCTGGACGGCTGCAAAAGTGATGTGACTGTACTAGACCGGCGAAAATGCGTGCACCAGGGAATGCGCTTGGGAGACGGACTGGTCGGTGTTCCATCGCTAGCAAGGTTTTAGTTTGAAGGACGGGCACGTACGATAACTGCTGCCTGTGTCCGTCTTTTCGTCCCTGTCTCCCCCTTCTTCATCTTTCTTTCGCGCTTCATATCTGCTAGAAACAGCGGCTGTGCCCACCCGTAAGCAAAACAGTGCGTGCACAGACCGAGATGTGCTGTCGAAAAAGGGCAACTTGTTTAAGCTCTCCCTCTTTTGGCATTACAGAATCGGTAGAAGACTTTACCTTTCTGTAGAACAAACGAATAGCGGAGTTTTTGTCGAGATATCTATTCCACTAGGGCTTTGTTGCTGTAGTATTCGAACAGCGAAGTTCTCGCTTTTTTTTTTTTTTGTTAGCTCATGGCAGAGGGATTCAGAGAGGGCGTCAGTAGCTTCGCGCATTTTTTTTTTTTTTTATGGCTTTCTAGAAGCATAGCGGTTATAACTTGGTATGATGGAACTGCGCTTGAAAGGCATTTCTTCCACGTCTACATAGTCTATAAAGAGGCGAAGCGAAAAGAAAAGAAAAGGGAGCAATTTATCAGCGCTGGAGGAAAGACAAAGAAATACGACCTTTCTTTCTGCTATTCCTAAAAATGACGGCGTAAGTAAAAGCAGAGTGAAAGCCCCGTCGCCGAATGAAATACGGGCTCCTTAAGACAGCCATGCTTGCTTCGTCTCTTGCATGCAGGCAGTTCCTGTCACTCCGTGCAGCTGTGCCGCTTTCGTCTTTACGTTTTTATTTATTTCCTTTATTTCTTGCGCCGGCCTTTCACAGACTGGCTCGCAAAGGTCGTCGGTTCGCCTCCATCGCGCAAGCCCGACCGTCAAGCTGCCAGACACTTCCACGAGCCCGTCTATCTTGCCGTTGGGCGTGACCCCCATATGTCAGTGAATGACAGGCGACATTTTACGTCCCTGCATAACTATAACGCTGAAGAGGGATCTTTCGTTGGCCAACCTTGTCACATTTTCCTCCTTTTTTTTTTTCCTTTATGTCCTCGCAATGCCTCCAGCTCACTTTGTCGCAGATGTGGACGTTTATGCACAGCATGCATGACTCATGCGGTTTGCTTGTGAAACAATTCTGCCTGGCTACATGGTAGCGAAGGTTAAGCAGACGGAAATAAACTGGTTTTTTGTTTCCTATGTGTATGCGTTTACTACGATCCTAATAGAAGGTACGCACCTTCCGAGCTCTACATTCGCCATTTCCGACCGCCAGAGGAAAACATAGCAGCGACTCGGCCATTTCGAAGCGCGTTAGTGTGTTTTCGGCTGTCAGGTATTAGTATACAATCGCAATGAGATGGCGCTTCCGTGCTCCGGAAACGCAGAGCCGATGTTTTGACGGGCCGTACCGTGTAAATTACTTCTGGGCGGCTACAGTAGAGAAACGTTGAGCCACGGGTTCGAAACTCCGTGTCCGTTTTCCCCTCGCGGACTCACGCTCACCGTCGGCTGAAGAGCCAAGAGGGGAAAACAAGTCCGAAGCCGGAAGCAAAACAAGTCCAAGTTGCTTGTACACTGCTGGAACGAAACTTGTTGTGGCCGCGTTGTTTAGACGGCCTTCTTCCGCCATCTTGTTCATTTCTTCACTGCTCCCCTATGTGTCAGTGTTTCTGTCTTCGCGGTGCTTGTTGTCGCTGCTCGGGGGCCGATTGGTATCGCGTCACTTCTTCCCGCGCGCCAAAACCTTTCATTTGGAGACACGGCCCCGCCGAGGCGCGTCCTTTTCTCGCCTTGACGATTTTTCGTCCTTTTTCTTTCGCGCGTTTATACTTCCGCCGGCTTCTTCTGCGTCGTGTGTGTTCGTTCGTGTTTCCGTTCTTCCCGAATTACGAAGTATATACTCCCGCAGCTTCGTCCTAACAAGGTTTCCTGTACTCCCAAACAGTCTTTCCCTTTCAGTCCTCTTTCTTTCTTTTCTTTATTTGCGACATTGCGAGAACACCGCTTTTCTTCGTCTCCTCTGTGCCAGAGCTTCGCGAACGGCTTCGTCGCTGTGCGCTGCCTGGGATCCACCATGCATCCTTTATAAGGGAAACAGGAGTGGCGAAAAAGACGCGGGGGTGGGCAGGTCCTTCTTTTTTTTTTTTGTTTTGAGCCTATAGCTCTTGCAAAGCAGAGAGTGTTAACACCGTTGGTATAACGGTGCCATCCTTCCCGCGTTCCGGTGTGTTGTGTGCGTGTTGCGGAAGTATACTATAGGTATTACACGGTGATCAAAGGTGTATGTCGTTGAGCGATTGATGCCTCAGGTTGCAGGGCAAGAGAGAGAATAAACTTTATTGCGGATGAGAAAAGATATGGAGGCTTTCAGGTAGGGCGGACTGCGCTATGTGGTCGTGAGCACGCATCTCAAGATTGTCAGCACTGTCCATATATATCAGGCAATAGTTTGTATCGTTAAATGCTGCACGTATGGGCTACGCAACCTTACGAATGAACTATGATGTATGTACATGGTGGAGGAGGCATTGAACGTGTAAGATTGGTCGTTCGTGGCGAAGCTAAATGCTCTTGATGGTGAAACGCGGAAAGTTGACGTGTTGCGAATGGCAGGAACTGTATATCGAAGCATCATTAACATAGGTCTGGCTATTGTCGTTTAGCCGAGTCTGTACAGAAAAGTTCGCAAAGGAGTTCCTATGTCATGCCTGAGTTTGTGTTTGACATGGACGCTTTCGTACAGTTAAGAGACGTACAACACTATATATACAATCGATTCCTGTGCGTGAAAATGGCCGTCCAAAGAAGTTAAATGTTTCCGAACTGCAGGTAAAAGAGGAGTGCTTCGTTCGACGTTCCGCAAAAAGGCGATGACCGTAAGGGAACTTTGAATTGGCGTATATGGCCCTAACTGACAAATACGCCGATAGTCGGAAGATATGGGAATGCTGAAGGCCGGACGCTTCTTAAACTCGCCGACCTCTGTGGACCCCCTTGATAACCCTGCTAAAGCTCATTTTCACGTGTCTATACGCGCTGGCGGAAGAAAGCATTACGCACGCGCACGTCAACTGCAGAAGTACCACCTAGCGCGCTCCTTTGCATTTTCTCCCGCACTGCCTCCCTGGTGCGGCTTGCGGGCAGCCCCCAGTGTTATAAGAGCGCTTAGCGAAGCGCGAAGCCAGAGGTCGGGGTTAATGTCGACGGGACGCTCTGCGGGGCAGCTGCCTGCGACGAGTTAGATGGGCACACCGACACTTCACGCGCGCCTTGGCGAGGCCACTTTAACACCACCAACCCGGGGACGCTCTCACCGTCGTCCCTGCAGTTACGCCTCAAGTGCGCTTGCGGGCAACTCCTTCGGAGGCACGCACACCGTTGTGTAAAGGGCCTCGCGCATTGTCTTCCCCTCGCATCCCTGACCGCCGCATGCGCTCTTGAAGCCACTCTGCTCGGGCGCGTGTGCGGGCGGCACTCGTTAGAGCTTGCGCTGTCGTGGCCGGGAATTTTGTCGCCTGCGGCCCCCCTGCGCGTTGCGACAAGAGGAAAGACGCCGCTAACTGCTTCGTGTTTCACCCGAGAGCGCAAAGCGCCGGATGGGATTCATTTTATTCTTCATTTCTGGCCTCTAATGGCGCCGCAACGCTTGCCTTCAGATGAAGCAATGGCCCGAGAAGGAGTCGTCCTCTTCTTTTCATCGCTGTGTTCCTCCTTATTTACTGCCTCCCTTTGGACGCCACAGCTAGGAGAGAGCGAACGGCTTAACGAAAGAAGCTGCCAAGCTGGCCCCTCTCTCTTCTCTAATCTGTCGTCTCTAATGTGTCCTCTCACCTGCTCCAAAGAAGGTAACCACTGCCTCGCGCGTGTGGATTTATCAAGACGCGAAGGCGTGGGCCATTGGCCGAAAGGCGCGGATAAATGGGCCTCTGTGTGCTACCGTGTAGCGGGCGCACATCGCGAAGACCGCGGATACGTTTCGCAAGAAGATGGAAGCCGAGGTTTCCTCGCCGCTCGACGAGAAAAGCGCGACGGGGTGTTGAAATCGTGGCGCAAAAGTGCAACGCACAGGTCCGAGCCCGGACTGATGAAGAAGTCAGCGATAACACGGAGATAGAGGAGGATGCAGAGATGCTCGCCTCGCGCTTGTACGACTGCACGTGCTGGAAAATAAATACGGCGACTCATCCATCACGATTTGGAGAAGATCGGGGCTCGCTCGCCGTGGAGATTTACGGAGCCTTGCGCAGGGCTAATCCTCTTAGGCCTCTCTCTCCGGAGGGAGCGCGCAGTCGAGATGGTCTCTTGTGGTCGCTCGCCCAGCCGCGGTGCCGATCTCGTGTTCGATGGACTCCGGCTCCAAGAAGAGGAGAGCAGGGAGGGTTTACCAACCTTCCGCGCCGACCACAGATTCGATTGCGGCTTTTCCCGGAGCTCGTGTATGTGCAAGTTGTTGCGCAGCGTGGGCTTGTCTCTGGGGCGCGCGGCGCATACCGGCGGCCTCAGTGCCGACTCGCTCCGGCAAGGCTTAATGGCTGCAGCGGCCGCTCCGCCGGGGGTCACTGCACCCAGGCCTCCTTGCGCTTTGGCGCCGCGTTCCCGTGGAACGGTCTTCGACGATAGGCCGCCGCTGTCGCGCGAGCCGCTCTCATCTCGACAAATTGGTTCTCGCCATTTTCTGAAAAAAAGAAATATAAAGAAACCTTTGGTGAGGAATGTCAGGAAAGAAAGGGGAGGTGTTGTCGAAGTGTGTGTGTGTGTGTGTGTGTGTGTGTGTGTGTGTGTGTGTGTGTGTGTGTGTGTGTGTGTGTGTGTCGCAGGAGAGCGAGCACATAGCGATATGTTATTTCTCGGTTGATCTTGCGTGCTCCCCGCCGTTTGGCTGCGTGACGAGGAGAGTGAAGGAAAACAAGAAAGCAAAAATTTCCACGAACAATGGAGTATACTGCGTTTCTTGGTCAAATGTGGGATCGCTGAGCACGCACGTGGCTCGTGTATATACTTACGTCCTTCTGAACTCGCAAGTGCACGGGTTGTGCATACCGTCGTCAAGCTCGAGTGCGCATGAACTTGAGTAAACCGTTCGCACGAAAATAAATAAATAAAGGGAAGCAATAAACGGTGTATCTGTGAGTGTAGAACAGTGCTGCCCCCGTTTATGCCGCGTGTTTTCTTGTGCCTCGGTGGCGCGCACATATGTTCCTCTTCTTAACATGGTATAGGGGATATTCAAAACGTAAAGCGTCATCTGTCGACATCCTCGAAGCAGAAAACTGCGGCGTTTTCGTGTCCCGAAAGCACGCTCAACCACTGACTCTCAGAGACTCTCCTAATGCTATCGCTAGCAGACGATTCCGCGACTGTGCTCCGAATAACATTGTGGACGTGCCCAGTGTTGCCAGAGCAAAATGCATTAGGAATATCCCGTATTGCGAGTGGCGTTTTAGGCGCTTTTACGGATTAGCAGCATCTGTGTTTCCGATACGCCTCCACGGGAATTCTGGCAAGGATGCCTCGCACCTTCTACTCGTACTTTCGCATGGTCTTGGACTTCTGGGGCCGAACTGACAATCTTGCAGCGCGGTCGCATTTTCGATGGAGGCGAAAATGCCAGAGGCCCGTGTACTGTGCGTTGTCAGTGCACGTTAAAGAACCCCAGGTGGTCTAAATTTCCGGAGCCCTCCACTACGGCCTTTCTCTCTCCCATCTCTTTCACCCCCTTTTCCCCGCCCCCACGGACGCTTAGCCGTGCTCCCTACATGGGCTGCAGAAATTAGCGTCCTTTCCTAACCGAACCACAGTCATCATCATCACCATCATCATGTGTATATTAGACTAATGCCGGCATTTCTTCGTCTCCGTCGACAGAGCAGTCTACGGAACACACTTCGACGAATCGAAGCGAAAATTAATATGGCTACCTCCATTGGAATTATGCGGGCAAAACAGACCTTGGTATTTGTCTCTATAGAGAAAAGCACAGGTGTCAAAACCACACGATACGTGAACAATGCGAAGCACGTAGCGTTTCCCGTGGCAGTTTCTTAGTAAACGTTGCAGTTGCATGAGCTGCTATTGTTCTTCGCAGTAATTTAATCCGACACATCAGAAGACGACATCGGGTACTTCATGCGGGCTCAATTCTCTGGTGTGAAATCTATCACGTCAAAAACGATTCAAAGCTGGGCGAGTTGGTGTGAACTCATAATGGATGCTCACTTCAGCGTACACAAAAGAGACACGGACGCATGTTTGTATTCTTCCCTGCCTCTGTGTCTCTTTTGTGTGCGCTGAAGTGAGCATCCATTATGCTGTCACGTCACGCTGATGATCATTTGGTCATTGTCTATCGTTCCATATAGTGTAGTGCGCAATAATTCATTCAATAATTCATATATATATATATATATATATATATATATATATATATATATATATATATATATATATATATATATATATATATATATATACAGAGAAAGCTCTGTACATTTGAAAAAGAAATCATATTGGTTCAGTGTGATACCCCGACCAAAGCTTTTCTAGGGCTGTCGCTGTGCTTGTGTGGTGACCTAATCAGGACGATGGCCACTTCATCGACAACACGATGAGTATAGGACTGTGGAGACGGCAGCTCAGCCCAAAATGTGAGGCCCCTCCGTCTTTCCTTCCACCGTTTTGCGCTTTCGGAGTTCGCAGATGCACAAACGGAAGTCGACGCGCTCTTGACGTCCTGGCGAATATCGCATCTGAGGGAACTTTTTATTTTGTCTTTCTTTTTTATTTTTTCATTTGACACGATGGTGTTGCGCTTATAAATACATTACAGCGACCGACACGGGTGACACCGAAGGAAACAAGAAACTGAGGACGAGGCGCTGCGTGTTGCATTTGCGCAGGCCATATATATATATAAATCAACATCAGCTTTCTTTCCGCAACCGCCCGACACCCTTGACAGCTGCCCAAAATAAATTCGTTGCTTTCCCAAGCAAGCTCATCTGTTGGCACACCCGGCCTGTTGAATTTCCGTAGAGCGCCAGTGAGGTTGGCATATCCCTATCCCCCCCCCCCCCTGTCGTGTATCTCCTGCGCGACTCGAGCGGAGCGCGTGCGTGACGTCACGCATGGGATCAGCTCAAAGAGGCAGCCGTCTTGGCATGTTTCTTTGAGTGCGCGTACGATTTCACTTTCTGCAGCGCTTCTCGCGCAAATAGCTTAGCCTACTGGCAAAGGGACCCACTCCTCTTACCTCTAGGTGGTGTTGCTCTAAACCGCCACCTGCGCGGACATAATTAATTAATTAACCCACATTACTAGTTTACACTCTAGGACAGGAGTTGCTGTATTGGGCACGAATAGAGTTGTTATTAAAAGTAATAAAAGGGATGCCTTTTTTATGAAGTACGAAAACAAAATATTTTCGAAGACCGAAATTAAATGAACAGGCAAAATGGTATCTTACCATGCACGCATCAGCGCAACTCAACAGAGTACAAGTGAGCAACTGTTATTTCAACACTTGCAAGTGGGATTAAGTACAATCGAAATATTGTTCGGAGGTCACGGTCTTGTATAGTCCACATGGAATCGACGGGCGCCTCCATTCCGTTGTCCGCACACTGGTTTACCCTTGGTACCCGTGAAGAGTCTCACGGTCAAGTGCTCGGGGAATGCGAAGCCGCGTGGGAGGATGTATAGTGCACGCGTTTGAGCCCTGTGGAAGCGGAAGCGATATTGGCCTCTTCGGAATTGTTCATGAGGAGGCAGGCGATAGTGACGTCGTCCGTGACACAGGTCAGGCACTCTATATATGGCCAGTGGTGCTGATGTCTGTACAGCACCGCCGATGGCTGTGGGACTTATCAACAGAAAGTCCGTTGATTGAAGTGCCCTTACGAGATACGTGTCCCGTGCGTTACAATAATGTGTTATTGTTACTGCATAGTATAACATGCCACCCATGGTAACTTATATATGGCGTTGCCCTTTTGAAGTCGCGGGTTCGATTGCGGATGCGCGAGTTTCATTCACAAAGAGCCTTAATATACAGAAACGAATGTATATATGTTTTAGAGCCGCAGGTGATCAAAAATAATCCAGAGTCCTTCACTACGGCAAGTCTCACTCTCATATCGTGGTCGTGGTACGCGAAACCAAAGCTGAATGCTCTTAGTATCTGTCCGGTATAGCGAATTAGGCATGCGACGTCGGGCGCTCTCCCGTTCGGTTCTGTTTTTTTTTTTTTTATTCACGTTCTTTTTTTCTTCTTCTTCGTGTGAAGCCTTCTTTTCCCATCTTCTCGGCCTCCTCTCTATCGCTTGATACTGAGCCACAAAGTTGAATTCAGTTACTTTTTCACATGTACACACAAGTAGTCCTTAGACGGAGACACAGACAACGAGTACGGAGGCAGGTACGCGGGCTACGGAACCACATAAACTACCACATCCTTTAACAGCCATCTTTGATATGAGCAGTATATCCACACACACCCCGTCGTCCGACACAGCAGGCGAGTGAGCAGAGATTCGAAATGCTTTTCTGAAAGCAGTAGTCTGAATAGTGCAATCTAAAAGAAATTTGAGCGTAAACGAAACATCAGCGCACGCGAACTCTTTTTTTAGTATTGTTAGGATGCACATCTCTAGATTGCTGCATCCATATTGTGGGAAGCTGACTTGTTCTGCGCTCGGTATACGGGCGCGTGCTACGTGATTGAACACGTTGCTGTGCCGGTGACGTTTCTAGGGGAAAAAAAATAAAAAGTCAGCTGGAATATTATAGACCGTTCTTGTTTTCAAGCTTGTCAATCAAGCTTGTTTGCCCAAAAGAACGCTCGACGCCTTGTCAACATTGATTGATTTGTGGGGTTTAACGTCCCAAAACCAGCTCTGATTATGAGAGACGCCGTAGTGGAGGTCTCCGGAAATTTCGACCACCTGTGGTTCTTTAACGTGCACTGACATCGCACAGCACACGGGCCTCAACATTTCGCCTCCATCGGCCTTGTCAACATTCATGAAAGCATGCACTGGCTTGGGAACTGCAAAAAAGTCATGATTTCAGATTTTAAAATATTTTCGCTTATTTTTGCCATATTCTTTAATGTATAGGTTGCCCTTCGGCATAATGAAATTGCTCGTGGACCCCGATCACATGATGTGGCCCGCGAGTTCACTTGAGTGAGGGAACAACGACATCTTGCTTAGGCTGCGCCGCCCGTTACCATCTGCGTGAGCGTCTTCGACGTCATTACGGCACTCGTGTCACTTATTAAACTTCATATCGCACTTCATACGCATTTGCACGGTTTTAAGTCTATCCGAATGCAGGCCGACCTGTACCTCTCAAAATCGCAAGTCAAAAGAAAAAGCTGACTGGAGGTACACGTTTCGGTTTCGATTGTGAGTCGACACTTCAACTTTAGATTTCAAATTTAAACGAAATACTTACAATCCTCGATTTCTGGTGTTTAAGGTCCCAAAACCACGATATGATCGCGAAGGGCGCGGTAGTGGAAGGATCCGGAAATTTCGACCACCCGGGGCTGTGCTCTGGCATCGCACAGTGCACGGTCCTCAACATTTATTTCCCCTTCGTCGAAATGCAGCCCCCGCCGGGACAGACTTCACAATCGTGTAAGTACTAACTACTAAAGAAACGTTGTGTTCAACTATGCAAACAATGCTCCATTATAGGATATCACTCACTCTTTTGTTCTTCAAATAAAATGCGGCGTTCTTGTTAACATCAAACTAACCGACGAGTTTAAGAGGCCGGGGTCTGAATTCACAACGCTTTTGTATCGCAACGCCTTTGTATTGTGTCACCGTCGTGGCTGACAAGATGTCCTGCATCGGGATTGGCGGGGATTTTCTCTTGTGTCTACGAATAACCTTAGCGTAAGAATTTTTTCTGGATACGAATTGTTCGAATAAATACACATAAATCCGAGACTCGCGCGGCGATTATACATGTAGATCTAGAAGAAAAGCTGCACAGATATCTACAGGCAACGGAAGGAAATCATGACATAGAAGGTGAAAGGACAGAAGGTTGAGCGAGTTGGTAAGCATCCATAGTCAAAAGAAGAGGCGTGCAAGACACGGACACAAGGGGAGAAGTGAACAACACGGCGTTCGCGTTGTTCACTTCTCCCCTTGTGTCCGTGTCTTGCACACCTCTTCTTTTGACTATAGAAGGTGACATGGCTGCGAATAACGCAAAGTTGCCGTGTTATTCAAATGCCGTGACGTGTGCCATTCGTTGGCTCGTTTGTTGGCTTTCTTGTTTTCTAAACATATACATCGTGCTCACTATGAGGGATTGGCGGAGAGTGGGATCGAGTAAAAAAAATATGAACAGATAATTTGCGAGTGGATGGAAATCAACACTAAATGTAATCGTACCGCCCGCTCACCGCAGAGGTGTCGAATTTATTTATTTATTTATTTATTTATTTATTTATTTATTTATTGCGCATCAGAAAACGAACTAAGCAAGTGCAGAAATGTGGGAAGAAAAAAAAAAAAGAGGGCTTCTGTCGCTAACATCTACATCTACGCAGAGTAGTTGGCTGTTGGTTATATATATAGTTCGACGTGTCCCGCAAAGGAGAACGCAACGAAGCTACGAAGCAACGAAACACGGCAGAGCAACCTGCCTCCTGATCATGCCCTCCGCTGTATGTGCTACGAAGGACATTATTGCGGCAACACAGACCGGATAGTTCGAACGCGATTCAGACCTCCGAGATACGTGTCACACGCACAATCGTCATCGCCGTCACGATCGCCATCGTCGCTGCCGCAAGTCCAAACCGATATCGCCGCCTGCGCCGTCAACAACATCGCGAGGATGCCTGTACGGCCGCTGCTTTTACGCAGCACCCTTTGTACACGGGTGGCGTATACGGCCAGCCGGCCTTCACCGAAGCTCTGCTGGCCCTCGCCTGTCGACTACACGCTCGGAATCGCTAACGCCATGCGACACGGACGAAGGCCTGTTCTATAGCGGCCCGCGGGTACTGTATATGCCTCGAGACCATCAGTGTATACTATATATACGACCCAGGCAGGACAGTATATAAGCGGCCTTATCTCGACGGCTGGACAGTCGATGTCTTTCTTCCTTGCGCGTCACCCGGGCCTGACTTCACTGTACATGCTGTGCTCCCAGCAACGTACGAAGCGAAAAAGTAATCGGGCTTGAGTGCTGGTTACACGTGAACCAGTGAGTTGAGAGAACGTTTAAAAACTGACGTCGTAAAAACGAATTTTTGCGTTAAGAGTTGGCGAGGTATATCGCTTAGAGACGATCGAGTGATGCCTGTTTTTATGCAGTCCTGCAAAGCGCTTTCTGGCTGCTTTCGAATTGCCTTAAATGTTAACTGAGTCATCATAGACGCTGCATCGGCCTCTGACGTCAATAGTTAGACGAAAACGTTAACGCCGGGGCGATTCTATCGGCGTGATTGATTAAAACTGCGCTGAATGCATCGATTCTTCTTGTTTAAGGCATCCTTATACTTAAAACTCTTCTTCAGCTGTATATACATGGTTTACTTGCAGGTGTAACGCGCTGATTAATTTGATGTGCAGATTCTTGCGGGAGTTTACCTCTTAAATGCCGGTTCTAATGCCACGCGCTGCCACCCCTGTTTGCGCAGCTGTCATTAAACAACACCAACGACGAAGGCGACAAAGATGTGCAGAATCAGCAGGCGTGCACGCAGAACAATCGAACAGAACTTTAGAATGATGATTCTATATCGTTATATTATTATTATTATTTTTTATGCTGTTATATATCTTCCTCAGACTCGAGGGCGTCCGCAGCTTTAGACGAGCTTGAGCCGCGACGGTGCCGAGGTATTTAGTGACTCAGAGGTTGGGCGGCATATCATATATACGTATATACGTGTTGGCCGCACAACTGTGGCACATCTGGCATGGCGCCCGTGCATGCCTGCGATATACGTACTGCGTTCTCGGCGCTGCGAATAGGAATCTTGCGAAAGCGGGCGGCAGATCGTTGGGAAGAAACGAGATTCGCCTGAGAATGTGTCTCACGTGTCATCCTCGTTTGTTTAGGACGTTTTGTACAGGCTTAACGCGACACCGAAATTTTAAGAGATTTCGCGCGAAATGTCGCCGCTGACGCGCTCTGCAGCGTTGGAAGCTGGGCCGCGCCTGCTTGCGGTTGCCAGCCGTTCGTGACAACATTTATTTATTTATTTATTTATTTATTTATTTATTTATTTATTTATTTATTTATTTATTTATCGTTTTAAAGACGGTAGCAGATGAGTGTTCGTGCATATCCCGAAAAAGTGCTGGATCATATGGCATTGGGTCGCCTCACTATAAAATCAATTGATCTGAAGTGCAACACAGCGCCAGTACAGCCAAGGACGAACATATTTTGAAGCGACCACCGCATTTCGTTGTCAACCTGAACGCAGAATTTCGCGTAATATGTGTGTCACCCATCACCAAACAGCTCCAAAAACAAGCAAACAAACAAGGAAGCTTTGAATTCCGTATATAACTGCAAGTTTCCGTATCACTGCAAATTTCAGATGAAAGATTTCACAACGAAGCCCTATTTCTGTAACAAATGCGGTATTCCAAAACGCTATTACCGAATGCATGCGTTTAACGCTACATAATCAATCATATACCCCGTGATCGCTGTCCTAGTGATTGGGGTCGCATTTTATACCTATCTCTTTGAAGTATCTCGGCATAAGCACGTGAGTGCTTCCACATACACTCCGCGAACAACATTGTGTCGATTGTATCCTAGCTGGCATCGAACCTGCGCCTTGAGGCCTTTGCCTTTGAATAGCATATAGAGTATAGTCAATGAGCCTCTGCGAAAGGTATACCGTCATAATGGTAGAAAATGTGATTGCTATGCAAATTACTAAGGTACAGGCATGTTTAGAGGATCAGTTCTGCGACCCCCCCCCCACACACACACACATACATGTAATGCAGCAAAACTTGTGTATAGCTCTCCTCCAAGCACGTTTGGGCCCGCGATGAGAGCGGCGTGCACGTTGCCGACCGAAGCTGTCACCTCCAGCTGTTGACGTAGCGAACTGCAGCTGTCTTTATGCAGCGGCACCTTCTGCGGCTTCACATATGCTTCGTCATCGTACGCACAACCGCGCTCATCACACACCAGTACATACGCGTAGTTGATGGGTGAAGTTGCGCCACACTTTTAAATTGCGTCACGTCGGCCTGATGCTTGCAGCGAAGCCTGCGGGGCATCACACACGTGCGGTGTCTCCATGCATTATGCGGTTTGTCACTTATTTTTACGAATCCCCATATAGATATGGAGCTCGCTTCGCTAACTTACGAGGCGATGAGCGCGCATAAAATTATTACGCAACACATGAGCAACGAACTTGGCAGTGTTCGTTTCCTGACCGGTCAGTCGGCTGCAATGTGGCGCTTGTTTACGCGGGCTCTCTGAGGATGGACATAACGCATTCACAGTGCGTAGTCGCCTGCGAGGCGCCGCAATAGATATTTCTTTTTTTTCCTCTCGGCGTTCGTTCTGTGCGCGTCACGGATCAAACCCGCGCCAGGCACCATTTTACTTTAAACAGGTTGTCAAGCGTGTTTTATATTGATTTTGTCTTAGCGTTTTGCTTAACTCTTTCGTTTCTCCGTCGTGGCATACCGCGAATTGCGAGCGTCGTGTTCCACATACGCGCCGCAGTGCTGTCCGCGGTAATCCTGAATAATTGCGTCGAGATTTTCAGTCGGTAATTTAGCTTCCTCAAACAGCTACATGTGTTGAATCACTTACAAACACAACTACCATCGTCTGCTCGCATCCTTCACTCGAATTTGCCGTCTGCGTCATGATCGCTCAATTGGCTTGTCCGTATCCTTAGAATGCGAGAACCAGTAACGTTTATCTCTGACTAACATCGCACGTATTTTGTTTCTTTCGCGTCCCCGTGGCGCCGCGCGTTCGAGGTTTCGGGCTCTTTCTGAAGAATATAAATAAAAATGAAATTTCGAACGTCGATGGCCGCTCTTGCTTTTCAATTTCACTGAGGCCACTCAAGATTAAGGCACGCTGTTCTCAGCAGGGAACGTCCTTATCAGCCGCCATTCCATACCACCACACCAATGAAAACCAACGTGCGTAAGCAGAAACCACCAGCCACGACGACGACAATAACCAACCAAAAAAAGTCCATTTTCCGTCGCCTCTTGATCGCACTGTTCAATACACACATTATAGAATGCACCTAACAGCTTGCAAGTGCGAGACACGAAATTAATGAACGGAAAGTAATGTGCATCGCGTGTATGCAAAGGATAAAGCGCTTTCAGCCGTCTGCCGGCTTGAGTGCATATACATGTGCTCGAGTCGGTGGGCTTTTTCACCGCACGCAGAGCTTGTTTTCTTTTTTTTTTTTCCCTCTCCAGGGCTTCACTGACGTCGCAATTTCTTTTCATTTGCGTGCACGGTATTGCGAGGAGTCAACGCACCAGCTACTCGGGTCCAATATACTTCGGTGGAGCGTCGGATAAAGCTGAAAGCTATTCTTATCACTGGCGTTGCGCGGTTCCATTCGTCTTGTTGGCGCGGTACGGTCCCTAGAGAGAGAGAGACCGCACGATGGCGGACGGCACGCTTGATTCTTGAGTGCTGTTGGGCGGGTGTTCCTCGTTTACTCGTTGTAGAAAAAAAAAAAAAAAAGAAAGTCTTCTCGATGCCTTCCATCATGATTCTTCCGCCATCCGCTCGAAGGGATATAATGGGTATTTGCGTTCTTCCCTCTTTTTATACCTCATTAAAATCGTGCAGCACTCCGAAAGACCCATGCTTCACCTTCTAGCCGAAGGACAATAAATCGAGAGAATGATTACAGCTTCGTGATTAGTATAAGAATCAAGCCGATATTGAAAGAATTCATTTCCTTTCTTCGTGACATTGCAGAAAGCAGCTATCGCAATTGGCTGGGACAGTAACCTCTGTTCTCAACAAACCGGTACACTTGTACAATGGCGTATCCGCCAGTTTGTCTCCGAGTTTATGGAAGGGAGTCACGCTGCTAGAGAGTAAAAATAGTGTTTAATATTCGCTGCCGCGGCCACGAGATGTGATGTCTTAACTAACATTCCCAATCTTACATATGTATACACAAGTATACCCCAGAAAGCGAACGGTGGAACCACCACCGCCGTAGATCAACCGGTAAAATGTAGTCCGAAGGCCCACCGGTGCATAACCTTTTTCATCTACTTTCATCACCGTTCACCTCGCAGCAATCGCAATGAAATCAAGAACTGCAACTCCCCATGCGTTTTCCTTGGCTACAGTTTATATGGTTGTGTCTGACAAAAATGAACGCCTCGATCAATTTTCATTTTTTCAAAGTCCTTGCACGGATTCCAGTACTTGGGAGTAATCCAATCGCATTCAATGCGCTGTCGGCGCTCCTACTAAATAATTCACTCTCGAAGCTCCTCACAAGCATCCATGCTTCAACAACTACAATGGTAACTGCGTTTTAGGACGCTGCTGCATTTTTTTTAAAAAGTGCTTGATACGTTCCTTAAACGAATGTCACTATCCCTTTGGGATTCCATTCGTTGCTTGTGCCTTCCTTCTAGAAGAGGCACTTCCCGAGATGGAGAGGAGTCGGAAATGAAGACAAGGTGGGGAGGGTAATTAGACCTCGACCAGTTTGCTGTCCTGCAGGTGTGAGTATGCGTGTCGTCAAGCCTAATTGACAGGGTTTTGCCAGCGATGAGACCTTAAGAATCTGGTAGAACTCAGTCATTGGACTGAGGCTGAATGACAACAATGTCGTTTATAACGGTGGATAGCCGAGGATGGCTAGTGTTATCCAACGTTAACCGGTTACGGCAGTATATACGCATAATTAAGGCTGCTGAATGCAGCAATAAGTTATCGCCGACATCGTGGACATCATGCAAAGTTATGCAGAAAGACAGGGAAAGAGACCCGAGAAGGCATAGTCATAAATAAAACAAAACGAGACAGAGACATTGAAGTTGTGTGTTTCTTCGTTTCTGTGAAGTTATCTTTAATGTAGCCTGCCAGTGTTTTTAAAACGCCCGTCGGCACGCCTAGTGTATCCTGGATAGTACAGCATAACCTTAGAGAGAGAAAGAGAAAGCGCACTGTCGCAGGCACATTGCCGGAGCGCCGAAACAGACGTCGCTGCAATAACAACTGCGGCGAGCGTCGAAAAGAAAGCGATGGCGACAACGCCGTGCGGAGGGACTGTCTCTCGAGGAGCACACGCTCGCAGACCGATAGGACAGCTCTTGACAAGGAACAGAAC
The DNA here is from genome assembly GCA_013339685.2 of Hyalomma asiaticum. Classification (NCBI taxonomy): domain Eukaryota; kingdom Metazoa; phylum Arthropoda; class Arachnida; order Ixodida; family Ixodidae; genus Hyalomma; species Hyalomma asiaticum. The sequence goes on along the minus strand of CM023483.1, from coordinate 54,719,119 downwards.
GAACTGGCATTACGAAAAAAAAAAAATCAAGAACAAAAATGAACAAGGCTGGAAATGCTATACGAACGAAGGACAGCATTCAGTGTGTCGAGAGAGTCGGCGCGCTCGTCGAAGTGTGTCTGTTTTATGTGTTCGTGTACTTACGGTGATGTCCACTCTGGGGCTGCTGGCACTGTCTTTGGCATCTCCACCGCGCATGCTTTTTGTTAAACACGCTCAAGTCCGATGGGTTACGACAGGACTTTATATTTCCCGTGACACGTTCTGCCTCTCTTTTAACATTGAATCGGTGCACGCGTTCGCGTATACGCCCTTTCTGGAAGCGTGCGTGTTTGCGCGTGCACTGTTACGTATCTAAGTGCATCGTACATGAAACAGCAACTCTTCCTTCTCTTTCGCCTCTCCTTTGTTCATTTTTTTTTCCTGTTTAGGGATTCACGTGTCCGTTTTATTCGCAAGGAACAGCGCATGGTACGCAGTGAAGTGGACACAACTGTCCACTTTCGCGTGCCTTCAGACAGTGGGTAAGACGTTGTGATCTTTTCCGCTGAGCGTTCTTTTCTGACTGCTGGAATTCGTTAGGATTCTCTAGCGTATGTCTTTTGAGTGGAATTATACTTGACATTGCGCTCTAGATTGCTTCTTTCTTTTTATTTTTTTTTTTTTTGGGGGGGGGGGGGGGTTGTGTTTATTTTCGTTCCGTGCTTGTCGCTGTCGTCTGCGTCGTGCTGTGAAAGCTAACGTACGAAATTCGGAACGTACCACTTGTTGTTGTTGTTGTTGCCCCTAACAACCGCGGCTTGCGCCCACTTTGGCCGATACAACAGCCCGGTTTCGTATGCACAAGGAATGTACGAACTGAGTTTTAAAATTAGGGTAATTTGCATCATAAACATAAACGAATTAAGCATTTTAATACGGTGCTCTTCATTTTCTTTTGACGGCAAAGCGCACGACAAAAAGGTGTGTCGAATTGGTGTCGCAGAATTCCCGTACAGAACTGTGAAGTGATGGTACTCTTATTAAGTCTATTTGATTCGAATAGATTCGCATCAATGTACAGCGTAGTTTCTTAGGTTACTATATAGCAAACGGAACACAAATGCAAACTATACATCAATCTCAAGATCCCTTATTGAACGCGTCTCTTGCGCGTTATTACTCGTGCTTTCGAAACGATCGAAAACGCGCAAACCTCGCGGTACGGCGCTCGCTTGGCGGCTCGGCTCCATTTCCTGCGATCCGTCGTTTGCATTGGCCAAACACTAAAACGCAACATGAAAAGCATATAGTTCGCTTGCGCTCACTTATAGTGAAATCGAGAAAAGAGAAAGGTAGTTAAGTCTCACAGCTGAAAAAATAAAGATGTAATATTTGTTCTTGCGCGATTCATATCATCTTAGGCGCGCGGCTTTCCGCACTGACGGGGAGTGTGCTTGGCAGTGTGGAGGAACAAAGACACGTCGCGATCCGCTCGCTCCCTGCGGCGCTGAATCGCGAACTGACAATTATAGCCATCGGCGATCGAGCTTGCACCGAGCTCGCAAATCAGCTGACCGCTGAGCAATCTATGTAATGCAGCTAACCACGCACTCTTTATTTCTCTAACCTTCCGTAACGGCGACCTTTTGATCAAGTTCGACGGTCCGTAACAGCTGCCTGGGTCCATCAGAGCCGACAAAAGCGGCAAATTGACAATGTGACTGAAATTGACAACGTCCGAAATAGCGCTCAAGCTCTATAGGAATGTAGTTATGCAACCCCGTCCCCAAAACATGCCGCTGTCGCCGAGCTGTCGGCAGTTTCCGGGGGTTTTTAAAGTGTGACCTGTCGCAGCTTTACGCGTTACGTAATTATCACCTGCGCGGGGAAGGCGTCGTGTCACAGGCTGACAAGGATGAGAGGATATGCCTGCCATGTGTCTTGTGTCGTACGTATTTATGTGTGCAAAGCTCCCATCCGCGCTGGATGCTACGTCGGCATCGTCCTGTTTGAACCAGTTCGAACCGGTTACTGCGTCCTGTAGAGGTGTCTGCTCGTTGGGTGCGGCGCTCCACGGCACGTGTGGATGCACACCTCGTCGGCGGCACGATATCAGCTGGTGTCGAGGGGATGCCAGCCGGCGTCTAGCGCTGCGGAATGTTTTTCCTGGCTCGTCAGTTCGTGACGTCACGATGACGTCCGGGAAAGGCTGTTGGATCAGTGCCTTTATGCCTTCGCGGCCGCTTGCTGCGCTTGCCTTCCTTTTTCTGTTTTTTTTTTATTTCCTCGTTGGCGCTAGCCGAGTTGATCTGAAGCCAGTTTAGTTTCAGTTGGACTTGTGCCCACCGAGTATGTGGCCAAGATACCGTGGTTAAGGACCAGGCGTAAGGTGACAGTGGGGACGAAACTAAAGCGCTTTCTTCTTCCTCTCTCATTTTTTTTTTTAAGATCTACAATTATGTCCTTAGAGAATGGCTTTGTAGAACGCGCTTTAGGCACTTGTAGATGCTCAACGTTTCAATAACGCGATTTTATGAACTGCGTTTTTGTAATAACCACGAGTACAAGTAAGGCATGTTGTTCGGCTAGTTCGTTCATAGCGCAGTAAAAAACCTGTTTGCCGAAACAAGTACACAAGTCAGCTGTACTCTTTGAAACACACCCCACCACTTGCTGTTCCCGTCTCGCCCCCATCTACCAGCGCTGCAGAGTCTGGTGGACTTCCTAGATGAGACGGGCATCGCAGCCTACCTCTGAGCCCGGGTCGCCCTCCCGCCCCTCCCTTTGTCGCCGGCTTACTTCGACCGCGCTGAACGAGCCTCGACATCTTTTATAACCTTTCCTATTCTTCTTTATTTCCCATTATCCCCTCCCCAAGACGCTGCGCCGTGCTCCCAATCTGGGCTGCAGAAAGGAGCGTCTCTTTCCTTACCACACACACACACACACACACACACACACACACACACACACACACACACACACACACACACACACACACACACACACACACACACACACACACACACACACACACACGAAAGTATTGTTTTGACTGAAGACGGAACAGACAGACGAAGGATTAGGGAAATGAAAGGGGAAGGGACGGGGCGTTGCTCTGTTGGGTAGCCCAGCGCCTCCTCTATTTTTTGAAAATAGAGGAGGCGCTGGCTAGCCTACGCTTAAAGGAAGTGGGTGAGTAAACAGGAGCAGTCGGTGGAATAGATCAGAAGAAGGCAAGCTACGAACAATAACCAAGGGGAGTAAACATGAATACGTGGAGCACCCTGACGAGCCAGCCGCCAAGGTGGTGTCAAAGGATGCCCGAAAGATTAGTAGTGAGCTGAAATGTAGTGAGCTGTTCGGAATAGCTGCAGCACGAACTCAAAGGAAATCTGGCACTTGGACGTGTGAATATTTCAGTTTTTATTTCTTTAACTGCGCTAAACTTAAAAGATGTTTTTAAAGAGAGAGATGGATATAGACGCGAAATAGAGTGCGACCAATTTTCGATGCTATATAGGCATGAGCTTTCGAAACAACAACAACAACAACAACAACAACAACAACAACAACAACAACAACAACAACAACAACAACAACAACAACAATAATAATAATAATAATAATAATAATAATAATAATAATAATAATAATAATAATAATAATAATAGGACGTTTGAAAGATTATTCCAGAAACGCGTTAGCCGAGGCGCCTTCTTACAACGATAAAACATGAACCAGCTTAGCAAAGTTCATTGCTCTGTTGACAGTAACCGGCGTGCCGCGTGCAAAAGAAAATGAAAAACAAATCGACTGCAGTGCACGTATTGTTGCAGTTGCAGGGCGAAATAACACTGCCCTCATATGCATAATGAACGGAGCGGCCGTGCTCGTGGCCCGTGTTTGCTTCTCGTACATTTAAGTGGGCTTGGCGTTATTTCTTTTTTTATTCTTTACTGCTGCGACTGACTTCGAAAGCCGGGGGCTGTAGAACACGCCGCAGTAGAAGGGGCTCGAAAAGTTCAAAGCTTCTGAAGCACACACACGCGCTGATGCATCTGTGTGGGCGTGCTCTTTATCGTGCGTTCGCTTTAAGTCAACGGCCCCATCAGCCCCGGGAGATGACGTAAACGAGGCAGACGAGTGACAGCTTGGTCGTTCCAATATTGGCACTGAACTTCAAGCGCAAGCGCGCGAATGTCTTGTTAAAGATGTATAACTTACTGGTTGCGAGCGGGGCCTAATTATTCGGATTAAACGTGCCCAATTCAAATTTTAAAAAGCTTATGTTGTGCTTTATCTGTGTTATTGTTTCGTGGCACTAGAACCGGTATATAGACCTACGCCCATGGTCTTGACTCGAGCACCGCGTTGCAGCGCAAATGACGACGCACAACAGAAAGCGGAGAAATGGCGAAGCAGAGAAAAGAGTGTTAAAGGGTTCTCCATTAAAGGAAGGTGCGGGAGCTAGGGGGCTCATATCCCCAGTTGCTCATATCGCGCATACCCCCGGGCCAGTAATGCGGGTACAGACCACACGTATACTTCATCGTGGCCATTCACGACACGGGCGTCTGTCGTGGTGTGAGTGACAAGGATGCCCTAATGTCGCGACCTGTCAGTCATGTTGCAGTCATACATTCGCACCCTTCCCTGGAAACTTTTGTATGCACCAAGTGAACGAGACGCTGCTTTTCGATTTTGCGTGCGTTTCCCCGCGTGCACATTGTTCGAGGAGATCTTTCAGCGAGACACATAAGGCAACACATAAATGTTGAAGACGAATACGTGAGCGCAGATGAGAGCGCACACAAGCTCTACGCGGCGTCATTTCGCGTCGTGAATCAAATGGCGGCAACTTGAGCTGTATCCTGCATGTGCCCCATTTCTGCGACACCAGAGCATTGAAGAGCATGTGCTTAAGCGGTCGGGGTGAAAGTGGCAAGACGGTGATTCGCTGGACCAGCGGTTGCAAATAAGGCGCCGAACGTACTATATACGCGTGATGCGCACTCGCCCTTCTAAATCGAAGGACGACTGCACATCGCACGAACGCCGACGGCTTCTAAATCGAAGAAGCCGCCGACGACCGTTCGTGACTTGGCAGCGATCAACGTCATTAGGATGGGGAAATCATGGACGGACACGTTTGTGTCTTTACGGTAAAGCCTAACTTCGTCCTGAAGCTTTTGTGTATGTGTATACGTATGTGTGCCGACTTTTCCGAACATTTCCGTAAAATTTACGGATTGGGACCCGTTTTACGACCTTACGAATGTTCACGTAATTTTTACGGAAAGCCTCTTTTACTCACGACGAAATACTGAAAATCCTATACGAACTCACATTGTTGCTTCGCCGCTTTACACCGCCGTCACGCAGTGAAGCGTACTAAGAGTCGGAAGGGGCCACGTTCACGGGACACGCGTGCGCGTGGGCGATGTAAGTACTAATGCCAGCACGATCAACCACGTCTAAACACTTTACTGGCAACCAGTCAGAGCTGTCTATGACGCTGTTGCGACCCTGAGGCGCAAATAATGAAATACACGCGAGGTTTCTTTTGTCGCGTATGCCTCCTCCACCCTGCTTCTAAAGCCGCGCGCGCACGAATTGGAGAGTGTTTAGCTTCGCAGGCCTGATTGTAAACATCAGTTTCGTGCTATAATACACTTGGCGTGTGCAGCAAGCGTCTTTCTATGCAAGAAGACCGCCTTAAGTGTTGATGGGAGACACATGTGAGCGAGTTTATACCAGCTTTTATTTCATGTTCTTGGGGAGGGTGTCCAGGAGAGCGTCCAGGAGACTCTCTTGTGTACATGAGACTCTCCGTACTTGTACAGAGACGCCTGTCATCTGCCGCTTTCCAGACGACATCTCGTCAGGTCCGCTTGGTTCCCTACCTACTTGTCCTGTCATATGCTGGCTCACTTTCAAGTGTCAGTTTATTGGGCAAGGAAGTAGCAGTGCGGCCGCAAACCAGCTTTCGATGGGTTATTCATAGCACGACACAGAGCCCGAAGCTTCTTGAGCATGTGCGATTTCGCGTAGTGACAAAAATGTACCAGGTAGAACTGCGCGTTTTCTAGGCGTCCTTGCACTGCATTAACTGTACTATATGACTCGACTTTTAAAAGGATGACTCTTAATAAACGTTGTTTGTATTTCCATACTTCAAAGCTCATTTCCTGCATTTCGTACTAAGGCAAAAAAAAAAAAAATCGCGTTGCACAATTTACTTGCACTCACTCCGGCAATATGGCGGAATATGACAATGCCTATATAGTGAAACTAGTTCCCCCAGACGCGACGTTTCGAACTCGTTCATTGTAGCATGCGTTGCTGCTCCATAGCTGTGGCCGTCTCTCTGGTGCCGCAAGTGCAACAGGTCGGCTCAGACTGACTGGTCGATGTATCGGTGTTCGAGGCTTGCCTTTCAGATCGAGCGAAAGAAAATCCGAAACGGGGGAGAACCGTATATAAGCCCTAAAAAGAAGACAGAATCTGAGCGGCATTGCGGCTGCCCCAGCGGCTATTCTGGGCGACTGACTCACTCTACCCTGCTCGGATCACTCGCACGCCCAGCATACCGTCGGCGATCGCCATTGTTTCGCTCGGGTTACGCAAGCCCCGAAGCCAGCCGCCGGTTACTGCGTTCGCTCCGGCCGTGCTTTTTCGCTTCATCGTGTACGCTCCCTGCGTTCGCGCAACGGCTTCGACGAAGACAGCAGCAAGAAACGCATGCTGAGTGCGTCGCACGGTGCTCGCCTTGCCTCCGTGGCTCGTTTGCGTATTTCTCTCCCGTGCGTGGACGGCGAGTCTACGCCCCTGGTTCTACGTATTTGCGCGCGGAATAGCAGCTCCGAGCCTCTTGACTAACGTTGACTAACCGCTGGCTGCTGTTGGCTACTTGTTGATTAACGCTGCCTAGTGTTGGTTACTGTTGGTCAGCTAATATTGGCTATCCTCTTAATAAATTGACTTCTTGTGTTACACCTGTGTAGCACTTTTGGAGGGCCGAGGCCCGCTTCACGCACACTTGGTAATGCGTTCTTCAAAGTTGCGCGCTCAGTGAGTCACACAACGTTTTCGCCTTGATAAGGTAAAACATGTGTGCTGATACGTGTCTGCCTCTCTCCAATAAAATCCCCGCGCACTACACCATGTCCTCTTGGGAAAAACCACTGCCAGTATTTTTCACACATGATAGTTCCGCTGTATCATTGTCGTCGTGTATGCAGTCGCTGTGTAATGCTTTATTTTATGCAGTTGTTAAAGGGTTTAATTATCTGATGTTCAGATATTGAGATATAGTGCGCATACAGACTGCGGTCACATAATTGCGATAAGCATGTCATGTGCAGGTATATGTATGAAGTGATGGGCCACGCCCCATTACAGCGGACGCAACTTGCACAGACTTGCGCCTTTTGGGAACACTGAACCCTCGTCAGAGAACTCATGTTGCCACGTTGTTTTTGTTATATTGGTTTAGTTATTCCTAGTTAGTTATTTGGTTATTGACGTCGTCGATCGCTTCTTTATTATTACTTTTTTTGTCTGCGCAACATAGAGAAATGAAGTAGCCGTAGTGTCTCTTCCTCAATCTCTTTATAGATAAACCCGTGTAGACAAGAGAATAACAATGTGTAAAGCATACTGCCCTGAGTTTCGTTCAGTAATCTATGCGCGAATTTTCTGTCGCAAGAGCACTTAGCCGTCGCGCTACGCCCTTATCATTGTCTTATCTAAGTCTACATTAACCGAGCTCGCGCCCTTTTTTTCCCCACTACCTTTCTTCGCCTGTAACCTGCCTTTCTTTAGATAAACAAGAGAGAGAGAGAGAGAAAAGAGGAGAAAGGCAGGGAGGTTAACCAGATATTAGTAAGAGCCAGATATTTGCGAATGCTCTCGCGGGCACTCAACGCAATTTATAGGTTAGCGCATTTCACACGCATCTTCAAGGAAAATACGTGTGGTCCCGAACGTCAAGAGACTTCTAAACTAACAGTGATTAGCTCAGGGCTCTGGTGATTATAAATGATCGGTAAGGTGTCGAGTGAGCACGTATTCTCGCATCTCGATCGGGTGCTCTTTCACTCCGTGCTTGCCCTTGATCGCCTTTCTTCGGTAGGTGCCCACTTCAGCATTTCTGTTCGGCGCAATTCTCGAACGAACGTAGTCACGGCCAAGCCATTTCAATGGGCCCAGCCCCAGTGCAGCTAACGTTTTCAACTTTATTCGGTCTCTTCTTTCCTGCTTAAACACGCGTATGCCGCTCTTGCACGGTCACTACATCGTGTAACGACACTGCCTTGGGTGCGTTTAACCCGGCCGTTCATTAGCGTCCCTTTCTTCAGTCACCGTTAATCGCAGCCCTAAACGTTTCTATTCTATATATAAACAGTCTTGTCGGGATTTATTTTTAGACCGCGATACGGGGCGCGTGGTGTATCCATTAGCGGACCGGCACGTCATTATCAGGGCTGCCGTGCAGTCTGTAGGGCGTTCTTACGCTCATGAGCAGAATATAGGAAAAAGAAAAGCTATTGCGGAATACAGAGGAAGGCGAGGAAGCACATGAACTTCTTGACACAGGGATGAGGCGCTCCTCGAACAATACACGAACGTGTAAGAAGGCTGCAGCAAACGTTGCGGTTAAAAGTGATCACATATGCGCCCTCCACTCACTCACTCACGCACTCACTCACTCACTCATTCATTCACTCAAACGCGCGCGCGCGACGGAATGCCAATGCCAAGGCCGTATAGACCACCGTGATGGCGTAGACGGTAGCATAAGCTTCACTAGGAAAAACATCTTGTGACGCTTATTCACGCTATAACGATTGTGAAGCAACGTAACCGATAAAGCAGACGTAGATTATGTTCTAGCAGCCAGAACATACAATTCATCGTGAAGTATCGCAGTGAAACGACAAACGAGAAGGACAAGACAGGTGTTGTCTTTTGTTTTGTTTTGTTTTTCCCTTGTGTGCCGTTTCGTTGCGGTTGCGGTATACTTCGCGATGAATGCCATGCCTAAACACTGACTAGCTCAACATGCATCGCTTTTATGTGGTACTAACATTTATTGAATCACAGATAATTCAGTGGAGGTATGCAGGGACCGCCCCTTAAGGGAACGGTCGCGGCCCGAGGCTTCGGGAAATGCCCCGCGAAGCACTGCGAGGCCCAGCGAACGCTTCTCAAAAGGTTCGCACCGAACTTAGCGTAAAGACCTCCGCGTCGAACCAGAGAAGGTGGCAGACGCGGCACGTGTGGCCTCGGCTTGAAGCCGCCCTACCCCTTTGCTGTTCACTACACTACGCATGCCTATGCTATTTGAAGAGCTAGCTGCTTGAACGCCACGAGAAGACGCATGCTCTCGTACGTGGCGCGAAGCTATGCACAAACGCATAACTTGGCGACACGCTGCGCGCCCGACAAATTGACGCACACCCTCTTTGTCTTCTTCTTCTGCTTGCACGCGCAACATGTGCGCCCACCAGCCGCAGTTTTGCCAGTGTAGTAGTGAGCTGAGGTCATGTGCGCAAAAGAAGAATGAAATGCGTGCGCGAACGCCGCACATTGGGCATTGCATAGTGCACGCGCACTCTTGGCGACCAGAACAAGTGGTGAAGATAATTTCTTGGTGACCAACGACGTAGGACCCTAGGCCTACACGTCTTCGCTGTTCAAAATGGTGCTCTCTTCCCCTGCGCCTGAGAGCGCTCTGCTCGCCAATGGGCCGTTTCGTTCGCACAGCGCTGGCGCTTTTCGAAGGGGGACGAAGGAAGTGACTAATACGGAAACGGAAGGGCAAAGGGGCGTCCGTTGTCGTACATGCGCGCGCGTGCGATAAGCGGCGCGCTGCGTCCCTCGCTGCTGAGAGATGCGGCTCTTTTCCACGAGTTTCCCCAGCGTGGTATACAGCGCAGTGTAACCGAACTGCGAAGGAAGATATCGTCTCGCCATCGAGCAATCTGGAGCACGGAAGGCGAGGCCTTGTGGACTGAGCGGGAAACGACGCTGTGTATGTCGGCCGACACGCAAGGACCAACGCTAACCAGAGCATGCCTCAAAGCATCAACACCACGTGGAACACGAGACAAATACGTACCGCATGGTTTTGCGTAAATACATGCATAACAGACAGAGAGAGAAAGAGAGGGTGCACTGAGCGCGCGCGTGTGGGGGGGTGGGGGGGTGGAGGGGGTATGGTTTGTTTGTTTGTTTGTTTGCCAGAATACCCGATACGTACGGTTCCCCGTTGTAGTGTAGTACTGAACTGTGACGCAACTTTTTTTTTTTCTTTCTTTTATGATTCGAATCCATCGCACGTGTTCCACTCTTGAGGTTGCGTAGAGTTGTCAAGTTTCTTGGGCTTGCCGCTTACGTTCACTTTACGAAAAGGAATTCCAGGCGAATCATTTAAGTCGCATTCTGTCGAACCTCTTTCAAATTACGGCGCTTATCTTTTATTTGCTTTGGTGTAAAGATATCTAAAGAGTGTTGAAGATCGCACCTCACTAAAGGTGGGATAAGACTTCTATGGCTGATTTGCTAATGCGTAAGGCTGACCTGTGGCAAACTCTCGAGGGTATGTTATCTTAAGGTGCCATGTATCTTCGCCAGCGCTCTCCACGGTCATCTCGCTTGCATAATATCTTGCAAGCCTTGCGCGCATGTGTGGATCGCTGCCAGCTGGTTAGGCGGTGTAAACCATGGCAGCGCATGGTACAGCCGCAGTTTCGAATGCAACGCGCGAGGGAGCACTAATAGGCGAAACGTTAATCTTCGGTATGCCGGCTTCCTCCAGCGGCTGAGCTGGCGTCAGTCGGCCAGCTGCTTACGCGCGTCCGCAGGACGAGGTGCGGCTCCCGCAGCCATCGACGACGTGTACTTGCTTCTTTTCTTCATTGCTTTTTGGTCCAACATCGCCGTCGAGAAGACGAGATGACGATCGCATTTCAATCCCAAACACGCACGCACAAGGCACGTGGGCAAAGGCGTTGCTACTTTCGCGCCACGGAACTACGCCATACGCCGAAAGGTTCGTCTGCTGTCAAATCAGCATTATATTAGACGCGCTTGTTATGACAACTTTTCTTAGTCATCCCTCTGGATATCTTCACAGCTGTGCTGAAGCAAATGATCCGGAAGATTGGCTGTGTTGTCGAGTTCGCTTGGCCGGAATTTTGATTGCTCAAACTGTATTAACTGTTTATATTTGCTTTGTTTCTTTGTTTTCTTTTGTTTTTCCCTCACCCTGCTTGGACCTTGTATTATGTCCGCAGTATTGAATAAAGAAAGAAAGAAAGAAAGAAAGAAAGAAAGAAAGAAAGAAAGAAAGAAAGAAAGTATGAACTTAAGAAACATTTGAGTGCGTATGTGATCTTGGCCATTCCCGAGCCGGCTTCAATAACGTTATGTCCCGCTTCAACTGTGGCTGAGATTTTCTCTTACGAACAGTTGTGGCGTAGGGTGTGTGTTTGTGTGTGTGTGTGAACCACACTGCAGTGCATATATATGTTATGAGCTTGTAGGACCGCACTGCATACAGTTCAGTTTGCAGAACAAGCAAACGTGGTTGGAATAGCTTTAACTGCTGCCAACTCGGAATCCACGTGCGTAAAATATCTAATGATGTGATGACGTCTGCGCCAGAAGGCGCTTCTAGAGCTTACTTATTTATTTTTAACAACCGATGAGCAAGCTTATTTTTATCCTTAAACCGCAGAGCGCGCGTAAAAAGAAAAGAAAAACAAGAGAAAAAGAAATCAAGACAGTTCCACGCTGTGAAAACCGTGGGAACGGCGAAGCTCTGCTTTTATCGCTAATCGTGGCGTCACTGGCGAGTGTGTCGACTTCACTGTTATTATCGTGTAGCAGCAATGGGCTGAGGGCGTCGGTATATGGGTCGAGTCGAGAGCAAGAGCTATAGCGGGTCCGGTTTTCCTTTCTTTATATTTCGAGACACAGTATGGACGACAAAGTTCTTTCTTTCTTTCTTTCTTTCTTTCTTTCTTTCTTTCTTTCTTTCTTTCTTTCTTTCTTTCTTTCTTTCTTTCCTTCTTTCTATGTTAACCTTCATAATATAATAATGACTATGATGTAGCACTGGACTGAGGCCAAGTGTGTGGGTAGTGGGCAAGAGTGGGTGGGCCTTCCCTGTTTGCGTGACGCCTTCCCATGTTTTTCGCATCTTAAACAAAAAAAAAAAAAAAGACATCCACACCTTACGGGTGTCAAGCTCTACCATAACAAAAGCTCCGCTGTTAAAAGAAAATCCAAGCACCCGGACCTGTTATACCCGCCAACAGACTGAATAAAAACAGCAAGCTGGTCGCGTTGAACATTTTGCTGAGCTCGTGTCGTCGTCTTTCTTCGTCCTCCGTCCGGCTTTGCGCTGCCCACTTTACAAAATGGCCAGTCAAAAAATAGCGCCGCGCCTCTTTGTTAACTCGCCTGCCTTTCTTTCTTTTTCTTCTTTTTGAATAGCTGAGACTTTCTGTTTAACTGCAATAATCGGGCCCGCAAGGTTGCTTCGAAGGCGAATCTATTCATATCTATATAGTAGAGAGCACCCCGTTCTGCTGACGTGCGGGCTGACGCGGACGTCTGTCGCTCCGCTCCAAAGGGATGCATGGGCAGGGCGCTTCCTATGGGAGCGCGCTCGCTGCCAAAGCGTCGCATGCCCTCCCTCCCTGACCTCACCCTCGATGCAGGACGCGTGGGTCTTGGAAAGACAGCTTGCTCGTCCTCGAAACGTGAGCTTTTGGCGCTTCTCACGACTCTTTGAGCAACATATGCAGTTGTGACGTCACATATGGTGGCGCGTGGGCCAATTTGTGTACTGCGGAAAAGTTCTTGCATCGGTACTTCTTTTTTTATTTTTTTTTTCCTATCTCGTTTCATCTCTGTTGCCTGCTTTCGTTCATGGACGCTGCCTTTTACGTTGTTGACGTAAGCGACTTTCTACCGCGGTGAGCTCGCGTAATTCAAGCTCTTGCAAAACATTGCACTAACACGATGTCTCACGATTGCATCTGACGTCCGCGCGAGCGAGACGCGTTACCTCGAGAAATACAGCTTCTCTGAAGAAGGAGACCGGGGAAGTGGCCTCCGTAAACTTCGACGTCTGAGAGGTACAGCCACGCTATTTGTTGTGGTTTCATGTTTCGAGTACATGCCACACATGGTATTTCGTTTCAACAGCGGAGCTGTTCTGCTCGCTGTAACAAGTAGCTGGTATCGGAAGCTATCATCATCATTAGTTCTGGTCCCCAAGAGTGCGCGTGCACTTGTTCCATCCCAATGTGCGGCGCTGGCACGCGCGCTTCTTCTCTTGCGCTAATGCCCCCAGCACATACTACTACTACTACACTACTACTACTACACACTACTATTACAAGGCGGACGCGAAGTGTGGGCCGATCCTGGAGGCAGTGAGCCGTGTGAGGTGCAGAAAACTTCAGGCGCCGTACGAAGTTGCGGGTTCGACCCGCGCAGCCGCGGCATAGCCTTATATAGTATAGCAGGGGGATGAGAAGGTTAGGGGGGAGGGGCAGAGTAAAGTATAGTATTAATCTTCTATAGTATAGTATAGTATAGTATAGTATAGTATAGTACAGCATAGTATAGCAAGGGGGTGGGAAAATGCAACTTCCGTTGCATCGACTTCCGTTTGTGCATCTGTGAGCTCTGAAAGTGCGAAACGGTGGAAGGAAAGGCGGACGGGCCCCACGTTTTGGGCTGAGCTGCCGTCTCCTCTACTCATCGTGACGTCGATGAAGTGGCCATCGTCCTGATTAGGTCACCATGCACAGCACAGCGACAGCCCTAGTAAAGCGTTGGTCGTGGGATCTGTCACTGAAACAATATGATTTCTCTTTCGGCTAAACGAATCTTTCTCTCAGGAACATTTCCGCCTTTAATGAAGCATGGATGCATGACGATATATATATATATATATATATATATATATATATATATATATATATAAAGAGAAGAAAATAGAAATTTTAGAATAGAGAAGAAAAAAAAAAGAAGGCACTGTATTTCCTGATGAAGGCCGGACCACCGGCCGCAACGTTGGAAAGTAAAAAGTTCTTGCACGTTCGTCCGTTCCTTCACTGCTTTATATATATATATATATATATATATATATATATATATATATATGTGTGTGTGTGTGTGTGTGTGTGTGTGTGTGTGTGTGTGTGTGTGTGTGTGTGTGTGTGTGAGCGGCCTGAACTTTCTCAAGGCATTTGTTTTTCTTCCCCTCGTTTGTATAGGCACGGGAGGACGAAGAAAAGTTCTTATCTAAGCATTTCTTCAACCTAGAGAGCGAGTTAAGCTGGGAAGAAGCAGAGGGGTGCTCGTTGCTCGTTGAACGCGCACATCACTTTCGCAAGCCGTATCGCATGCAGTAACTTTCGCTTAACCGAGCTGTCTCCCTTCGAGAGGAGCGGGTCTGATCAAACGGTGCACATAGAGTTATTGCCATTTCAATATAACCACGTCTCTCTGATGCCTTCTGAAAGCTCAGTGACCTGAACGTCCGAACTGATATGCATAGCATTTTCTGTGCAGTGTATGCGTGTGCACGAGCGATTTACGTAAGTGGGTCGTCCGCGCCGTTGATCGTCGCCTTCCTTTTTCCCCCTTTATTCCGACGCAATGCAGCGAGCATTCTGCTGCTTCTCCGCGCATGCACACGAACCCCGATTCAGCGCACGATTTGCCGGCTGTCAAGTTTTTATATGCCGCCCGTTTCTCGGCATTATACGCTCTTGCTCGCCTCGTTCGCCCGATGGGTTAATCTGCTGATGCGTTTCGAAATGACTTCTCTTACAAGAGAAAGCGGCAGCAGTGATCATTCGTTTTCCGAGGGCTTAAATTTATACACGCCTCCCGCAGCGGCCGCGGCTACTGCCTCGTGTAATACATCTTTACACGCTCGGCTGCCCTGCTGTTTCGAAAGTGGGTTCCAACACGAACGGACATTATCGTGCGCATTCGTCTTGTCCACAGTTGCGCTTTAAGTATAATGGCAAGAGACGAACAGAAAACAACCAAGCGAACAAACAAGCAAAAACGACATGAAACTCTGAATGTGTTTATCACCTTCACTTGTAACTTGAGCATGTCATATGTTCTTTTCTTTCCTTCACTAATCTAAGGCTCCCCACGTGCCGGAACTTTATTTCTCTTTTTTTCTTTTCTTTTTGAGTGGGGATCGTGTACTTTTCCCGAAACTCGAATATTCCTCGTGCATCCTCTGGAGAGCAATAAATGACGAAAGAGAAACCACTATAGACCCTTTTCATAAACTGTAAAGCTAGCTTCCCTGCAATGCAACTTGCCCTACTAATGGCCACAGCTGCCTTTATTTAAATGCTGTTAAAATACAAGTTGCACATGCTGCGGCCCGTTTTTTGGGGATGTTTCTAATATCAGAAGGGCTGCGTCGACATTTTACATGCCCTATCGCAAGCAAATTGCGCTTGCACACGTTGTTTGCCGGATGGCCAATGTCGCCATTAGTAGGGCAAGCTGCATTGCAGGAAAGCTAGCTTGCAGTTTACGAAAAGGGTCTATATGTCCGCTTTCCAAGGAACAAAGAATGCACTATTCTAGAACACTATAGAATGCACTAAGCTTTGAATATCAGTGGAGCTGCTGCTTCGCTCCCCCCCCCCCCCCTTTCTTTTTTTCCCCCCCTCTTGCGGCTTCCTGCCGGGGCACTTAGCAGTCTGGGCCAGCGAGCTAAGTTTTTTTCTTTCCCTCGCAGCGACCGCGTATTCACCTACCATTAAAAAAAAAATGTGTGGTGTGCACGTGTGTGGAGGGGGAGGAGGGGGGGGGAAGGAAAGCTTTTTGCCTGCCTCACCGGATTTTGCTTTCGTTCGAGGCGATCGCATTAAGGAAGAGAAAGCTCCCCCGTGCGGTACTTAGCCGAAGTAAACAAGACCTGGCGACGGCCGGCTCTTTTAGTGAAACGATCGACTGTATCCCACGCAGCATTCAACTGGAACTTCTCGCCCACACTCTCAGTTCTCAGCCTTCCCGTATTTACCCTTAATTTCCTAGACGTGCGTTTGACTAAGGCGAAAAAGCTTTTTATTCACTGTACGGCTGTGTAAACACGAGGGTCGTTGAATGCATCGAAATTCTTCTATTCTATTTCAAATGCGCGTAACGGCTGTGTAAATCCAGATACGCGTGTGTCTCACCCTTATACCCCATCAGTAGCGTGCAGCATATGCGGAAACTGAAACTGGCCTGATCAATAGCCCTAACTGTTAAGGTCGTTCGTGGATTCTTAAGAATGACTCCTGATAGGCTATCGCTTGTGCACTGGCCATTCAGGATTACCAGTGACGCGATAGTGAACGCGCGCCAGCCAATACTGAGACATAGAGATTGATTGATTGATTGATTGATTGATTGATTGATTGATTGATTGATTGATTTCTGGGGTTTACGCCCCAAAACCTCTATTTGATTATGAGAGATGCCGTAGTCGAGGGCTCCGGAAATTTCGACCACCTGGAGTCCTTTAAAGCGCACTGACATCGCGCAGTACACGGGCCTGAACATATTGAGGCATAGGGAGACGTAAGAACGGAAAGGTAGGGAGGTTTACCAACTTCGAATATATGGCTTTCTGCCCTACACTAGAGGGTTGATGGAAAGCACAAGACATATAACCAGGGAAGAGAGAGAAATAAGCACACGAATACCACAACCGCTGTTCATAGCGCCGAGTGACACATTCCATGCAGTCGTTCATGCACGCAGGCTTGTTCGTAAGAACTGCGTTAACGCATTCCTAGCCCTCTACTGGGATGGCCAATAAGTTCTGCATTTTAACATAACTCTTGACACTGTACAGGCCTAACTGTTTTCTATTGGTAATAGCAGGCTTAACTCACCAGTTCACGGGATAAATTAACTGAAACGGCAGGTCTGGCTCGCACAACGCTACACATTTTGAGGCACTTGGTTCTCATGTTCGTGTTGGAGGACTTCGAAGCATCTTCTTGAAGGGACATTAAAGCGATGCATTTGGATACAGTGATGCATTTACATCATATTCCACGAGAGCCCTTCTAACTTTTCTTCGAGACAGTATCGATATTTCCGTGTCCGTTGTTTGTGTCAAGTTTTGAGCGCACAATTTAGTTTATCGTCGTGTATTCGCATCGAATAGCGTGCTATATATTCCCGCATCCAGGCAAACAGCTCGTCAAGCTTTTACAGGGACACCGCCCACCCTCCTGTCTTTTCCACGATGCTTTTCCTTGCTTCCGCGTCGGCGACGTCTCAGCCGCGAAGGAATGCCGCCCACACCCCCGCGCGAATGGACGACGGCGCATTCCCGGCGCTCCTTTCGGGCCGATTTGCCGGCGCTCAACGCGTCGGTTTTGCTGCTTGCTTGGGTCCTCGTCGCGAGTCTCGGCAGTGCTGATGGCGAGCGATGAGATTTCTTCGCGGTGGCAATTTCCTCGCCCGGTCGTGCTTGTTGTATACACACGGCTCATCGCTCGGCCATCGATCTTCCACGTCCCGACGCCTCTCCTGTTTAGGTTTCATCGCTCGGCGGCCCTTGTTTCGCGTTGTCGCACGCTTAAACGTTACCCTCATCCATCCCTCTGTAATCTCGCTACGTCATCCCGCTCGGTTAGGTAAAAGGAAACTTGCAACGGAGAGGTGGCTTTCTCCTCGCGAACCCCCGCTCCTCGCTTGTAACAGCGAGGCAAGTTCCTTTAGGGCGGCGAAAGTGTTCCTAGCCGACTGAATGCGCCATTAAATTATTGTGCGATGTTTATATTAGCTTTTGGGAAACGTGTGTTCTTCTCAAAGCCGCGTGACCACTACTGTAACTTGCGCGGACTTGCTGCGTCCAAACTGCTGTGTATAAGCGCTCTGTACCACTATATATACGTATATTGTAAAAGGAAAAGCGACACAGAGAAGACAGAAGACAGCGCCTTCGCTGCAGGCCGGCTGTTCTATTCCCTCTCGTCTTCATCGTCTTCGCTCAGCCCGCCCGACCGGGCGCGCAAGTCCCGTTGCAGATGTCGCCTTTTTACTTCCCAAGATGCATCCCTCTCCCCCTCTCTTATACACGCACACGCGCGTAGAGTTGCCAACTCAGGCTCTACTGTTGCTCAAAATTTGTGCGACAAGATGGGACACAGATGCCGCAGCTTACGGTAATTAAAATTATATAATCGCAAGGAAAGAAAAGGTCTTCACGGGTGGCGAGGGGCAGCGTAGGTGCGCTGTCGCATGACCCTGCAGCTCACTGCCCAGTGCAACACGCATGCAATATCAAGATTACGTATACGAGATGGCTTCAGAGTATATAGCGTGACGTATACGTTGCACCCGCAAGAGACGGTGTGTTAAGCAAGATTCGTTACCGATTGTGTGCGTTGAGTGGGTGTCTCTGGGCCATCTATGTTGCGTGTTCCTAGTAATTACTCCTTTGCAGAGGGGCCGTTATTGTTGGCCCTCGGAACAAGTAATGAACGGCTCCAAGGCCGCGCGAGAAACGAGTGCACACCACTGCGACGAGTGTGGTGATGAAAGGTCGTGATTCGACCGCGTAATACACGCTGGCGCCTTGCCACGATAAGCTAGTTCGCATTGCTCGTATCATCATTTCATTTGCTGCGAGGCGAGGTTCACTTGCGTGTATGTATGTATGTATGTATGTATGTATGTATGTATGTATGTATGTATGTATGTATGTATGTATGTATGTATGTATGTATGTATGTATGTATGTATGTATGTAAAGGCAAAGAGACTGAATCGAGCGGGCTGGGAGAGGGAGTAATGTAGCCGAGGTTCAAGAAACGATCTGACCGCAAACGAGTTTCAAGCGGTGTCTCGTACCTGTTTATATGGCAGTGGCGTACGTGTGATTAAGCGCTACAAGGAGTGAAGCGTGACGAAGCTATTTCTCGTTGAGTCAGCCCTCGTCATTATCGGTACGGGCCTGCATGCCGCGCCTCCGAAACTCCCACGTCTGCGTGTGTACACACGCACCATGAGCGAGTCAAACGTGATTCAAGCCAGCCGTCAGACGTCGTTCCACGCAGTGCTTTATATACTTCGCGAATTTGTTTCGCGGTTAATGTAATGTCTTCGTCGTTATTAAATACTTCGTTTCGCGCCAATATGAGGCCACTGCGGCGTCCATCAAACCGCACGCATTTTAGCAGGACCGCGGGCGACAGGCGTTTAGTCATATGAGGCCAAGGCGCGTTGCGTCACCGCTCACGAGTATGGAGGTCGTCTGAGCGCCTTTTAACGAGGAGAGACGCGTCTCGCTTGGCGGTGGGGAAGACGCCGAGCTGCTCCCACCGTTGTGCACGCCCTTGACACTGGCGCGAGCGACCGGCCGCCAGTCGAGGGCTTTTTAGTCGCGGCTCCTGAAGAGGGCCACGGATAGAAAAAGGGCGCAGCTCCACGCCTCTTCGAGGAACGCTGTCGCAAAAGCAACACAGCCGCTGGGAATGACGGGCTTGCCTAAACATTCACGTCCTTCTGGGCTTCACATGGACTTCAGGCGAGTGCATACTAAACGTATGCATATTGTTAAACTCCTGGATTGACAGGGATGCGTCACTTCACTCTACTAAAGGCGAAGACGGTTGATTGACACCCGTGGAACATTCTTACGTAGAAGGCCTCCATGACTTACGTATAAGATTTATATCCTGCTGTTTGAGGAATAGTGTGGTAACTTCAAGCACTGGTTTGCAAGCGAAATCACGGCAGTGAACTGATACGTGGTAGCATGCTGATTTCTATGGATAGATGCTACGTAAATCCTGATATTAAGCGAGCTGTCATGACTAAGCTAAGCTCTTACGTTAGAACTGTTCTGGGAATTCAGGCAAGACACGCACTTATTTTTATGTTGTGGTCTTCGTTCCGGGTGGGGAAATGGCATTTAGGGCGAAGTTAAACGCATCAATATACAGATAGTGACGTACACGAAAGTAGATTACATTGTGTAATCAAGAAGAGCGAGTTTTGTTCGCCACACTCCGTAGCGAGTGAGCAAATAAAAGGATGGCAGAGGAGATGTGGCAGAGGAGCAAATGATGGCAAGAGGAGATATAACTACACTTTTTTTTTGTCTTCAATAGAGGGGTTGATGTGGTGACAAAAATTATGAAATTCGTGGACGTACGAGGTGGATTTAGCTCATGCTCCACATGTGTTGACCACATGTATAGATCTCATAATCTTCAAGAATATTGCGATCGTGTTTGTGCGTTACCGTATGACCCTGCGAGGCGACAGCGCGCATGAGCTAACGTGTAGTAAAAAGTCGGTGGAGGGATCTCTTCTTGCTTGACATTGCAGCGTGGAGAGACATGCACGAAGAGGGGAGATCGAAAGAAAGTAGCGCGCGGTTTCCATTTGTGGACGACTACTGCTGCATAACGCAACGTCTTCAGCTCGTTTTCCCCGCAAGTCCGTGCTGCATGACTGAGAAAGGATGCGAAAAAAAAAAAAAAAGAAAAGGGCTCGCGGTCAAGAACAGGGAACATATGTCAGGCTTTCGTGCAGCCACGAGTGACAGATTGCGCTTCGGTCCTGAAAACCTCTCTCTCTCTTGCAGCATTCCGTTGTCTGTGTCCAGTGTGTCAATGTACATACTCTCGGCTTGTTCTTTCCTCACTTCTTGCACAACTATTGCAGGGGCTGGCTAACCAAAACAACGTTGTTCCTGTACATTTATATTGTTCCCTTGTCACGGCAGCGAGCTCGCTATTGTGAAAGCGCACAATCAGTGTTTTACGCAGGCGAGGATTATAATGAGAAAGTGTGCAAGTAAGGCCATAGCGCGCATTCCCGATGCAGCACGAACTCATCGTCGTGTTAGTTTGAGTGTAGCCTAAATGAGGAATAGCCATAGTTTCATAGCCATTTCTAGCTACCACACCGTTGTGCCGACAGTTGGAACACCACAACGCGCAGATATTATAAAAAGGCATTCTTATCAGGTTAAGCTCTTATCTATGTGGTGCCTGGCTATATATATTTGATCACATACATAGCGTCAAATGCTTACGAACCGTGACTCTGGTGTATCTGCTCGCACGCACATGCAGCTGTGCTAACCTCGTAAATTATTGGCTCCATGTACCGCGGATCGTCACGAGTGCATGCACTTATCTTCAGGGCTGTTCTCGTAAGCGCTGTGGCCGTGTGAGTTGCGTGGACCCGTGGGATAGCTTGCATGCAATCCAATCTGCGACCTCCGCAGTTAACTTTCTCTCGAAATATCTGCAATGAATTTCCGCACCGTGTGACCTGGACACTATAATAGGTCACACCGTGTTTGTGTTTTCAGCCAGTCTGAGAAAGCGTATAAGCACCCTGCTCTGAAACTTTCCACTGTTAAAGGAAAATTGCTGGGACACGACGCGATGAAGCATGGGTCGTTGGTATTGGAATACAATCTCATTTTCTTCTTTTTGTAATGGCTTGAGTATAGGTTAAACTAGCTAGAGTAATGATTGAGAGTGTCAGCGCCATCTCGTCGGTGCAAGTTGTTTGTAGCAGCCGAGCCGATCCGAGCGGATTGTACAGTTGCGAATTCGACAACGCATGCGATATGGTGAGTCCACGGGTGGCAGTAGCATAGAAAAGGTGGATAGCCATTTGTATAAACATCAACGTGAAGTCATAAAAATTAAATTTTGGGACTTTACGTGTCCAAACGAGGATAAATGATCTTTAGATGCGCCGTGGCGGGCGTTAATGTTAATGCATGATGCACGGGTGTCTTTGCACTTTACCCCTCCGGAACTAGGGCCGCCACTGCCGGCATCGAACCCGCGACCATATGTTCAGCAGCGCAATTAATGCCATAATTGTGAGCCATCGTGAGCACTCAGCGTCCGTGGGATAGGGGTAAGGCAAAAGGAACGAAGGATTAGAAAGGAGAGAAACGCTGTAGTGGAGAGCTCAGGAAAGTTTCACCTCCTGTGACGTCGCGAATTACACGGGCCTCGTCTATAGCATTTTCACCTTTTTGCTTCCATAGAAATTGCGACCGCCGCAGCTCGGTTTGAACCTGCGCCTTCCGTGTCCGCAATTAAGCACCATATCCACTATAAACCACCGCGGTGGACGCAGTGACGTGTATACTGTGCATTCATGGATCATGTATCGTCCCCGCCTCGTCTCTTTCTCTCAACGACGTCTTCACTTTCAGTGTTGTCAAGCATCGCGTTGACGATCAGTTTCCACGCTGTCCCGGTCACTTCGTGTACCACGGCCGCGATATGACTTTCAGCCGGGCGTATAACGTTTCTCGGTGGCTGAGATTAGCATGTGCGTGGGCGTTCCCACTGCCTAACTGAAAGTGCCGTTAACTACGTGGCTGGATGTTTATATATACGAACTACAGCGAGTGAAAGGAGAGATACGCCTTCGGCAAACACCCACACACGCGCGCACGAAACGCCGTTAGCGTGAGGGGCGCGAGCGCGCTCATGCGTGTGCGCTTTGAAACGCGCGGGTGATCCGAGAAGAAAAATTCCTCGGCGTCGATCAGCGTAGATGCCGCCGCCGTCGACGCGAAGACGTTCACTGAAGTCTCGTCGCAGGGTCCGTGAACGTCGCGGCCCTTGGCACTTTTCTCGCCCACATGGTTCGGCAAGGGAACACAGACCGCGCTATGACTGCATGCAGTATTTGCACAAAACCGTATCGCAGCCGGAGGTATATTTTATTTTCCAATACCTCAAAGGCCCCTATTTAGGGGTTTTAATGAACTGTCCATTCAATGAACTGTCCATTCAATGAACTGTCCAGTGGAGAAAGACTGATGCAGAGTTATGCGTATGACCTTTTTCTTTTTTTTTTTTGCCTTTTTTAGCACTAGATCTTGCTGTTCTTCCCGTGACGTGTGTTACAGGTGCACCGTTAATTACTGAAAACAAAACAAAAAAATAGTTTGAGGAGGCAGAAAAGGCACAGGGCACACTCCAAAAACAACGGCCAATTTCCGCGCACGTGTAAATAAAAGCACCAGAGGGACTCGGGCAGTTCGTCAAACTATATAGCGGCAAGGCCATTTATAAGTATGCAGCGCATGTAATAAGCGTGGGATGGCGCGCATACGGGAGACATTCCCAACTCATGAACGGCAACTTACCATCACCACTCAAGCGGAAATTATACAACTACTGCATTTTGCCAGTACTGACATACGGGGCAGTACCTTGGAGAAGTACTAAGAAGCTCGACAGGAAGTTAAGAAACACACAGCGGACGATATATGGAACGAAAAATGACAGACGTTACACCATAAGAGAGAGGAAGACAGCCGAGCGGGTCAGGGGACAGACAGGGGTAGCCGACATAATAGCTGACATCGACGTTAGAACGACGGAGTGGTTACCAAGAGAGGGTAAGCCTAGCTGTAAGATGGGGCGACGAAATTAAGAAGTTCGTAGGCATCAGGCAACAAACGGAATCAGCTCGCGCAGGACAGGAAAGGATGGAGAGAATTGGGAGAGGCCTTCGTCCTGCGCTGTACATAAAATATGATGATGATGATGATGATGATGATGATGATGATGCGACAAAACAGAAGAGCAAGTCAACAAAACCACTCGTATTCTGTAGTATTCTTGGGATTGCCGGTAACAACCTATGGACACATTCAACTTCGCGCGTTGTGTGAAATGTCATTCATGATCATACATATATGCCATGCAGTGCACATATATTAAGAAGGGCTTCGTGGTGTCATTATCACCGCTAAGTAGCAGCTATATGCCAAAAAAAAAAAACGTGATAGTTCAGTGTTATCTCACCGCTTTTCTCTCATTATAAATATCCCTCTCCGGTCCACGACGGCTGCGACAAGACGCCGTGGTGTCGTGGCGGAGCGCCGTACTGCGACTGAGTTGTTCCCCAATCGTGTTATCGCATTAATGTGACTCCCATATAGAAGCACGCAAGCACTTACATATATATACCCCCGAACCGCGAGGCAGGTCGTATATTATACATCGAAACCCACATACGACGTCGACCTGGCAAATGCTTTCGCCTGGTGCTCATGAAAATTCACTGGACGCTTATCTTAAACGGTGCCCCTATATCATAAGCGCTGCCTCAGGAAAAGAGCTATACTTAGCCAACTTGATGTTATCAAAGTACATATCCTATAGTATATACGCACTACGATTTATAACCGCGTGCTCATTTCCGAGCTTAACTTGGGTGCTGTATCACTCACCGGGTGCACATCACACTGCAACTTGTCCCAGCTTCACGCAGCGCGTATGTTTCTGTTATCTTGCTGTCAAATTCAGGGCGCCGCGCGCGCACATGAGCGCGTTCGCTGAATTTGTGCTTAGCAGGGGCCGCCGCTTAGGTGCTTTCCTCATGGCTGTCGAGCATAAATCGCGACTTTCGATTTACTGGTAACACTGTGCGCGGCCTCGCTGTAGTGTAGCCACGTGTGTACGAGCTCCTTTGTTTTTCTTTCTCGCGATAAGAACTTGGGAAAATATTGGGCAGCTCATCTTTGTTGTTTTTTCTTCCCTCCGGCAGCGTGTTACGAGCATGTCGCAAAGATTAGTCGATATCGCTTATTCTGTAAACAGACGCCATCGAGCTCGCTTATTCGTCGGCAGATATGCAGGCGCCTTGTATTGGCTGTCAGAGGCGCCTCCGTCTGGGCCCCGAGATTCAAAAGTGTGCTGAAAGACGACGCGGCTCTGGAAACCTCTGATGAAAGGATTTGTGGATCGGGAGAAGTTATCTAAATCGCTTGTTTTTTTTTTCACCGCGGTTATAATTACATCGCGTTGCTCGCCTCGTCTTTGATAGTGAGCTCGTATGTATAGCTATATATGAGTCATTGGAGCCAGGTGGTGTCGTATCGCTATCACATCTCTTGCTGGAGCCTGTTTAATGAGTACTATTATTTTTTTGCTCATCTGTGGATAACTACGTGGACAGACTCCAAACTACTCATTTGCTGTGTCCACCCAAAATATCAATGATTTTAACAGTTGCATTACACAACTTTAGAGAAAACTGCTCACATGGCATCTCAACTTGCTCTATCTCTTGAAGATGTGGCCTCTCAAAAGGCAATAGCGCCACAATAATCTTTATGAGGAGTCACCAATACGTTCACAAAAACAAAACCAGCCAATACTTAGTTTATATATCGTGAAATCTCGGTGCTGCTATCCCGCTTAATACATTTTCATTTTTCTGATAATACATTTTAACACCCGCCCACATTTTCATAAGCGCATTGTATTTTTGTACAGTTGATACGATTTTCGGATGACGCGTTATATATTCCGGTTCCCGCGAAGATCGTATCGACGAGATTTCACTGTGCCCTTCATCGTGACGAACAGTCGTAGTAGTAGTAGTAGTAGTAGTAGTAGTAGTAGTAGTAGTGTTGTGGCTACAGGCGGTGTTAGTCTTGCAGACCTGGAGCGTAGCTGTCCATGGCGCATTAGTCACCACGTGTCACTCAATCCTGTCTCTTGGAGAAATGTTACAAGCAGAGCTGACACCTTCTTGCGAACCGACCGTGTACCTTCCGGATATATAATTTGTTCAGTGCTCCCATGTGGAAGCCCTCTTTTTTGCATGTTGTCCATGAGTGCTTTTCCCTCGGTGCAAAAGCGCTTGCAAGACCAGATGTAGTGGTCAATGTCTCCCAGTTCATTGGACTCCGTGCACAATGGCGAAGCAGCGCCCCTAACTTGAAAAGACCATGCGGGAGTGCATGCTGACCCCGTTCTGACCCGTCTGCTCTTGAGATTCGAGCCCCGGTTTTAGGCAGCGAAGTCGTGCCCGAACGCGTGTGCTGTGGCAACCGCAACTCACAGAGCGTGAACTATGATACCGGCAAATGGGCTTGCGCAGCGCAAATTCTGAGTGTCCCAGGACACTCTAGCACTATGAAGTATCGAAGGCAGTGCATAACAATAAATACTACGGGAAAAAGTCGGGTAATATGCTGTGCGTGTGTGTGTGTGTGTGTGTGTGTGTGTGTGTGTGTGTGTGTGTGTGTGTGTGTGTGCGCGCGCGGGCCAGCAATAAGGGTGGTCGGCTGCGTGGCGCCTTATCAGAAATAGATCGGTCATCCAGCCTCACGGTGACGCAACGTCGGCGAAAGCCGTGTGCACGGAGGGGGGCTGACCTTCAGACGTTCGACATGGGCGCTGCGCCGCCGATAGCGCGGGGGCAATGAATGGCGGCGTTCGCTTCTTTTACGAGTCCCGTCTGTCTCGTGCCTGGATTAGTTCAGGGTACTTACCGCGGCGCGCACCGCTCAATTGCGCCGGCCGCGCTGCGATCGGACCGGATGAGCCCCGGAAGCTGTACACGATCGAAGGACGCATCGGAGCCCGTCGCGGAGTGTTTTCTCATTTTTGCGCACTTTTCGTTCCGGTCTAGTGCATCGGCCTCTTGACACGTCTAATAAAACTCGAATCTGCGTTGGCGTTGTAAGGAAATATCGCGCTAAGGATTTGTATACGGTGCAAGTTCGGCGTTCTAGAAACCCATTTACTTCTCCTGGTGCTATCCTCTTTTGCGAAGTCTATCGCTCTATAGTGTACGGGCGCTCAATTCTCTCACATTGTATATCATATATACGGCGCCGGCTGTATGTGGCTGCAGTATAGTCCGTGTGCGACTGCCGATGTAGTGTAATGTATTGCAAGTGCCATTATATAGCCATGCGTCATGTAATAGAAATCTGGGCTAACGTATATAAACACTCTCCGGAGGGGGAAATTTACATGTGGTCTGCGCTGTAGCGCTCCTTTTAACGACGGACAGTACCTGCCGGTCAAAACCTGCGCTGCATATTATCCCTTGGTCCGTAATCGCGTAGCATCAAGCAGTTAAACGATTCTAGGCGGTGCTGAAGAATAAACCTGTCATGTTACTGCGTATGACTCGTAAAAGGACCTTTGGGAGCCATACATAACTACGGATCCGAATAGATTATACGTTGGATAGCATGGACTTTCCTCGATTGCGCAGTCGTGCGGGAGGCATATGCAGGACTGCGACGTATAGTCTTCACGTTTTTCTTCGGCCCGCTCCATTCATTAGAGATTTATACTCTGGTAATATGTATATATATATAGGGCGTAGCAACTTCTGCACGGTCAGTAGTACTTGATGACGTCATTATTTATGTCTGTACACAGTTTGTTCTACCTGGTCGAGAATTACTGCATCATGCATGCACAGATATTATGATTACCCTGCAGCTAAGACAATTTTATTGGTTTTTCTAGTGCCAGTAACGTTTGCCCGACTGCGTTATGGCTTCTTCACCACCTCTCCCAATCAATCCTTCGCATTTGTGTATAGTAAAATGGATTCTCGGGTTCATTGGGACTCTTCTCCACGTGATAAGCCGGCATATTCAAACAAACAAACAAACAAACAAACAAACAAACAAACAAACAAACAAACAAACAAACAAACAAACAAGCTAACTAACTAACTAACTAACTAACTAACTAACTAACTAACTAACTAACTAACTAACTAAACAACTAACTTTGCCCACAGAAAGATTAGCTGAATTTTCGACATGGTTCAATGCGTCCAGAACATTTGTTGTTTTTCTAGATCGCGTCGCGTTTTGTTAGTTTTCTTTCTTCTTACGAAGCGGGCGATAGTTTCAGAGAAGACCTAACAGCATCGTTGCATAAGAGCTCTTAAATTTCGTAGTCTCCGTTACTCTATTCGCTATTCTTTTCGTGTTTACTTTAAAACTTAGCATTATATTGGGATTGAGCGGAAGAAGCGGTAAACGCCTCCGACTGCTGCACACTTCTTTACCAGTATGTATGAGGCACTTCGTAATGCACTGAAGGACGAAAGTACGAAGGAAGAGGTACAGCACACTGTAGAGATATACTGTCGACCGCATCGACTCAGTCAGATTCTCGCAATCGTGTACGCTCTCATCCTTTTCTGCTCTTCAAGGATTTTTCTGCTTTTGAAAGGGCGAGGCAGTTACTGACGTCAACTGTAGCGGCCTGTGCTCCGTGCCTTGACAACACCTCTTAGAGTGATAGCTCAGAACACTGGCGCACATGATAAGGATGTGTGTGACATGTGGAACGACGGAATCAACACGAGTGCACAGAGTTCGCGAGCACTCGCATTATAGAAGCCAGCTGCTCGATTTTCTTGTCAGTGCCACAGGCGTTGGGTGGTAGTTCTTTTTTTTTTTTTCGCATTCAACCGTCAGGACAATTACGTTAACTCAATTAATTAGGTTGAGTGCAACCTAACGGTTATGACTCAGTCGGTGACGAACGCTGATGTAGTGACTCTGAAAAGTGATTGTGCTATTGAGGTATATCGCTTGATGTACACGCACACACCAATCAATGCGACTGCTCACGCAAAACCTAAAATTCTTGAGCCAGGACAACCTAGCAGTTGACCGGTAAGTATAGAGCCATAAATATGCCCATCAAGAAATCTTGTGATCGGTGACCACCGGTGAGAGGTATATAACACACTTGGCTGCATTAAAGCGTCCTCTTCTCTCTGTAGAATGAATTCATCCGAGCAGTTATCAGGACACACATCACACGGTAGGCCTTTACAGTATACATTATAGTGATAGCCGTTCAAGTAAACGGGTTTATGGGAACACGCAATACACACAGTGAAGCAGAAGGATGATTAATCGGGACGAATGGCACCTGCATCTGACAATATGTTCGCCGAGCAGTAGGTGCGCTTCAAGTGCATGCGAACAGCTAGCGCGTGATATCTTCGAAAGATGCAACATCCGGATTCGTATGACAGGGATTTAGGTTCATCTGGATTGATTTTGTGGGGTTTAACGTCCCAAAACCAGCTCTGATTATGAGAGACGCCATAGTGGAGGTCTCCGGAAATTTCGACCACCTGGGGTTCTTTAACGTCCACTGACATCGCACAGCACACGTGCCTCAGCATTTCGCCTCCATCTAAATGCAGCCGCCGCGGTCGGGATTCGATCCCGCGACCTTCGAATCAGCAGCCGAGTGCCATAACCACTAGACCACCATGGCGGGGAGAGATTCATATGGAGTTGTACTTACAGTGTGAGATTACACAGGACTTTCCGTTTCCTTACATCTTCGCTCTATTATTCTTTATTGTTCTTGCGGAAACTTGCCACGTATCGCACAGTTTTGGCGCGCCGATAATGCAGGTAACGTGCCTGTGGCCACGGGTGCCACGCCTGTGAAGTCTCAGTAAACAGTGGAACTGGGGCAAAGGTGTCAAGTTCACCGAGCCCATTAAGTAGCTGTGGGCTGAGGGAAAGGACGTGGGTGGTAGGCCCAGGACAAGCGAGGGGCCGCCTTTTTCCTTTCTGCGCATCCTCATACCTTTCTTTCCTTCCTTCGTACTTTCTGTATCTCTTTCTATACTGCCTTTCACATAGTCACCGTATATTGTTACCACTCCGCTGCTAAATCTATTTTTCTCATGTTATATAGTAAATTACCTTTTCGTAATGACAGTTACAGATTCTCGGTAAATATGATATGGGTTCGAAGAGCCCGGTAATCTCCACTGTGGACACACCTCTATACCGAAACACTCACAGGAGAAGGGGATAGAAAGGGGATAGAGGGAATGAAGAAGCAATCACTTTGGGTGTTCGGGACAGGGCAGCAGAAACAGAATCAGGCGCAATAAACTAGTCGCCGTATGGATCGATGTTAGGGGTCCGCCCGGCCAAACCCGTATCTTCAGTGAAGCATCAAGAAGGCAGCACGGACACAGCGGCGACACCCGTTTCAGCCAGGCGTATACGTCAAAAGCAGAGTTTTTACTGCGAAAAGACGCCTTGGAGAGCCGCCAAGGAGAAAATGTGCCTTGGAAGCTCCCGCACCGACTCGTTGTGATACGTTCTGACGACGTCTAATGGGCCCTAAGTAGTTCTTATTAGTCGCTAAAGATGTATTAAATTGCCTTCAGAGTGGCCCAGAACTTAACGTAACGAGTTTTAGGAAACTTTGTCAAGCCAATGTGGTCTAAATACATATAAACTCCACAAACAATATAATTTCTGGTGTTTTAGGTCCAAAACCACAACATGATTATGAGATACGCCGTAGTGGGGGGCTACAGAAATTTCGACCACCTTAAGTTCTTCAACATGCGCTGACATCGCACGGCACACGGGCCACAGCGAGATCGGTGACGTCACGCTGTCGCTGATGTAGAGAAGTTTGGGCGCGAAATTTAATGATGGATGTTTGACCTTCGATGCTACCGATGGTCGTGCTTTCAAAGAATGATCCTTCTCCTCGACCACTGTGACGCGAAAAATGAATAACGTTCGCTTGCACCAGCGCATGGTTATTTTTGCGCTCCCTAAAAGACGAAAGACACAGAAAGAACGACAGACACAAGCGCAATAATTTTAATGGTAAGAAGAAGGACATTTTTATACACGTTCTTCTGTATTCTTCGTTTTTTTTAGGGATGTTCATAATTCACTATGGATTGCTGCCAATTAGCCCAAGTGATTACCCTGCTGCAGCAGTGCTGCTAATGCGAGAGCGCGCGGTTTGGAACACTATTCGAGACGAGCGTACAAACGCGGAAGTCAACAACACGATATTTTAAAGCGCAGTCGTGTATAGTGACACTAACTTCCGTCATGCCCATGTCGACCTATACATGTTTATATGTAGCGTTTCGCATTTAGTCCGATGACATTCCGCGCCAGCGGTTTCAGCTCTCGGTTATCGCTCAACCTTCAACAAACAAGCGCATGTGTAAAAGGCTGCAGCATACAACAGAAATTAGATTCTGTGGACTTGTGTCTTCTATATGGACTTCGAGTATCACGTACGATGAAACGTCTAGATTCTGTAAGCAGTCATGGCTGCTGCCAATGCATATTGGTTTACGGGTGACCCTGTCTGGCAGTTTATGTGTCTTCCTTGATCATGTGCCAGGTATAGTCTAGTTCTTCCTCTTAGCCCCTTGAATGCAGTCCCTGTCAGTTTCTCCATTTCCCAGTTCTCTGAGAAAATGAGTGGGTTGGGTGAACCTTCTGCCAGCGTGATTATCTTGGCTTAATTTCCTTTCCGGGTCTTGATAAGACGTATAATACAGCGCCGTTATTTTTACAGCCCTTATTGTAAGTTTTGTAGCATGATGCATGGCAACTGCCTGTGGATGAAAATGCCCATTTCATGTAGCGGTGTTGGTGGTTTGTCGGATGATTGGCTCACTATTGATTGAATGATAAATAAATAAGGAAGATATATAAATCTTACTCGCAAAGGTGCTTTATTGTTTTCTCGGAGCGCGTTCTGGCGGCACGGAAATTTGAGCGCGAGTAACCACGACGTGGTTTTCCTAGTTAGCACACGGCGTGCAAGCATCAGTATTATCAGAGTCCTTCAATTGAAGGACTCTGGTATTATGAACGCTGTTTGCTACGTATGAAGACTCGTGTTCGCTCACGTGAGCAAGACGTGCGCACGAAAAGAAACGTAAATTCATCTTCGTGAAGACGCTTAAGGAGGCTGTCCCCTTATGTGGTGGTTTCAGAAACCTGCAGGCACGCAGTTAGAGCCCTCTGTGCGCCGCTACGGACAGGAAGAAAGGAACGGGCGCTAAGGCACGTCGCTCTCGACTACTGACAAAAATATCGCGTGGAGCCGCTCGTAACTCGGTACAGCCCGTCAATCCTTTAGCGATTGGCGAGCAAAAAATAAATGAAACCAGCCAACAGCAACGCAACAAACGCACAAAAAAAAAAAAAAAGAAAACACGTGCATCTGACAGCGAGCTTGGCGTGCCTCTCCTTCGCCTCCAGCCGGTCGCACGAGGAAAGAATAAGCAACGCGATGCCAACAAAATAAAGGCAGAAACGACGTAGGCTCGCTAGCGCAGACAGCGCCATCCGGTGTGCGGGTGGCGTAGCCGCGTCAGCGCGCTTTCCTGCAGAGCGGCTGTCGGCTGTCGCGGTGGTGCGCGGGTGGGCGCACCGATGGGTGTGAGAGCTTTGGTCGGTGTTGGAGGCCGTCGGCGTCTGATTCACCGCGAAAAAAACAAACTTTGCGCAGGTAAGAGGCGAGAGAGTCCGTATATTCTTGCAGAGAGCAGCCGTCTGTTCACTGGTGCATCGGTGCAGCTTATAGAAACGGCAATGGCCCACTTGCCGGGGAAAGCTATGCGCTCGGTTCGCAGGAGCCGCGGGGACAGCTTTGCGCGGCTCCCGCAGTTTTCGTCCGTGCGCGCCCTACCTAGATTTCGCCCGAGCTACGAAACCCTGCTCGATCGCTTCGATCACGCCCCTGTAAAGAATGGTATGTTCTCTCGTTGATTTATTGCGCTCTTCGAGTGCACCGATGGGAGTCCGAACTTAATTGGTTTTGTAAAGTCGCGGGCTGTGGTGCAGCAGCGGCTTCTACACCAGTTTCGTGGAATCATATATCCGGTGATCGCGATCGCGAGCTATGACTCTTTATTTCGGCGCACTTATTTACAAGTTTGGATATCTACGTCCTGTGTTTTGTGCACATATATTTTATAACGGGATATATATTAATTTTGGGTCCGATTTGCTACTACAAACAGTAGCATTTGTAAATTCAGCTCTGTTAGCTCGACTTTACTAATTCTCTTTTTCAGATTCTTCTTGATGTTCAAAATTTCTGGCCACAAGGCGCCGTTCTTGCTTCGAGTGATCTCGATATGTGCGGCACAGAGATCCCAGCTTGTGTGTGTGATAAGCGTGCGTGTTGCGAAGGGGGACGGAGGAGGTGATGATACGGGCGGGGTGCCGCGGTCGTCGGGAAAACAAAATGAAAAAAAAAAAAAAGCGTCATTATAGATTAGCCGGATCGTTCGCGCTTACTCGAAGATCGAGTGTTCGAACTCCGACCCTATCCCGTGCTTCAAAACACGGAGCGATAGCTGGGGAAAAAAAATAATATATAACAATAAGGGTGGACTATCTAGTTCGCAGGTATATCTCTGTGTCCTCATGGAGTAATCAGGTCATTGACTTCAGGCCGGCTTGCTTATGCGTGCATACTAAACATGTGCACATCGATTTCTTTCAACTATATAATGTCCTAAAGGTGAATACCCTGTTTCAGTGGCATCGTCAGCCTAATCCAACCAGTTGCACCGGGAAGTGCATTCGTTGCTGCAAGCCTCATAGTCTAGCAATGCAGTCAGCGCACATGGATCAGCGCATACCTCACAGTTTTTACCAAACTATTAAACAAGAGGTAGTTCATAGTGACAAGAAATGCTAGTCAAAATATAGTTGCACTAATGGGCACATCATCACTGTTGAATTTGTTTAGACATCCATTCGCGGCGTAGAAAAAGTCAAAAGTGCAGTGCCAAGAGCATTACATCCCTGGGGACAACTTCCCTTGTCTGAGAAATATACTATGACATTTGAACAGCTTGCATGAGACATTAAAAGCTCTATGACAATAGGAGATGTATATGTAGTACTTGTATAATGCAGGGCGTAGTGTATGGTCACTCAGAAAGACTAAGTAATACATCAAGTGGCTGTTTTTTTCTCAACTCGGATAATTCCTCCAATCCGTCATCATGGAGGCAGTGGGAAGTAATGTATATTTATTTATAGCTTTCTTCCACAATCGTGACCTGACACAATACTTTGCACGTACTAACCTTTTCAAACACTCATCTTTTTCGCTCGACCATTAGCGAATGCAACATGCTGCCTTCCCATGTTTTTCCAGAATGTGTCCTCCCTGACTCAAGAACACATGTATCATTTTGTGTAAACATCATTGTTGATGATGGCATACTCTTGTGTGTATTTTGACTACTCATGGTCTAACTTGTGTTTGTGCTTTTGTTTGCGTGCATAGAAATAATTTTGTAAAATTTTGCTACTGTTCTTGTACGAAGATATTTTTCATCTGTGCTTACCATATTTCATGCATAGCTCATTCAACTTTGTTCCTTATGTTCATTTTCGCCCCTCCTGCTTGGCCTTTGGACCAGCACTATCTACTAAATAAAGAAAAATCGTCCATTCTGGCACGTCTTGGGGGAAATTTATTTTGATTGCTGTAAAAATATTCACATTAATAGCAGGATGTTTTAACTTTTCTATCATGCAGTCGTCACCGTGATGTACGTACATCGTTACTCCTTATCATTTGTAACTGTCCTGGGCTATTTTGTGATATATAATTTATATTGAGCAGATTAAACACTGCACAGCTTCCCATAGGCATTTCATGTCCACAACGCAGCTGTTATTACAAGATATGTAGCCTCTTTTCTTTCTCTATTCTATGTTAAAAAGGTGTCTTATTTTTAAACTACTGAGTAGTGCATTTCTAACTTTTTACAATTATGTGTTCGATATGCTTACTCAAGCTTTAAAATTCCTTGTTTCATTTGTTCCTTAACTCAAAATATAGCTAACTATCCTTTTTTTTTTGTGGATATTTATGCTTACTGTTTGCACAAGCTCACTTAAAAATATTTCATTCTGGCATGTTTGATGTGTGACAACACACCTTGTGACCAATCTAATCTCACATATATGCATAATAAGAATAATATATGACATGTCATAGTGTACGTATATATATATATATATATATATATAAAATATCAGAAGGGGTTCACACAATTAACAAAACAATATAACTTTACTGACGTTGTGGCCAGTGGACCGGCCTTCATCAGTCAGTACACACACAAGCACACATGCATGCACGTGCACGTACACACACACACACACACGCACGCACACGCACACACACGCACACACACACACACGCACACACACACACATATATATATATAAGCTTGGCAATCGTCAATGGATACCCCAACTGCAAGTCTTTCTACAAGCTTGAATTATACAGAATTCGTTACGTATTATGTAGTGGACATCTTTATTGGCACACTCAATCTCTTTTTCAGTACCTTGAAGTAGTGATTCCTTGTGATAGTCATTTAATTGTTATTTATACTATTTCTGGGCCTTGTGACACTCTGAAAGTTGGGGCTGTAAAAGCATTTTGAAGTGAGACTTAGGTTATTCAGAATGGCTAGTAATGCAAGAAAAAATAAAATGATATTTTGGGTTGTTGCTTGCTAGCATAGTGCTTCAGTGGAAAAGATCGGCACTTATGTAGGGTCACGAATAGTGTTCCCGCAAAACTGCTGTTGCACTACAGAAATACTTCTGCAGAAATACTGCAGAAATATTTCATGCAGAAATGCATGAAATTTTTCTGTACCTTCCATTCTGGTCGCAATGTCACACGTCATTACAATGTTGTTATTATTGACATTGATGTCCCCTAAAGCTCAAGGATGTAAAAGAACCTGCGGTTGTGGACCACGAGGTTGCTTTTCTTTCTGAATCAACACCCAGCTATAGTCGGGTGCACTGAGGTAAATCATGGGCGCATCAGGGGGGGTCCTGATCCCCCTTGTTTTCAAGCTGGGGGGAGGTCCCTTGCAAGGGGCCGGTCAAGCTGTGACATGCAGCTTTTTCCCCTTTGTGCCAAACCACGTATACAATGTGTTTTTCATGTACTTGTCACGTGGTTGAATAAACTCAAACTCAAGGTGTCCCCTCCCCACTCACGCCTTCCTCTCATCTCCCTTGAATTTTATCTTTCAAGCCTCATACTTTAATTGCTTCTGAGCACTCTCTTTAAAATGATTTCTTAAATCTGAACTATAGAGCATGATAGGTGCTCCAGAAAGGGAAAATGGGGGGGGGGGGGCTAACTCTCCCTCCCCCCAACCTTCTTCCAGAAGGGGCAGCCCCCCCCCCCCTTCTCTCCACTTTTCAGCCATGCATACTGAAATAAAATTTTTTCCAAGAATTTTCAAGCTGGTGGTTGTGTGGTCCACTGCTTTCAAAAGCGCTGGACCGCATGACGATGTGGGTTGCGCTGTCTGCGCAGGTTTTCAGTACTTTCGAAATTTCCAACCATTTTTTAAAGTGTATACCAATGTAAAATAAGCATGGATGCAAATATGTGAAATTTAATATGGCTAAATTAATTAAATCCTTATTATTCAATGTAATTAGATCTACTAATTATTAATATAGTAATATAATATGTAAATAAATAAGAATAGACAAATGTTGAGAAAAAGATAAATAATAAACACAACATGCAAAGACAACAATACTTGCCCCTCCCCCCCTTCCCCCTCGCTATATAACGCTTTTTAGTGTCTGTTGTATGGCTGATCAAAAGTGAAGGTTCCAAATATATATATATCACAAACTTTTTCAGATACGACTGTTTATTTACATGCTGCATATATTTGTTATGCTGGGAGCTGGGATTTGATTTATAGTGCAATGCAAATAAAAGATTACCAACCATATACGGTTATTTATTTATGTTGATGATGTAGTGGAGGCCATTGACAATGAAGTATGAATGTGATTGCTGAACTATCATTGTGGTGTAATTTTTAAAATTATCTGTGTACACCAGTGGCACAAATTAGCATGTGCTTATTTTGTGGTGTATCTATGTTCGATACTCCTTAGCTGTGTAAGGCTTTCTGTATTGAAATTCCAACTGCCGTTTGGCTGGTTTCTGAGAAGACTGCAGTAGCACAATGTAACTATGTGAGGTGTCAGTCTATGCTTTTTCTTCAAATTTTATTGTAAAGCTTGATTTTAATTTTCATATAGGACTAATTTAAGTAAGACCTATATTTATAAGAACAAGATAGCTGCTACGGGAAAGTGTGTGTCCCTTTTTTCAATTTACTTGGATTTATGTCACTGGCCGGATGAAGTTTTTATGTCACTGGTGTCACCACAAAATCCACAAACCCAGGAGATGCATTGTGTGGGGCAGCTAACCTTTGTAAACGCCTCAGCTATGTTGTGAATTCAACTCGAACATTGGGATGTCTTTACATTCATGCAATAAAGCGGAGTGCACGTAACAGTCTCAAGGAATTGTGAAAATCTAGGCTGCTTCGTGTGTGTATGTGTGTGTGTGTGTGTGTGTGTGTGAACAGTGCTTGTTTGCAATGCCAGAGCTGCTTATATCCTTGAACTACAGTTGATCATTTTCGATGCATACATTTTTGGCTGCAGGAGACTACAATTGGCCACATCTCTGGCTGAAGCAGCAGCTTGCCCCACTCGCCATGTCCTTAACACTACCATGTTGTCTGTAAGTATGTGCTAGTACATATTTTTGCATTTTGTCTGAAATATCCTGCAGAGACATTGGTGTGTAACTTCTGTAGCCTAGCCCCGCCGCAGTGGTCTAGTGGTTATGGCACTCGGCTGCTGATCCGAAGGTCGCGGGATCGAATCCCGGCCACGGCGGCTGCATTTTGATGGAGGTGAAATGTTGAGGCTCGTGTGCTGTGCGATGTCAGTGCACGTTAAAGAACCCCAGGTGGTCGAAATTTCCGGAGACCTCCACTACGGCGTCTCTCATAATCAGAGCTGGTTTTGGGATGGTAAACCCCGCAAATCAAATCAACTTCTGTAGCCTACTTTTTAAAGCTTTGTGTAGACTGAACTTGTGATGTTATTACATTTTGTTGTGAGAGCACAACATGCTACAAACGAAAATGCCAGACATATACATTGTTGATATGCATTTATTGGAAACGTACAGTGTGTTCAAGTTAGAAATGAAAACATGTTGTATACGGTAAAATCATTTTAGCTAATTTTTAAAGGGCAGCATTCTATCACAGTTTTTATTCAGATTTTTTTTTTTAAGGTTTCAGTGGCTTAAAGGACTGTACCTGGAGCATTTGTACATTGTTCACTAATCATTATATTGTCTCAACTACTGGCTTCAGGGTTGTTTAATGCACTGATCATTTGCTCAGGCAGTACACAAATTCTAAAAGAATGGTTGACAGCATACTTTTTATTATAGTAAGTTTATACTTGAAAGAGCAGGTATCATTTATATTATTCACTGTGTGTGTTTGTCTTAGCTGCAAGAAATTGCCCTAGTCTCAAAAATAAATAAAAATAAACCTAGTGCACACTATGCAGTAGACTAACGTACTGAGTCAGTTCTAAACACACATATTTTTGTGAGAACATTAAGACTGGCAGCAGTTTTAAGAAGCTTTTTTTTTTCTTCTGTACAGCTTTTCTTTCTTGGTTCTTGGTGCCATTACAGTATGGTATTCCTTAGCAAACCCATTTCGCTCACTCTGTCAGCAGTTGTCAGTTGTTTGCATTTGCGATGGCAACATTGTGAAAGGATTGTAATTGAAGGTACCCATGTGTTTATATGTGTACTTGGCGTAGTTAGTCGTTTGTGTGCAAGTAATGTAAAAGAAACAAAGAAGGCTGTGTTATGAGAGTGTGCAGTTTATTTGTACAGTTGAAATAATTTGAAAAGCAGTCTGAATATTGTTTTTTTGTTTCCTGTGCTCTCATAATGAACTGTTTTAGCCCTGCAAGAATACTTGAAAACATAGCAGGCCAACCACTAATATACCTTTTTCATGTAGGGAAAAGTGCCGCCAGTGGCGGTCGCCGAAATCAGAACTGGAGGTCCGTGCCTCCACAATCCTCCACCACGCAGCAGGAGAGCATCGCGGAGGCATGGAATCGCACTCGCACTTATAGATGACAGCACGCCAGGTGTTGCTTGTCTCACTGAATGCTGACCCTAAAAAAAACATGGCGTGTGTTTCGTCACATCTCGGTGCGCATGAACAGACAAAAACCTGAAAAAGGCCCATTTGAAATTTGCTTGACTTAACTAAAAGTTTGAATTATAAACAGTATACTTTATATTGTAGATTAAAAAAATCAGAGGATATGTCTTTTATACTTAGGATACATTTATCATCAGGATAATTATTGAAAATTAATTAATTAGAACCTAAATATGTCAAAAAATTAAATGGAAATAAAAAAATATAGAAATGTATGAAAGATGACATGTAGGAAATTGTATGCGATGATATATCAGAGCATAGATGTTTTATACTGAAGAGGCATTTAACCATCAGAGTAGTTGACGAAAATTATTTAACAAAAGTTGAAAAAATTGTTTGAATCATTCTAGCATTGTATATGCAGGTATGAGATGCACACAAGAAATGCACACAATGTGTGTTTCTTCTACCCACATTGCATATATGGGTAGAGTACATAAAGTGCCACACAGTTCACAGCGCCAACGAGGTGTAAGTGCCACTAACAGGCACAGATTGGGGAGAAGGGTTGCCTGCAAGTTTTTGTGGTGTTCCATTGTTTTTCGTCTGTTAATTGTGCCATATTTACTTCACAAAAATGAAAATAAAAATTGATCTCAGTTCCTTACAGTATCAGGCTGTGCAAGTGATGATGAAGTTCCATCTGCTTGTGAAATATAATGCATGTACAGTAGAACCTCGTTATAAAGAACCCAGATGTAGTGAACTATCGGATATAACGAAGCAATTACAATTCCCCTTGAAATTCCTATAGATGAAACTGATATTGGTTGTAACGAACTAATGGTTATAACAAAGTAATTACCGCTCCCCCTTCAACTTCGTTATAGTGAGGTTTTACTGTATAGGTGTATGCAGATATTTAAATGTTTGAAATATTTGTCAAATATTACATTTGATTATTCATATTCAGTTTGAAAAAGAGGTATTAGAAACGTTTGAATATTTGAAGTGAATCAAGCTTGTGGGAAAATTGGATGTCAGATCCAGTAATCTTGCCGAAAAGGACTGATCTTCCGTGCATCCGCACGGTGCCAATACCTTGCATAGAGGTGTGATGATGGCTATCGTTGCGTACGTCAGGACTCCTTTTCGCCACCAACATGCACTATCACAATAAGCATTTCAAAACAGTAGATTTCGACAGTTCTAACTCTGATAATTCATACTTTTGGTTAATTCAAACAAATTTCAATTTTTTTTGGTTGATCTGCTGTGTTTCCAATGTATTTAAAAGCAGTTTACTTCAAACTATACCATTCAGCTTATCCTGTTAATTTATACATTTTTTTTATCTTTACCAGAAAAATCGTCGCACTTTGGTTTCATCTAGGTGAACATTCATGCTCATACATATTTTAACAGCCAGAAATAAGGACGACAATCTGTTATCACTTGTGAAAGCATTCAAAACCACTACTAGAAAATACAGTAAAACCTCGTTATAACGAAGTTGAAGGGGAGTGGTAATTACTTCATTAAAACCATTAGTTCGTTATATCCAATATCAATTTCATCTATAGGAATTTCAAGGGGAATTGCAATTGCTTCGTTATATACAATAGTTTGTTATATCCAGGTTCATTATAACGAGGTTCTACTTAAAACACAGAAAACACTGAGGTGGCAACAGTGCACATGATAACCGCCCATCTCTGTTTTTAATGCTATGTTGTGCTATGTTGCTATGTTTAATGCTATGTTGTGCTTAGCCATACTGCTGTTTGCATCTGATAATTCAAACTTATGATAATTCAAGCAAAATTGTGGGGTCCCTTCAAGTTTGAATGAATGAGAGTTTACTGTACATGCTTGGCGGTGCTGCAGTAAGAATGCTGGTGTAGTGCACTTTTTTAACGGAGAACTGAAATGTGATGCTCTACCATTAGCGACAGCGTCCTTCTACAGGATATCTTCAGTGTTTATTGCATATGCCTGACCATGTGGTACAACTAGTATTCATTTATGACAGCCATTAGTATTTGTCATCACTTACTTTAGCCTGTGGTGCCTGATCAATGCGGTTACGATCAGACATGGTAGCCTAGGGATCGCTTTCGTGAGAGTGGTATAGTATTTTGCATTGGTAGTTTATTCTTCTAATTTCTTAACGTGATTATCTGTAAAACAATGGATTGTTACTGAAGGCGAACTTGTGTTTTGATATTCGATATTCGATTTGATATTTGGAGCTGGCTATTTGCATTCGATTCATATTTGAAGATTTCGATATTTGCACACATCTAAGGCTGTATGGCATGTCATTGCACAGAAATAATTCTGTCAACGGCTTTTTGCAACACGTGTGAAAAAGAAACGCAACGTTGAATTGTAGAATTACTCAGGTTTCTAGCTTAGTCATACTTCAGTAGACGTGGTACGTATATTATCATCGGTACGTTCTTAAAACTGAAAAGTTCTGCCAGATTCGTCAAAAAATGTGCTCCCACAGTTTCTTCTTCATATTTATTTATAGACTAGTATTTGATTAAGGAGCACATTATCTACCATAATAACAACATGGTCGCTGGGGCATTGGTTTAGATCCTAGAGCTGTCTCATTGGCTTCTTTGAATTAATTTGCTTAATCTTCTGGTGCTCCAACTGAGACGTGACATTAAGGAGGACAAAATAAGGAAAACAAAAGTACGCATTCTGCATTTATTTTTTCAAATAAAAGTGAGTCTTGTAAACAATGAAGTTCAAGGTAAGTGAATACTAAAATAAATCTGTTTCTGAAGTCATTTTATGCAGTAACAGAATAAGAAAAGTATTTAACAACATAATCGGAGACAATGGTAGCTGTATATAACTAACAAAGGTTGCACAATTAGCAGTTATCTGTATTGTATAGTGTTTGTTTACAACCTCTTCTTTTCTTTTTGCTTGACAGTGCATGTCTATGTTTCTCTTGTGCAGCACTCCTCTAAGATCTCCTGAGTACCTCCCAGCAAACAAGAGAGCACCACCAGGCAGCAGCCGCTGTACGCTGCGGCCCCCGCACACTGGCTACCCTTGAAGGAGGCAACGACGGCGGCATGGCAGGCCACCAGGCAAGCTTCTCTGCGAGCCGGTCGGCCCCGGAGGAGGAGCGACCGTCGGTGCGCATTTCCCTGCAGCCGTCGCAGATTGCGCTGCCCACGTATCGCCACTCATCCGGGGGCAGCATAAGCCTCGGTGGTCGACGATACTCGGGCCTGCTGCCCATGCTGTTTGACCGGGCGGCACGCTCCTGGTGGGACCCATGCTTTGACTCGCACATCCTTGAAGCCCAGTACAAACGGAGCACATTCCCGCAGCTGCGCCAGCGCTTCCAGTATGCCCTCTGCTACTGTGTGCTGGCTTCCCTGCTGTACTGCATCTACTCGGCCAGCATGGTGCGGCCACATTGGGTCGCCGCTGTTGTGGTGTCACTGCTGGTATCGGTGTCGAGCATGGCCGCTCTTGTGTTCACACAGTCACGGCACTATACTGCCAATTACGTCAAGGTTTCGCTAGCCACTGTGGCTGTGCTGTGCACAGCATCTCTTTCAGTGTTTGCACCAATTGTACATGAGCGTGGCGATGACAGTGCAGTTCACATCTTGTCTGTGGGGGCCTTCTCACTCTGTATCCTGGTGCTGATGATCACGTATGCGTTGTTGCCGATGCCCCTGTATTTGGTTGTGGCCGTTTGCAGTGCCTACTCGATACTTTTTGAGATCCTCTCGGCGCTGCTTATTCCTACCCTTACGGGCACTGTTGTGGCTGTGCGTGTGCTTCTACAGCTGTGCGTTCATCTCGTCGGTTTGCACACCCGTGTGATGACTGAGATTGGAATGCGTAACACATTCTTCAAAGTTGGACAGTCACTCATGGTGCGTCGGGACCTTGAAGTGGAGAAGCAGCTTAAAGAAAAAATGATTCATTCGGTCATGCCGCCCAAGGTGGCCGAATGGCTTATGACCAATGCGGAAGAGGACGACACATCCTCTGAGCAGCCTCGAAAGCCTTCAACCAGTCCCCGGCCCTCACAGATGATCTTCCGTCCCTTCAACATGCACCGCATTGAAAACGTCAGCATCCTCTTTGCCGACATTGTTGGATTCACGCAGATGAGTGCCAACAAGAGTGCTGAGCACTTGGTGGGCCTTCTGAATGACCTCTTTGGACGCTTCGATTATCTCTGCAACAAGCTTGGATGTGAGAAGATAAGCACCCTTGGTGACTGTTACTACTGTGTTTCTGGATGCCCTGAGCCTCGTCCTGACCATGCTCGTTGTTGCGTCGAAATGGGACTTGCCATGATACGTGCCATTGCTGAATTTGACGAGGACACTAATGAGTCGGTGAACATGCGTGTGGGTGTTCACACAGGCACTGTACTGTGTGGCATTGTGGGCACCAAGCGCTTCAAGTTTGACGTCTGGTCCAATGATGTTTCCTATGCCAACAAGATGGAGTCAACTGGTCGACCTGGCAGAGTGCATGT
The DNA here is from genome assembly GCA_013339685.2 of Hyalomma asiaticum. Classification (NCBI taxonomy): domain Eukaryota; kingdom Metazoa; phylum Arthropoda; class Arachnida; order Ixodida; family Ixodidae; genus Hyalomma; species Hyalomma asiaticum. The sequence goes on along the minus strand of CM023483.1, from coordinate 54,675,876 downwards.
GTCAGACAGCTCCCATGCATTCCTTGTTGACCATTACTACATGGAGGAAGGCCCAATGGACCTTAGTGAGTACTTGCTTCGTTTCCTCCTCACATTTGGCATCAGTACGTTGCTGTGGCATATCCTTAGAACTGGTTTGACAGTGCCTTATGATAATAACGTGTGAGGTACCTATATTTTTAATCTAGTTTGATGTGACGTAATATAGCATTACATAATTAATTTTGCACTGCATGACGGTCGAACCGTTAATTGTGTTGGCACATGCCCCATGTGATTGGCAGCTTGTGCATATAAAACATGCAAAGTTTATTTGTCTTTATTTGCGTGTTGCATAGACTGAAGGACAAATGCCGTAAGAACAACAGTGATATGAGCACGCATTTCGAAGGTATTAAGCTGACTAAATTCAGAATACAAGCACAAGAATGCAGACCATCAACTTGAGTTTCGTGGGGTCAGTTGACTACACATCACTCGCCACCTACAGCATAATGCACAGCCAGTGGAATGAGCTTGAAGTGCATACGTAGAAGTTCGGCAACATGGTTGCCTGTTCTTTCCTGTGTACTGGTGGTGCCGTTGCCACTGCAGTAAACAGTGCGGACTCTGACCTTGCTGTGTTGTAAATAGTGAGCTTTGCTGATGTTCCGGCAACTTACATTAGCAAAAACGAAACCAAATATTGTTTTCTGATGTAATTTCACAAACACCTCTAATTTTACTTTTGTCCTATTGCAGTCTTGCGCATTAGGTTGTCATTTCTGCCACAAGTAGCTCCAGCGAGTGCCACTGCATGTTGATGCAGTTGGCACTGATGTAGTGACTTAATGGCACAATTAAAATATTTATTAAATTGATATGGGTGGTTTGATCAGTGCCAAAACTTTACCCAGCCATCTGTCTACTCGACCCACAAATAAACAATGGGTGCAAGAAAAGTGTTGGAGTTAAACAGTGTGAACTACAGTGAAGCAGTTGAAATAACTGCGGTGCATATGGAGTCAGAAAATGTAGAGATGCGAGAGGCCTTGCCCAGCTCACAATATTCTCCATACTGTGCTTGTTAAAAAGCTCTAATGAAACATACACTTGCCATGATGTCTTTCAAGCTTTTTAATAATTCTTTAAGAAAAAATGTCTGAGAAACTATGGTATTGCTATGGTATCGACTCAAAGGCTTATTCAGGTTCGTCAATAGGCTGCATCAGGTCAGGCTAAATGGAGTGAAATGATTCTGCCCCTGCATGACAATGTATTCACAGCCTACAGAATGATGCAAGTGTCAAGGCTGATGTAGGTTCCTTAAGTATTTCGTGAATCGTGACTGCTGCCTATGCAGCGCCTTTTTGCCGAGGTGTATTTACAGGGAGAATATGCTTCTGCTGTTCAGTAGCATTGCAATGGCCACATTTGTTAATTATTACGCTTTTTACATTTCACTTTTCACTATATTGCTTCGTTGATTGGGACAAGAATTAAACCTGCACCAATCCTTGTACTACCATAGGTAGATTTATTAGTTTTACCAGGTATTAACAGCACCTTGCTGCTTCTATGTGCATTTTTCAGCACTGTCCGTGCAGTACAGCAGTACCACTGGTATCGCACATGATTTGGCAAGTGGAAACAATTTGTTGGACTAAATGCGAAATTTTTGTTTAGACTCTTGAAACAAACAGGTTGTGCTGTGCTCTGCATCACATCTTCATTGACACTCCACCTGTCCTAGTGCATATCTATTATTTCGGGCATTTATGCGGTCTTGTGTGCGTTCTGAATTTCTTATTTTTTTTTTTTTTTTGCATTGTCAGATCGCAAGACCTACTTCATCAGAGGTCGCAAGCCAACAGCATTTGACAAGGCACAGCAGATGGCATCACGACACTCCTGGCCCCACACCATTGGTTTTACAGAAACGGCAAAGACCATTGACACCCGAAAGGTCAGCTGCCCAGCCCACCAACCTGGGGTATGTATGTTTGTTGTTTTCATTTAATTAGTGGTTAAAGCAATAAAATAATAATCATAATAATTGATGGCGTTTACGTTCCAAAACCAGCTATCATTATGACACACACCCTGTAGTGGAGGCTCTGGAGTAATTTTAGCCACCTGGGGCTCTTTAAAGGAGTACTGACACGATTTTGCGACTGTGCAAAATATACATTTTTCGTTTTCTAGTCATGTATTGTTAATGCCTTCCGCACACGGAAGCCAGGAAACACGTACAAAATATTTTAGTTTGGTTTTAAAGTTTTCGTCGAACAGCACTGCAAGCCAGCCCCAGCGCAATGGACACTGCGATGACGTATGAGCACAGTCTCTCAAAAATCGCTGAAATCGCTGTCAGAGTCGCTGGACGACCGTGAAATTGTCGTTGTTTGCGTGCCCCACGTGTAACTAACCACAGATGACAGAGTTGCAGTGACGCTATCATGAATTGCTGTCCCTACGTGACTTAGACGTATGTCTGACTCTGTTGACACGTCACTAGGAAACCGCCCCCTCGAAATCGAAACCGAAAGTGGGCTTTTAAGGGAGCCGTATTAAAAATATATTCATTGTGTTGCGAGGCACCATGATACTCTTTTTGGGGTTCTCCACGCCAGTGCTTTCACTTACAGCAACAATACGAGAATGCCAAAAATTCGTGTCAGTGCTCCTTTAATGTGCGCCTAAATCTGAATACACAAATTCTTTTGGCATTTTGCCTCCATTGAAATCTGGCGTGGCTGGTATTCAATCCTGTGACCTTCTGCTTCACAAACCAACACCTAGCCACTAGAAAGCAACCAAAGGACCTTATTGTTATATAAGGTGGTCGCCCAGCATGAGATATATGATTCTTCAGATTGTTGATCACAGCCTGTCCTATCAAGTGTATCCAACTATGAAAATACAACTGACTCTAACTTAGGTCAAACACAGGTGTTACTGTGGTGTCGCGTTTAGGTTTCGTTTTCATTTTGAGTTAGATTATCCTCCTCCAGAGGGCACTGTACAGTCCCTTAAAATCCCTTAACCCCCTGAATAAACAGCTTTCCCGCTCGGGTCCTGGTTGCATCTGCCTCGTAGGCCGCCCGTTCCGGCGGGCCAGTTCTATGTTCCCGCCGGTGTCGGCGTCTCTGACGTCCACGCCAATACAACAGTTACCTTACTCCTTTGAACATGCAGCATTCGTAAGAAGAAGCACTTGCGAAAGGAAGACCTCCATGAAGTGGAAGGACTATACTAGGAAATAATAGACAACTATGTCTTTTTTTTTTCTTTCCAAGTGGGAAAATTTATAGTAAGACTTTGCAGCTGATCACAGCGCTAGTAAGTATCTTATGCTGGGCGACCCCCTAAAATGAAGAGGATGGTGATGAAATATGCAGTAAATGACTGTTTAATTCAGTAATGTTTTCATTCTTATCGTGCTGAGTAACATGCACAATATAATGCTTATCAGCAAATGTATATTATAGAAAATTATTAATGGGCTACCCTTTGTTAAAATACTGCAGAACACAGTCAGTGACAAAAATTTAACTGCAAATTGAGCGCTGTTCTTAACCAAAGGTGACTTGGATTGAGGCGCCAGTCAGCTCTGTTTACACAGTTTAATGGCATCTTTGAAAACATTGACCTCTTTCAATATTGACCTCTCTAACAAACCTTTTTGTTTGAATGGAGTTGTAGAGGGAGAGGAAGGGAGGGAGGAAGCTCTTGACTGAAAAACGGGGATTTCTGCCGGCATAAAAACGGGCATTTATGTGCCACTCTGTGTAAACAACAGGGCCGGGCACAGAAAGAACTTAAGAGCAGAAGGACAGGAAAAGGTAAAAGGAAGATATATGGTTGTGGTATGTAAAGGTGATGTATCGAATGAAATGGTTGTGACGTATGCCACTTTAAAAGCTAATGGTGTTGAAGAAACAATTGAAAAGAAATTGACATCGCTGAACAGTTTGACGTGGCTAGAAAGGAGACCATGTAGGACTAAGCATTTTCCCAAGATGTGGTGGTACTTGGGTATGTCCAGTGCAATATTTTTGATGGATCAGTCTTGTACAGAAACTTTCTGCTGTTGCTGAATGTTGCAGCTTGCTTTAGGGCTTAGGTAACTTGTCTACAGCTAGGAGGAGTGCGATGCTTAACCTGAAACACCGCATATAGACATATTGAAACTGCATTATAGAGATGTATTTTGCTGCATAGTTGTATACACTTCTTCGCAAAAACATACATAGGCATATACTGATTCCAGTGCAGCGAGAAGACCACCCCTTCTTCTAGTGGTGAGTGATATTCATAGGCTTTGTGCTTGGCTACTTGGTAGGCTTGTCAACATGAAAGGGGGCCCTCTAGATATTTTCCAGGCATGGCCTGTATGTTTTTTTTTGTCAAATACAGATGGCTTTGTAGTAGTGAACTGGACAGTGTGGTGTTAGTCTTAAACCTGCTGGCAGGTACATACTGGTAATATAGGTATAGAATTGCACTCCCATCCCTTTCCATTGTGATATCTCAGTGTTGAGGTCATACCCATCTATTGGGCTCTTTGGGACACCACGTGTGAATCTGCCACCATGTGTTTGATGGAGCTTGTTTGGTGCAGTGTCCTGCCTAGCAACAGCTAACCCTAAAAAAAGCTGAGTATTTGGGACAGGGCACATGCATGCCCATTTGGATAATCAGTGGATAATCAGTAGTGTCATGTCATTTGAGCAAGCAGTAGTTTTTGTGTTCCAGCTGTTGACAATGAGAAGTTTTCTGCAAGCAGCTGTGTGTTAATGCCATTACCAAATGAAAGACACAAACCACACAATTTCCAACTGTCATTTTCCTGCACTGGAGAAAACTTCCTTTCTTGGCCATCAGAGTATCATGGAAGGAGTTTCTGCCATTTTGTGCAATTTTTTTCGTATCCTGCTGCACCAGAAGTCTAGTTTGATGTGCAGCTAATTTTTGCTTCAGCTTAATGAAAGTGTTTAGAGACACAGATAGATGGGTCAACAGAGTCCCCTTTCACCTGTAGGCTGTCTGCAGGACATCTAATATACTAGTGTGTCTGTAGTATGAAGGAGTGACCATGTGCTCACATACCAGCAGGATGAGAGTGTGCATTATAAGAGTGCATGAAAATACACTTTTTTTTTATTACTTAGGATTCAAAGGCTACATTTATCCATAATACCTCCTCCAAGACTTGATACAGGTAACAAGAAGAAACATGGCTGCAGCTTAGTTTAAGGGACCCCGAAATGGTTTTGGTGATTTCGTACAAATGCGTTGCACCAATAGCCCGAGTCCTTCTGATCATTAGCATAACAATATCAGGACTCTGCGTTAAGCGTGTAATTTACTACAAAGTTTTAAATACGCACATCATGAGAGATCGTCAAAACTCAAAGCGTTTTCAACCGCCCCTTCCCACGAAGCGGAATCCACGTGATGTCACGAGCACTGAAGGGCAGCCAACAGTATTGTCGCGGCATCTGGTGGCGCACACATGAGTCGCCGGCGCACTATTACAGAGGCTAGCACTGCCAAGGCCGGCGACCTCAGTAAAGACATCGCGGCGCTACGTCGCTACGGAGGGCTCTGCACAGCGGCTGACGTGGGAGGCGCAGTCGTCGCTAGCATGCACTCCGCAGCTGTTCGAGTTGAGGAGGAACAGCAGTGGTAAGGAGAAAGGCGACAGAAATAAGCCTTAGCGCAGGGTGTTTCGCTTTATTTATGGTGTGAATGATTTCACAATTGTGTTGCCTAATCAATGACACAATGTCAAAAAAACGTTTCAGGGACCCTTTAAGAGGAACACCAACAGGAAACACTAAGTCAGTTCTTTTGGCTCAGTGACCTTTCAGAATGCTTTGCTTTCATCCATATGCCATAGAAAGGTTGGTTGGGAACACGTTAAGCCTCCTCGGTAACAGCAACAGTGTCCCTTTAAAACCACTACTGTGCATTCTGGTGTATCTTAATGTAGTAGGTTGGTACTGCTGTTTTCACCTGATATTTCCTGTGTTGTGTGAGTGTAATAAGTGACGATTGTTTCTTTAATAAATAAGCAGCTGCATTTGTATGTAGTAGGTGAATAGGTGATCATGTGAAAACTTTGCAATTATGACTCCTGACCTGTGTAGGTGTTCATGTGTTTTGAAATTCTTTAAACGTGATATACTGGGTACATATTTTGACTTATGATTGTAACCAGCTGAAATGTTTCATTCTTAAATTTAGAAAGTGCAGTTTGACCCGATGACCTAGTGTGTATCGCTTTTCCTTTTTTTACTTTTCCATGCATAGATGACAAGTACACTTTAAGTAACTCTCGCAGAACATTCTGCAATTTAAATTACAGAAATGAAATCTGTATTAGGTGGTTCCTAGGGAATAAATGTTGCTGTAGTCCAAGAAGCTTACCGGGCATGTACTCATGCAAGTACTATCCCTAACAAATTGCAGGATATCGAGGAAGAAGAAGTTGCCCCCATGCTGCCTCCTGTCCACCGCCACAGCAGCCTCTCAACACTCAACAGCAGCCGCAAAGATTCTGGCATTCGGAGCAGGCAGAGCAGCATTCAGGACACAGTCAGTGGGAATTCTCTTTTTTCGTACTGCACTCTGGTCACATTACTCATTTCTTAAATTTTTCTTTTCTTTGTACTTTGGACATGACTCTTGAGCACGGATGTACAGCAGATACCTAATTCATTGATCTTTCTCTTTTGAACACACAGTGGTGTCCACTATAAGTATCAAGTGTGGGAAATGTCTGCCACTTACTTCATCTTTCTAGATGAGGATGAGTAGGCGAGGATGAGAGGAGACGCTGTGTGAACCATAACCATAGCATATGTTGTCAGCCACTTGATATTTTGGCAGTGATAAAGCAGAATGCAGCAAGCGTAGGAGCTTTCTATGAAAGTTATACTACAAGGAGTTGTATTGCTTGTGCAGTAATATATGTGGTCCGAGTCACGTGTGCAGCAGTTCTGTCATTGTATGAGAACAACGGGCACTATGCACATAGAGTTGCCCGGGCTTCTTTATTCTGGCATTAGTAGTTTTATGACTTTCTGCATTGATAATTTACAACTACATACTAGTGCATTATAAATGGATTAACTTGCAGTGGTTGCAGATATAAGCAGATACTATATTGTCCTTGCTATGTTTACTAGAGTGTCAGTGGTTGGATCAGAGCAGCAAAAATTTTTGTGTAGGACCCAGGAGTTTCTCACAAAAATTGCCATGATGTCACCAACAACAGATATATCTGTAAACTGCATCTGCTAAAGTGTCTCAAGTAAACACATTTTATGTGAATTTATAGATTAAGAGCAATTATTTACGTCTTTAGTGGGAGCTTTATAGAAGCCCCACACATTGTTTAATAGTACACGACAAATCAGTATATATATTAAACCAATTTTATCCACCTTAGTATGAAATTTCATAGTATGAATATTGTGCAGCTTTTTACTACTCATCTGCTCTGGCTATCTGTCTTTTTTCTCTTTTTTTGCTTTATTGTTGCCACGATGGCCTAGGAATTTTTCACAAAAGGCTGTGCTTTACACCGAGAGTCAAGAAGACTTTTGTGCTGCAGGTTAACCAGCATGAGAAGACAAAGTAATTTTTGTAGACGTGATGTAGTGTTGTGTTAAGTTCTGCAGATTTTTATAAGGACATTATGACATAAGCCGGTCATACATTTTATAAGGTATAAGGTATAAGGCCTTTTATAGGATATGACGTATGCCGGTCATATATATGACTCTTATTAAGCTGTTACCTTAGTAAATTTCAATCACCCTGAGTCACCTGGACAAATTTCATTGCTTCACGCTGCGGATTCATGTTAACAATTGGAGGTAACGATCCAAAGTGCATGCCCACTTTTTGATGCTGGATTATGAGCTCTTCTGGGGTAATATGTTGCATATTTGCTATGTTGAACTGTTTCATCTTTCATGGATCTAATGCTTCACATTTTTTTCATATACAGCCTGTACCATAAGAAGTAAGGAACTTTTAAGCACCAATGGATCTCCTTAGAAATTTGTTCTAGAGCCTTTGTATTAAATGGGTAGTTGTACTTAAGCTGAAACAATGTGCCAGTATACATTGTTATGCTTTTAACAGAATTTATTTGTTCAGTATCCAGTTCATGCGAAAGAATAGAGCAAGGTTGAGCTCAGGGTACCTTCAGTGTTTTTATAGAATGGGAGCGTTGTTTCTTTCTTTTTCTTTTACTACAAGGGCTTTTGCTATAGCAGCTGACAAATGACAAATCGGTTGGAACCAAAAATAGTACTATGTGCAATGTAGATAATAAAAAAAAATGACATAGGCTTTAGTCTTGAATTGTTAATTAGTGGATCAGGGTTTGAAGTAAATCTTTTTCTATCCAATTATATTTTTGCTAAATTTTCTGAAACAAAGCTCACAGTGTTTGAATTTAAAAAAGTCTTTGTAGGATTTGCGGCGATGTGCATGAGCTGCACACAGATTTTCAGTAAGGTACCTGCTGTATAAGTGCAGTAGGGACTTCTGTATCAATGGGCTGATTTTACCATTATGTTAAAGGGAAGCCACGTCACACATCAAAAGGCAGTGTAACTGCAAAATGACAATTGTCATGCAGTCCTGCGATCAAGACATGCAGATAAGCTGCACATTACACCGAATATGTTTGAGTTACTTTTTTAAATCATAAATATATTAGGTGAAAAGATGGGTCATCTGCCTAAATTATTTTTACAAAGTTTGCAAGATGCAATTTGTAAGTGTAGTAGTGAGCTGTCCATATGGCAGTGCTTGCAGAACCACAAATTCAGGAAAACAGATAGAGCAGAGAAATTGTGCTGCATGTAGGCAATATACAAATAAATCAGTTCATTGAAATGAGCGTTTTTAATGTATCTGAAGACATAATAAGTGCGGTTCTATAAAACAATGCATGTTGTCATTACAGCAATGACTTCACTCACACACGTATCTTTTCTTTATGTAGAACTTGAATATTTGCTCGTTGAGTGCTTGAGATAATTAGAGCTTCAATTATTCATAATTTTATGCTATTGAAATGGGTGTAATATCACTGTTGGCTTTGTTTTTTTTATCTATTCATGATCTATTTGGCTTTAATACTGCTCTTACTAATTCAAGGTCCCCACCAAACAAATGCAGTACAAGAGTAATTGAGAATGGATGCTGCAGGTGCAGTTAAAATATACTATTTGTTGAACTTGCTTTCTTAAAGCCTCTTGTACTCTGAAGTTATGTTTAGAGTTAGACATATACTCGGATATAGTGGTATATCTGACGACTGGTGAACGGTAAACAGTTTCAGTACGTTATTGAAAAGTTAACCATGCAGGTAACCTAGCACAAGCCTCCCCAAAAATAAGAGACAGTACAGTTTTACCCATGCATAAACTACATGCCTGATTGTTATGAGTGGGAAAGAGCAGCTGTAATGCGAAAAAGCTGAAAAGTTAGCTGTGCCTAGCTGTAGCTACAGTCTTGTGGTACAGTTTTGTGTTTTGCTGATGCATCATTGGCTCCAGGTTTACTCCGTGAAGAAATCTGAGGCTTAAAGAATAAATGTTTTTGTCGTAACTTAGCCACACCCTTGCTCATGCTAAGTCTAGCAAAAAGAAACTAACCGTGGTTGTTACATGATTCTGTGTAGTAATGCTATTGGTGTTGTCATTTTATCAGCGTAAAATATTGTCTGATTGCATGAGATTTCTGGTAACTCTGGACTACCCTGAGTGTCTGCAGTGCATGGTCAAAATGGGAAAGTGCCTTGATGGATGCAGTTTGGCAGGCATGTATACTGTTGTGCCTGAGCGGGAAACTCATCATTCATGCTGTTTTGACTGGTGTGCAGCATGTATTTGCCCGCTTTTAACCTTCTGCCGTTTTTGCTCGTACAGATGCCACGACAAGCTAAGGCGCTACGCTTTAATAACAATGTTCCTGTGTTTGTCAGCATGTGGCAGGTGAACATCGTAAAGGTATATCCTTGTGTCATGTCAACATTCTTTTGTGCATTTGTTATTTTTTTTCCTCAGTTGTTCGCACAATGCACAACATGGAAAGGCATGCGATGGTCTTGCAAAAAGAGGAACTGGTGTGGTCTAAAAGCTGATGAATGAAAAAACTTGTAAAAATAAAAAGCACTGAACTTTTTGATGATACCAGGCCTTTGGCATTCTCGCAGGTTAAGCACCATGCTTAGTTACATGTCTGAAAGACATATTACTTACAAAATTGGGGCATTTGCAACATACAAACAGACAAGATTTTTTGTTCTCTACGCAGGTGCCCTGAATGCCAATATCAGCATTACATATAGGTTCTACGATAAGTCAATACTAGGTGCAGTGCACCTGTTCAATGTATTAGTATTTGCCATGCTAGGATAAAATTATAGTAAACACACAACAGAAATCTGGGACCCTGAAGACCGATGTGGCCATTAGTATGTCACTTACATTAAATCGAGGTTATTTGCAATGCATGGCTCAAATATATGATACTTGGTAGAATACATACACATTCCAAAAGATAATGTTACAATAATATACTGCACTTTATTTTAATTGCAAAGCCTGATAGCAAAAAGAAAACACTGGTTAACATTATAAAGCTGCTGCAGGTAAAAGATGTTGTCGCAGTGTTTGAGCAAGCAGTAGGTGCAGTAAACATGACCATAACATAGTGCTTCCAAAAGAAACTGATGCTAGCAAGCAGTTATCATACCTCAGAAGGTAAAGTAATACAGTTGCTTTTTTTTAAGACATCGCATGTCCTCATTTTGCACAATTATTTCACATAAAAGTCGGTGTGCTCTTGTACAGCTCCTTTGATTCTGGTGTTCAAAAGTGCTGATGTAAAGCTCATGCATGAAGCTTTAATGTCTGTTGGAGTTCAGTTCACTCAAGAATGTCGATATCATTTCTTCAACTTTGCACATATGGTACTTCCATCCTATTCTACCCTTTGCACTTCTTGCTCTGCATTTTGCCTGGTTCTAAAAACTGCCTATGTAATCTGCATGTGATGTGCATAACCTATAGTTCCACCTTTCTCACTGCATGCACCCAACTTACTTCGATGATATTATTGTGCTGATTTTCAAGCTCACTTGTAATGCTAGGGCTGAGACCTTTCCCTTATGTTTTTGGATATGTGCCTTTCCCACAGTTGCACTACTCCTTTCTAGTATGTTTATGCTGTTGGTGATAAGTGAAACATCGTCGTGCGAGCACATGGACAATACAGTATAGCGGTGGGGTAACATTAAAACAGTGTTATGGCATGACCACTTGCTGTGACACTTACTTGTAAAAACAACATGGATGCTTAGTAGTGCGATGCGTGCTTAGTAATGCATTACCATGCCTGCTTAGCTGTGACGCCATGTTAGTAAAGTAGCTAAGAAGTAGAAGGTGAGCCAAGGGTCCCAGTGTTTTGTTAGGCATAAGTATGTACACAAACCGAACTGCTAATGAAGCCAAGAAAGGCATAGAAGAAATTGCGTGTTATTGAAATGTACAGATGAAAAATGATAGGGGGCGAAAGAAAACTCACCACCATGGGAACCAAGTGTACATCTTAAGTGTGCGTCGCCTGTAGCTAAAAAAAGTGTTCTTCACCTGCTACCATGGCGAGAGGTTGGGCTAACTAACGCTTTCATGGTCACATTTCATGTGTATAACAGATGTGCCTACAAAACTGAGCGGTATAACAGTTGGTGCCATGACTCATTTATTAGAGGATAGTGCTATAAAACCCCCTAGCAACCGTCCCCCCTTGTGTGAGAGATAACTCGAGAAAGCTAGGGGGAGGGCCTTTGCTCAGTCGTGGACCAAAATTCAAGACTATGGTGGAACTTCCACCGAGGAAAAAAAATTGCAGAGCTGTTCTTTTAATGAGAATTTGCAGAATAAGTGCAATAACTGTTTTTCTTTCGACGTCATCGCTCTTGAAGTCATGAAACAGCTCAGGCCCGCACGGCGCCGAACACCCTAGCAATGACTGATAGAGCACCTGTCCGTCCGTCTGTCCGATGAAAATAGTGACACATAAAGCCAATTGCCTCCCGCCTATGGTCACAACTCGGCTATGCAGAGACTTACGAAGATGTGCTAGAGCGTGGCCGCTCTATGCAAACCTTGTGTGTCTGATTGAGAGGCTGCGGGTAGAGTGGAAGTGTAGGTAAAGTACTTATCTTCGCTTAATTCTCTAAATTTTGTAGTGTATTACGGAGCTTCATAAAAAATTTAAATGAAAGAAGACATGGAAGGCATGGCAATTAATGGTGTGCGACACGATAAATAAGGAGAAAAAGAAAGGAGGGGCTTGCTTGGTCATTGGTGCCAGTTTGAAATCTCTCTCTAAAAGAAATTGGGTGGGGGAAGGCGCTTGCATAGGTGGAAGTGCTTGTTCGGGATATTACGGTACACATGATGCACAATCGTTGGCTCAGTTTTTGCTGGGAGCTAGCTGTTCTGTGTTTCCTTTCATTTTCATTTTCTACAATATCTCTACATAATGATTAAAATGACGCAGGCTTGCTTGAATTCATTGTATCTTAGCTTGACATGATTGCATATTGCATAGAGCTTACAAGTGAAACTAAAGCAGGTGAAACAATAACTTACCTGTCAAACCCGCATCTTCTGTAATTCTGAGTGTACGAGCTATATATACGTCGCATGCCAGCGGCACTTGGTAATGCATTCAGCTTAGCACCATGTTTTTAATTATATACTATGACTTCTACACTGAATGGCATGCGATATACCTAAATGTGCTAGTAACCCTACTGCACTGCAAGATTCTATTTAGCATATACACTAAGTTTGAGTGCAAAGGAGCCATCATTTTAGCTGGAGGAGTCATGTGCAGCTGGCACTTATGTTTGTGCAGCATCTATGGGAAATCAAAATTATGCTGGACAGAAAGGAGCTTAAATTTGTGATTTCTACTAGCCTTGCCATTGGTTACACACAGAAAGTGATCCATGTCACACCATAATTCTCACTAATTTCACCACCACTGCATGTACACAGCATACAGTAAGTGCACATTGCAGTTGGCCGGTTGTGTGTCATGGGCGTATTTGTGGGGAAGCACTTTGGTACTGTTATTTTGGTCAGCTTTGTGAGCACTATTTCTTTGCACTTTGTGTGCAAGTTTTCTTTGAGTAAAGCAAAAGAGCAGCTTAAGGAGCAAAGTAAAAGAGCAGCTTGTGCAGATGTCATTCACAATACACTGTGTTTGGTTGGCATGTGTTATAAAAATATAGGAATGAACCTGAAAGTTCCAACTTAATGAGTGTCGGGAAAGCGTGATCCCTAAGCTAGTATGAGTGGTATATGTTAAAGTGGGAATGCACTGAAGACCTGGCTGCAGTTGCACATTGACTGAGCCTGAGATCGTTGGAGCGTTCAACTCCTACCTTTGCCTGTTTCATTTAATCTCATGCTAACTTTACCTCTTTAGAAGAGCCACTTGGAATGTTCACCCAAAGAACGTAATTTTTTCTTGGCACATTTGCCTTATGATCAGTGAACATTGCGTTTCTTATTGGGTCAGCCTGCATACTGGTGTGGTGAGTGCATTCACCTCAACTGGAGTAGAATGTTTACAGGTCCTTGAAGACCTTGAAAACCCTTAAAACTGAAAAGTACGTTTTCAAGACCCTTGAAATTTCTGGAATGGCTCCCTTTTCTAGAAAGCCCTTGAATTTCTCGGCAAATGCTGTGTAATAGTTGACAGGTGACATGCTTTTTATGGTAGATGAGCACCGATATATCAAGCTCTTCATTTTAGAAACAAAATGCACTGGTGTGAGTGCACAATGTCCTGCTTCATATCGCTTGTGCAGTACTCAAAACCATACCATGATGAAGTGAGAGACGTGGAACGGCAGGCAGTGATGGCTTTCATCCATGTGCACACTACTTTCTTCATGCCTTGTCCAATCATTCCTAGACTTTCTTTCTTTCAACTTACTTCCTGATGACTCGACTACACATCCAGTGCTTATGTGGCTTTTTCCCTCCCTTTTGAGCAACTGGCACACAACGTGAAGCTACTGATGCTCCATTGTTGTCTGCCAGTGTAATCAGCAGTTCAACAAATCTCCGCTGTTCTCATACAGTGACCGTTTAAAGAAAAATGCTGTATGTGAGCCAGATAACGAAAGTAACAAGCTCTCGTAAAAGCTGCCGACTGTGCTGCTGACGCTCAGTGATTGACTTCTACACAGAATTTTTCATTGTTCTTTTTTTTTTTATGCGGAAATGTTGACTGTACATAGATAGTAGGTCCTTGCTACGTGGTTTGCCAGTACTGCCTTGAGTCCAACTCGTATGCTGTCCATTCCATATCGCAATTGAAAATCAGGATAAGCTTGATTGCTACAGCATTCAAAGAAGTTTTCCAGGACGCAGTTGTAAACATGAGGAAGGAAAAAAAGAAATTGAACTTGAAGTAGTCATTACCAGCTTGGGGTAGTCATTATCAACTTGACTGCTTCAGCAGCTCACTACTAAAAAAAAAAGCAGAAGTGTCACGCAGCATTACCTTCGTAGTGAATTTGAATAGTCTGCCGAATATTGAAAAAAAAGTGAAACTGGAAAACTGAAGAAAATTACCTAGATGATACAGAAGATGTCTCAGCAGTTGCGTGAATATTGTAAATATTTGTGTAAATTATTACAAGGAGCTCAAAGTTATCAAAACTGCACATCTCTAGTCTAATCTTTATATTTGTGTTGCAACTAAACTAGCCACAGTGTTTTGGAAAACACTGTCACAGAAAAACTTCTTTCTTGGTATGCTGCTTAGCAACTTGAAAAACCTTTGACAGGGACCTGAAAGTCCTTGAAAGCTTTCGAATTTTGGCAGCATATGTGCTGCAGCTCGATAGAACTTGGCACAAGCATACTCGAGAAATGTCGGCAATACAGTGCAGCTTTTTCATCTGCACACACCCAAAGCACTTGCATGAGAAACTGCGAAAGCATACAGCAGTTATTGTAAATATGATTCAACATGTAAAAAAGTGTGACTGCACCATTACAGGCTTGACAAAGACATTACTTTCTTAGAAATAGGACCGTGCTGATTTGCTTTCCTGAACTTGCAGCGTTTAGTCACTACCCCACTCACCTAATTTAATTTCGTGCAAGTGGTTTCATGTGCAACTGCATCAGTGCTATGTATGCTGTGAAACGGTTCCACACCATTATCTGTATTGCCATTCTTTGATTAGACACTCTGATCTGAAAGCATTCTGTTGCACTTAAGAAAACGCCTACCTACCTTAAGAATTGGTTCTCGTTCGTTTTAAGAAAAGCTGTGGTTGTTAGGGACACTGCAGTGGAAGCCTCCAGATTTTTATCCTCTCCTGTTCTTTAGCATGCACCAAGCTCGAAACACAGAAGCATTTTTGTATTTTGCCTTCGTCAAAATGTGTCTGGCATGCCTAGAAATTGGAACTAGGATCTTGTGCTTTGCAGCAAAATTCCATAGTCACTGCTTGTTGCTTTGTTGGTATATAGTGTTGCCAAATGCACAATACCATGCCTTCAGTAAATATGCTATTGCAAAACAATACTGATGAAAGGGCCAATACTCGTGATGAACTGGCATATTGAGCCAAGCAACAAGACTTTCACGGGTGACTGTGAGAATGCGAGAAAATGGCTGTTGTGAGAATATGAGACTCTTTGTGAGTGTTCTCTTAGTATGTGAACATGATTATTTCGTTTTTATTGCAAATAACAATGGTGGTCCATGTCAACCAAACACAGTATGTGCATAATTATGAGCTAACGAGCTGTGCTCTTCATTTCTCAGTTTACTAATATGGTACTAAAGCTGGGCAGACTAAAGTTCAGAATTTATGTGATAACAGGTACCTGTGATTGTTATAGACATTGTGATAGCAAGCTGCCTTTTTAACATATGTTGAAGTGCTTTGAGTGTAGAGTGGCATCTGACTTAAAACTGCTGCGATGGCACATGAGTGATGTGCCTTATAGTACCATAGCCTAAAATGAGTATAAATGCATACTTGACAAATTGCACTGGTGTGCCCTGGTGCACCCTTTCTTGCTGTTGTCATTGTTCCTGGGCACGCTAGTGCCTACCAGCATGATTTGTTGAAGATGCTATCAGGAACACTCCATTGCACCCTATCTCTGGAGTAGCGAGGGCTGCTCGCCGAGTAGAGGATGTCATGCCGAGGTGATGCATGGCCACGTTGCGAAGACCCCCCCCCCCCTTGCGGGGCTAGGATAGTCAACCGCCGGATGATCAAAGTCTTTTCATCATCATCATCTATGCAGTGAATGTTTGACATCGCGCCGTGATTTTGAACACTCCATACTGAAAGCCAAGAGCTCATGCTTCATTTCATTTGCTGTTAAATCTGGCCTACAAAGTTTAAGATACCATACCTTTTTGTGTTATGCGTGTGTTCACACATTATAAATGTGATTACTTATTTTTTTAGTAGCATTTTAATAACTTATCAGTGTACTGCAGTCAGGAAAGCTTTTAACAGTTTAATATTGGTTTATATGTGACAGCCAAGCACAGCTGCAAATTCCGGGGTTCCTAGACATTGGTAAGACGAATTCCTGGAGTTTTATATGTCAAAACCGCAACATGATTATGTGGCATACCATAATGGAGGGCTCCGGAAACTCTGACCACCTGGGGGTTCCTTAGAGTGCACTGATAACACACATTGCACGGGCTCTTAGCATTTTCGTCTCCATTCAAGACAGCAGCAGTCAGGATCAAATTTGTGTGTTTCGGGTCAGCATTCGAGCACCATAACCATGACACTGCCACTGCTGCAGTGACCTCATACGTTAGTATGCAAGAAGGCTAGTACATGCAAACATCAGCAAAGCATGGTTATCTTTGTCTTCATCAGCTACTCAGTGCGTAGTCCCACATACAGCTATGGGTGACACCAAAAGAAGGGAACTGCACTTCTAATGCTGGCACAGCTTCTTTCATGTTTCCACCTTCATGTGTTAATGTTGCGCGCAAGCATAGATTGTGGTTGGGTGATTGTGCTACCTGTTAAAACCTGCCGTTTTCTCCTTTTTCAAGAGCTGCCATACTTACAGTGGACTCATATGAAATTTAAAGGAAATTATTTTTATTGAAGGGTGTGCCTCAAGAAAAAAGAAAATAAGCACTTGTGATAGACGTTAAATCAGGAGGATTGGTGCTCTTGGCTTAACTTTCTTTTTACATGCGCTTATGTGTCTTCCTAGAGCAATTTATTGAGGACAGTTTGTGCTTGCATGCTTGTGTTTATGTACTGTTTAAGAGTATGGAAAGGTTAAATTTTATGTACTAAAGAGAAAACAAGGACTATGTGTGTTTCTTGTATGGAGACTACAAACAAGAAACACTAGAAACATTACTCTGCATGCTAAAAAGTTGTACGCTGATATCGGTGCTGTTTCACTGTTCATCATCAAATTAGGAAGATATGTAGTATTGGCATTTTTTTATGGCTAGGCGACTGGCATATCTGTGCTTGTACTTTTGGCAGATCATGCTTATGGGAGCATATTTCGTGCAATTCTCTTTTAAAACATTTTTATTTGTGCATTTGCAGCTCCTGGACACTCCAACGCCGCTGTATGCGCAGCGGGCCAGTGGTTACTGCTCAAGCTACACCTCCGTGGCCGACACGGGTCGGTCCAGTGGCTCTAGCCTGCGTGGCTACAGCATATTCGTGGACCCTGCACTGATGCTCAACGAAAGCCTGTCACGGTTGCGCCACCTCCGCAAACAGTCGGACCTGCAGATGATACGCTGCATCCAGCAGGACTCGTGTACCATGGACTACTTCATACGGCCACCCGTGAATCCTGTGACGCTCTTCTTCAACGACTCACAGATGGAGCGAAACTACCGGCACCGGCTTCACCACCGCGACCTCGCGCCCACTATGGCTTCTGCCTCATTCACCACTTATTTTGACATCTTTGTGGCTCTGGGTTTTTATTTGATTATCATGTTTGCCTGCTTTGTGCTTTTTGACACACCAGTGTCATGGCTATTGTTTTGCCTCTTCGCAACAAGTGTACATCTTTGCATTTTTATGCTGTGCATCCGTGAAATCTTGGCTACCCGGGGCCACTGGGTAGCCGATTGCCTGGCACAAATCTACCGTTATTGCACCGAGTGGTACCCTTGGCACGTTGTTGGACTTGTCCTGGTCAGCTTTCCTATTGGTGCCATTTTCTCAAATTTCACTTGCGCTGGTGTGCTTTCAACCCCAGAGCGCACCAATGCATTTTGCTATGTTGTGTTCGTCTCTCTCCTGCACTTCTGTAACTTCACCCAGCTCAACTTCTGGCTGCGCTCTCTGCTAGCCACATGTGCAGGGGTAGTTTTAGCTCTCCTTATTGGCCTGCCAGCATGCCCATGCCCATTGCGGGCTCCTGCTCGTAATGTCACACACCTTGAAATCATCTCCGATCTGGGTGTAGAGCTGCCTGGCATCAGTTTCCATCGTGACTCGTATAGCTGCAACCAGTCGGCCATTTACGAGATAGTGCTGCATGTTGTGCTTAATACAATTCTAGTCTGGCTGCTAAACCGTGAGTTTGAAATAAGTTACCGGTTGAGCTTTCATGGCAGTGCCATGGCAGCCCGTGATGAGCAACGCATCCAGTCGATGAAGAACCAAGCTGACTGGCTCTTGCATAACATAATTCCTCGCCATGTTGCTGAGCAACTGAAGAACACTTCCAAGTACTCTGAGAACCATCGTGATGCCGGGATCATTTTTGCGAGTATTGTCAACTTTCACGAGATGTACGACGAGTCATATGAAGGTGGCAAGGAATACCTACGTGTCCTTAACGAGCTTGTGGGCGACTTTGACGAGCTGCTTTCGAAAGCCGCTTTTTCGCAATGTCACAAAGATCAAGACCATTGGAAGCACATTCATGGCAGCTTCCGGGCTGAACCCCAAGCTGCGACGCGAAAATCCGCATCCTTTCACGCATCTTTTTGAACTGATGGACTTTGCTATAGCCATGCAACAAGTGATTGAGAACTTCAATCAGAACCTTCTTGAGTTTAACTTTGTCATCCGCATCGGCTACTGCTACGGGGATGTCACAGCAGGTGTCATTGGCACAACAAAGCTCTACTATGACATCTGGGGAGATGCTGTCAACACTGCCAGTCGTATGGATTCTCATGGAGTTCCTGGGCGTATACAGATTCCTGAACACTGCCTTCAGGTACTGCAGGAGCTGTACGTGTTTGAGTCAAGAGGTTCAATATACATAAAGGGGAAGAACAACATGAATGTGTACCTTCTTGTGAGGAAGAAAGACAAAGTCTTGTACAGGATTCTTCCATCGACACAGCGGCCAAGCCTTACTACAACATCCGT
This sequence comes from Hyalomma asiaticum, assembly GCA_013339685.2. Lineage (NCBI taxonomy): Eukaryota > Metazoa > Arthropoda > Arachnida > Ixodida > Ixodidae > Hyalomma > Hyalomma asiaticum. The sequence continues at coordinate 54,656,414 of CM023483.1, read as the reverse complement.
AGCAGATGAAAAAGATAAAGCCGCTCCAGCGCCTGATGAACAAGCGAAAGGTGATGAAGATGAAAAGGAAGCCAAAAGTGAAGAGGCATCGCCAGCATAGTGGTGTGTCTAGCTTAGTTTAAGCATTGGCCCCGATTATCCTGTCAAGCAAGGTGGATACCGGTGACTGTTGTTTTGATAATATGCAAGCTGCCATACTGTGGTCAACAATATGCCTATAGTGGTGACACAGCAGAACTTGATCAAAAAGGCTAAGTTTCGTGAAATGGCAGTGCTTTGAATGCATCTGTATGCAAGAATGTGTGTGTGAATTGCTGCTTGGCGTAGTGTACTGCATGCATGTGCGAATGGTGGTGAATCTGTGTTTTAAGCTTACTAAGAACTTCAGCTAACAGACAAAGATATAGTGGTGTGCTGAATCTCACTGACGATGGTAATGCTTGCTGTTTTACACAATATTTGGTTTCCACCTTGTGAAGGTCAACTGGCAAAGCCAAGATAATGATGTGTTCATGAGACTGCATGCTGTTACAGTGAAGAGGCAGGTGAACAAAATTCAATACGGGAAATCCAGAAATGCTTCGGACAGCGATGTTTTTGCATATAAGTCCTTCCACTATATGTGTGTGTGTTTCTGTAAGATTTTATACCGTGTTGCTCGTTGGCAGCTATGTGGGAGATTCACTGAGATGCATCTTTAGGTAATTGTGATCTATTTTTTGTTGGTTGTCAGTAATGTTTACATTTTATACTCTTGTTTTAATACTGTGTCATATGCATTCATTGGTTCGCAGGCCTTTCTGCATGGCTCATAGGTTCTCACATCGTCGCCATTTTTCCGGAACCCACTTATTTCTTATCTATTGTTGGCTGTTGTAGTATCTGTGAACAATTGTGCATTTGTTTAACAAGATTCTCTAGTTCATCTAGTTCACCATATTGAAACAATATTTACATTGGAGGCTACATATAGAAAGCATGACGTTGGAGCTGTGTACCAGTTGAGACTAATTGACCATTTGCGGAAAAGCTACTGCGCATGCGCGGCAACGGCGCCGCTAGCGCCCTCTGCAGGGCGCTTTGGGTTTGGTTGGAAAACATGAGCAGCCGACTCGGCCATCCGCCGGTCGTGTGCAGCGGGTGAAAATTCTGACGGCGCCTCGCTTCCGCCGTGTGTACGAAAAAGCAGCTCACTGGGTGGCCTACGGTTGCACGAATATTACTGAGAAAGGAAACACGAAGTTCTACAGGTTCCCGTCCGCGAGGCTACGCGCGAAAAAAAGAAATGGTTGGATAGCAGCTGTGTGAAGAGCTGCTGACGACTCGCCGTGGTTAGTTGTACACTCGCGAGCGCATAATATCACGGTCATTCACATTTTATTTGGTCATTCGCTGCGTTGCACTAAAGATGAGTATATAATCGAGATATGTCACCCGGCAACGTGATCGCAGTGTGCTCCAACGATGCCACCAATACGAACGATGGTGTCGTAACGCCGCCTGTCATAACAGGTAGCGCACGGTTTGAGGACACGGATAGGGGGCCAACATGTGGCGCGCGCGACATGTAGGCTTTCTAGACACGGATGAAGCTTCGTCCGTGTCTTTAACCATGCGTTACCTATTGCAACATGCGTATCTACCAACATGCCCGTTCATACCTTCTTTCACTTAAACACCGGATTTCATAGACTGTGTTCACACCGCTCCCGGCAAACCTAATTCATTGTCAGCGGTTTCAAGATTAAGCTTCAAGTGTCTCAGATAACCTTATTCCTTGATGGACCAGCCGCGATAAACATGTCGATGAGTCGAGGTAGCGGAGTGCAGGTATCGTTTTTCACGCTGCAAAGCGAAAAATCCTCGCTCCACCCCTTTTCTAGAAACGAAAACGGGATTTGATTTTTTGGTGTATTACGTCCCAAAACCACCATATATGAGAAACGCCGTAGTGTAGGGGTTCTTTAACGTTTACTCATCGCACAGTACACGGGACACGGGCCTCAACACGTCGCCTCCATCGAAATGCAACCGCCGCGGCCGGGATTCGATGTCGTGACCCTAGGATCAGCAGTCGAGTACCATAGCTATATACCAGACCACTGTGGCGGGCACGAAACGGGATGTTTTCTTTTTTCTATCATGTCTGTTCAGTGCAGGCAAACATCCCCGGCAAAAGAAAAAAATTAAAACAACAAGACAGGCGCACGTCAACTGCTGAGTGCTGCCTTGAAAACGCCAGTTCGAGAACCTGTTTTCCAACCAAAAGCGCCAGCGATGTTTTCCAGTTTACACGACAGGTGGCGCTCGCTTTTCCGCAAATGGTCAATTGCAATCATGAAATGTTTATGCACACAGTTTTGACAGTAAAGCTTGAATGGTTCTTGGTATCTATCATGTGGTTCAGATTCCAGTCTTTATAGTGTGCTTGGGCTTAGAGCTGTTAAACACTGAGCGTTGGATGTTTTTTCAAAGTGCAACAAATTTACTTTCTGGCTAGGTAACATATTACCAGGCTTTACAGTTGAATACTCTTTATTGGCTACATGGAGTGTAACACTTTTGCAACTGGTTTGTATATGAAGACCTACATAGAGCGAGATTTAAGCCAATTAATCATCTAATTATGACTATTATTGCTCCTCATGCAATATATTTGCCTTGTCACTGACACGGTCCTTTCTTGACTCCATGTAACTAACATAAATGCCCTGTATATCGGAGCTTAATAGAAAGGCCTAAATTTCTGTGTTATTCAATGTTTTTGGATTCCTTCATGAAGAAAGAAAGTGGGCCTTTGTTCAGGTCTGCCGTGTTGAAAACAAGGGGCACAAGCAACATCAGCATTTGATGAACACCATAACAACATAACATAACATGATCTATCATGTAAAAAAAAGTACGTACAATAAATGTTAACTAGCTTCTAAGCTGAGGGGGGAACCGATCTATGAACTTTTCATGTTCATAAAGCACCTGCAGCATGGCCGGAGGTGTGCATTTTCAGCTGTATGAGTATGCTTGAGCACGGTACTTAGGATGTTGAATAACGCATGTTTTACAGATTGCCATTTCTCCATTTACAATCTTATCATCTACATTTTGTTATCACCAGAACTTTTGTTGTTTTGTGTTGGTGAGTCAGAAAGCACATTGAATGCTGTGGAATGCATTTTGATAAAATGGGGCTTTCAGGGACCAGTAAACATGTGCTTAATGTACCATGTGATTTTATTATGTAATGCCATGCAATTTGCAGGCTAATTACCTTGGCTGTCTGAGCTTGGAAGGTGTACTATAGTTAAAGGAGTACTGACACAAACTTTTGAAGGCGAGATAACATGAGAGATAATTTGTGTTGACACACACAGATCATCTGCAAAATATCAACGGCAAATACAGCCTAGAACGTATTGAACATCACCCTGAAAATGTGTGTAGAGCAACCGAGCAGCCAATGGAAGACCTCACGAAATAGACATCTAACAGGATTTTGTGTGAACAAATGGCCAACCAATCAACCAAACTGCCAATTTGTGTTGGCCACCGGTACTGCCGCTGCCGATGTGGTGGGCTGTTTGCTCGATGTGCGTGTTCTGTTGCACAGCTGTTCGCTCTCCGTGTCAGAGGGTTTCATTGTTGGAGGCCCCAGGCACTTGGGTCTCCCTGCGTTTTTGTTGTATCCCCACGTTCTGTTCACCAGACAGTGCACCACTATGTTCGCAGTGTGCTTCTCCACAGACACCTGCCTATGGGGCTAAGGCGCAAGCAAGCGTAGGTGCGGTGCTCATGTGCAAACGTTGCTGAGAGTGGCGCGCACGTCACAGTTTTGTGTGGGCCTGTGGCCAGCTCTCTATACTGAAAATCGTGCCTTTCATAGCACTCAGTAAAACCGAAACTGCAACTGGCTACCACAAAAATGCCTCTGGTTACACAACCATTGTGCACTGAAGCAAGAGAGGTTTAAACACATGAGAAATTGTCATTAAATCTCATTGAAACTAACAAAGAAGAGGCAATATTTTTGTGTCAGTACCTCTTTAAGTTTGTTGTAGTGAAAAGAAAGCAATGCTTTAATTTTGCATGTTGTAGTGCTTTTACACCCTTTTACACAAAATCCGGTCTAGGTAGATTAGAGTGGATATGTGACTCTTTGTGTGTGCTTTGTTTTACTGTTACTGTCAGCATTTGACAACAGAGTGTCGATGCAGGATCTCTGACGTGCACCACATAGTTGAAAAGGCCCTTAGCCTCGTTTCTTGAAAGTCTCAAAAACTCTTTGAAATGATAAATGTGCCTCCGAGAAGACATATTAATGAAAGAATTTTGCAAGTTGTGGCGTGAGTGGAGAGATTACAAGCACAGTGCTTACCCTTTCTACTCTGCCTCAGCATTCTCCGTTCTGAAGAACTTGGGCAGTATCGATGGTGACACATTGTCTATGGTGTTGCGTTTCATTCCTGTGGGTGGGTGCAGATGAGAGAAAGCAGGCAAAAGTTGGTTCCTCTTGGAAGTGCGCACTTGCTATCAAAATTCAGTATGACAGATTTTTTAACACTACACCATGCTTAGCTGGCGGCCTTAGCAAATATGCATAGTAAAAGTTGGAATGAGTGTGCTGGCCAAAATATCCTGCGTGCTTGATGTTAGCTACTGGCCATTGCAGCTCTCCATGGAAACCTGCCCAATGTCGTTGGGGGTAGCCATTGTGTCCACCCATTGGAGGGAGCAGGGTTCAGCGAGAAGGCATTTGAACAGGTCAACTTTGTACACTACTTGTGAATTGCACACACCATCCATGGCTATCAAATTTGGCTGGGGCATTTATAGCTGCAATTTATATTCATGAAATATGTTTTATCATTAAGCCCAAGGGTTCCTTCAAGGTTGTACAGAATTATTTTGCAGTGTAGTTTCAGTTTCTATCAAGCAATGTGGTTTAAGACTTGTATAGGTACACATAAAAAGAAACACCTTGTAAAATAATCCGGTAAGCATAGAGAAAGTATCTAATGTGCTGCAAAGTTAGCAGTTGCATTAATATATATCCCAACATAATTTACAGGTGCATTTTTATGCTTCTGCTCCATTAATGGATGACACATTCTTCATGTCTTTGTCAAATTTTGTTTGCTATTACTTATCACAGAACCTTCTCAATACAGATTTGCATGTCAGCTTGGTAGCCTGTTACAAAGAGTCTTAGTTAACATGTGTACTTGTTGGTGTTTACATTGTAGCAAAATACCAAAATGAAAGTGTGAGAATAAGCACTGATTATGATGCCCAATGTGGTTCTGTATTCTTATCGGCTAGCGTACATGTCTTCATGGTCATATAAATTTGACAGCCAACAAGTGCCACACAATATATTAATGTTTCAGCACATTCGGTTTTGAATGAAGTCTTACCACATTCATCCAACAGTAGCTCTTGCTTTTTCTTCATGGCTAATATGGTAGTGCCAAAGCGCATGCACATTGTCTGAGATTCTGTATTGTGTGTTTGAGGAGGTTAACGCAGTAGGCTAACACAATTTTCCACTTGTGCTGGAAGAGAGCACCTGGCCTTGGGACAAAACTGTGCACTGTAAAGTTATTCTCTTTGTTTCAAAGCTCTTCTTGCATTACATTAAGTGATCCTTCTATATTGACATCAAGGCAATTTTATGGCTGGAAAATTGTGCAGGACAGTGTTTGCCACGTGTGAAGCTGCATCACAAGAGCTTAAGCGTTCAAGCATGTTGTGCTTGCGCCTGAAGGTTATGTTTTGCTATGGCATGTATGTTACAGGAACCACCAGTTTTTCAGCTGCAGCTGTAGAAGTTTGCAGCTGAGGCCAAACTACGAGCCATGCCACCTTCCTGAATTTACACTTTTTACTGGTACTAGATGTCTAGGCTTTGTACTTTTCTAAAAAAAAGTAAAAAAATAAATGTTCTTGTTGTGCCTAGGGTAGTAAAAACACAGTTCAATCCAAAGTGTTTGCACCTCATGCTGGAGAAGGGTGACCGTCTTCTCAAGAAACATCTAGTCATGTGTTTTTGACATTCACATAGCACTGGACGAGCAGTGTGCTGTTGATGACAATATAATGTACCGGAAGACACTGTGTCACTTGTGGGAGTGCCTGATTCAGAAAGGATTTGTCACACATTTCAGGCCCTTGGAGGAACTTTTTGCACCGTTTTTACCGACACATTCTGCTTCACACTCTGGGGTTGTACTCCAACAGTCTGGATGCACAGCTATGCTTGCAGGCTGAAACATGTCCCTTGGCAATCAGGAAGCAACCATAGTACCAAGTGTCTCCTCCGCTCTGCCTTGTTAATGTTCACACAGAAACTGAGTCACAAGTGTCTGTAGCACTGCATGCACTTTTTATACTGATTCCTTCGGAGAAACCGCCTCTCATGGTGATGTGTGTGTTGCCTACTTGGAATTTTGTATGCTTTGTGCTAAATGCTATAACAGTACGGTACCAGGTGTATGCGCTTATGTGTCCATGAGAGAGAAATGGGCACATTTGAGATCTCCTCGTGATCCGCCCAAACCCACATGGCCGCCACATGCGGAGAAAGCCCAGTATTTTAAAGGTGCCAATGATATCTGTTGCCTGTAAGGAACTTATGCGGGATGGGCACCTCTGTCACTTTGCACACACCAAAGCACAGTATTACTGTAGCAATAGTGCATGGCGCCGGGCTGTTGTTTCTGATATGCGTGCTTCTGTACAACATAAAGCTGAAAAATACAGGCAGAAAAGAAAATGCGGTTGGTGTTTTCTAGTCATGTGAATTCCTGGACTGTTCTTGTGAATGTGGATGGCCATTGCGTCTGTGGTGAACTGTGTGCTTTCTGTCCATTAATGTCCTGCTGCTGACCACCACCAACTTAATACTACTTTTTGCATATCATTACCTTCACAGCTGGGATCATCTACACATGTATTTGTTAAATGTGATCTTGCGCTATACCTGAGATGTTTTTACGGGGGAGGAAGCGATTTGTTAATTCTGGATGAGATTCATTGCTAGCTTGTTATATCATTTTCTTTTTTTTTTACTCATGCGACCTCGCTGAAGATCAAAAGGTGTCTTTGAAGAGCTTTGTTTCTTTGTTAATTAAATATATATATATGTTGATATTATTGTAATGTTTTAGGTTCAAGAGTTTAACATTAACTGGTCACTGCAATCTGAAATGAAACTTTTGTATTCATATTTAGGTGTATATATTGCCAATTATGAAAGAAAGAAAGAATACATGCTTGTTTTTATGTACAGTTCTGTTTTTTTCTGTCTGTATAAGGGATTCCCAAATAAATTATTTATTCCATTTCTAAGTGAATTGGCGTCATGAATCATTCGTCACTGCTACTGGATGTCAAGGTGAGACGTGTTAACATGGGCCAAAGAAAGAAAATGTATAACAAATGTCAAGGTGAGAAACAAAACCCTTGCACAAAAACCATAAGTTATGTTTATTTCAAGGGCATGGCAGCAACAACTGTGTGCAAAACACAGTCCATATACTTCATTAGAAAAAAAAAAACGCATAAATTACTGACATTCAGTGCCAATTACGTTTATATATCGGTCGTTTTTACTAGTTTCTTCAGTTCCAAATGCAATCGCTATAGGATAACGTGTCAGGTGGAAAATGAGCGACAAATGCTAGGCCAGCTTCGCCATCCGTGTATACCAGCGCACACTGTTTACAGTCAACTTCTTAAAACGGTTTCTCTGACAGTATTTGAGCACGGATTACGTCAGTCGCACAGTTCCGGCACCGCACTAGATCTATGTGTCGCGGTGTCACGCAGGCGCTTTCGATGGAGTCTAAATGCTTCGACAGCGATTAGCTCTCTCCCGCACTTTACGTAACTAGAAAGCGCACCTCCGAATAAAGTGAAGGCGCAGCCGAACGCGGCATGTCGTAGCTTTTGATTTCACAGTGCCAGAAACAGTGCTCTAGTTGCAGCGACTTTATTTGATCAATGCCAGGCCCCGGAAAATGTCTCTTGGTCAATAGCCATTATTTGCGCTTCATCTTAGCAATAACGGAGTAGCCGAAGGGGGCTGGCCAATGCTCAAACGTAACCACGGCTGTCCCGGCGATCAGCTGATGCGCGGGTTATCAAAAGAGGGAGCCGCGGAAAGTTGTGAGGCTCCCTCGGCCTTATTTTACCGCTGTGGTCAACATTGACAGCTAATAGCCTGCAGTCAACACAGGCATTTTAATAAAGCTCGTTATTCAATCAAGCGGTGCAGCGCAAGAGATCGCGCGGTGATGTGCATGGAACCATTCAAACGGCCGTTACAAATAAAAGCAAAGCAAATGCATGAACGGCTTCTTCTGAATAGTGTGGGCGCGATAAAGTCGTAAAAAACAGATCTGCAAATTTCAGGCCATTTAATACGCATCTACGTAGTGCACCTTTCGAAACAACTAGAAATTAAGCCGTGCCAAACGAATCAAAACGCGAACAGCCGACATGCCGCGCGCAGTGCACTATGGGAGAACAGCCATTTGCGTCCCATAATGCATCGCTCAACGCGTGTATTCGGAGGGTCTTCGGAAGCTACTCGGCAAACTCCGGAGCGCATTCGGGATGCCATTACTGCGAGCAGGTAAAAGTGAGCCAATGGGACTCTAGAGTTTGCGTCACGTGAAAAAATGTGACCAATCACAAGCCTTTATTTCCTTGGCAATGTTTGCTCGGCAATCTTCGTTGTTTTCTCTGACAAGCGTAGAAAAACTTTTCATCAACAGCCGCCATATTGGATCAAAAGGAGCCCAAATTTTCAGGAACTGTGCTCTGAATTTTGGCTTCTTTTTTAGTCTAGGCTGTCCTTCTTGAGACGATTGTTCACCTCCGTTCTTCATGGAGTAGCTCCGGTAAGGGATTGGGAAGGCCTCGTCGTGTGATTGCGGCTCCGGACGGCTCGATGCTCGGGACTGCTTGCCAGGGCAGTCGCAGAGCGTTGAAGTTTTGATGGGGTAGTGCGATGCCGTAGAACGCGATCATGAAGAGACTGTCCCTGTGCCTTGACCATGAAGAAGAAAATCGGACTGTGCTACCATATATTTGTGCGTGTGTTGGACCATCAGATCTTCTAAAAGTGTATTGGTATGTCGAAGGTTTAAATTCTTGATAATCTTCCCCATTCTTGAGCGCATAGGGCATCAGTGGTTTAGGCTTATCAATATGGCTGACCATCTTGTGGATGGGCCGCCGAATAAGCGGCAGAAGTTGACAGAAAGTGGCCTGTCGACGGACAGCGCAGGTGAGTGCACCGTTTCGTTTCTGTTTTTATGCCTCAACTGTTTCGGTTGTAATTGGTTTGGACGAAGCTGTGTCTAACGCTGGGATGCTCTGTATAGATGCACTTGCTCGCCTGTCGCTCGGCAGACCCATGTTTTGGATCGCGCCTGCGAGTTTCGTGACTCCGCTAGCGCTTGTCGACAGCAGGACGTCACCACACCGTGCTTGTCGTTGCTCGTGTTTGATCTCGCCGCTGTGATGCTTTCAGTTTGTCGTGTGGTTCCGAATGCCGTCCGCCAGTAATGCTGTCTGTAGCTTTACTTCCCCATGCGTACAGAAAGTCGTGTTCGTTTTCGGATGTTCGTGGTTTTGTCCGAATTGTGACTGTTGATATTCGGTTACGCATCTGCGTACAAATCCAAGGCTGTGTCTCCGACGAACGTTTATTGCTTTTGCGGAAGGACTAGACATTTACAAGTTTGCCGATGCCGTTGAATGTCGACTGCCTGCTAACCCTAATTGCGTTTAGAAAGTGCTTGAATCGTATCGTTTATGCGCAAAAATATCCCATTTCTAGCGCTATGGGTTAATGAGGAGCTCGTGAGTGTTATCTGTCTTCGTGCCACAGCTGAAAGAGACGCATCAACACCGCTTGTAATTCGTTTAAGCGCATTCACCCGCGCCCTGCGCTCACAGCGCGGAATGTTGCTCGGATGGTTCTTCGATGGCACCGCACAGTTGATCGCTACCAGGACGTTTCCGTGCGTGCCACATATTGCATGCATGCTGTATTGACTTGCCAAACGATTCATTCGCGCGCTTTTCTCAAGCGCTGCCTAGCGCTGGGTGCAGTTCGGAACCTCCCAATACCCGCGTCAGATGCTTTAGCGTCCTCCTGCTGCCGCCACCGCGAACTCGACCTCTTTGGGCGGGATCGCGGCGTGGTGCCACGGGAGACGCGAAAAAGTGCATTCCCGCTGTACTAGCATTTTCGTCGTCCTCGCGCTAGAGCTGGTCAGGGCTTTCCACAAGATCCGTCGGGTTTATTGATAAACACTGCAGGGGGGAGTGGCCGCTGGAATGGTCCGTTGGAATGCCCCGTGAAAAGGCCTCGAAGTCTCGGTCTGACACAGATTCAGGTTGCCGGCCATTTCGTACCTGTCATGATTGGGTCTGCCGAAGCATCATGCCGAGCTTGTGTAACTGGACGGCGAGCGCTCGCTGTGTTTCTTTCGCGGAAGCCGACGGCAACCAACGACGCTGGTTGCTCGAGACAGCCTTTCCGAAACTTCCAGGCTGTGTGCCTTCGCGATTAAATGTAATCGGGATGAACTGTATTCGAGCTCCCTGCCAGTTATCCGAAGCGAAAATTTGGGCTGCTGTATCGCATCATCTGCACCTCTGTACCTGTTAACGCACACTGCACCAGGCGTATTGGTAAATACCCGCGCCATGTGAAAACGATTTTATAATTTGTGTGACGACAAACATTTTGGTCATCTATTAGGGGTCACCGTTTATTTAACGTCTCTCATTTTTGCTGAGACAGTGAAAATTACCTGTGGCTGCTTCAGGTATGCAAACAAAATAAATGTTTAGAAATGAATTCTTTTTATGTGGAAAGTCGCCATTGTACCACAAACTTGGTGCATTCTTGTTTAATTAAAATATGACACATGTGTCATACTGTATAGGTATTCTCAAGAGTTCTGCTACCTAAAATCACTGATGTGCACAAGGGGGGAAGTGATGTACGTGCTTCGTAACTTTAAGGTGGTGCTGTTTTCTTATGTCATTCAGCTTAAGACAATTTTGTGTTTCTTGATTGCTATAAACTGCAAAAGGATGCATAATACATAATATGCATATTATACCGTTGTGCACGTTGCTATATGGAAAGGTGTGTCTGCTGATTTATGGCAGGCTTCTCAAAGACCGCGTAATGTGCATGAAAACTGCAGTGAAAAATGAAAGGGTAAAGGTCAGCAGTCACAAACAACTGTCAAAGGACGAAATACAATGCGTAGTTGTTGCACTACCTCAGTAGTGGTGTCAGTGCTACAGCTTTTGCAATTGGCCTTTTGGGTGCGGCATGGGTGCTCCGCCATGTTTTGCCTGTTTCAGCTGATCTGTCGGGCTCTTCATTGTTACTGTATACATCTCTAGGGTCTAGTAGCCATTGGATTGATCTGAATTGCTTGTCAGCGTGCCAGAGAACATCGCAAATGACTGCCGGGTACCTACAATGGCACTCAAAAAGTGCATGAACGCTTTGTGTTGTTACTGTGTTAGTTAAAAATGGTTGTAACGCATGTTGGGAAGTTGAATTGAGCCTAACGGGGGGACTCGTGCATATGTGTGTGTGAATGCAATTGGTGCTTTCAAACAGTCTCTCATTTCATTGCTGAAGTCATGCTGAAGTCAAGCAATGTCATTTTCATTGCTGAAGCCAGGGGTCAGAAACTTCAGGAACGAATGGCTACCTTAACAAAAAACCTTTTGGCCCAATTTCGGTTGCAATGCAATGCAGTCCAATGTTTGAGTAACATGTTATGTAAATTTGTGTACACCATGTAGTGGGAGAACTGCAGTGCACATCGCAAAGCCCTTCAGTATATAAAGTAGTTTGCTCTAATAATAATTGCCGGTGTTTTATGCGTCAAAACCACGTGGTTATGAGGCATGCATAGTGGAGGGCTGGAGAAATTTTGATTGCCTGGAGTTCTTTTAAGATGAACTGGTAATGCACAGTATGCTGGCTTCTTGGATTCTTGCCCCCCATTGAAAATGCGACTGCCATGGCAGGGACTGAACCAATGGCTTTCAAATCAGCAGCCAAGAATAACCACTATACCACTGCTTTAACACTTGTACTTTAGTTGAGGCATCAACACTATTTGTGTAGTGAAGCTCTGTAGCTTCATATGCATGGTTGCTTCCTCTGTAGGTACTCGTGGATATTTGAACCTTTGTTACTTTTGCTTGTGGTGGCAGATTTCAGCCGGCTGTGGGACCTAGAGAATGAACTGCCGGAAGAGCTCATGGGTTCGGGAGGGGGCCCACCTTTGGGAGACTTGGGTGGTGGCCCTACCCAGTCAACGGGTGCTGCCCAGCAAAATGGCACAGGTGGCGAGGAGGTAGCTGGCCAGCGGCACCAGCAGTTGTCGCAGCTGCTGCAAAGCAAGGCCAACCATGGGAGTCCCAAAGAGCTGGGTGGCCCTAAGCTGCTCGGTGGGCCTCTGCTCAACGGGCCCATGGGCCCCATTGGCCAGGCAAGGCCGCCTACGTCCTTAGGAGGCCTTCTTGGACCAAACTCCCCGCATGGAGGACCTTCCGGAATGGTTGCACCCCCGCCTGGCATGAAGGTGGGTGCATGATTCTTGTCCTGGTGCGGCCAACAGTGGTAGTCATGGTAAGGTTACAGCTTCAGTTCTCAGCTGCTGTGCTTAGGCAAAGCAGAACGCAAAGGCAAAAAACGTTTTCTTTATGAACACTTATGATATTATCTTCAAACTCCTGTGCACAAGTACACCGCTGTGCATAAATTTTACTCATGTTCAACTCAAGATGTAATATGTTGAACCTTGCACTGCACCGCACCGCACCCTTGCAAGTTCACTCCTAATTGGAAAGGGACCACTTGTGATGTAGCAGATATTCGTGCAAATGAAGTTGACAATATTTTGAAAGATGCTATGAAGCAGTATATTGACCATGAAGCCTAGTGAAAGCTTTGAAGGGAAAATAAGCATAATGTAACCAAAGATATGGGTAGCTTACATAGCAGGGATTTTATTTACACCCGTTAAATGATGGATTTGGTCTGATATGCTGATGAGCTGATTTGGTTTGATATGCCGATGATGGTTTGGTCTGATGAGCTTCACTGAAACACGGGTATGTACAGGGAGTACCAGTAGCGAAGCAGACTAAGCACTGTTATGCAGTGAAGTAGGCTGCCTGTGCACAATTGTTACCGTATTTACACGATTGTAGGTTGACCCTCTTTTTTTTTTCAAATTTGACAATCCAATGTTGCGGGGTTGACTTAGAGTCGAAATTGAACCGTGTGCCGCTAGTAATGGCAAGAGAAACGAGAAATCAGGGATGCTACTAGGTGGAGACAGCTTTGCACCCTCGTTTCCATGGTTACGGCCGAAGCGTGGCGCATTAATTTACCATTGCATATGTTCTAGTGCAAGTAAAGGTGATGCCGACTTTGAAAGTTGGCGTTCCGATCTGTGCCCTTTGGCCACTGTACGTAGAGCGACTAACCTCCCACCGTTGAGTTCGGAAGTGTACTTAACGTGATATTATTGTGGCTACGTTAATGCCGTGCACTGAATCAAGGGATTCACCAATACTCATTTAGTTTATTAGAGACGAGCAAAATGCTTCTTGAATGCTAGTAACATACTCACGAATAAATGGAAATTGCGAGTGGCATGTTTGTTTTGGTATCGTGCGGCAGCCACTGCCGGTGGCTTTGATGGAGTCATCTTGCAGCGAATGTGTTCTCACAATTGCGAATAATGTTTCCCGCTTGTCACCAAACCCGTGCTGTGATGTACGGGACGCGATCGCCGGAAATAATTCCAAGAACCCACGTCCTGGTACCCCGAATAAGATGCCAGGAAAGCTTGGACAATAAGATTTTTGGTCCCCTTCAGCACACTAGCAAAACGCCAGCAGTGGTTCAAAGACCGAGTCAGAACCAAGGGTGATCAAACAAAACAAATACAGTAGAATCTCGATGATACGAATTCGTTGGGAGCACGTAAAATACTCTTATCATCCCGAATTCGTATGAGCCAAAACATGTTAAAGCTGATCATGAAGACGAACAAGAACTTTATTGGGGTCAACTACTTCTTGCTGAAAAAGTCCATGATGTTCTTTTGAACTTTTTTAGCTTCGATGTCCCCCAAGAAAGCCGCCTGAAAGGAATAAAAAACGTGCTGCGGTTTCTTCACTCACGCTGCCGGTGCTTACGGTGCGACGCAGTACATCGAGGGCGTCAAGGTTTTCGGACATTGACGGTAGGAGATCACACTCGCCGGCATCTTCAACATCACTCTCAGACTCGGTATCCTTTGCATCGTCGACCAATTCTTCGATGGATCGCAGCCCACAGGTTGCTACGTTGTCGTCTGCGGTGACGAAGTCTCGCGCCGAAGCTCGTGTTTCAAGATTCTCCCAACTGTCGATGTGGAAATCGTCTTCCGTCGAAGCCGCATCCGATTCAGCGAAAAATCCACATTTGCGAAAGCAGTTCGCGATCGTGCCCTGGGTCACATTATCCCAGGACATAGCCAGAAATGTAATGCGTCAAGCAGGCTAATCCGCAAGTTTTCATCCTTGCGCTCAATTTTCGCCAGGAGCCTCCGAACAAGCAATCCCTTGAAATGGTGCTTCACATTTTGGATTATTCCCGCATACAGCAGCCGTAGACGGCTCGTGGTGTTTGCGGGCAGGAACCTTACGGCGACATTGCTGTAGTTGCAGTCTTTGGGATGGGCCAAACACTGGTCGGCGAAAAGCAAATTTTTTCTGTTTTTCGCTGCCAGTTTCCGGTCCAGAGTCGTAGGGAACTCGTGGAAAAAAATCTGTAGACAAAAATCTGAGTCAGTCGCTCGCGTGAGGCGGTCATTTCGCGCGTCCGTGTCATCCGCAATGGCTGGGGAAACTGTTCGTATAACACCGATTGACGGCGCATTTTATACAACGTAGTCCGTCCAAAACAACATTAAAGCTCGTATCATCGTGAAATTCGCATGAACCGTAATTGTATCATCGAGATTCTACTGTATATTCTCATCAAACAGGCAGTTACAGAAAACGTACACAAACACGGCTCTTCCAAACTCAAACACAGATGGGTTACGATGTTACACGAAACCAACAAACACAAACAAGCTCATGCACAGCAACAAAAGAACAAAGCACAAAAGAGTCCTATTCACCAAGTCACTCTGGTGTCTTCTCAACTCGAAGCTTGCAGGTGGGCTTGTCAGCTGGCTCGTGGAACAGCGTGTGAGTCACGCACGACTTGCTACTTCTACTTGCTACTACTATATTCTCGCAGCCCGTGTCCGACTGTTTATGTAGCCTTGGGAAGCAGTGCTAGAAGCTTCGGCACGGCCCACGTGACTCAAAGCACACACAAAGTTGGGAACCTTCTCGCCCATTCTCAGTCCTTCTTCGTTGGGGCGGCGCCTCTTTCTCTCTCTCACTGCGCGAGGAGCGTCGGTGTGTATTCTCCGCCTCCTCTCTCTCCTTACGTCTGTGCTGCGCGCGCGCTCGCCGCGATAAGAATGCTTATACAGAATTCTCCCCTTTTGGAGACGCGGCGTGACCTTGGGCGCCTCACCCGTGCGCGCTGCTTTCTTGTTGTTTTTGGGCTTTCCCTCCAGCTTGACGCCGGGTTTCTCATCGAAATAGGCACTATTTTGTGACACCGCTCAACCTACAGCGCATGGTTATGCGCATTTTTATACAAAAGCTGTTCTTTTTTAACATCTACCGAGTGCACAGCTCTTGTGGGAGCATCAATCATTGATGGAAGAGCCACCGTATGGGGGGTATTAGTAGTTGACGGAAGCGCTCTCTTTGTGATACCATTTTCTAAGTGGACGCGTGCATGCTTCTGTATCATGCTGAATCGTCCCGTCTGTCATGAGTGCCCTGGGCCCCGAGAACTATCGGCGCTCATTCATAGCAGCGTTCAAAGGGGCTGCTATTCTCAATGCCGAGGAGACTTACAACTGTGCAGCAGGATGCAAGTCCAGGCTCAGTGAACGTGTGGTGTGGCAGTGGCGGCTTCAGCGCGAGGAAATCTTCTCATGCGACTCCAAGCGCCGTGGCTTTTGTGGGCCAAAGTCCGGACGCTTTCCGGAGCTGGAGAAGAAGCTTGTGGCATATGTGACTGATTTACGTGATTGATTGGTTGATCGCTGTTGGTCACCTGTGATATGATCACGCAACAAGCCCCTGTCTATATTCCTGAGGCAGGGATACCAAAGGCTCCGTTCAAAGCTAGCAGGGCTTGGGCATCTAAATTTATGAAGAGGGCTGGCTTTTCTCTGCATCGGCACACTAGCGTGTGCCAAAAGTTGCTGGCCGCATGCGAGGAGAAGGTCCTCGCCTTCCATAGGCACTTCCTGAAACTCCGTGACACCCGGCAGTATTTGCTTTGCCAGATCGGCAATGCCGACCAAACTCCTGTATACTTCGACATGACCAGCAATACGACAGTCAATGTGAAGGGTGCACGCGATGTGAATCTGCTCACAACGGGAAATGAAAAGCTCCGTTTTACTTTGATGTTGTCATGCTTGGCGGATGGCACCAAGCTTCGCACGTACATCGTGTTCAAACAAAAGACAGTGCCTAAAGAAGTACTTCCCAAACGCGTTGTCGTACGGGTGAATGCAAAGGCCTTTATGGTGGGTGACATGGTGGTGGAATGGTGCCGTCTGGTGTGGCTCCTGAGGCCGGGGGCATCCCTCAAGAAAGACATCCCCAACGTGCTAGTGTTCGACTCGTTGCGAGGCCACCTCACTGCCATGGTGAAGGTGGTGCTTCAAAAGGAGCGTACAGACATGCTCATAATCCCTGGCGGCTTGACGGGCCAGCTTCAGCCTCTCGATGTAGGACTGGAGTGGAAAAACTGTCCTGCAGGACGCGCTTAGCGCGTAGCGGGCATCTCCCACGTAGGGACCGACAGGGAATATCTGGCGACCGCTTTATGGGCCTGCTGGACGGCCCATTGCTGGTCGGTGAGAAGCGAGCTTCTGAGGGACCTCTTCCACTTGTCTGAAGTGGGAGTCAACAAGCCATTTAAGGACCTCCTACGTCACGAATACAACAAGTGGATTTTGTCAGAAAACCACTAACTTACGCCAAGCGGACGTGTGAGGATAGCCTTCCTGGCTACTGTGTGCGGGTGGGTCCTCTCTGCATGGGCGGCTGTACCATGCAGTGTTATGGTGCAGTTTGCGAAGTGTGGACTCTCACTTGATGACGACGTGCTGCCGGACCGCAGCAGCTATGACGGCAGCAGCAGCAGTGAGGACGACTCCAGTGACCATGAGTAACCCTCAGCAACCATGTCAATAAATTTCCCTTATGTGAAATGAGCTTGATTTTTTTTTTTTTTTTTTGAGAGATTCCGTTTTAGGGGCTCGATCTACATTCGAATTGGAGTGTGGACACTATGCTGCCTCAAGGACCCTACCGGTCTGATGCAGTCAAACCACAGTTTAAAGAACGTGGATATAGCAAATGATTTATTATAGTGAATCAAATGAAAAATAGTGTTGCCATTAAAATAATGTTATGAATATACATTTATAATGACTTACTGGATAAAAAGCAATTTTTGTGATACTGAAGTTATAACAAGGTTTGACTGTACAGGCACTCCACAAGATGTCACGGGAGAATAAAAAGTAAGCTTCTGCTTCTTTGACGTTGCTTTTGAACAAAAAATGTCCAGAGATGGTTTGGCTTTGCTGAACAAAGTAATGCAGTCCGCACTCGTTATGACAGACCATAATGGAGCAGACGTTTGGATATAATGGACCATATTTCAAGTGGCTAATGTGCTTTATTAATGAAACAAGGTTCTCTTGCAAATGAATGGCTGCTACAATGGACAAAATTAGAGGCAATTTTTTTTTTCCGAACCAGCCGTGTAAAACATATTTTTGCTGAGTTGACAAGGTACAGGCTTGACAGTGCTGGTGTTGGTGCGCTTTAGGTGACAAATTTAAATTGCTGCTGGCAATGCTGGCGGCCTGTGGCCAAGCCAGTCTGAGGGTATGCAAGCCCAGTGCCATTTTGTCATGTTCCCGTGAGAGTCAGTTAATGATAATTACTGGGTTTTTATGTTCCAAAACGATGATACAATATTGAGGCACACCGTAGCGGAGAGCGCTGAAAATTTTGGCCACCTGGGATTGTTTAACATGCACTGACATCGTACGGTACATGGGCAGCTAGCATTTTGCCTCCATCGAAATGCGACCACTGCGGCTATTATAAAACTGACATATTTCGAGTCAAGGTCAGCATCATAACAGTGGGCCATGATGGTCAGTTGTGCCAGACTGCAAAGAAAAGCAGTCTGTGCGTTCTCTTGCGAACAACTATTGCCATGAACAAGTGTGGAAGAAATTAATCCTACATGTTTAATCTATATGTGAATGAAAAGCTTTTGTCTGCTTGCTTTTGCCTTGGACATTGCGGGGCGGTTTCTTTTGCCAACCCCGCCGCGGTCTAGCATTTGACGAGCGCGGAATACGGGGCCGTCACATCTGCATGCTCGCTCGTCTCCAGCTATGCACCGCTGAGCTGCTGTGCGCATCTGACCACGGCCCATCTCAGGAAGACTGGACAGAGCGAGCCAGCACATTCATTGAAGGAGGAGGACCCTAGGTGTTGCTCTCTGTACATGGTCGTTTATTAACGGGGCTGAATGATGAATGATACACACTCAAATAGGCTGAATTGCATTTAAGGAATGGTAAACCGAATAACACATAAACTAGAGACAAAACCACATTGTAAAACTGCACGCTCACGTTCTCACCCCAATGACAATTGGGGGGAGAGCCTGGTCCTCGGCCTGTGCTACTGCGACAGGTGCCCGAAAAGGAGGAAGCAAGGCAGCGCCAGGTGCCGGACCGCGGCAGAGCACTGCCAGCACACAGAAGCCAAAATATGTTGCGCACCTGACATGGTCCCGAAGTTGTCTACCTGCCAAATTGTCGGATGCACCAACAGCAGGGCTTTGCTCCTGCCAACAACTATGAACTGTTTTATGAATCCCTCAGTTTGAACTGCTTGGGTGGAGTGGGTGGCAAGCTGACAGTGATGAACTGTCCGCAGCTGCATCTCCATTCATCTCGAAGAGAGAGGCATGAAGACCCGCGAGGAAAACGGTGTTGTGCGGGAGGTGTGCCCACTGGATCCCCGCTTTGCAAATTTTCAGTAACATTGTTAGGCATTGCCACCAAAGTTTTGGAAGTGTTCATACAGTAGAATCTCGATGATACAATTGCGGTTAATGCGAATTTCGCGATGATACGAATTTAATGTTGTTTTGGATGGACTACGTTGTATAAAATGTGCCGTCATTCGGTGTTATATGAACAGCTTCCCCAGCCATTGCGGATGATACGAACGCGCGAAATGACCGCTTCACGTACGCGAGCGAATGACTCAAATTTTTGACTGCAGATTTTTTCCGCGAGTTCCTTACAACTTTGGACCGGAAAATGGGAGGGAAAAACAGAAAAAAAATTGCTTTTCGTCGACCAGTGTTCCGCCCATCCCAAAGACTGCAACTTCAGCAATGTCGCCGTAAGGTTCCTGCCCACAAACACCACGAGCCGTCTACAGCCGCTGGATGCGGGAATAATCCGAAATGTGAAACACCATTTCAAGGGATTCCTTGTGTGGAGGTTTCTGGCGAAAATTGAGCGCAGGGATGGAAACTTCCGGATTAGCCTGCTTGACGCGTTACATTTCTTGGCCATGTCCTGGGATAATGTGACCCAGGACACGATCGCGAAGTGCTTTCGCAAGTGTGGATTTTTCGCGGAATCGGATGCGGCTCCGACGGAAGAAAACCAAGAGCCTGACGACGATTTGCACATCAAGGGTTGGGAGAACCTTGAAACTCGAGCTTCGGCGCGAGACTTCGTCACCGCGGATGACAACGTAGCAACCTGTCGGCTGCGTTCCGTCGAAGAATTGGTTGACGAGGAAAAGGATACCGAGTCTGAGAGTGATGATGAAGATGGCGGTGAGTGTGATCGCCTACCGTCAACGTCGGAAAACCTTGATGCCCTCTGTGTACTGTGTCACACCGTAAGCAACGGCAGCTTGAGTGAAGAAACCGCAGCATGGTTTTATTACTTTCAGGCGGCTTTCTTGAGCGACAGCGAAGTTCAAAAAGTTCAAAAGAACATCATGAGCGTTTTCAGCAAATAGTAGTTGACCCCAATAAAGTTCTTATTCATCTTCATGGTCAGCTTGAACTTGTTTTGGCTTATACGAATTCGGGATGGTACGAATATTTTACGTGCTCCCTACGAATTCGTATCATCGAGATTCTACTGTATTAAGGTGGGTGCAGAGCTACATGAACATGCTCCGCTCCAGTGCTCAAAGCCCATATCCTGGGGAGTTCCATTGGCAAAGTATTGCGAGAGGTGTGTTGGGATGAATGTTAGATCCAATTCAGATTAGCAGTGGTCTTGCATAAGTTAAGGCAAAAATATGTTCCCATCCATACAGATAAGAATGAATTTGTCCGAGTTTATCAACAGAATGAGCTGAAACAAGCTCCTTCTAGAATATTTTTCTTTCACGTTACCAGTTATGGTTGTGAGATTTACACAAGAGCTATTGGCCTCAGCCTCGCAGATGTTTCCAAACAGCTTAGGCGGCTGCCCGGGCCTTCCGATTATAACAGCACTGATTTATTAAAGTTGAACATGCACTACACTTGTAAGTTGTGAAAACCACATTCAGCAGATGTTTACAGAACTAGCTTGACCCACACTACCGAGCAAAGTACGAAGTGATTGTTACACGGTGATACCTCCCCCCTTCCCCTGAAGTTTGCCTAAAGCCTGTATATTAGTCTTAGAGTCAGCAGCGAAAAAGCAAACGAGCAGCATGCGACAGTTGCATTTTTACTCTAACGTTGTATGTTCACTAGATTCAATAACCTCCCCCACCCCCCCCTCCCTTTTATTTGTTTATTTATTTATTTTTACTGATGTTCTGAGGTATATCAAGTTCGTGTGCATCTATTGCAGGGGCCAGGTGGAGCCATGGGCCAAGCATCGTTCCATGGGGGCTATGGCCAAGTGATGTCGATGGGGCAGTTGAGTCAATCTCAGCAGAGGCCTATGGGAGCCAACCTAGGAGCGGCATTAGGCATGCCCCCACGCTATTCAAGTGTAGATTCTTCGCAACTGCAAAATGTGAGCTTACATTTGATACCACCTGAGTGGCGCTTTGCCCTGTACACCACGCGCATGTATTCTGCAGTTGCTGATTTTCGCACCGACCTAATTCTGATGATCCCAATGTGTCTATTCCACATTAAAAAAGTGGTTCCACGTTGCACCAAGATCTGAATGAAACAGAAATGCAAGCGAAGTCTGGTGAACCTACAGGAGACGGACAGAAATTATATGTAAAGATTGTTGGGGACGTACATTGCAATGAAAGAAAGTGTAAGAGAGCTTAACTGCCGGATGGTTTTCGTTGTGTATCCTTCAAATGTAGTGAGTTAAGTGATAACTCGAGTTATAATTACGTTCTTTATCCGATCCTTTTGATGCCTTGCTGACATTCCGGTGTGTGCACGGTGTTGTTTTGCTGTAATTTGTGGGGCTTCTGATCGTTTGTTCTCGTTATGCAGCAACACGGGCAGCCGCCTCCACAGCAGGCACAGCAGCTGGCTGGCCCTCCCATGGGGCAGTCAGCTCCACCCCCAGGTGTGGCGCCCCCCCAGCAGCCGCCGCCTCCGCATCCTGGTGGAGGTCCCCCACTTGGTACAACTCCTGCAGCGGCGGCTCCCTCAACTGCTGATCCTGAGAAACGCAAGCTCATCCAGCAGCAGCTAGTGCTCCTGCTGCATGCACACAAGTGCCAGCGGAGGGAGTCTCAGGCGGCTAATGGAGAGGTATGTACCAGACAAAGTGGAATATTGGTCACGTTTGAATACGGTTATCTCCCTCCTGATATAGGGGGGGGTAGTACACGGAAATGGCCAAATTAAGAAAAGGTGCCTTTATGTGGCAAGAAGTTTTATTTCAAGTGCTACAAAGCAACAAGATCATTTATTTACATTTTCGTTTACACATGCTGGTTATAGGTACCAGAACACCAAGAAGCAGCAAAGGCTTGAGCATTGTGTTAGTAAACTCTTCATTTTGACCAAGCTTGGCATGATTATGCTGGCATTCCTCGCAGACCAGTTTTTCTCGTTTCAAAGTTTATTGGAACTCTTGAGGACCTAAAATTCTCCTATTTACCGTATTTTCTTGTGACTGCACTGATGCCAAGATTTGTGACCCCCTTCCAGTTCTATATATTAGGGTTGGTAAAATTGATGAAAGATTAATCAATTAAATGCACACCGTAAATCGATTAACCATCATCAATTTGTCCCTTTCAATTAATGGAATTAATCAAAGCTCTTCGATTAATCTATTATGGCAATCTATTTATTTTTTTTTTACCTTTATCGGTACTTCCTCGCCCTCGGCCACACCGAATGTTTCCGGTGCGACTTTCCAATCAGTGTGGTCGCCGAAAGCGCCTCCGATTTCGGTTCGCTCTAGTAGGCAGACTTCGAGAAAATACGACCCGCTGCCTAATCGTCCATTGGTCATGGCCACCCACGGAATCTCGGACCCTTGACAACATCCAAAGACGACGGACTCCCTGTGTCCAGTGGGCGAAAGTGGGAATTTTTACGCAGCCTCTAATGCGCACATGTGATATCTAGTGCGTCAGATACAGTTAAACCTGCTTGTAACGAACCTCCATATAACGAATTCCTGGATATAACGAAGTTTTTCTATTCCCCGCCGTTACTCCATAGAAGTACATGTATTTGAAACCTCTACGCAACGAAGTGGCAGCGGGAGAACCCCTCGAAATAACGAATTTTTTCCGCCGACAGCCTGAGATTTCGCCCCATATTTTGTCACTTTTGCGCGAGCAACAACCGGAAGCACCTCCTCCGCCGCAACAGAATGCGAAGGGGCGGTGTCGCGCTTGGCGCGCTCAAAGACATGGCGACCGCGAGGTGAGAGGGAGTGTGCGTGCGTGCGAGCGTGCGTGAAGAGGGCCTGCATCCCTTGACCCGGCGATCATTCCCGCCGCGGGCGTGTCCTTTCCCCTTCACTTCAAACCTGCTCCCGCCGCTTTCTGCAGCTGGCCGCCACCCTCCTTTTCCAGTTGATGTTACCGAGTTGCGCCGGTTTAAGAGAGAAAGAAAAGAAAACGAGCTTTTCTTTTTTTTTTTTTTTCCAACGTGCTAGCAGCGCGACTCTTTGTTTGCTGCGCGAGTCTGCACTTCGCTTACCTGACAGTAGTTGAGAGCGCTTGTTAGGCCTAGCTCGCAGGGTCACGAGCGGCGCGCCTCAAGGGAAGTTTGCTCTTGACAACACAGGGATCGGGTGCACAGGAAATCGCGGGGTGATTCAAGGGCAGCGCGTGTGAAATGGTAGTGCGTAGTGTTCACGGCTGACAAACGGCCGTAGTAGCATTCTCCATTGCCTTCGAAATCCTATCCTCAGAGGGCGCGCACGTGTTGCTGCTGCGGCCTTTTTTTTCTTCCCTCCGCTCATTGTTAATTCGTTCCGCGCACCTTCCTCCTCCACGGTGATTCGCTGCGCTTTTTTCGGGCGGCGCACTTCCTTTGTGAAGCCTGCTCCCTACCTCGATTGTCCGCGATTTCCGGGCAGCCGCATTATAACCGGTCCTTCATATCGGGAAGGGGGGGGTGAGGGGGGCTGCACATTAAGTGGTATGCGGGGGGTCAGAAAACACCGGTGGGGGGGGGGGGGGGTGTTAGAAAAAACCGCATTATTGCCGGTCCTGTACTATAAGTGTTCACAGCTGTAAATGTTTTCTCGCCCAAAGTAATTGTTTTGGGTCAACTCTGCCGTCTGTAACCGTTTTGCATACTTAAGCGTTTATTTTTCGAATTTTCGTGCCGAACCTGCATATAACGAAATCCTCTTTATAACGAAGTTTTCCGGGAATTTCTCAATTTCGTTATATCCAGGTTTAAACTGTAAATACTTGTGTCGATGTCAAACACATGCAACACTTCTCAAACAACAAGGCATCATTTTTCAAGCACTTATAAAAAATGTCGATTAGTCAATTAATCAATTAAAACAGCACAGTGAAAGCAATTAATTGACGAACAATTAACGATTAATTGATTAAAAAATTTAGTGGACCATCCCTACTATATATCCAGGATCAATTGTATTTGAAGCACGTGCAAACAGCTCTGTCATTGGTTAAAGGGACTGTCTACCATCCTTCTTCGCGCTGCCGTTTTTTGGCTCAACAGAAAGCGTACCTTTAGAACTGTCCCAGGTGCAGTGCTTTCTCCAGAAACTGAGTAGAAATTATTAAAACAGAATGTCTGTGAAGTCGCTCCTTTGCTACGTGTACATATGACAACAATGGTTACTTGGCACGATGCGTCGTCATCACCCCTAGAAACCCTTTAGGGCGCGGGAGGCTTCTTCTCAGGAATCGGTTCCAAGGACACCATTCCAGAAGTGACGTGTAGGAGAGGCGAGGGAAAGTTTGCGCGCTAGGATGCGTCTCGGACATGCAGTGCCGCAAGCATGACAAGCGCAATACTATGCGCCATACAGGCAGACGAATTCGAACTCAGTGCAACTTGCGCCACCCCAAAAGCAGCAAAAGGAAGGATGAATTGCTCTTGCAATCTATAAAAAGGTATCTCGTAGGGTAAAGTACAGTTGTAACACATGCATAATTGTTTTTCAGCAGAATATGTATTGTCTGCATGGGCTGGTTCTGTTACACTAGAAAATTTACAAATATGCTCTTGGGTGACGCTAGCGGCATTTTTTACACCACTTTCAGAGCAAAATAAAAACAGTTCCTTTTTTTGTGGGGTAAAAGCATGCTTGTTCCCATAAATGTGACGCATGATCTACCCATTTTTGCCACAATCTAAAAAAAAGTTTTCTGAGCGGTAGACCGGTCCCTTTAATATCGATGCCTCTAGTACAAAAAATAGAGTTGTTTTGAGGGCTGCCTTTCCTTGGCGGCACACTTTCACCACAACTTTAAGAAAATGTGTGCCCTGCCAATGCTGAAGTTGGAGGAAGTGAATAAACGGAAGAAACGCTCCTCTTTACCGTGCAGGTTCGCCAGTGCTCATTACCCCACTGCCGTACAATGAAGAACGTGTTGAACCACATGACCAACTGCCAGGCAGGCAAGGCATGCCCTGTGCCCCACTGTGCTTCTTCACGGCAGATCATCTCTCATTGGAAAAACTGCACACGCAACGACTGCCCCGTCTGCCTGCCTCTGAAGCAGGCCTCGGATCGACGGCAACAGCAGGCTGGTGCTGCGGTGCCGCCCGGCCAGTCGGGGCAGGGCCCTGCACCAGCTGACATGCAGCGGGCATACGCTGCCCTGGGCCTTCCCTACAATGCAGCCGGTGGTGCCTCTGTTGGCCAGCTGGTTAACCGGGGACAGCCAGTCACCCAGAGTGAGTGGTGGCATCCTCGTGCCATGTGCATGTTCTTCGCTTAAGACCTAGCTGTGTCAATGAGTGGCGCTTGTACATCACCACGAAAAGCAGCTCTTGATAAGTCATAAACAGGAAAAAAAGGAAAAAAAAAAGTCTGCACTTGGTTGCCATGATGTCTTAGTGTTGTCTTCTTCGAACCTGGTTAATGCTTTATCAGTAAGGAAGAATACGGGAGCTTGGTGAACTTTGACTGGAGTGGCCACTAATTGTGCAAATGTGCATTGTGGAGAGATGCACACCTGTGATCTAGGTGAACAGGTCTGTCTGTTAGGCTTCTGGGCTGCCTGTCTTCATCTTTCTGGGCGATGTTCAAACTGACAGCTGTAATTATCATATGCAGTAATGTTTGTGTGCATTTTCTTAACTTTGTAAAAACTAAGAAGGGATAATCTGCAGCTTTCATTTGCATTAATAATTACAATGCAGCTTTTCACTTAGTGCTATCGCAGAGGTATAACCTATTGTCTTTGTGCAGTGAATGACTTGCAAGTGCCACCAGGGCCTAGCCATTGCAGTCCTCAGGATCTGCTTACAGGGCCAAGCCCCAACTCTGTAGCTCCACCCCAAGGTACCCCTCCAGCTGTGGTTTCCTCCATGGCTGCCCAAGCACCCCAGAGGCCTCCCCTGGGACCCGCCACTCAAGGTAGCTGCTCATTAAGATGTCTTCTGTGCCCGTGGGAAAGGTGGCTTTACTGCGCGATTGGAGAGATGGTTACTTTACAGGAGGGTAGTCATTCGTGCGAGTGTGGAACCAGTCAAACACATTTTTTACAAACTTGAAGTTGCCGCGAAAAGTGGTCGTTATATCATTGTTCGTTGTATATAGACTTACCCTTCAAAACGTGTGCAAATAAGCTACCAAGTTGTTTTTTTTCGCCCAGGTTTATTGCAGAGCGTAACCCCCCCCCCCCCCTCCCTGTTGTCCCCGGTGAAAAGTTAGGCCGTTTTGCTTCGTGAAGTGATGCCCGCTGCGTGCTGACGAGCACTAAACTGCACTTGCAATGTATCGTGTGTTCCGGTTTTGGGAGAGGGCGCAGTCGCCGCAGAAGAATTCTCCCACACGTATTAAGGGTCCCTGCTTGCCGTAACAGCCTTTTTTTTTTTTTCTTTTTCCTTGGACATCAGCCATGCAAGGCTAAGCCTGCCTAGAGGTGTGTTGCTTCGACCAGAGGGCACAACATGCAGTTGAAGGTTGGATATTGTGACGATTCAATATCAGCAACTGGTCAAACGATTTGAAGTGTTGACGTGCCATGATCTCTATACAGCAGCTTATAACCACCAAGCCATTGCGCGGTTCCATGTTCACGATGTCTCTGACCATGTAAAGATTGATAGCTGCGATAGCAGTGCTTGAGCAGCAGTAGGAATGAAGCAGTGTACTGAACATTTATGGTCTTTTGCACATGCTTTGACATGCAGGCACCTAGCCTCGGAAGAATTTTGTGTTTACTCACGTTTATAGCACATATTTTTTCCCTACAAAATGAGCCCAAAGACTGCCTGCGCGAGAGCATTGCGCACAAATCCGAAACAACATTAGGTGGCATTGGCAACAATTTCCTTTCTGGTCCATGGAGGAAAATAAAACTCTGAGGTGATGTCACCTGACTCTGTTAGCCTCTGCAAGCGAACCTCCCCTGATGCCAATTCGCGGTGCCTCTTGTGTAGGATGAGGCCCTTCTTAGTTGCTGGACCGCTTGAGGTTGTTCGAATGTCATAACATTTAGTGGCAATTCACTGTGCATTATTCTGCAGCTCTCCTGTCTCGTTTTATTCCTTTAAATTCTTTTTTATGACTAGGCTTCACGTTTGTCGTGTAACACCCTCTCCTATCTTTGTTCTTTTCTTCATGGCCTGGTCTGTGAATGAGGAACTATAGCAGGGCACTGCCATCGAAAAATGGCAATGGGTCATTTCTGAATAAAGTTGGTTCGTTTCAAGCCTCTGTGGTGTATCTATTCCTAACTAAGCAAAAATGGTGATATGCCGCTTTTATTAAGATAATGTCTGAAGAAAAGTTTCTTGCATGTTGAAGGTAGTTTTCTCGCTCTATGTGTGCCTGAAGACAGTTACAATGAACCCTCGTTAATTCGAACAATTAAGGATTTTCAATAATTAGAACTGAGTGGAGCAGTCTGCCCAAGTTCCATATAAATCTGTGTTAGCCCATTAATTCAAACACTAACTGGATCCTCCACACATAATTCCAACTGTGCGTCGCCATGCCAGCACATTCCCTTGTGGGGATTGAGGCGTGCCCTTCACCATTGCACAGGCTTTGGCCTAATTCTGTCGTTCCCGCGCTGAACCGTCTCTTACCCATTCTATCCATTCGCTATTGCGCTTGTGCGGTGGGTCGGGTGGCGCCGGCGCGTCTGGTCTTCCCGCTTGTCCGGTGGCAGATCGCGATGCCGGCGCCGTGCGTGCAGTCTCGAAAGGTGTCGTGGGACATTATATGTGCTATGCAGGGGAAAACAGGGAGACTCTCTCTCACAGCCAAAGGGTAAGCACACTTTTGTTCCTTGTCCGCCGTCTTTAAGCTTGCTCGGTCGGAGTCCACTCACGGTGCCTGTGCACCAACTGCAAACGCTTACCCATATGTTGCCCTTCCAAACGCTACGCCGTAGAGCTGTGCCTCGTGCGTGGTCTTACTACGCCGACTAGCACAAATTGAAGGTGGACACAGAGTTTGCCCATATACTTGGATGATCGGGCCCGTTGGCCAGCGATCACGCGAGTGTGCAGCATAGTCGCAGGGGACCACTTCACATTGTATTGCGTTCACGGCTCCCTTTTTTTATCCTTAACGGTGTAGGTGGGCCTCAGTCATCGTTTGTCGGTGGACCGACATCACCAGCACAGCTGGCTGCTGCAAAGTTGATGAAGGCTGTCCAGCAGCAACACCAGCAGCAGCAACAGCAACAACAGCAGCAGCAAGGTGGCCCCGGGGCTGTGTCCATAGTTCCCCCAAACCAAGTGGCCCCCCCTGGGAGTGCACCTAGTGGTGTAAGCCTACCGCAACCAACAGGGGGAGTCGCCAAGGACTGGCACCAGTCAGTCACCCGGGACCTCAGGCATCACCTGGTGCTCAAAATGTGAGTGCATGCCTGCTCATTTTCATAATAAACTTGCAAGCATGTCAAGCCTTATTCCCTTTGGCACAAGGTGCAGCAAACATTGCGTCAGTGCTCACAGACTGTGCCCATGTGCACAAAATGTATACAGTGGAACCCCGGTTTTACATCCTCCGGTTTTACGACGACGGGAAACCGGTTCGTTTCGGCTTTCCGGCGCCATTCGTTCCTCTTCCCCTGGCCCTCCATCAGCCGCCGGCGCCGCGAGTAGCGGCATAGAGTGGCGCGGTTGTTCTCTTTTCCCGTTCTTTTCACCCTTTCCGACCGGCCATCTCTCTCCCGCTCTCCTGCGATCTTCCCCCTGTGATAACGAAAAGCGAAGCGGCACACACAAAGGCAGACATCACGGCGACAACCACGAAGCAGGCGTTAACCCTAACCGTAGCAGACGACGCACGGAGCAGCCGCCGGAAAAGGCCACCGCGTCATCACGCGCATCAGCCAGTAGCGACTGCACGTTCCCCCACTCTCTCGAGGAGCGCGCGCTTGGCCCAATCGCAGCTTCGCATCCAAGCGCGGGATACTCGAATGCCCCCGCGAGCCCCCCATTCATGCGCGAACCATGCTTCCACCACGCCACCGCTGCTCCCGCCGACCGCGGTGGAAAAAAAAAAAAAGCACACAACAAACCAAAATGGCGCCGGTCGGATGAATGGCGCGTGAACAGCGCTCGCTTGAAGTTGTGCTGTTCGGAGCGTGTTTGAGCGGCACAGCAGCTGCCTCTGCTCGTAATATATTTCATATGAAGTAGTTTTAGGACGAATTAGGAGCTGAAAATTACAGGAGGGGTAGTTTATGACACATAGAGTGCAAATATGTGGGTCTCCTAAAAGCGTGCTGTTCGCGATGTTTCGACTTTCAAAGGCCGCGTCCCCCCTTAAGTGTGTGCCATGTATCGCTACGGCTGTTGCGAATCACACCAGTGGATTGCGGCGCACTCAAGGGCATAAATTTTTCTGTTCGGATTTTACGACGCTTTCTCGCGGTCCCGAGAACGTCGTATCATCGGGGTTTCACTGTACTGTAAAAACCAAATTATAGCTCAAGTGGGATTTTAGGTTGACCCCTTTAGGTTCAGGTGAAAAAACAAAGATGTGCCTGGCATCTTGTTATAACGAAGTCGAAGGGAAACCCGCAGTTACCTATGTACACAGTTGAACCTGGATATAACGAAATCGATAATTGCTAGGAAGTTCTCGTGGTAAAGAGGTTTTTGCTATATCCAGTTCCGGCACGGTAAGAATCATGCAAATGAAACCGACAGGCAACTGGTGGAAGACCTAACCGATAACACATTTATTTTGCAGCAAAATGTGGAGGGCATAGCTTGGATTGGCCTCCAAAGATTTATTATCACCGAATGTCATCAGTAGCAACTGTGCTCTTGCCTGCAAAAGTGAGAGAGAGAGAGTGAGAAAAGAAGAAAAAACTGCAAAACTGCACATAGTCTAGGGCTGCTCTATTCACTTGCAGTGAAAGCCAAGCTGTGGCAGTGATGCATGGGCCGTTTCTCCGTTGAGGCACTCATTCTTATAACGAAACACCTAAGTGACTGAATGTGTAGACATGGAGTCAGCTCGTGCGCGTTCCCGTGTAAGAAAAGAGAAAGAGGAAAAGAAAAGCGATAGCAAATGCCATGATGGCTATATAAAAAGGACATTGAAAGCTACAGTAGTGGCTGCACAAGCCTCTCGGAACCCAATGTGACGTTTGGAGGGAGGAGGAAAGGATGCAGCTACAGTGGCATGGATCACATCGCCGGCACAAGTGACCCGGAGAGCTGAGAAGGAAGTGGGCCCATGCAGACAAGCAACTCCCCTTCTCGTGTTGGTGACACTCTGTAGAAGCGAGGCTGCCGCTGCGGCTGCATGTGCACCGTTTGTGATGACATCACTTTGCGATCCATCGTCGACGGGATAACTGTATGAGTCGATACAGCTGCTAATAATAGTTTTGCCCCAAAGTACTGCAGTCAAAGTTGTTTATATCTGACAACTATCGAGTGCCGCAGAAAATGGTCATTATATCCGTAGTTCACGCCCTCCAAGATGCGCAAAAATACCAAGTCTTGTTTTCTTCAGCCGGCTTTACCACAAAGTGCAAACTGGTGAAAAGTTAAGCCTTTTCACTTCATGAAGGGACGACTGGCGCATGCTTGCGAGTTAACCAAACTTCCTTTACGACGAATTGTATCTGCCGCTTCCGGGACAGTGCATAGTCACTGAAACACACACACACACACACACACGCGCGTTTTGAAAACACCACCTGTGTAATGACTTTTTCTTTCCCTGCTTTCCTTTTAAAAAGAATTGCTATGCATCAGCCATGCCAAGCTAACGCAGTTGTTATCTGCACGCCTGTCTAGAAGGCACTGGCCAGGCTAAGCACGCCGGTTGCCGCGTTGCTTCGATCGGAGAGCATGGTGTTTTGAACGTCGTCAGGATTCTGTATCAGCAACTGCTCAAACGAAGTGTCGACCAGCCGCCATCTCTCGATAGCAGCTTCTAACCACAGACCCTTTGCACAGCATGCTCTTTCTGACTCTGATTGTGCAAAGATCGACGTCTGCGATAGCAACATCTGAGCAGCATTGGGAAAGAACTGGCTTTGACACGCAGGCAGCTAGTCTCCATAAACTCATTTTTGTTTACTCACATCTGAAGCGGCCGTATTTTCCTGACGAAACAAGCCCAGAAATTGCCTTTACCTAACCATCGAGTACGAAACCGAAACCACGTTCGCGGCGTTGGCCAGTTTCCTGTCCCTGCTCCTCTCTGATCTGTTAAATGTGAAACTGTAGCAGAACAACTGGAACATCGCCGTCTCAAAATGGTGGCGGAACACCTCTGAAGCGAGTTCACGTTTGTCGGTTTTGTGCTTGCCTGCAGCCTGTGTACACCATATCTGCTCCAAACTAAGTACAAATAGTGATGTGCCGCTTTCATTATCAAGCTAATGTCCATAGAAGCACGTTCCTACTGCTTGCACATGACACTGTGTAGCAGTTTTATCAGGACATGGGAGTTTTGAATCGCCGTTTTTCTCTTCAGTTAGAGTAACAGTATAGTTGCTCAATAGGTTATTGTCTATTCCGGCTACTAAACATGTCTCATGAGGTCCTTAAAGTTACTATGTTCGGGCCTTGGATGTTCTTGGAATTTCTTCCTTTAAAACTGCTGTGAACACTGCATCACCAGATTGAGTGAAGTGGGCAAGCTACAGCGTGGCCATTCAAGGGGTAGCAGGGGCTTAAAGTTGGGGGTGCATTCATTATGTGGGAGAGACAAATCGAGGTTTGAACGACTAAAGTTTGGGGTGTGTGCATTATATGAGTGCATTCATTAAGTGAATAAGTATACTACATGTTCTATGGCGTTTCAGCGGGGAATTGAAAAACTGTAGTACTGTGAAATTCGTTGTATGGAGGTTCGTTATAGGCAGGTTTAACAGTGATGACTTCCTTGTCTTGTGCTTAGTGCGACACCTTTCTGAGCTGCCAACCTATTAGTTTTAATTGCTGCAGTGGCGCTGCAGGCAAGCTTTGTTTGATTTGACAGGCATTATGGCGTTGAAGTGCACTTTTGCTCAATACTGGAAGAATCTGATACATTGTGAGTTAGCACCTTGGGTTTAGTTGGTCGAAAGCAACGCGAATGCAGTATACTGTGTGCTCATATTCAAAAATATTTGCTTCTGTATGCACCTTTTTATGCATGGTGAAGATTTTCAATTCCTTTTTGAATTCGTATTGTTGTTTCTTTGGATGATATTTTATTTTCTATGAGTCTTGTGAACCTTTACCTTCTCCTTTTGAGTGAAATAAATGCTACTAACTATTCAGGTGTGATTAAGTCGTTAATTTCTTGGAAAGTAAGGGGATGGGTTGGCATGGTGTGAATGCATAACGACAAGACAAAGTTCTGTGTCACTCAGGGAATTTTGCAAAAGCACTCAGAAAACCTGAAAATCTCTGGTAATGCAGAAATGTCAACTTTGGAGGTACATTGAAGTGAGCTTCTTCAGTATTAATATTGGCTTAGTTGCCAGTTTTCATAAAGAAAAAACTGAACGGAGTATCTATGAACAAGGATAACTAGGGTGGTCATTGTTTCAAAAATAGTGTATTATAAAAATGAATAAATTATAAGCACCAACATCTATAAAAGGAAGCAGCCAGCATACACAGGATCATTAACACTGATAAAGTTCTTCGAGCAAAAATGCTGGCTGCTCTGTATAATAGCAGGGATCCTTGGTGCACTGTTTGACTGTCTCGTATTGGTGTATTATTCCAGAGTGCAAGCCATTTTTCCCATCCCCGAGCCAGCTACATTGCAGGACCGGAGGATGAGCAAGCTAGTCGAATATGCCAGGAAGGTCGAGGGAGAAATGTACGAGATCGCCAACAGCAGGGTATGGCATATCTCCTTACACTATCTTAGCCCACAGGGAGTGTGGGTTGCAGTTCACTTCAGTGTGGCGAATTGTTGTACTGTTCCATACTTCATGTCCGTAGAGTGGATATGTGTTGTAAATAATTTAAAGAAAATGTGTGAATTCGTTATTTCAAGATAATGTAATTTTACTAGGGGTGTGCGTATATTTGAATTTTTGAATAGTTTTCGAAAAGTGCTTGCAATTTTATTTGCTTCTAACTTGTACTGTTCAATCTATCCAAAGCGTGTAATTGGTGGCCAGTGTACACTGCGATGACTGACAGCAACTGCTAAAAAAAATTAAAGCTGAGAAAACGGAGCTCAAAAGCTTTATTTAAGGGGGGATGCTACACTTGAAAGTCAACTTTTTTATTTATGGGTAGATCTGAATGAAATTTTCACAGTTTGTGTATTTTGAAGTGCTGATTCTAAAAATGTATTTGCGATGGGGCAGATAGTTTCCAAGATAATCTGAAATCACTGTGTATGCTGGGTCCTTTGTTTGGAGCAAAATTAGCATAATAACAGAAAGCCCAAACGCTGTGGTTAGAGTACCAATACAATCTAGAATGTTTAAAGAGTGCAAGATGCTATAAATAAGCTTACTCGGCCAATTTTAGCAATAGTTAGAGGCCACTAGAGTTGGTAGAAAAAAACCGACCTTCAAGTGTCACACATGTGACCAATTAAAAAAAAAACTTCCAAAGCATACATTGTATTGATAATAGGCATATTGAATTTTGCATGCATTTATCTTTCTGACAAAAAAATAATAATGCTGATAGCTGAAATAGGACAGAAGCTATTTTACTTCCTGTACGGCAAAAGTGTCAAAATTGTTGTTTTGAGAAAACGAGAAAAAACGTTTCAGAACGTTTTTACTAGAAAAATATTCACAAAAGCGTAAGAAAATGCACCAGGGGCATAATCTGGATGGCTCGATCTGTCATGCTGTTGCCGGTAGCGACAAAAGTTTATCAAATCTAGCCTTCTCACGGGCGCGCGCCTCACGCACTTCACTGGCACCGATCACATCCGCATCTACCCTCGCGCGTCCCGAGTCATCGCGTACGCTGTCGGGGAAGGCGCCCACGCACACTCCCTCTGTTGCTGATAGCATCAACTGCAGTCATAGTCCACAAGGTGCGCACCGTCGGGGTAGCGATAAAAAGTTATCAAACCTAGCCTTATCACGGGCGCGACCATGATACCGTATCACGATCGCGATACGATCTTGCAGGCGCAGAGCGATTGCAGGTGCAGGCGCAGAGCGCAGAGACTTCAGAAAGTACCGTGCGCGATAACGAAAAGCGAAGCGGCAAATAATGGCCAGCTGTACGGCGACGGCAACGGAGCAAGCGCTAGGCCTAGCTGCAGCAGACGACGCAGAGAGCGACCGCCGGAGGGGAACGGCGTGTCACCGCGCGCAGCAGCCAATGGCAGTCACACGTTCCTCCGCTTCCTCGAGGAGCGCGCGCTTAGCCCAATCGCGGCTTCGCGTGTGAGACGCGGGAAACTTGAAAGCCCCCGCGAGCTCCCAATCATAAGCGAATGGGGCTTTGACCACGCCGCCATCGCTCCCGCTGACGGTGGAAGAAAAAAGCGGAGGAATTTACAAATAAAACAAAATGAAAATGGCGGCCGTAGGTTGAATGGCGCGAAAACGGCGCTCGCTCAAAGTTGGGATGTTTCGGCGCGCGTTTGGCAGGCGCAGAGAGTGCCGCGGCTCGCGATATACGTGATTTGAGGTGATTTTACGTTGAATTAGGCGCTGATATTTACAGGATAGGTAGTTTATTATACACTGAGCCCAAATGTGCGGTTTTCCAAAAATCACATTTGCCACGATTTTTCGACTTTCAATGGCCGCGTCCCCCCTTAAACAGTTAAATATTAACTTTGAGCAGTTAACTTTTCGCTCACTTTTGCTGGTTTTATTTTTTTCCGGAGAAACTCGGCGCTGTGTCTATCTTCAGGTTTGATCTCTCCTCTTTACGAGGATTGCCAGGATGGCGGCACCTTCCAAAGCCGGACTTCCTTGTGGTTTTGGATGACAACGCATAGATAAAGTACTGTTTTGTTGACTACTACTGCATATTTTATTATAATATTGCACCATGAGGTAAAAGAAGGTCCGAGGATCGTGGTAAAAAAAAAGAAAGATAAAAGGTTTGATCAAATCGTGCGTCGTGCGTTCTTGTTGTCATGTCCCCCTTTGAATACTAAGTGCCCTTGCTGAAAAAGCGGGTTGTTGCAACAGAATCGGGTTTACCTGCAGGAGGAGTACTACCACTATCTAGCAGAAAAGATATACAAGATTCAAAAGGAGCTTGAGGACAAGCGACGCAAAAGCAAAGAGCAGATGCAACTTCAGATGCAGCAGCAGCAGCAGCAGCAGCAGCAGCAGCAGCAGCAGCAGCAGCAACAACAGCAACAACAACAGCAACAACAACAACAACAACAACAGCAACAACAGCAGCAGCAGCAGCAACAACAGCAACAACAGCAGCAGCAGCAGCAGCAGCAGCAGCAGATGCATGCTGGCACCCCTCCAATGGGAGTCCCGCCGAACACTCTGGCTCCTGGAGCTACTGTACCAGGCCGAGGACCAGCCCCTGGTAAGTACTGTGGCTCAAAAATAGCTCTTTAGTAATGCATGACATTTGCATTTATTAACGGGGTAACGTAACACCCCAACAAATGCAACAGACAATGAAACCAAGGCGGGAGATTAAATGGTGCGGTGTGAGTAATGTGTCCAACACTTTGCGTGGCTTTGTTTTTCTGTTGGATTCATTACGTTGTGTATAACATCGAAAAAAAACCTTGATCCTCTTTCGTTACTAACCGTGTAACAAAACTTGGTAAGTTTGGAATTGGTTCATGTTATGCAATGCCTGCAGCCCGATTCTTTGCGATTGTGCTTACATGCTGGTTAATTGCTGACACTGTGTGCAAGTGCCGGGTGCCCAGTAATTGTTTACATCTACCTGATTAAAGGGTCCCTGAAACGTTTTTTTGACATTGCGTCACTGGTTAGGCAACACAATTGCGAAATCATTCACGTCATAAATTAAGCGAAGCACCATGCGCTAAGGCAGCTATGAGCTTATTTCTGTCGCCTTCCTCCTTACCACTGCTGTTCCTCCTCAACTCGATCACCTGCGGAGTGCACGCTAGCGACGACTGCGCCTCCCTCGTCAGCCGCCCTGCGGAGCCCTCTGCAGCGACATAGCGCCCCGATATCCTCACTGAGGTCGCCCGCCTCGGTAGTGCTAGCCTCTGTAATAGAGTGCCGGCGACTCGTGTGTACGCCGCCAGATGCCGCGACGATACCGTTGGCTGAAACGAAGGAGCACATTGTAGGAGCACGTTTTTGGAGTTAGATTGGGAAAATTATGTGCACGTCACTTGTTAGGGGGCCAATCAGCGGCCTCCCATTCTATCGTTCGATAGGCGGGGGCGTTTGAAAACGCATTTCGACGAGCTGCTGCAATCTTTTGCGACGCGTGTGTTCAGAGCCTTATTGTAAATTGCACACTTTACGCAGAGCGCTGAAATCTGTCCTCTAATGATCCTAATGACTCGCTCTACCGGATCACCATGTTTTTCAC
The DNA here is from genome assembly GCA_013339685.2 of Hyalomma asiaticum. NCBI lineage: Eukaryota > Metazoa > Arthropoda > Arachnida > Ixodida > Ixodidae > Hyalomma > Hyalomma asiaticum. The sequence goes on along the minus strand of CM023483.1, from coordinate 54,619,612 downwards.
AAAATCGTCGGAACCGTTTCAGGGTCCCTTTAAGTTTTCTGTTAGGCTGCTACAAGCTGCAAAAGGAAATGAACTTCGAAGTCCAATGCTATGCTTGCCTAGTGCCTTCAGCCGTCAAGTCCTTTAACAGACTAAAGGTATAGCTGTAGCTTTTTATAGTTATGACACAGTGAAAGTCCTCTTTGTAGGTGGTACAGAAACAGGCAGTACAGAAACTGTGGAATCTTGTGCGACTAATGTCTGTGTGGATTATCAGCAATTGCAACTGTTAGACTACGAACCTCTTCATTCTTTTTGGTGCCATATCCTCTACAGTCATGCACTGGATTTTCAGGATTGGGTGGAGCTGTCAATTCCCAGATGCAGCCTGGAGCACCCTCTCACCTGACTGGGGCCACTGTAGCATTGGGTGCACCTGTACCTCAGCGTATGGCACCCCCCAACATCACTGTGCCTGGGCCTTTTCCCCCCAATTCCTTAGGGGCTCCACCAGGGGCACCAACTGGCTTTGGAGGACCACTGCAGCAGCAACAGCAGCCACAGCAGCAGCAGCAGCAGCAGCAACCACAGCAGCCGCAGCCACAAACAGCAGCACCGCCAAACTTTGGGGGTGTTGCTGGAGGGGCCAGTGCTCTGGCTGGATCCTTGGACGGTGGGATGGGTGCGCTCAACAGTCAGTTCCCGCAGTCGCAGCAGTTTGAAGCCATGAAACGACACCTGGTGAGTGGTGCCTTGAAAATAAAGCACTGTGACTGCATGGAAGGTGTCATCTTTATATCTAAACCTGGATATAGCGAAATTACAAATGCTCGAAAATTTTTGTTATAAAGAGGTTTTCATTATATCCAGTATAGTCATAAAAATTCGATAAAGAAACACACAAAAGTAACATAGGGTCCATTGATGGTATACCTAGCCCAGAAAACATTATTTCATGGAAAAAACTTGGATGGAATTGATCTCCGAAGATTCATCGCCGAGCGCCTCATCTGACATTGCCTTGGTAGGGACAGCACAGTAGCCCACAACAAAAGCAAGAAAAAAAAATAGAGCCAGGGCCTGCGCAGAATTGCAGGACAGTGACAGCGTAACATGGAGGAGCAACCTTTTTAGAGGGCGTTGTAGACGCCTGGGGAAACTAGTGCAAGTACAGGTGGTAGGTATCCCCTGCGCCATAACTCAGTGGTTTGGGCTTCTCTCTACACAGCGGTCTGTTGTGCCTGACGTTGCCTTGCTGCAGCCACGCGCGTAGCTCTGCGATTCACTTCTTCAGCAGCGGTCCGCACCTTGCGAGGAGGCGCCATCAGGTACATCGAAGAGCCAAGTTAGGTTGCCGTCGGGCATGTTGCGTGACACAGGGCACGATACGACAAAACTGCTTCAAGAGGCAGCGTTCCGTCATAATGATGATGTTGATAATGCCTCTGTAATGGGTGCAGAGCTACAAAGCATGCACCCCTGTGTTCTTTCAAAGTAATCCTCGCAATCGTTATGCAGTGCACTTTCTGCGACGCGTAGTGGCGTATTACTATCCCGCCACGTAACATTACATTTGTTAATGCGATTCCTCGGCAGCTTTATACCTGTTCAGGTCTTTTTAGCGATGATTTTTCAGGCACAGGCGTAGCTCAGTGGTTGAATGCTCGACTGCCATGCAGAAGGTGTGGGTTCGAATCCATGCAGAGGACGTGGGTTTGAATCGTCCTCGGTCCTGGCTATTTTTGTCTAAAATGTGCACGATAGTGGTTACGGACACCGGTGGCGGCAGCAGCGGACAACTACGGGGCCAAAAACAGCTGTTGTTGTGATCTGATAGCAGCTTACACTGTAAAAGGATAAATATTCCGCAAAACTGCGCACGGTCCAGGGATGCTCTATTCGTGTGCAATGAAAGCCGAGCTTGTGTGTGATGACAGGCGGGCTGTTCCTACATTGAGGCACTCGTCCTTGCAATGATACACCAATGTACTGTGCGTGGACGTGGAGTGAACTAGCATGCGTGCACATCAGGGGAAAAAAAAGAAAAGGGGAAAGAGGAAAAGAAAAGTGAAAGTGAATGCCATAATGACTAAATAAAACAGACAGAAACAGACTGAAAGCTACAGTAGTTAGTAGTGGCACTGCCGGCCACAAGTCGCTGGGGACATGATATGAGGTTGGAGGGAGGAGGAAAAGACACAGCTGCCGCGGCAAGAATCTCATCGCCAGCTCGGTTGACCCAGGGGAGCTGAGAGCTGAGAGGGAAGTGGACCCTTTAGACAAGCATCCTCCCTCCTCATGTTTTGCTAGCAGCGCTCTGCGGAAGCAGAAGTTTCCGCAATGGCTGTGTGCGCACCATTTGTGATGACATCGCTTTGCGGACCTGACCGCCTCTTGCGTTAATATTTGATATTTGGGGCAAAATTACTAGGTTGTTGATAGGGGGAATAGACTGATCTCACCACGGTGTTTCACCGCGCCACCACTACTGCAGTGCATGCCAAAACTTGTAGTACCCGCGGCCGTCGCGGTATGCTCAGATGCGTGGCTGGTGCATCGGCGAAAGGCGTTAAAGAGAACTTTATTGGCCTTAATTCCAAGAGTTGTGATCGTTCGGTTTACGTCCTATGCGCCGGGATGCTACGAGAACAGCCTGAAACGAAAACACTTCGGATTTCTCGTGTTGCCGAAGGATGTCAAGCTCTGGCAGCAACTGGTGCATCGGACAGACCGGCTCGTACGGCACACGGCCTGTTCTGCAGTGTTTGCGAATTTTGTGTTTTTTGTGCATGACACTTCAGCAGCGCCCTACAGCGTCATAATAGGTTATAGGCACATCACGGACGGGACGATCAGCGACCACAACTATTCATAGCGTTTCCATGATCACCTTCCCTGGTGACCATCGCCAGCGGCGACAGAGTGGATCGTACAGCTTGTGTTCTGGACAAAAATGTGATCGCTAGAAGATGTTTAAATTGACCTCTTATGAGCAATCACGACTGTCAAGTGCCTTACGTGAACGAGATATCTGATGTAAGCCCAGCTTAACTGTACAGCGCATAATAGGACTTTTTGAGGGCCTAGTTGGTGCATACTGATGAAAATTATTTAGCTCAAGCAATTATAAGCGCTCGTCCCTTTTGTTTTTCTCTTGTGTGCTCCGTTTTTCCTTCCACTAAATAATTTTCTTCTGTACAGCGCATAGTTCACGCTGTGCATGGTGACTACTCAGCCATGATGGCATCGCAACCATCAGCGCCGCCAGTGTGTCAGTTTTCAATGTGTGATTTTATTGCAAGCAGATGTTAAAGTGTAAACACCAGCCACCAAACGTATGACCTTATGTACGCGTGCGGCTTGCATAGGGTCATGCGCCTACTGAGTTAATGTCCAACGCAGTTTTGAAGCGGTAAGGTCTAGCGTCGGCATCGGCACTGAACCTTTGGGTGTGAGGGCGGTGGGCAGAGCGCGCGGTGCCGCTTTTTCGTCGTTTTGCACCTTTCGCCAAAGTTACTCACCGACTCATCCGTACTTTATGCAGCAGGAACTGCTTGTCATTCACGATATTAGCAGCGGCCCGTAAATTCTCGCTAACGGTGTGCGGTAAGTCATTGTTCCGCTAAGGTGGACGCGCCTTTAACCTCTTCATTGCGATCGTTTTGTATCCATTCACATCTAGCGCATCACTATGATTGAATCCCTGTATTAACAACACACCGTGCTTGTAAAGTTTTGCTTTGACAGAAAAAAAAATAAAGCGCAAAATCGTTCCCTTGACTGAGTCTTCAGTTCTCGCGATTCTACGCTCTTGGCGTAGAATCGCCATACCTCTGAACCATATATGCTCTGAGAAGTGACACAGGCGCACAATCTAACGACGAGATCATGACCAGGTTGCATGTTTACATTGTCAACCTTTTTTTTTTTTCTTTAACATCGCTACATTGCGTGGCAAATTTAAATAAAACACGTCCACGGGTGGTCCGGACATTGTTTTCCGACGCAGTCAATCGTTTTAACTGCCAAGGATTCGCGCAAAGCGCCAGTAAACATATAGCACGCAGCAAGCACGACCGTACAGCTGTGCTTTGAGAACTACAACGGAGATGGCGGCAGTGTCGCTCCCGGAAACTCGCGCATGCGCATATTACGTGGTGAGATCAGTCTATTCCTTAGATCAGGGGTGTCTCACGTAGCCTCTGTTATACAGAGGTTTGTAGTGGGGTGCGTACCGTATTTGCATGAATCTAATGCCCACCTTTTTTCCGATAAAACGGGTCTAAAAATCATATGCGCATTAGAATCGAGTGCGAACAAAATACACCGTCACCATATCGCAGTCGGTGTCAAAATGGCCGCCTCCTACGCTCTTCGGGCGCTGTATTACGGTCACTGCCGAAAGAACGAGCTAGCGGCGCGCCACTCTTTGGCGCACATAGTTTCTGTAGTTTCTATGTTGCCACTGGTCCCCCGCGTAACGATGCCACAACACACATGATGCGTAGGCGATGATACTCGCCACGCCAGCTTGGCCGGCCGTGTTGCGGCCAAGCAAAGTCTCTATGTCCTCGATGCAATCTCCGAGACGCCCAGCCACACGAGCTTTCGATAGCGTTCGATAGTGGCCGTAACGGGAAAATAGATGTTTCCCATCACCGCACGCAAAACGGTTCATCATCGCATTTCTCCCTCATATCCGTGCTGAGTCCGAGCCTCGGGGCGTGCTGAGTCTGAGGCGAAGACTTCGAGCATAGCGTAGCAATGACACAGTACTGCTCTCAGATCAACCGCAATCGCTGCACACTACACTGCCTGCTGCAAAAGGTGGCAGAAGAAGCAAAGGGGTTCTTCTGCTAGCATGTCACCACAGGCAATGGTTCATGGTGACATGCCGTGAGGCGAAAAGTGGTCCCTTGCGGCTATGCTGTTCACTCGCGCGATCACTAACCAGTGGGCCTGATCGTCCGAGTATGGGCAAACTCCGTTTGCGTCCACCATTGATTAGTATGGCTTGGCTAGTAAGACCACACACAAGCACGAGGCACAGCTCTATGGCGTAGCATTCGGAAGGGCAACGTAAGGGTAAGCGTTCACCTTGGGTGCACAGGCACTGCGAGCGGACTCCGTCCGAGCAAGCTCAAACCAAGGACCCGGCGGACAAGGAACGAAAGCGTGCTTGCCCCCTTGTTGTCCAGTGAGAGAGTCTTATGTTTTTCACCAACATCACGTGTAACATCTCGCGAGACACGTGGTTAAAATTAATTCAAAGTCCCCCTGTACGGCATGCCTCGTAATGACATTGTGGTCTTCATGCTTAAAACCCTTACAGTTATTACCAAATTGTGGCTGTGAATGTTCATTATATGCATATGTTCAAATTGAGTAAGTTCGACTTGTCACCTTGTTTTTGCAATGTGGAAATGTGCTAGAAAGCTGTTTACGTTGACATAACTTGCTGGATGCTGTAAGCAGTCCTACGCATGCTGGAAATTGAAGCTGGCTTTTCGCTGATTGACATATGAGCAGCTGGCTGCAACGTTTGACTTTTGCTGTAAAGGCAGCGCCAAGCTAGTACTACTGTGAGTAAGAGCAGAGCCAGAGTTGGATCATGGTGGCCTATTTTTATACTGCATACCAGCTGAAGTCAAATTAGTCACACGTTTTAGGAACAGGGCTTGAAACCATAGTGAGCAGACTAATTATGCTCAGTGCTTGCAGAAGGGAAGGAACCTGGGCTAATGTTGTGACCATACTGTATGTAAGGGTAGGGATTCAAAATTTTTGTGGAGTTTTACATCTTCAGACTCATCCATGCTAAAGTTAACACCTTATCCATTCTGTTACAGATTCAGCAGCAAGCCCAGCAACTGATGAACCAAACGAGTCAAGTGCAACTAGGTGGTGCAGCAGGCTCTGCGGCGTCGGCGCAGGTGATGGTTTTTGCACTGTAGTTTGCAAGAGTAGTTCTCTGAGGTTGGGACTTCTATTAACACACTTGAGACTTCTCAGACACACTTGAGAGCTGACAAGACAGTCTATTCGTAGTGTGGCCATATAGTGTGGCATATATATGCCCCCTTTCTAACCTGAATACTTGTCAGCTGTGTTGAAGTGTGCTTAGTGAACATACAACAATAATCGAAGAACTGTAATGCCATTAAACCTTCCTTGAGGCCTTGTCACTGAGCCCTCCCGTTTCTCTTGGCCTGCCTTTGTGCTGGATCTGCAGAAGCCATGTTATGAGTGCTGCATGTAATAGCTGAAAGGGATACGCACAATCTCTAAATAGAAAGGAGTAACTTGCATCTTCCAAAAGTTATGAATCCAGTGTATGGCAATAATGCCCATACTGGGCTTCTTTTCGAGCATTTTGAATGGCAGCAGTGTGCAACAGGCTTTTTGTGCACCTGGTTTAGGCTTAGGGTTCCAGAACGGGATTGTGTTATTGGTGTTTGTGTGTGGGTCTTCCTTGCAGTCATGTCGTTCTGTAGTTATCATGCTACATGGGTACATAACACCAATTCTCTCAGTTGGCTGCTCTGGCATTGCTAACATTCTGTGCCTCTTGTGCCCTTGTAGATGTCCCAGATGCTACAATCACAGCTCAACTCTACACCCGTGAGTCAGTCCCAGGGGCATCTGCAGCAGCCACAGCAGCCACAACAGCAGCCACCACAGCAGCAGCTGCCTCCCCAGCAGACTCCACCGGGCAGCACGGCAGGCCTGATGCAGCAGCCGTCCATGCTGGGCCAGGCCTCAACACCCCAGCCGCAGGGCCCACCTAGCCAGCACCCACCGCGGGCCTCCTCCGTGCCCTCGAGCTTAGGGGGCTCACAGCCGCCAACACCGCTGGGGGCTCCAGTGCCAGCACCACTGCCACCACCGTCTCAGCAGTTACCAGACCAGATCCTTGCCACTGAAGACCCTGAAGAGTCGTCTCGGGGCCCTGACCCTGACCTCTCACTTACCTTGTCCACACCTGAAGGGTCGGCTGCTACCACACCTGCACAGGGCAAGAAGTCTATTGAAAACATGGACAGCAGCTCGGGGTGAGCATGCTTCCTCACAGTGTACTTTGCGCAAAGTAACTGATTTATCGTCACAAATATCATGGAAAACTTTTCAGTGGTAAAATGACACCTGTAGTTTATGCAATAATGCTTGCCTCTGTAAAATAAATGACAAAGGAGAATGTGTTAAAGAATAGATTTAGGCTGTCTTTAGTAGAAGGTAGCACCAGCACATTATTCATTATGGCTGGAAAATTGTAAATGGTTACTTATACAGCTGAACCACACAATAACGAAATCCGTGGTGATAGATAGATAGATAAACTTTATTCAGGCCCTGAAGGAATCTGCCCTTGTTTTAAAGGGGGAGGATTGCGGCGAAAACGAAAAAATTTGCTGCTGCAAGAATTTCATTATTGTGGGATAAGACAGTACAACAAGAGAATTATTGAAAAGTAGGGGTGCGAATACCGAAATTGTTGAATAGGAATCGAGTATGAATAAGGCAAAAAAAACAGGCCTCAAATATTGAATTGAATATAGAATGTGTGTGTAGTAATAAAAAGTTACAAAACAGGAGGTGAGTAAGGTTTATTCATTTCAAAAGAAATTAATGAAATAAGCTGCAGCATATTGATGAGACTTAGGAAATTTCTGTATTTACTAGCGTAGCAAGCGCACCCACGTTTCCGAAAAAACAGAAGCAAAGATGGGGGTTGCGTTTATCACGCAGGATAAACGAGGTGAGCGAAACATTTTGATGCTCAAAAAAGACGGCGTTGTGACCCGCAGTATTGCTTTGAGCCACGCGTGCGATGAAATGTGATTAAAACAAACTGTAAAAAAGAACTGTGGTGTTGGTACCACGCAACTCTGCACCCGCTGTCACAGTCCTTGTGGTGGCTGCGTTGTGTTCCATTGCGATGGCCTTTACCTTTCGATTAACTCTTGGTTAGCTCACAGTGCCACGAAACAGGGAAAATGGTGACGCTGTCGAATGGCCAACAGCGAGAAAACGAGCGGGTGGCACGCGGCAGTCTGCTGCGCATATAGTTTCCATAGTTTATATGTCACCACGGGTCTCGCCCGTAACGGCGCACACGATGCGCAGGCCAATAATCCTTGCAGCGCGGGCTTGTGACCAATGGTCGCTGCACGTGTCCGCGATGAAATCTTGGAGACGCCCAGTCGCATCAGTGTTCATCAGCTCAAGGGTTTTGCTATTAGAACTGTGGCCGAAGTGAAACCAAATTGCCAATTTTATGGTGCTTGCAGTGCAATAATATTTGGCTCACATTTTCAAAGGAGCCTCGGCGACTCATTGGAAGAGTATTCTGACTAGGTCCAAGAAGTGTTGCGAGGTCTCTTTAATGTTACTGATTAGTGTTAATTATCTTATACTGCCTTCAAATGTTGCACCATTTTCCATGTAAAAAGAAAAATCCTTCAGGATCCTACACGTTGCATAAAAGGCCAAATTTCAATTTAAGAATGTTTTCGTATAACAGATTGACAATTTTACTTACTTCATTATTGTGGGATTCAACTCTATTTTGTTCTTATATGAAGTTCCAAATAGTCACACATGCCTGCTTGTAACTAATATCGGTGCATGGGACAAAACAAGCGACCTTGTTGCCCTATTGAATACTTTAAAAAGTTTCACATCTGCAGCTACTGTGCGTTCTTTGATCTGTTAGTTATTGTTAAAAATGGTGTTTTTACAAGGGGGTTCGGCTGAAGTCTACTGGTGCGCTTGTCTTTTCTCACCATTATAAATTTGGAATACCTTGTTAGCTAGCTGATCTCCGTAACAAAAGTGCTTTGTCTCATCAACTCAAGGGCTTTGCTATTAGAACTGTGGTCGAGGTGAGTGAATTGAGAAAAGGTGCAGCTGGGTACTCATGTAGCCAGTGGAGACATGTATGGATGCCGCTGTTTTCAGCCACACTGGTTTCTGCTTTGTACTTAGCTGCCTTCTGATGTACTGTCATCATGTGCAGGGGACCAAAGTCAATGAAAGATGGAAGCAAGATGGAGGTGGACTGCAAACCAGACCTGCGCTCTATAGGCAAAGGAGAAAACAGGCTGGAAGGTCCTGGGGAGAATGGGCTGCCTTCCTTTGGGCCCGTCAAGGAAGAGCCTCTGTCGGTGAAGGAGGAGCCCGTGTCCACCCCAGCCAGCAGCATGGGCGGAGGAGATGCTCCCACTCCTGCTGCCAAGCCCGATATCAAGCCTACAATTCCTAAAACAGAGCCTGTCAGCACGGCAGCAGAGTCTTCCTCATCTTCGTCCATGTCTGCTAGCTCACCGCCAAAGCCTAGGTCTAACAAAAAAGGTGCGCCTATTCATTAGACTGCACAGTAGGAACCCCAGTGATATCATGGCCGGTTTGAATTTCAGTGCGATACAATGCATTTCTGTGCCGCTGCTCATCATATGAATGTGTCAAGAGGACAGGGCCATGCCCTGTGCACACAAGGTGTGGAAAGTAGGAAGCATTGAAGAGCGAGTGGGTCATAAAGAGAAAACAAAAAACTATGGCCGTTTAGGCGCTTTGTCTGGAAATCCCAGCTTCAGGAGCGTCTGGTTTATATTAATTGTTGTTTGCAGAAAAAAAGAGACGCTTTTAGTGATTTTCGACTTCATCAAAATGTGGTTGCGTTGGCTGGATGAGAGTGCAGGGGCATGGAGCGCAATGTCTCTGCACTGCCTCCATGATTTGAGTCTCCTTCAGCATCAAAGTGTCTGTGATGCTGTGGGTCAGGGAATTTTTTATAGTAGGTAGGACTGATGTGTGTTGCTGGTGCCTTTAGTGCAGGTTTGGTGGCACCTATAAACAAGTATTCTTTGGAGGCTGTAGTCCTAGCTGCTGCTGGGCTCCCCCTTACGGTTTCAGTGCCCGCAGTTCATGCTTTAGTTACACAGCACTTGCTGTGTTATTGGACTAGCACTAGAATTTTTCACCGTAGTTGCATTTCTTCTCCTTAAAGGGGCACTGACACCAAAATTTTCATCTGCTGTTTTTTCGCTGCAATACGTAGCTGGGGACCTGTTAGCCATGACACGGCACATCATTTGCTCCAGCGCGCGTCAGATAATTATTTACGGCATGTTTATTACCCACTAGTTTCAGTTTTGGTTTGGGAGAGCTCAAAAAACGACGAGGCGCCCGGTGAAACTGGCGCCATCTAGCGTTCGCGATGGAGTAGACGAGTTCGGACACGTGAGCACACATAACTGTGACGCACTTCCGCACGACAACCGCCGCGTGCTCGTTTTTTTTCGCCTGTCGCACGTCCTGCGCATTGTTGTCGCTGTTGCTGTCATCGTTGTTGGGTGGCAACTATTTTCTTGAGGTCTGGCGTCGCCGGCAGCCTACTAACGCAGCCGCAGCGAATAAGCAATGGTGGCTATGACGTCATCATTGCTAGCCGCACTGTCGGAGCTCGGCTGCCATGGTGACGTCGCGGAAGTTGGGGGTCCCCTTCAGGTCACCTTTGCTGCTGTCGATGCCGCGATGTACGGCGTCTAGCGCTCGATTGCGCATGCGAACTTCAATATTCATTTAAATTATCTTCGGAGCTGTGTTCGCCATTGAGATTTGGTAGATGACATCTGTATATCCACGAAAATCGATCTCGCAGGCTATCTTAGCAGCGAAATTTTGGTGTCAGTGCCCCTTTAATATCTTGATTTCTGAAGTCTCGTTGACAATATTGACATTTCCGTCAGTACCAAGTACTAATCTGTCGGGGAGTAGGTTAAATTCCTATTTGTCTTTAGAGCCCTTAAATGCAGTAGTTCATGCAACTAACCACAATTTATAAAATATCCGAGCCCACTTTGTTTATGTTAAAGGACTTTCTTTTGCCAACCTTTGATTGTGACATGTGCTTAAAATTTTATTTTTATTAAATGTGCTTAAAATTGTTTTTGTATATTTCAGTATTCAAGCCAGATGAGCTGAGGCAAGCCTTGATGCCAACGTTAGAAAAACTGTACAGACAAGACCCGCACTCCCTGCCTTTTCGGCAACCTGTGGACCCTCAACTACTTCAAATTCCTGTAAGTTGGACCTACTTGTCTTGGGTGACTGCCTTTCTCAGTTAGGAGTCGAAAGTTTCTACTGGTGTTGCCTCAAGGTGCTCTAATGACTATTAGTTTTCTTGTTAGATTGTTTTGAGTGCAATTTACAGTAAACCCTCATTGGAGTGAACTTGTTTTACTTGAAATTTTCTCCAGTCCCAACCTGAAATCATGCATATTGAGCTGCATTATTTGAAGTGTACCAATAGTTCACTCTGAACTAGAGAGGCGACGTGCAGCGCCTAGCAGAGGCGCCTTTCCTCCTCCCTGTGCCCATTTTGAGGCTGCACATAACCACCTGTGTGGTGTGGAGCCTACATGTGCCGCAGCAAGGGACGAAGTAGACAGATGTACTGCAATGCGCAGCATGTGCTGGGCTGCTGCAGACCATCTTATTGCGCGTTTCTGGAGTGCTTCGTTAAGCATGCCTCGTGTGTTTTCGTGGTTTACAGTTAAAAATGGCTCGACGAGTCTCCTAGTGAAAATGTGGGACTTTAGAAAAAGAAGTTATCCTGATAAAAGAGAAAAGGCAGCTGATAAAAATATTTCACCGCTAAGGCTATCTTTTCCAATTTGTTTTAACAACAGTTTGGTTCCTCCTAGTCCTGTTGTTTTAGGGAAACAGAACGCAACTGCTTCTGCAAAGTTAAGTTTTCGTCAACCTCGTGTTTTGATAATTTTACTTGAAGGAGTGCTATTGTCACATTTGGCTGAAATTTGTCCCTTTTAGCGTTACAGACCGATTCGTTGATGGCACTTATGTTTTCTGCATTTTATTTATCTACAAATAATTTCGAGCTCTTCACACACTTCCTTTTCTTCCACCAGGACTACTTCGACATAGTCAAAAACCCTATGGACCTGTCCACCATCAAACGGAAACTGGACACTGGCCAGTACCAGGACCCCTGGCAATATGTCGATGATGTTTGGCTAATGTTTGACAATGCCTGGCTGTACAACCGCAAGACATCTAGAGTTTACCGCTACTGCACAAAAGTAAGTCTTGTAACTCATTTACTGTGAGCAAGACAGTGAGGTCTTGCTGGTTACGATGTCAAGCGTGTTTCTGTTAACGCTCATGCCATGACTGTAAAAGCAATTGCAATGAGCAGTATCTAACAAAGTACAGTAAAACCTCGTTAACCCGGATCTCACGGGACCGGCGAAAATGTCCGAGTTAACCGAATTCCGGATTCTCGAATGGACCATGAAAACAAAAGGAAAATGTACTCGGCACAGACAAACCTTTATTTCTTGAAAAACTGCGTTATTTTTGTCTGCTTTGTCGTCGGAATTTGTGAAAGAACGATCTTCCTCAACCCCATCAGGTGGTAGTGCGCACGCTCGCTGTCATGAGAACCGACACAGAACTCCTCGAGGACCGCGAGGGCTTCGGCGGCCTCCTGCACGGTGCGATGTCGCGTCGGCTCATCTGGACTGTCATCATTGCTGGCTGCTGTGGCCGCTTCACTCCGGTGGCGGTCGCCATCACCATGAAGCGCGACAGCGGCGGCAATGGCACAAGCACAGACGGAGAACGCAATGTGTACGAGCTCGCGTGTTCTCTGGCTCGCACGCTACGTACACAAAGAAACCAGCTGCGTAGGCGTAGCAAGCAGCTCAAACAACTGTGGTGGCAGTGGCGGTGGCACCCCCTAATGGCAGCGCAAGCCGTCCCGTCGTCCGTGTGCGTTCCGCTTTTAATAGACACTGGATGCACCGGCGGCCCAAGCGCTTCCGCCGGGTGGTGACTAGCGCCACCTAGCCACTTCCTCATTTCACTATCATCATGATCATATTCTGCTGCAGTCGTTCGTTCGGTTTCGGTTTCTCCAAAACTCCGGTTCCGCGGGTTCCACCGTCGGTTACGGCAAGCAGTGCTTGAGCCGCTGAGATCGCGCGACTAAAAGCATGGAGTCCCTCGATAGCCATCTCCGGAGCTCTCCGAGTTAACCGGTGCGCGGCTAAATCCTTCCGAATTAACGAGCATTTTACGCCATTGAAGTATATACAGTTTTGCCGGGACCGCGCCGCGAGTCCGAGTTAACCGAATTTCCGAGTTAACGAGATCCGGATAAACGAGGTTTTACTGTATATCTTTTAAGGGGGGACTTTTTGTTTCTTAACCCAGAGTGATGAAATTTGGCCCACACACTACAAATCACATTAAAGAGCCAAATTTAAAGTTTCACAAAGATATCTCCACTAGTCTTCATTTTGCAAGAATTCACTAGTTCCTTGCTTGTGGAAGGCCGGCACACTGGTGAAATGAGCTAGGACGCTGGAACTACTTTGTGTGTTTGCTTGAATAGTGCTTGTACACGAACACACTGTCCGATTTTTTTTTACAGCCCTAATAATTTTCTGCTGAACAATACATGCACATGCATGTGTCCCAGCAAGTTGTGCAATGCAGTAATTGTGAAATGAAAAAAGAATGGAAGTCTAAATCAAAATTTGAAGAGTGTGTTGGTGTAAAACACAGTCTGTGGTTCATAATACAGTAAAACCTCGTTATAACGAACCCGGATATAACGAATTATCGGATATAACGAAGCAATCACAATTCCCCTTGAAATTCTTATAGATGAAATTGATATTGGTTATAACGAACTAATGGTTATAACGAAGTAATTACTGCTCCCCCTTCAACTTCGTTATAACGAGGTTTTACTGTAAAACTAACAGAATAAGAATCGGTCCAGCCATAGCCGTGCAGCGCTTTCCACGAGCGAGGTGGTTGACCAGAAAGACACATTTGAGAAAATGGCTTTCAAAGTTTTCGAAGCGTTGTACTTCTGTTAAAATGCCCCAGGGGCTGTAGTATTTGGCATCACTGCCATTGGACATCATCTTAGACCTCTGTCCCTTTGTTTTATGAGCCTTGGAAGCCTTCTTCAAGCGCATTTGGCCCTTTTCTTGAGCCCTCTGGAGGGCAAGGGCACCAGTGGGTATACCCAGTGTGGCACACATTTCTGTGTAAATTCGCTTGCACCCTGTATTGTATTTCAATATTGCCTCATTCACAGCTGTCTCCACCGCTAAAAATGAGGCATGCTGGTCCTTGGAGAGCAGGGCACAAATGACCGAGTGCAGGCTCTCAGCTGCATTCTGCGTTTTACACCCTTGCACCGTTCCAGCAGCTGAGGGTCAGCAAGGCGTTCATACACTGGCAGCAGGGCTTTGGCAACTCTGCCTAGAAGCTTGTACAGTCGATCCTGGATATATCGAACTCGAAGGGGATTGCGAAATAGTTCGATACATCGATAATTCGAAATATAAAATATGTCCATTTAAGGGTTACCTTGAAGCGCTGCGAGTCTCGGAGCGGTTTCCAAAGACTGTGCTAAGCTTCCGCTTGCCGACTTGCCCAGAATATCAAAAGAAAAACACGAAATCCACCGCACTTTATTTGGCACGAAAAAAGTCTGTGAGCTTGGCTTGCTTCTTTGTCTGAGCCATTAAATTCATGAGGCCATCCTCAATATTGTTGAGGCTTTCCACATAGGCAAGTCCAGCACCTTCCGTAGCGCCACAACAGCGGCGAATAAGGCTGAATGCTGACGCAAGCTCTGCAGTGGTGCAGGGTTGCGTCGAGGCGTCGTCGGCATCATCGTCGCTGCTCCGGTCGGCCTCATCGGCACCGGCGACGTCGGCCACGATTTCTGCATCGGTGCAGTCCGAAACGGCTTGCACATCATCATCAGCGCTGACGAAATCACTCGCTGTGGCCCCATCAGCGATGGCACCCGGAAACGCTGAAAGCTGGCGAAATTCATCCCCGAGGCACTCTATGTCGTTGTCTGCTGTGACATCGCCGTCGCTCCCTAAGTCGTCAGGTGAAGCTAGAAGGCCAGCTTTACCGAAGCAGTTCACGATCGTGGCTTGTTTGACGTCATTCCACGCGCCGGTTACCATTTGTATCGTTCCGAGATCGGTTTTCAGTTCGACCCCTAACCGAAGGTTGATCAGGAGCCTCTGCACCAGACGTCGCCTGTATCCGACCTTAAAAGATTTGATGATGCCTTGGTCGAGAGGCTGCAGCCTCGCCGTGGTGTTGGGCGGCAAAAACTTGACTGTGATCCTTTTCAGGTGGCTGACCACATGATGTGCAGAACAATTGTCTATAAGAAGACAAACATTGCAGTCCGCCTTCTCCAATTCGGCATCCCATGCACGCATCCATTCGGAAAAGAGGTCCCGCGTCATCCATGCTTTTTTGTTGAACGCGTATTGGACCGGGAGGCTCTTCGCGTTCTTGAAGCAGCGCGGCGACTTGCTCTTGCCGATAACAAACGGCCGCAGGTTGCAAGAGCCATCCATGTTCGTCGCGAGCGAGATTGAGACGCGCACTTTGCTCATTTTCCCTCCATGACAAGAGGTCCCTTTTAGATCCAAAGTCTTGTTCGGCAACATTTGCCAGAAGAGCGCCGTTTCGTCGGCGTTGTATATATCCGATGGCGAGAAGCTGTCGCGAATGTTCGGCCACTCTTCGGAGAGCCACTTCTCTATGTCCTGGCTCTTTGTCGTGCCGCTTCCGCCGGAGAGGGTCTTCCCAACGATGCCATAGCGATTCTTGAAGCGTTGCTGCCAACCGGTGCCACCAGTAAAGTTGTCAACCCCCAAGGCCGCAGCGAACCACTTCGCCTTTTTCATGAGCATTGGGCCATCAACGGGAATGTTTTTCGCCAGAGTGCCCAAAAACCAGGCGTACAGCACTTTTTCAATGTTGTCGTACACAGAAGCACTGCACGCGACAAGCCTTAGAACGGCACGACTGGGCAGCCTTCACCTTTACATTGGCTTTGTTCCGCAGAATTGTGCTCAATGTGCTCCGAGGAATGCCGAAAGCTTCTGCGACCGACGACTTCTTTTCTCCAGCCTCCACTCGCCGAATGATGTCGGTTTTGGTCGCCAAGTCTAAGTTCTTACGCTTCTTCGCGTCCATGGCTACCAGGGCCAAGAGATGCCGCGCACACCGTGGGCCGCGCACAAGTCGGAAACGTGAGAGCGGCGACAGAACACTAAGCCAGCACAACACACAAACAAAAGAGCAACGATTGCAACGGGGTCCTACTCCTGTCGAAACATGCTTTCGTCGGTGGCAATGCCACTTGGGCTTTTTGAAACAAGCAGCAAAAAAAAAAAAAAAACGAAAAACCGCCAGGGGTGTACAATTCGCAAATGCATGGCCTTCGAGATCTGAAATAGCCACTGTTGCATGGGGCGCCGGCGGAAACAGATCTCAAAGGCTATGTTTTTGGGGACTGCCTGCCAGAGTGCGTGGATTAGCTTGAGAATGCACATCATGCCGAAGCCGCCGGTGCAGACTATTGTGTAAGTTTTATTTGGTGCTTCAAGCTGTTGGCATACTTATTAAAAAACGCTTTACCACACCTCGCAAGCTTAATACCGCAGCAGACAAACAGGTGCGCTTGCAAGCGCTGTGCAAGCTTATTGAAGCAACGCAATCACATTCTCGACGCGCGTGCACGAAAAGGGTCCGTAACTCTTTTGAAACGCGACTGAATAAGTGCTGTGCAAACTTATTGAAGCAACGCAATCACATTTTCGACGCGCGCACGGAAAGGGTCCGTAACTCTCTTGGAACGCGACTGAATTGTGATCGCAAGCACTGTGCAAACGCGATCACATTTACGACGCGTGTGCACGAAAAGGATCCGCAACTCTCTTGGACCGCGACTGAATTGTGGTCGCAAGCGCTGTGCAAACTTATTGAAGCAACGCAATCACATTTTCGACGCGCGCGCACGAAAAGGGTCCGTAACTCTCCTGGAACGCGACTGAATTGTGATCAATGTCACGGCCCCGGCGCGGCGCACCGTTCGATATATCGGATATGTCAGCGTACAAGTGTTCGATATACGCGCACCTGTGCCCTATACTTTAACATGTGTTTTTCAAGGGGATTTTTTGGCTGTTCGATATAGCCAATAATTCGAGATATCCGAGTTCGAGATACCCGGGACCGACTGTATTTGTGAGCTGGCTGAGCTTCTTTTTTTGCCTCTGCAGCTCTGTGCTTACACCAGCTGGTAGGGCCGGGGGACACAGGTCATGGTGGGGATTCTCATCAGTTGAGGTCACGTGGTAGTATGTGGCCATTACAACATTGTGCATCTCGGCAACATTGTTGCTGTTGTTACGGAGGGCAATGCCATAGTAGTTGGTGAGTGTTTTTATGAGGTCTTGTGTGGGCCCTCCTTTTCCACCCCGTGGCTCCCCTTTCTTCGCCTAACTCACAAGAGAGCGGAGTGCAGTGCCCATTCTTCTTTTTTAAGTGATTGATGCAGTCCTCTTTTGCTGTTGGTATAAAACCATAGGTTTGCTTACACAGAGTGCCTAGAAGACATGACTGTCTACACCAGAAACAACGCTGCAGTATCTCAGGACATTTTTAGTCAATGACCGGCCAAAAAGCTGCAGTGCGGCCTCCACCTCCATACGGCCTGAGCCAACGTCGGTGTTCTTTTGACATTGATGGTGCTGCCTCCACTGTAGATGTGCAGGGTCATTCTCTTCTGGTTCCAGACTGCATCTGAGACAGAAGTTGGAGAGAACCACACTCTCCAGGACAAACCCCGTGTGGAATTCAATTATAGTTCCAACTCCAAATGCATGAGCGATGCCTACGTGTTAGCCACGTACCATCATAAATAACTGATATTTTTTTTAAAAAACCAATGTCTATTTCTGCATAGACACTTTTGACGGCATCAGCTGCATCCATAAAGATGTCTGATGCCTCCTCTGCTGCAGGCTCGAATAACCTTTTCAAGTGATCTTGATAGGTTTTGTGATGCAAGCCTTGGTGGGAGACATTCATGGTGGCCCACAGGTCATTCAAATCAGTCTGTCCTTTCCCAGTTGTTTGTATTGCTTGCATTGAGTGAACATTTATGTCGAACACTCTAGAGTTGTCTTTCCTTTTGAGAGGACCAGTGGGAGGACATGCTGCCACAGGTACTGCATGACAGCACCATTTTTACTGCGAGACCCAGCCTCGTTTCGAAATTCATGCCTACAGAAGGTTCTTGGCATTTTGGACACAATGTGTCAGCCAGCATAGCATTTACAGCAGAAACTTGAACCAGAACAAATTCGTATTCAGAACTTCCAGAACTCTCATTCGGACCTTGCTGGTCCATCAGGGAGAGCTCCCGCTCAGTAGTGGACACCGCGCACAGAGAGCCACGAACACTGGGTGCTTGCGCTTCCGCCGCGCCCGCTGACACATAGCGAGTCTCCAGGCACGCCTGAATTGTGCAATGCTCCATTGACAACGTCGCAGAACTTGAAGCAGTGGCACGCGGTGAATCGTCGTTCGTCACGCCGCAGCTCATTGATCGTTGGAGATTGCTCGTAGATAGTGGGTGCACGTCCGTGTAGCTTGTGGAAGCAACGGCACACTGTGGATCGTTGTTCATTGCGCCGCAGCTTATCGCCGGTCGAAGATGGCTGTTGGATAGCGGGCGCACGCCCACAGTCTTTTGCTGGCACCGGCGACCTTTTATACGAGCAACTGTCAGCGAGCCCACCTCGAGCGTGCACCTTCACGTTTAGCGTTGGGAGCCTTGACGCACTTGGGAGAACTTGACACGTCTTTCATAGTCTGTGCCGCATAATTATTGCTACACGATAACGGCATTCTCGATGTTGGCGGCACAGTGCAATCATTGGGTTCACCGTTGGGATGGTTGGGATCCTCGGGGTGATGCATCGACACAGGTCCAGTAAATGAATTCTCCGCGTCTTCTCCCAACTGCCACCCCTTTCTTGCCGTAGGAGGCTTGCGCTTTTGTTTTCCAAACACACAAGACGTGTTAAACTTTTTTTTTGAACGAGCGAGATCCCATAGCGATGCGCGTAGAATGCTCAACAAGTATCAAAAAGTGAACGTGAAGCGTGGTTTTTGAAGCAGGCGACAGCATCAGATGCGCGCCTATTGTCAAAACAGCAGTCATCGGGGAGGCTCCTTTCAGCGTGCGAGCCAATCGGAGGCCCGATTTCATTAAAAGGCACTCGGAAGGCCCATATGACCACGGGAGAGTTCTTGCCCCTTGTGCGTTTCCTTCTCACCGGCGACTCTCGAACCCGACAAAAGCAGGAAGGCAAAGCATCGATGTTTCGAACAATGCCAAGATGGCAGTGGTCCATAGCGCGAAAGATAAACGAGCGATCTTCGAGTTTTCGAGCGATCTTGAGCTTGTTTCTTGCTGAATGCACCTACAAAATGATTGTTTTTGGGCCCTTAGAATACATTTTCAGCCAAATGATTTTGGTACAGCATAGGTGTTGCAGATACCAAAATGTGGGATTTTCAAAAAACGATTTTTTTTCGTGATTTTTGCAATCTGATCCCCGCCGTCCCCCCTTAAGAAACCTGGGGTAGTTATGGATTCATACTGAAATAAAATACCGTATTTACTTCCTGAATGGACTCACTTTTTTCCCCCCAGAACTGAAGCAAAGTTGGTGGTTGTGTTTATTACATGGGGTAAATTTTACAAAAACATTTTTGGGGTGAGCAAACCATTTTAATGCACAAAAAGACGGCATTGTGACCTGCGGTAATGCTTTGAGCCGTGCATGCAATGAAATACTATAAAAGATACCATTAAAAAAAAAAAAAAAGGCTTTGCCATCCATACCACGTTACTGCACCCACCATGGCAGCCTTTATGGTGGATGTGTTTTGTTCCAATGCAATGGCCTTTCGCTTCCATTTACGGTGTGGTTCCACAGTGCCGCTAAATCATAAAAATGGCGATGCAGTTGAAGGGTCAACAGCAAAGTCATGTCCTTTGTGGACTGGCAGCATGCGGCTGTCCTCGCCGCGCACATATAGTTTGTATAGGTAATGTCTCCCCTAATGATGCCACGACGCACACAATGTGTAGGCTAAAAATCATTGCCTCACTGGGTTGGCTTGACTGGCTTGCAGGCACCCGAAGTCACTACGCCGCCCATTTGTGGCCATCTTTAGAGATTTAAAAACAATTCAAAACAGAAAGGTATATTTAATGATGTCCTCTTATGTAACAGTCAAAATAAGATTCATAAAGTATTTTGAATATCATTAATATAGATGAAACAATGCTTACTTTCGAAACCAACTCAATGTGGTTTAGGTTTCGCTATATGAGCATGGGATAGGGAATTCTAGCTGTAACTCGTAATGTAATGATGATAGGAGGATAATATTTGTTGCAACATATTTTTGAATGTTTGGGTGTGCAGAAAAAAAGACAAAGAACACCAAAAATTGATCTTGCGAAAAAAATGGACTTTTGAAGGGGGCCTACCACCTTAAGCAGATCTGAAGTTAAGGCGCGAAAACGACGGCGGACGAAGAGAGCACTTGTGTGTGTGTTCTCTCTTTGTCCGTCGTTGTTTTCGCGCCTTCATTTCAGATAAGAAGTTAATCCAAGGGTTAACAGCCTTTTATGCTGCATGAATCAATCTGATTATTGAACACAATGCCTTGTTGCCACACCAATACGACTGTGTATATTTGTTAGTGTGTTTTACTCAATGAACCTTTCTGCCTTTTTACTGGCTCATTTTTCCTCCGCACAACAGCACATCGGCATATACATTACCTAGCTTATAGGTAGCTATAAGAACAACAGCCAAGACCTCTTTGACTTGCTTTGGTCCAAATCTTCTTTTCGGTTGATATTGAATTAATGAAAGTTAATAAATGCTTTCTTTTCAGCTTTCAGAGGAGTTTGAGCAGGAAATTGACCCTGTGATGCAGTCATTGGGCTACTGTTGTGGTCGCAAGTACGTCTACCAGCCTCAGGTACTCTGCTGCTTTGGCAAGCAGCTCTGTACCATCCCTCGAGATGCCAAGTACTGGAGCTACCAGAACCGGTAGGTATCTGTGCTATTGCGTTGTCCTGCACTGTCTTGAGGGATGTTTTGGACAATGTTGATAAACTGGGTCTCCACTCTTTGTGTGCTCTTTACTCACAGGTACACCTATTGCCAAAAGTGCTTTGCAGAAATTCCCGGTGATTCTGTTACTCTTGGAGATGATCCCACACAGCCTCAGACGTAAGTCAGCTGCTTTCCCTGTCCTCCTCCTCCTTCTTCTTCTTCCTATTTTCTTTAAATTTTTGTGTGGTACTATTCTTGACATTTGTGGTTCATGGTGACCATGTTAGACTGACATGCAGTCTTACTTTATTGTGCTGAATGCATACTGCCCAACTCTCCAGATTAGCTGATTGTACGGGCGCAGCCATAAATCTCACGATAAACACACTTACCCCACTGCCAAAATAAAACAAAATAAAGGGACAGCTATTCCTAAAGGTTGTTCAGGCTTTGAAGAGCCCCTACAGCTTGCCCAGAAGACCCTTCCCTCACATTGAAGTGCAAGGAGTTGAGGCCTCCACGTTTATGTGGAACCTTTATTTACATTTTGGCACGTCGACCTTTTGTGACGAGGAACTCACAGTAGTATCACTCTACAGCACACGTAGAGCTTTTTCTGCCGTACAGTTGTGTTTTGTGGCAAAGGGAGCTACATGTGAGAAGGGGCCATCGTAATCCGTTACATACACTAGGTGCAACACTGTGAAGGCTATGCAAATAGTCTGTAAAGGAAAAGAAAAAAAGTGTGCATACGTGCCAACTCTCCCGAATTGTCCGGGAGACTCCCGAATTTCTACCTAATCTCCCGATTGTACGAATGCTATCTGGAATCTCCCGAAAAGTGACTGCCACAGCAGAGGTCCCCCCCCCCCCCTTTTCTTTAATCACGCACGTACGTCAGCCTTTCTTGCTGCGAAAGTTGCAGTGTTGCGGAAGAGCACTCGCCACAGCACTTCTGGTTCATTGTAACCATATCGTAGAGTACCGCTATATTCTAGGCACTATAGT
This sequence comes from Hyalomma asiaticum, assembly GCA_013339685.2. NCBI lineage: Eukaryota > Metazoa > Arthropoda > Arachnida > Ixodida > Ixodidae > Hyalomma > Hyalomma asiaticum. The sequence goes on along the minus strand of CM023483.1, from coordinate 54,597,617 downwards.
ACTGTGCATCTGGATGAAAGCCGTCCGCGAGACACGCTCGCCACTGTACCGAAAGAAGGCGATGGAAAATGGTACCACAGCTTTTGCATCAGTCTGTCTTGGTCCCTGTTCCACGCATAGTTTTGGCAGGAAGCATTGATACGAGTTCTTTGAGGGTGTCTGTGGTGACTCCGGTGGTTTTTCCACCATATTCTGATGTCGCTAATTTCCAATAGTACTGATAGCCCAGAAGCAGCCAGGGTCAGTCAGTATGCTCAGAAACTCACCAATAATTTTAAATAATTGGACTGAATGGACTGAACGGTGTGTTCAAACCGAAACCGAAACGAGTAACGCTTCATGTAGAGTATGCGATGACTTCACAGCCTCCCCGCCATCAGAAATATGAAGCTGGTGAAGGTGGTGGCAAAAAAATGAAAGGGGCGATGTAATCCAACGATGTAATGAACTCTTCCGAACTTGACAGTGACAATTTTAGCTCTGAAGTTCGTGCCTGGGCAGGCGGCGCTGCAGGTTATGAATCTCTAAAATCATTTTAAAAAAATCCTTTTTAATATCTTTAAGGGGAGATGCTACTCGAAAATGAGTTTCTGTAATCCTTGGCGTAGAACTCTGAAATTTTTGGTACAAGTAGACTTTGTGATGCTGATTTCAAAACTGCAATTAGTTTTGTTGTAGCTGTAATGGTTCTTGAGTTAGAACAGCTGTGATAAGAAGATATTAGGTCTTTTGTGCACACTTTTTAGCTTATTAAAAATTTTCAGACAGCATCTCAATATGGCTCATTCTGCTGCACAGGGGTGGCAGTGTACAAAAAACTACCTAAAATGTGGAGATAACATGCTGGGCTTGCTCCATTTCCAACAAAAAACCAGAGGTGCCTGTTGTATACTGCAGATCTCCCTAACATGTATTTCAACCTACAAAACAAAAATTCTGTAATACATAATCAAAATTCTGTGTAAACATCAACATTCCATGTTATCTGGAGATACATTGTGTAAAATTTTATAACGACTTGCCAATAGTAAGTGCCTGAAAGCTTGTGCACACCATCCAGACAATTTTTATATGTTGTGTACAATCTTTCAGGCACTTAATGTCATCAGACATTAAAGAAATCTTGTACAGAGTATCTCTGGACAGCATGGAGTGTTGACATCTTTACAGAATTTTCATCAACTTTTACAGAATTTTTTTGTTTGTACTTGAAATGCATGTAAGGGAAATATACAACAGGCACCTCTGGTTTTTTGTTGGAAATGTAGCAAGCGTAGCACGTTATCTCTGCATTTTAGGTAGTTCCTTGTACACTACCACCCCTGTGCAGCAGAATGAGCCATATTGAGATGCTGGGTGAAAATTTTTAATAAGCTAAAAAGTGTGCACAAGAGACCTAATATCTCCTTATCACAGCTGTTCTAACTCAAGAACCATTACAGCTACAATAAAACTAATTGCAGTTTTGAAATCAACGTCACAAAGTCTACTTGTACCAAAAATTTCAGAGTTCTAGGCCAAGGATTAAAGAAAAACCTTCTTCGAGGAGCATCTCCCCTTAAAATGCATTTCGAGGAAAACTAAATGACTTGTAACCACCTGGCTTGGCATAAATTAATGCACTATTGAGAACATATACTGAAAATTTTGTTGAAACCAGTGGACAATGAAAAATCGCCGGAGTTTCGTTTTATTTCTGATGTGTTATCAATTTGAAACCTGTAACAATGCCGGCCACTTCAGATCGCCAACTGCCAATAGAGATTGGTTGGTTCGGTGAAAGGGGGGGAAGGGGGGGGGGAGGGGGCGTACGCACCATGGCGGTGGCGCTGATCAAGGCGGCCGTGTGTGTGGGAAATGTGTTGCGGGCGACCTCCACAAGGATCAGGTCTTTCATGCGCGCGGCAGGGAGGCATCTTTCTAGAGGAGGTGTTGTTTGAAGCAAGACTGAGTTCGGAGCATGTTCAAGTGCATTTTGTACATTAGGCCTCTGCCACCTGCCTAAGCGTAATTTGTGTTTGTTATGTGGTTGGAGGGGTTTCGTGTTTCCCTTAGTTCAGTTTGAAGGTTGATAGGTTCAATGGCGAAGGTCAATGGGGCCAATGGCAGTGTCAGAAGCAAAGAAGTACTAGCCAGTGTTTCTGGACTCGTACACAGCTGAGTTTCCGTGCTTTGTGACTTCGCGGAAAGGTGACAAGTGTGGATTCTGCACCAAATGCGCCTGTGATGTAAGCGTTTCACACGGTGGCAAGGCCAACATAAAGGTTCACACTGCTTCACAGAAGCATCAGAACTGCGTCCGTGCTGCAGAAGGGCAGGGCAACATCGGAAGTTTCTTCTAAAAGAGCTGCGAAGACTGTGCGATCAGCGCAGAATGCCTCTTCACGGGATCTTTTGTGGAACACAACTTGCTGCTAAGCGTTAAGGCTGTTGTTTTGGAAAATGTTCCTGAAGTGTGAGGATGTGAAGCGGTATGGGTTCGGATGTACGAAAACAACTGCCATCGTTGGAGAAACACAAAGGTGGAGGCTGTGAAATGCCATGCTTTCGCAGTTGCAGTGGATGGAAGCAATGACAGCGGGTCGCAAATGTACCCAATCGTTGCGACATGGTACGTCGAGGAATTGTGAAACGTGGAAAGCTGACTGCTTTGCAGGAACTCCACGGTGAGGCCACCGGACGAAAGATTGGAAACCTCGTTCTGGATGCACTCAAATCACGTGGTATACTGGTTGAGAACTGCATCGCATTTTCTGCTGACAATGCCAACGTGAAGGTCGGCAAAAAGAATGGCGTGGTAGCTGTGATAAAAGAAGTGCAAGAAAATGTGATAGTCATTGGCTGCCCGTGTCACGTCATATACCTTGCGGCTGAGAAACGAGCTGCATGCTTACCTGTAAAATTCAGCGAGGTACTCGTGGACATCTTGAAGAGCGCCAAGTGGAAAGACAGGCTTGCTGAATTTCAAGGGATGCACAACAAGAGGTGCGGAAGATTTTGAAACACGTGCCAGCTCCGTGGCAGCCCTTGCCTTGGTCAGCTTCTTTTTGAACGAGACACAGCTGAAAAACCAGCAGCGCCCAAACTTCCTGGGGTCATAAGATCCCCAAGACAGCTGCAACTTTGACAGATGTGCAGGACGAAGTCCAGCGAGAACGGAAGGAGCCAAGAGGCAAGATGTATGCAACCCTGGCAAAAAAAGTGAAGCTGTCATCCGAGAGTACCAGACGTGCCAGCTTGATCCGTGAGGAACGGCTTTTGTACTTCCTGACCTCTGATGTAAACTTGGCTTATGGGCTTTTCTTGAAGAGTGTCATCCCTGTGTTTGACAAAATCAATGGCCAACTTCAATCACAGGCACTTCAAATTTGTCTGCTCCAGTCCCTCTTGATGCAGCTCCTAAGAGACCTTTTGGCTAGGTTTGTCAATCCCTCTGCCATTAAAGGGACTGTCTACCGCTCGGAAATTTTTTGAGATTGCGGTAAAAATGGGCAGATCGTGCATCACATTTACGGGAACGAGCACGCTTTCACTTCACAAAAAAAAAAAAAAAAGGAATTATGTTTTTAATTTTGCTCTGAAAGTGGTGAAAAAAAGAGCGCCACTAGCGACACCCAACAGCGTGTTTGTCAATTTTCAAGTGTACGAGAACCAGCCCAGGCAGACATACATATTCTGCTGAAAAACAATTATGTATGTCTTACTTCACCCTATGAGACACCTTTTTATAGCATGCAAGAGCAATTCATTCTTTCTTTTGATGCTTTTGGGTTGGCACAGGCGGCGCTGCCTTCGAATTCGTCTGCCTGTACAGGCGCGTAGTACTGTGCTTGTCATGCATGCGGTGCTGCATGTCCGAGGTGCACACCGGCACGCCAACTTTCCCTCGCCTCTCCTCGTCACCTCTGGAATGTTGACCTTGGAACTGGTTCCTGTTGAGAAGAAGCCTCCCGCACCTGAAAGGGTTGCCAGGGAGACGACGACGCAACGTGTGCGGTAACCATTGTTGCTGGCACCTGTACACGTAGGAAAGGAGCGACTTTGTACATAAAAAATTGTGTTTTAATAATTTCTGCTCAGTTTCTGAAGAAACCACTGCATGCTGGGACACTTCGAAAGGCACGCTTTCTATTGAACCAAAAAACTGGAGAGCGATGAAGGATGGTAGACACTCTCTTTAAAGCCTTCTCATCGCCACTGGAGGTTCCCTATCAAACAGCCATCAGCGAGCAGCTCATAGATCTTTCTACTTGCTGCGTTCCCAACGTGAGGAGACTGTAAAAAGTGTCCCTGGAGCAGCCGTATTCTTTTACACCAGCGTTTTGTAGAGTTTCATGAGATCGTATCCAAAAGAGTTAGCTGCCAGCCTCACTTCATATAACGTTTTATATCATGCATTGCTATCACATTGCTTCACCCTTCTGGCGAAACTGTGACTCTTCTTTAGTGTTCTTATCTTGTCCACGAGATGCTTGTGCATGAAGGCAGGCGTTTTTTATCTTCATTGACTGCAAGGTGGCTGCTTTAGTCTTTCATGAAGTAAGAGGTGCTTCAACTTCTACCTCATGCAGGTGTCAAACTGGCCATCGCTGAGCGTGGCAATGGGAATGCTCAATTTGGTCAAAATCTTTGATTTTTGAATTAATTTTTTTTCATGATCCTCGGACCTTCTTTTACCGTGTGGTGGAATATTACAATGAAATATGCAGTAGTAGTAGGGAAAATTCCACTTTATCATAGTGTTATCATCCAAAACCGCAAGAAAATCGGGCTTCTGAAAGTGCCGCCATCTTGGAATCATCATAAAAAGGAGAGATCGAACCTCAGGATAGTCACACCATCGTGTTTCTCCAACAAAAAATGCAACCAGCAAAAGCGAGCAAGAACTTAGCTGCTCAAAGTTAACATCTGACTGTTTTCATGAAATAAAACTTTGAGCTCCGTTTTCTCAGCTTCCATTTTTTTAGCAGGTGCTGTCAGTCATCCCAGTGCCATTTCATAACTAATGAAGCTAAATTCATTCTGTTTTTTTCACTCAGATCCTGAAACATTAGTGAGCGCCGTAAAGCTATTCATTTCCACCTGCACGTCACACAAACTTTTATAATTGTATTTATGCAAAAGTTGTTAGTTAGAAAATATGTCGAGGACATTTCAAAAATTTTTTCTGTACTCATTTGGACATAAAAAAAATCAATGAACAGCTTTACGGCATACAGTGGGCCTTAGTGTATATGCTTAAGTAAAAATGGTACTGAAATTTGTCCAATTAACCAATTAATTAGGGGGTGACTGTAAGGGTCTATAAAGTGACATAACTCAGAAAGTATGATAGATAGCTTAAAGCTGATTTCGTTTAAGATATCACCATAACAAACTACATCAGTGTGCTAAATTGCATCAGTTTATACCGATAAATAAGAAAGATAGTTTTCATTGCCACGTCCCCCCCTTAAAACTTTGCCAATTGTGTGAAGATTGCGTAGAGTGCGTATACTGCTGTCACCACATTGTAGCTGCATGTTTCATGCGAGCCCACCATAAGTGACTGCGGTCCAACATTCGCGATGAATAACTGCAGTTTCATTTATGCAGTGTACAGACATACCGTTGCAGTGTCGGTGGCACCAAAGTTGATCTCTCAGGCAAACTTACCTTGAGCATTTATGCAAGCTGGATGCCGGCCGTTGGTGCATAAGCTTTTGCATGCGCTTTTGTTCCATGAGGTAAACTACGATGCAGCTTGCAGCGGAGCGCACCGAATCCTCGTAGCAAAGCGTTTTGCGCAATTGTGATGGGCAGTGGTAATGAAACTTGCAACAACGAGCTGCACCTGTCCATTGTAGAAAACCGCAATTTTGCGCGTTCTTAACGTAGCGGCAAAACAGAACCATGCCTTGGTGAAAGCTCGCAGCAAATTATGCTGCTTTGTCGGTATTAGCAATCAAATTGTTGCTTCCTGTAATTGCATGATAGTTGCGTTTTAGACAGGTTGAATACTGTATAGTTGGCGAACGTGTGATGAAAATGCAGTGAATGCATCAGCGCGATCCATTGCACGAGTGCGCATGTCACTGCTGTAATGCACTATCGATGGTGATGATGATGTGTACGACCAGTTCTAAAGTGAACGCACAATTATATGGCAGCCATGATGTCTACTCGGCCGCAAAGCATATGCTTCGAGATCGGAGGGAACAGCCTTCGAAATTCTATGATGCCAGCTTACAAGTATACCTGTTGCTTACCAGGGAAAGTGCTGGCGTGGCGGCATGTAGTTTGATTTATCTGTGGAAGATGTAGTTTACGTTCGAATTAGCGAGCTCTCTAACACATAGAGTCAATGAAGCTTGGCCGGACTGTGCCACATAGTTTGAATTATCAAAAAATTTTAATGAATGAAGCTCGAATTAAACAGCTTTTACTGTAGTAGAAAAATAATTGTGTACAGTCTAGCCCACATATAACGGCCCCACTTAAAACGAAATTCGTCTTAAAACGAACGATACCCGCGTGTGGTGGTTCGTGGGCCCAGGACTCAGACACAGACAGCTTAGTCACAGACAAGGAAACATTTATCGACAGGACGAGACAGCACATACACTTTCACAGACAAACAACGCGACACAAGCAACACACTCTGAACGCTACGTTCAAGAAACTAACAGCGCGTCCTGTCTAACTGATGTCGGATGTCTGCCCGCACCACTCACGGTGCCGATGTTCTAGCAGCGGCGGCGCACACTGACATCAGTAGACGAGGCACGATGAGTCGTGTCCGAGCTCACAAGCAGACCCTGAACTGCTCGTTCAGGAAAGCGTCGAGGTGCGATGCCTTTCACGTGGCACCGAGGCCACTCCCTCAGCAAACGGTTGCGTCGAACTGCAGCATACGTGGCACCGTGGCCACGCTCTCAGCAGGCGGCTCGATCGGAACTTGCGCGGCACCGGGGCCACGCGTTCATCAGGCGGTTGTGCCGAGCAGGGACCTTGCGCGGCACCGTGACCACGCCCTCAGCAGATGGTTGTGCCGGACTCGAACCTGCGTGGCACCGTGGCCACGAGTCCGTAGATGGTCCCGGCCACACCACTGCTCCAGCCGCTCGTGCTGGCCCGCTCGCTCATCCACCGCAGGAACAGCCAGCCAGGTCGAGGACGCCTGTTCGCCACAGGAGAACGCCCGGTACGTCCCGGCTGGTCTGGTGGCACCAGCTCGGTGCGTCTGTTCCCCTGGCCCGAACGTGCCACCGCTCGGCCGCTGGTACGCTCGATCCGCCGTCGGCGTTCCAAAGCACCGAAGCCACGCGGATCACGTTTCGCGTGCTCAAGCGCGCACTCTTCGTCTTTTCCACTTCTATTTCGCCGAAAAAACACTCTCCCACTACACCGCGTGACCGTGGAAATATACATTATTTCAATGGCACAAAATCACACTTACAATGAACGCCTTTGAACCCTGCCGATCGGTTACAGCGAACGGAGTCCGTGATCCGGCGACTGCGGAGAAACCCCTTTCGACCACCTATAAGCCATCGGCGAGCCAAACGCCGACCCTGCCTCTGCAGGCTTCTCATTGTCGTTCTCCCCGACAGTTTTTTGTTACGCACCCCTCCGTCCTTTGTCCCCCTGCTGCTCCGAGCAACCCGCATCGCCAGTGGGTGCGGGGTGCGGGGTGCTCACTGACTTCGATATTTCGCGATTCGTTCCGAGTTCTCGCTCATTTTGCACTCCGTTCAGCATGCCCTGCACGCGTGCGGAAGGGTAAAAATGGCTTGCGCGGAACGAAGTGCGAATTATTGAAGTCGGTGGGGCCGCGCAAGTTCGACTTTTCACGATCTGTCCCGTGTGACAGCAGTTTTCACCCTTCCGCGAACAACCGGCGCCGCAATGAGATTCTCTGACCGCTGCGTGCGTAGGCCACTCTCCCAAGTACAGTGACTCTATCCCAAGGCCGTTCTCCTCTCTTCCCCCTTTATCGCAACTCCTCTAACTCCTCCGCCTGTCTCCACGCCAGCTTGAATTCCGAAGTTTCTTTTTCTGGGTAGAAAAGAGCTCAGACAGGGCGCGTGGAATGGCTCAGAGCCGTTCTACGCGTACTTGCTTGTGTGTCGCATGTGCGCGTCTTGCTCGTTGTTGGTGTGCGCGTGTGTCAGGATGGCAGACGGGAAGCCTTCCGCGCAAACAGATGGCACGAACCAAAAAGCGCTGGACATTTCTACCAAACGAGTCATTCTAATCGAGCTAGCTCAAGGCGCTAAAAACTGCGAGTTGGTTAAGAAGTACGGCGTGTCCAAGTCAACGATATCGACGATTCTAAAGAACAAGGACAAGATAATCAGTGCCGATGCCAACTCGACGGACAGAAAGCGCCTGCAGAGGGCCACCTACGTGGACGTGGAGGAAGCGCTTCTGAAATGGTTCGTCGACGCGCGGGCTCGGAACATTCCGATAAGTGGTCCTATGATGCTGGCCAAAGCGAAAGACTTCGCATTTCTGTTGGATTTTCCCGACTTCTGCCCAGGAAATGGCTGGCTACATCGGTTCAAGGTGCGTCATGGCATTGTTTTTAAATCGATTGTCGGTGAGGCGGCCTCGCCCAGCGACCAAGACGTTGCCTCGTGGCTTCAAGCAAATCGAGACACTATTTTAAGCTATGCGGAGCGAGACGTTTATAACGCAGTTTTCTACCAGATGCTGCCGGGAAAAACGCACGCCATGAAAGGCGACACATGTGCTGGTGGCAAGCACAGTAAAGTGCGAGTAACAGTGCTTTTGTGCACTAGCACGGATGGCAGCGACCAGCGCGTGCCCTTTGTAATCGGCAAGTCGAAGAAGCCGCGTTGCTTTCGGGGCTATGTGCCTGTGCGTTACAGGCATAGTGCTAAAGCGTGGATGATGCGCGATTTATTTGCAGAGTGGCTGAGCGAGTTAGACGGCGACATGCACAAGCAAGGCAGGCGTGTGCTGCTTGTGGTCGACAATTGCTCCGCGCACCACGTACAAGCCTCTCTGACGGCAGTGACCCTGCTTTTCCTGCCGCCCAACACAACGTCGAAAGTGCAACCGCTTGACTTGGCATAATCCGCGCGTTTAAAGGGACTGTCTACCGTCCTTCATCGCTCTCCCGTTTTTTGGCTCAACAGAAAGCGTACCTTTCGAAGTGTCCCAGCGTGCAGTGGTTTCTCCAGAATCTCAATAGAAATTATTAAAACACAATTTTTTTCATCCACGAAGTCGCTCCCTTCCTAGTGTAGGCATGCCAGCAACACTGGGTACCACGCATGATGCGTCGTCGTCTCCCTGGAAACCCTTTCGGGCGCGGGAGGCATCTCAACGCGAATCGGCTTCAAGGTCGACATTCCAGAGGCGACGACAAGGAGGAGAGGCGAGGGAAAGTCGGCGCGCGGGGGTGCGTCTCGGACATGCAGCGCCGCATGCATGACAAGCGCAGTACTACGCGCCTCCGCAGGCAGACGAATTCGAAGGCAGCGCCACATGCGCCACACCGAAAGCAGCGAAAAAAAGAACAAATTGCTCTTGCACGCTATAACAAGGTGTCTCACAGGGTGAAGTACTCATGTAAGACATACATAATAGTTTTTCAGCAGAGTATGCATACCTGCGTGGGCTGGTTCTCGTACACTTGGAAAATGACGAACACGCTGTTGGGTGTCGCTAGCGGCGTTTTTTGCATCACTTTCAGAGCGAAATTAAAGACATAATTCCTTTTTTGTGGGGTGAAAGCGTGCTCGTTCCCGTAAATGTGACGCACGATCTGCCCAATTTTACCACAATCTTAAAAAATTTTCTGAGCGGTAGACAGTCCCTTTAAGGCTTATTATTGGCGCCGCGTTGTGGAGCGCATGCTCATAGCTGTTGACCGGCCGGCAGCCAACCTGCCACTTCGGGTGTCGCTGTACTCAGCTCTGGAGATGGTAAAGGCTTCGTGGGCGGAGGTAACGGCTACATGTGTGCAAAACTGTTTCCGCAAGGCCGGCTTCGCCGACGTCGGACCCGATGCCGACCCTGAAGCTTCCGAAGAGGACCACTCCGGCGGCGATTTGTGGCAGCATGTTGTCGACTCCGACATGGGAGGGCGGGACATCTGCTGGGATGATTTCGTTACGGCCGATGATGATGCCGACACCGCGGAACCGTGCACGGATGAGGGCATTGTCAATGAAGTGCGTGGCAAGAGCGACTCGGAGGAATCAGATGACGACGACGATGAAACGTTGGAGCCAGCGCCCACAAGCGTGCCTGTAGCAATTGGCTACATAAATAGCCTCAGGCAACTTGTCTATGCCAAGGGCCTCGGCGAGGAGCATGCTGCCGCTTTAAATAAACTGGAGACCACCCTTATCGCATCGGCACTCTCGAAGCAGACGTGCATCGCGGACTTTTTGCGAAAAATAAATTTTGGGTTTTCACTTGTAACTTTTTAAAAGCTGTTTTTTCATTTATTACGAACTTCGGGATACAACGAACGGACGCCGCGTCACGCTCAGGTTCGTTATAAACGGGCTCGACTGTATTTAAAACCAGCACATAAATATGAACACGTCAACTTTCATCGAAGTTTATGAAGAATTAAGGAGCTTTAAAGAGCACGATCCCCCCTTAATAATGTGCACTGACCTTGCGCAACTATTCAGGTCATGAGCTAATGGCATGCTTTCCAGTTTCCTTCCCCTTGCCCACTCATTACATCTAGTGTTGCGCCACTGTTTACAGAATGGTCTGCTGCTTTGTTTGGATGTGAATGCATTGTGCTTTTTATTTGTTGAGGCCCACACACTATTTTTTCTTGCTTGTGCAGAACCATCCGCAAGGACCAGTTTGTTGAAATGAAGAATGACCACTTGGAGCTTGAGCCGTAAGTATATCCATCGTTTCTTGTATTGCTCCACTTTAGTGCTGTGCTATCGCTGTTGCCATCATACCTGCCGTCATACCTGAAACAAAAGGCAAGCGACACTGCTTAAGCGGGCAGTGGATACATGAAACTCTACGGAGATTCGGTCGGGGATTCGTTGTGACTACGTTTCAGCTGTTAGTATGTCTAAAACGAGCACATATTAACTAGGTCTGACTGTGTTAGTTGGCACAAGGGTTCTCAAACAACTTTGTCAAAAGGAACCATGCCCATGCTTGAAAGTGCCCTAAGGAACCCAGTCACTCACCCCCCCCCCTCCGCACACGCTGTTGTGCAGTGATCTCTGCCACATTTATGTAGCGGCGAGAAGGGCATAAACAAAAATTTATTTCAGCGGAGTGTACACACATCTGCCGTAAGCAAAGATACCTTTTCCTGCACCAACAGCCCGATGTGTAGCTTACACATCGAGGGTCAGCTTTGGGTCAGCTGGTCAGCTTCTAGCATACTTCTCTACTCTCAGGCACGTAATGAAATGCTTTTAGCTTGTGTACTTTTTGTACACAGCCTTTGCCACTTAGCAAACACAAAAACCGAGAAAAATACATAGGTACGATGTGGAACCCCAAAGAGGGCCCATAGAACCCTGGGTTCCGTGGAATCCACTTTGGGAACCCATGCGTTGGAGCATGGGAACTGTCAGTCCAGATGGGATTTTACTCTTTACCCGGTAGATGTGCTCTACGGCCTGAAACAAGAAGTCATGTTTTGTGCCACGAGAAAGGGAACACTGTGCATCTTGAGGGTCGAATTGTGCATGTTGAGGACAAATTTCCTTCTTGTGGAGAATTAAGTTCTGGATGATGTCAAGTGGCTCTGAAGTAAACGCCGTGCAGTGCCCAGCAAACTTATTCAGAATCATGCCTGGGCCACAGCTACAATTTAAGGTGTGCCGGCTTGTGATACAAGAAAATTCCTTGGACAATGTGGTTCACTTGCTGAAGTGGGCTGAGTGACAATAATGACAACAGTTACGAGCAGGATTGCCCACAAATGGTCAGCTAGCGACGTAAATAAAAAAGGGTGTTGCTACATATGTTCTGCATGCTTTCACTAAAACGATGAGCTATTGATAACCGGTTCCTTGTCTACATCTTGCAATGGCTTTCAACTCTTGGAAATCTCACATTTTTTTTCCCCTGGGTAATTAAGCCTCCTCCAAGTTCATGTTAAAGGAACACTAAAGGAAAATATTAAGATTCTTTTGCCTGCATTGGAGTCCATCACCATATTCTGCATGCAATAAACAGATTTTTGCATCGTAAACTGCTGCTAAAAGTCTTTTGTCGCCAGTCAGTTTTAATCTTTCGCGCCAGAAAGAGGATTTGACATCGCGGTCTCGGCTGCCGACATTACAGTGCAGCGAGTTCTACATCCGTAATAAGCAGCAACAGCTGGGGCTTACTGCATGTTAATTATTGTGAAGGATTATTTAATTCATTTTTCATTGATAACCTGGAGCACTTGTCCAGTATTCAAAATTGATAAGCTGACGTCATTTCAGAACAGCGCCCACGGGGCACCACTGTGATTTCTCAACTTTATCGGTCTTCTTTCTTTTTTTGCTTACTACGGCTCTGTTCATTGTCATGGCTCTGTTGTTACTAGTTTTTTAAATGGAGAACTAGTGAACGTACAAACCTAATCTTTCAGTCTTGCTCAGCTTAGTATTTGCCTTTAGTGTCCTTTTAACATTTCTGGAGGGGGGAGGAAACTGGCAATGGCCAATATTCCAGATGCCCAATCTTTCGGACGTGCCCAATATTTTAGAAATCGTTGTGGCACTGCCACAAGACCCGTAGAATCAATGTGTAATGAAGTCTGAAATTTCGGAAACTCAAACTCTGCACCATCCAATTTTTCTTACTTTTTGGTGCGACAGAAGGTTCAAAACAATCAAAACTGCAATGAAACTGATGGGATGCAGATAAAATTTGTGGTTGCGCAATGTCGTAGCGAAATTTCATCCGCAGGACTGTACAAGTTCGGCAAATGTTATTATTATGACTTGTCCTCTGGTCCTCACAAGCACATGCGTTGTTTATTGCCATTGAACTCTTGATAACTAGGCTTTACGCAGCCGTTACAAGACACTCACAAGTGTGCCGAGTTCAGAGCACTGCAAATGCACATCACATAGCGTGCGCTAGAGGCCAGCCGAAAACGAAGTGCTGAATCCACGCTGCCGTAGTCATCAGCAAATGGTAGGAAAGCTGGGGCACTTCATGCCTTTCTATGCCTTTACCGCCTTTGAACTATTGCAGCATTGGCGTATAGTTTGTGGGGGGTGGCCACGGGGTTCTCCCACGCTCTAGCAACACAGGACACAGTTCACTGCAGTGCAAACCAACAGTAGGGCATTTTATTTGCACCTTCTACACATAGTAAGCAAGCTAGCCGAACTATACAAACCAGTCTGCCGCAACGAGGCCCGAGCTATGAAATAACGAAAGGGAAGGGGTCAAGGGCTCGTTCTTTACTTGTTAGAAACAACTTAATGAGCAAACAGACAATGAAGCCTAGGAAAGCGTAGGGGAAGCGACGCAACGGACGCGACGCAACGAGGCCCATAGCTTGGGCCTCGTTGTGGCAGACTTGGCTCCTTAGGTAGCATGAGAGGGCTTATTGGGCAGCAGCCATCTCATCTAAGTTCACGTTCTACGTGACGCCTCCTGGCAAGAAAGTGTGTTCCACACACGCCGCCTTGGCCATGAGTGGTGCTGCCTAACACTCCCAGGATAATACGTACATAAATACACAATAAAGTGGACGGGGGGACGACCGCCTTCGTAGCTCAGTTGGTAGAGCATCGGACGCGACGTCTGAAGGTCGTGTGTTCGGTTCCCACCGAAGGCAGGTTTGTCTTTTCGTCCACTTTAATTCCTTTCTACTTTCTCCACAATTACAATACCACAAGTAACTTCCCCTATGCTTTCCTATAGGAAGGCTTCATTGTCTGTTTGCTCATTAAGTTGTTTCTAACAAGTAAAGAACGAGCCCTTGACCCATTCCCTTTCGCTACTCTAAATAGGTCACACCAAAATTTCAATATGGAATATGTTAAATTTTGCAATGTTGCTTCACTGTATAAACTGTACCAAATGGCATTCGGCCTACAAACCAGAAATAAGCAGGTGTTATAACCTTTGTATCCCTCCTCCTTTTCTTTACTGTGTCCTTGCCGCTTTGCAAGCATACTAAGGAAGAAAAATAAAATACAAATTTAATTGCTAGCCTTTTGTGCATCACATATAAATAAGTAATTCTTGCCTGTGTGCAGGTTTGTGGAATGCCTCGACTGCGGCCGCAAGTTGCACCAAGTGTGCGTTCTGCACTTTGACTCCATCTGGCCTGAAGGGTGAGTTGCATTTTGCTGTTCTCACCAACATTGGTGTTCTGTTCTGTGCAAATGTACGTCGGGAATGTTGATGATACGGGGGGGGGGGGGGGGGTCCTCTTGAATGAAACTGGAAGAGAATTTTCATTAGCCTGGTGATATGGAAAGAACCTTTTCTGAAACTTGCTGTGCATCTCTTTATAGCCTCAACACTTTAAAAATCTGAGGTGTTTGCATGGTTTTTGTTGCAAAATACTTGCATGAGTTGATGATGCAGTAGGCTGAAACCTTGCTTTGAGGTGATAAAAATTTGAGGAAGGAAAACAGGGAAAAGTCATGTGCAGTTATCTACCAAACATAGATTATTTGATCCAGGTACGTACTCGTTACTGTTGGCCAAAGCTGCATATGGACTGTCAGGGTTTTTGTCTTGGAATGGTGGCTAGTGGTGGCACCCTACAGAGCATACAAGTCATGCAGGACCAAGTATGAGTTAACGCTGTCATCATTCAATGAACGATGCGCACTGGTCGCCAGCGCAGCTCAACTCGAGGCCACTTCCTATAGACAGTAGCTTCGTGTTCTTTATGCTGCATTTGCTAGCTGCATTAGTTGATGAGACCCATCTTTTGCGCCAATTCATTTGACTAGATGGTTGTTCACATGCAGGGTGTTGACGAAGCAGCACCACCATTCTGTCTTCAGTGTGAAAAGCACGGTAAACGTGTCATGAGATCTTCATTGAAAGCCCGAACGCGCAAACTTCAGAAACTACCAGCTGGCCCAATGACAGACTAGCTAAAACCACGTGGGCGAAGCGGGCAGCCTTCCACCGTGATGGGCTGCCGTCCCGTCCAGCTGGGAGAGGGGGATGCAAGGACATTCCGAGCAAAACATGGCCCTGGTCCCCACAAGTGAAGCTGAGGCTTATCAATATACATTGCATTGGACCGCTCTAGCCAGTGCCTGCATAGACAGGCCACACATCAGCAGCCTGTCTATGTTCACTGCAGTGCAAAGGCCCCTCCCATAGTTCTCCAATTAACCTAGTCCTGTGCTAACTACCGCCACTTTATCTCTATAAACTTCTTGATTTTATATGCTGACCTAACTTACTGCTGCATCTGCCACACATGCCTTATTTTTAGGGCCAGTATGTTACCCTATATGACCAGCGATTATCTTGCCCTTATTTCTTGTTCTTGATTTCTATTAAGATGTCATTAACTTGTGTTTGCTCCCTGACACGCTGTATACTCTCCTCTTGTCCTTTAAGTGGACTGGTAGATATTTAAGCACCCTGTCCTTATGGCGCAATGGAGAGGTCTGCCTAGGTACTCTGACAGCTGGAGCATTTGCTTTCAAAAGTGCAGGGATACATTACAAGCACCATTTTTATATCTAAGAAGCCTTTAAAAAGCGTACAACCCGCTCTCTAGCAATGTCGAGAAGTGATTGTGATGCCGATAGCCCATGTATTACAAAGTGAGTGCAATTGTGAATTACCACGTACATTTTGACGCTTTCAGGTACTCTTGAATATAGGAAGTTGACTCAATAAGTTAGCACTGTTGTTCATACTGTGCTCAGATGCTGTTTTCTACAGTATCTATTTCCCAAGTATGCGCTTGCATTCTGTGTGGCTGGCCCCCACCCACATTGCTATGCTGATAGCTAAGCCAAGCCAGGTTAACCAAATCTGAAACTAATCTTTTGCAAACTAATCTTTTGTATCCATTTCGTCATTCGAACTGTCCTTCGGTTATCTATCCCTCTCATCACGTGGCCTGCCCATGTCCATTTTTCCCTCTTAACGTCGGTTATTATGTCGGCGACTCCCGTCTGTTGTCTGACGCACTCTGCTGTCTTTCTATCTCTTAATGTAACGCCTATCATTTTTCGTTACATCGCCCGCTGCGCGGTTCTTAACTTCCTCTTGAGCTTCTTCGTAATTCTACAAGTTTCTGCCCCTTATGTCAGTACTGGCAAAATGCAGTAGTATAGTTTCCGCTTGAGTGATAGTGGTAGATTTCCTTTCATGAGCTGGGAATGTCTACCGTACGTGCGCCATCCCATAGTATTTATTCTACGGTAAATTTCTTTTATATGGGCGGATTCCCCTGTCAGTAGCTGTCCTAGATATAGGTATTCTTCTACGACTTCTAGTGTCTGGTTTCCGATCGTGAAGCCACATTTTTTTGCCGTGCAATTGAGCATTATCTTTGTTTTCTGCATGTTCATCCTTAATCCTACTTTAGAGCTTTCTCGGCTTAAGTCTTCAATCATCTTTTGCAGTTCGTCGCCGTCATTGCTAAAGAATACTGTGTCGTCTGCAAATCGTAAGTTACTTAGATATTCGCCGTTAATCCTTAGCCCTGTATCGTCCCAGTCTAGTCTTTTGAAGATTTCTTCCAAACATGCAGTAAACAGCATTGGAGAAATTGTATCTCCTTGTCTGACACCTTTCTGTATTGGGATTTTCCTGCTTTTCTTAAGGAGGAGTAGGGTGGCTGTAGAATCTTTATAGATGTTGGCTATTGTGTTTACGCAGCTATCGCATATTCCTTGACGACGTAGTGCCTCCAGAACTGCTGGTATCTCTACAGAGTCGAAAGCCTTTTCGTAGTCTATGAAAGCCATATAGAAGGGTTTGTTGTAATCCGCGGACTTCTCAATTACTTGATCGATCACATGAAGGTGGTCTATGGTGGAGTATCATTTCCTGAGCCTTGCTTGGTCTCTTGGTTGATTGAATTCAAGTGTGGCCTTTATTCTGTTTGAGATAACCTTTGTGAAAATTTCGTAAAGTGGTGAGAGTAGACTGATCGGCCTGTTGTTCCTCAAGTCTTTAATATCTCCCTTCTTATGTAATAGAAGAATACTTGCGTTTTTCCAGCTGACTGGTACATTTGAAGTTTTGAGGCATTGTGTGTATAGTGTCAGGAGCTTTCTAGTTAGGAAGTCTCTTCCATCTTTGATCAAGTCGGCGGTTGTGCCGTCTTCTCCAGCCGCTTTTCCGCGGGACATGCCCGAAATTGCTTTTCTAACCTCGTCCACAGTGACTCATGGGATTTTGGTGTCCTGATCGACATTTATTACCCTCATGGTGGGAAGACTCGTATTTCAGCGGTATAGTTCAGAATAGAAGTCCTTGGCCACCTTGGCCGAGGATTTCTGTTCTGAACTATACAGCTCAACACCGTTACTGAAGTTAGTAACGGTGTTGCCCTGCCTATCTTTCACTGCATGCATTATGTTCTTTCCCGCACTTATGGCATTTGTAAATAACTCATGCATCTGTGCAGCGTGTTTTTGCTAGCCAGCAAGAACAGCACACTCGTAGTGTACTCACTACAGCAGCACCATTGCTCTTGAGTCGTTGGAGACTCTACTCAAGGAACGTGCGGTTCATGAAAGCAAGCACATGAAAAACAATGTCATTGTAAAATGCAACAATTCATGTTAGTCGAGGAAACCATAGCAAGCGCGCCAGTAAAAAAAATGCTGCAGTGATATGGTGCGTTGTTTGTTTATTCCATGTACGTCAAGAGCACCATGAATTGCTGTGACATAACATTGACGCCAACGGAAATTCCCCGCCCTCAATTTTTTCAGTTTGTGGAGACACTGTAGCCTTTGGCAACACATCTTCTCAGAATGGGGCCCCATTTATATTCTAGTTCATGTGGTGGTTCTGTTCTTTCTTTTTCTTTTCTTTTTTTAATTGGGAAGGAGGATGTTGATTTTATTGCACGTGTTCATGTGTCCAAGATTTACATGCTTGTGGTTCAAGTCTGTGTGTGGCTTGGCTACCTTATTTCTGAGTTTACTTCTGCTGTTTTTTGTGGAAGGCCACTGGACTTGGTTTTATATGAATGCTGCACATCTTTGTTACAGGTTTACCTGTGATAATTGCCTGAAGCAAAAGGGGAAGAAGAGAAAAGAAAACAAATTTACTGCAAAACGTGAGTGTCCGATTTGCTATAATTCTCTGTAATGTAGCAATAAAAGAAAAGAATGAAGTTGACATATTACAAGCTATAGCAGGAAACATTACGGTATTGGTAAATGAACAATATTGGTGCGTACCATCAAAATGAAACCCCAATGGTGATCATGCCACGTTATAAATCCTGTACTAGCTCCTTGTTTCACCACATGTTATAACTTAGTGTCTAGGCTGATTACGTATGCAGCAGAAGAAACAAAATGCAACAATGATAACGTTTGGGGCATGGATGAATCAAAACTCTTAAGTGAACTTATTGAAAGGAAGATTTAAAACTGGTGTGAAAGAAATTTGTTGTGCTTGCACCCACTGACATATCTGTTTCTTAATGCGGAATTCATGAAACGAATATTTGTCTAAAATTTTAGTCAAAGAAGTGCAAAAATAGTTCAGAATCCGAGGACTAGTACCTACACTTCACATCGTGTTTTCTTTAAGTGTACTCGTGTTAGCTTTCACATTGTGCTCAGCCTCATCATATGAACAGCTGTTTATAATAATTAGAATGAAGGTACTACTGTGATAGTGATTTCAGAGAGGATTTGTGTGTGTGTGTAGTTACATTTTGAACGATTGCGATTTCAGGTTTGCCAACGTGCAAGCTGGCCAACTTCATAGAGAATAGAGTCAATTGCTACTTGAAGAAGAAGGAATCTGGGGCGGGTGAAGTCACGATTAGAGTTGTATCTTGTACAGAGAAGCTAGTAGAAGTCAAACCAGGCATGAAGATGAGGTGAGCTTTTGTTTTGACTTCGGCGCCTGGGAATTTTCATTTTTCAGCTTTTAACCCTTTTTTCACTGTTGACAAGCTGCTTTGCCCATGCTTAGCTCCTCCGGTGCCATAGTCCAGCTACCGCAATCGTGTCACAATCGCTTTGCAGTCTTAGTGCATTAGTGGCATAGAAAAAGCAAAAAAAGTGCTCAGAGTGTTAGCTCTACCTAAAAAAATTCTTATAATACCAAGTACAGTTTAACACCTCAATAATGAAATCCGTGGTGGAAATGAAAAAACTTGCTGGTATAAGAATTTCATTGTGAAATAAGGCAATGCAAGGAGAAAATTAATGAAAAGCAAAGCATTACTGTAAATATTTTGTTAGCCTACTTTGGTGAGCCTTTCTAGGCTATACAGAGCTTCATTGCCGACAGCGAGTTTAGTAAATCGTAGTTGGGATGAGTCCACGATGTAGTCCTTATGCATAGAGTGGCGCATATCGCTTGCCGCACAGTATGCATGTTGTGGTGATTGCTTTTATCCCGCGAGGATCACCACATTCCTGAATCTAACATACACCCAGTTCTTAAGAGTTCACAGTAAAAAGTCACATTAAGGTGGTATTAAGGGGCATCGGGCATATTTTTGAGGTCCGGGTATTGTGTGTTTCCGACCTGCTAAAACTTTCCCTAACCAGCCTACATGACCACATATGGGCTCCCCAACTTTTCCAGTTGCTGTTTGCGTTACTTATGGTTGCATGCCTCGGGAATGCAAAGAGGATGTGATGCAGGTGTCATTGCAGCGAAAAATGAATTTCCTGTGATGAGAGATTGATAATGAAAGCTGCGCACCACCATGTGAACCTAATTCAGGACAGATTCGACGCACAGAGATCTAGTCGAGTGTGAGGCGAACCACCGCAAACTTGCTGAAAATGTGCTCTGTGCGATGACACTGCATCTAACCGATCTGACAGGAAGTTCTTGCCAACATCACCAACGTGGTTTCTGTTTTGTACTACTATATTTGAGTGCGCATGCAGCTTTATGAAAAAAAAAGGTACGGGCTGTGGGTTTCAAGTTAATACGCCAACTATGCTCCACAACTCATGGTGTGGCCAGTAGAGATTCCGATTATGGCAAGAATGCAGCGATGCCAGATGTTGAGCTCCACAAAGGCATACGCGATGATGGCAACCGACAAATGTGCTGGCACATCTAATCACTGGCAAGTCTGTCATGACAATCTGTTAGGCGGCAGCACACATGGTGTGCAGTGCCTTTGTAACGCACACTGGCGTTAACACAAAAAGCGCAGTGTCGCCGTCCGCTGCACAGCAGAGCGAACAGCGCAAAAGTGGGCATGTCCTGTGGTAGCGCGATGCGCTACCACAGGACATGCACACTACTAAGCCTCAGTGCACACTCAGTGCACACATGCACACTACTACCTCAGTGCACACTACTAAGCTACATAACATGGTGGTTTGCGTTATGCTCAAATGCGAATCTGCAAATAATTTTCGTTCACCGTGCGTGTACTGCGGTGATGATAAACAACAGAGGCAACAGGATCATTCAACAATCAAGATGGTGGCCACGACATTTTTAACGTGCCAGCGCCCATGCAAGCATTCTCTGGCGTTATTTTGTGAACTGAGTGGGTGGAAGGTGCACTTCAGTACATCTTTGGACTTGGAGGCACCATGGAGTCTAATGGTCCAGCAAATTTCGTTAATGGGATCACAGTTTCCTGACGTTTTGTTATTGAGAGATATGAAATGCATTGAATACTATGGGCATTGGCTGGGGATTGTGAAATCTTTCGTTGTTGCGAGAATTTCGTTGTTGTGGGATTTAGTTGTCGAGTGGTTCGACTGTACTGGGACTTAATTATAGCAACATTCTACAGCTGCACTTCAGGAAATGGAAGGGAAAATAATAGTACAGTCGAACCTCGTTAATTCGAACTCCAAGGGGACAGGAAATCAGTTCGAATTAACCAGAGTTCGAACTAGCGAGGGCCCCTTTGATTGGCGCGGTACTAGCGCACAATATCAACATTAGAAACACGTGCGCATTGGCTTTGACTCCCGTGCTGCCGCCACCGGTTTCGCCTTGCAGCATGCTTGCGGGCCCACGGAGATGCCACTGTGCATGTGGCATTGCTCAGTGGCACGGCCGCAACAGCTTCGCTCGCCTGGTGGCCCGTAGCGGCTGAGCTACTGTATACCCTCTTTCCTCACGCACGTTGCAGGAGAAGGACGGCGCCAGGCACGCTTGCATTAGCTGGCATGATTTCTGTCAGCTGATGGCGCCTTCCAATGCCGGCAGAGCGAGCAGATGGGTACGGTCTGCGACGCTACGGCGGCTGTCGCATCAATCTTTGGCGATTGGCTTGGGCTTTCACGAAATGTAGTCTTAGCGGACGGACAATCTTGTTCTAATTAACCATGGCGCGTGTTTTAGGTTTGAATTAGAGTTCTTCGTCATTCAAATACGTGTAGCTTTGCCGGGACCAAACGGCTAGTTCGAATTATCCGTTGGTTCGAATTATGCGACTTTGAATTAACGAGGTTCGACTGTAATAACTAGGAGCAGTTCTTCCCTACGGGGAAAATGGGGACAAGTGAAGCTTAGCATGTATGTGCCTTTTGTTCTTTCTTTCCATGATTCATATGGCTCGGATATGTTCACATCTTTGTTTGACAAGCATAC
Organism: Hyalomma asiaticum; assembly: GCA_013339685.2. Taxonomy (NCBI): domain Eukaryota; kingdom Metazoa; phylum Arthropoda; class Arachnida; order Ixodida; family Ixodidae; genus Hyalomma; species Hyalomma asiaticum. The sequence goes on along the minus strand of CM023483.1, from coordinate 54,575,900 downwards.
ACAGGAGAGTATGTATGTGTTACATGTGCTTGCTATGCACTTGAATAATTGGAGCCCAAGAGAAGTCCACGCACACTGCATTCACAATGATGACTATTTTTGTGTGTGGACATCCTACCAACGTCAACATCGGACACCGTCAAGCACACCGAGATTTGTAAGGCAATACAAGCTTCACTTTAGGAAGGTATCACTAGACTGATAGTGGATAGTGATGGAAGAAGTGAAGCTCTTCTACGAATCTGGAGCAGCAGTTGAATGAGGAATGATTGGCCCTGAATGGGGCACTGACACAAGAATTTCGATCTTTTTTTTTTTTTTTTTTGCAATATGTAGCTTGAGGTCTGTTAGTCATAACATGGCTCATTTGTTGTTCCAGCGTGCGATAGATAATAATTTACAGCCTCTTTATTACGTACCTGTTTCAGTTTCGGTTTGGGAGAGCTTCAAAAACGACAACCCCCGGGTGCTGCTAGTGCCACCTAGCATTTGCAACAAGACCGCGTGAGCACACAGGACTGCGATGCCTTTCTGCACGGGCTGCAACGCGTGCACGTATTCTTTCGCCGGTTGCACATCCTGCGCGTTGTCGTCATCGTCACTGTCTTCGTCGGGTGGCAACGATTTTCTTGAGGCCTGATATTGCCAGGAGTCTACTAGTGCAAGTGCAGAAAAAGGGCAATGGTGCTATGGTGTCAACATTGGTAGCTGCACTACTTGGAGCTCGGCTGCCATGGTGACATCGAGAAGGTTGGGGGTACCTACGGGGCACCGTTGGTACTTCTCGATGTCGTGATGTGGGCCATGTAATGCTCATTTGTGCAAGAGAACTTCAATGTTGATTTAAATTACCTTCATGCTATATTCTCTGTTGAGATTTGGCAGATGACATTCAAACATCTACAAAAATCTATCTTGCTTGCTATCTAAGCAGTGATATTTTGTGTCAGTGCCCCTTTAAGTAGCAGGTGCAGGGAGTCTTGAACTATCGCCTTTTGCATCTGAAAGAATTTTTTATATGGTCATTCGTTGCATCAGTGTACTTGTGACGGCACTGTCTTTTTTTTTTTTTTTGTGACATTAATGCACTTGTGACAGAGCAGTTCTTTGAACACAGGATTCCTGACAGTTGGAATACAGTAGGAGCTCATTTAGGTTCATGGGATGGCTTCCCGTTTTTGGTGGGATTTGAGCTGTTATGATTAAATAAAAGCTATAAATGATGATGTATGGACTGGAAGTACCTCTGGAACCACCACCCTTTATTTAAAAAAGAAACTTGTGATCATTTTGCTGTTGCTCCAAAAGTGATAGGGTCATTGTTTGAACTTGAAAGAACATCCGCCATATCGCTGGCTCCATCTACAGTGGACTTACAAGAATTTGGACTTCACGGGGGGCATTTCAAAATGTCGAGTATCTGGGGGAAAAAATAAATAAATGAGAACACAAATGCACCTCAACCCCTGCTTTTTTCCCCTTTCCTCGTTTGAAGGCCCCTAGGCAAGGAAGGAGGGGTTTATGTGGCACTGCATGCACTTTGCATATGTGCGATCATGTCTTCCTGTATTTCTGCCAGTGTTATCGCTGCACTCCAGTGCAGGGACAGCAAATGCACGAGTCAGTTCAACATGCCACCACTCCATGGTACACTGTACATAATCCAAGTCTGTTACTCTTTTAGGTTGCTCAATTATTTCATCATCGTTTAGTTCAGCACACTTTACTACTGTGCCCTTGACGTATGCAATGTCTTCAAATATAGTGATGGCAGGTAACTGCACGCTGTATTGCACGTCATCAGTGATGTCTGTGTTTGAGCTCATTGTGGTAAGCAGCAGTTCAGGCTTTCTTTTATAGCGAAGTCAGGTTCATTATCACTGGTAAATACAGCGGCATGGAAACAGTCACTGATTGTATGTGCCAGCATTGGCTCCATCGTACGACCCTTCAAAGTGCATAACATCCACCACCACACATGCCTCATTTTGTTGTTGCTGGTGCTCTTCAGCATGAACTGTGAGGCCACCTTTGGTACTGCTGGCCGTGGCACGTAGTTTATGATAACAGAATGCAACCCAAATAAAAATGCAGCGCTGCCGATAGAAGTAGCAGGACATTACGCAATGCACTTGAGCATGGGGTCTTTGTTGGCTTCAAGTGAAAGGCAGTAAATGCCCATATTTCATGCCTTTGGGCAGTGTTCTAAGATTATGCTACCAGAATTTGCAACTCCTCATAATTGTTCGCAGAAATTAAATGCCTTGTATGACCGCGGCACTTGATAGTGAATATAAAAGCCTGCATAGGGGGGTAGTGTGTCATGCTGATCAAGTTAAAGATAGGTGCACCTTATTACGAGTCATAGGCTACATTTTGAACGTGTTTGACATTAACCCATGTTTGTTAAAGACTGTTTTGTTATTAGTTTTAGGATGTTTTTTTTAATCTAATTGTTGCTGGTGTGTCTTGTTTCTATAAAGTGACACTAAATGCGATTTTTCACATTTTCTTAAAAATTCATCCACATTCTCTGCAGTGCTTTTCAGTGACCAATCTCTTGTTATTTTTTGAAGTTGTCTCTTCATTAGTCTGAAATGAAAGCTAAAGGTCTTGTGTTTCTGTTGCAGGCAACATGGTAGCCCCTAGAGGTTCTTAACTGCCTTCAATTTGCTTTTCATTGCAGATATGTGGATACAGGGCACTGGCCTGAGCAGTTTCCGTATCGTGCGAAGGCACTGTTTGCTTTCGAAGAGATTGACGGTGTGGACACGTGCTTTTTTGGAATGCATGTGCAAGAGTATGGCTCAGAATGTCATCCGCCCAACACCCGTCGTGTGTACATAGCTTACCTGGACAGTGTGCATTTCTTTAGGCCCAAACGGTTTCGTACTGCAGTCTACCATGAGATCCTGCTGGGCTATCTCGACTACGTCAAGCAGCTTGGGTAAATTCTACTTCTGTGTTTTTCCCCGTGCTAGTTGTGGAACCTAGTCCTTGCTGTTGCTGTGCATGATAAGTTTGTGTGAGCGATATTTCTCAGACCATGCACCACTCCTGATGATGGTTGGTGTGAGCGACGTTTCTCTATACACTGCTCCCAATGGTGCACAGTTGTGGTGATTAGGTTGCTGTGTCGATTCGGCTCCAGCAAGTTGCTTTTGCCCCTACAAAGTGGTCCTCCCAGCCAAGGAAGAAGCAATTAAATTTTGAAGAGTGTAGTACACTTAAACAGAGAGCTATACAAGTGCTGCCGAGAAGCTGGCTGAAGATGGTTATCATGATGGGGAAAGGGGTAGAGCTGTACTGGTGCGCTCATTGGTAGCTACAGTCTTGCCTTTGACTTTTTCTGATGCTTTTCCATAAAGCCTTGTTGCTGTAGTTCTGAAGTTAGAATCATTAGCTTACCAGGCTCCGATTGTGCCGAAGTGGTGGAAGACCTTTGGTGGCACATCGTCGTGTCTGCCATTCCTTACTGCTAGTTGAGGGCCTCGGCTTACCTTCGTGTGACAGAAGGTGATTTAGGTGTGCACTAACAGGTACGGTAAGCATGGAGTGAGCCACTCTGGCTTAAGCAGTCAGGGAATACATGGGGATTTATGGAGACCCGGTTATCTGTGTTCAAACTACTTACTTCGAAATAATGTTGTTTGTTATGTATTTAATAATTATGGAATGCACTGGATTATGGTAGGGCATGATTGCCTGATTCACAACTAACCAAGGTCGCTCTCTTTCAGTTTTGCAATGGCGCACATTTGGGCATGTCCACCTAGTGAAGGGGACGACTACATTTTCCACTGCCACCCTCCTGAGCAGAAGATACCAAAGCCTAAACGGCTCCAGGACTGGTACAAGATGATGCTCGACAAGGGCATTATGGAGAGGATAGTGCTGGAGTACAAGGTACGTCTCTTTGCTTAGAATGCATGCTAGATGACCATTTCAGTGTGGAAGTCATTTTGAAGTAGTTGTCCTACTGTTGAATAGGCACGTAAAAGTGGTCCGAGTGTAGCGGCCTCCAGTCTAAAAAAATTATATGCTGTAAATTAAGTTGCATCAAGCAATATTTCACTTGGAAATTGCTTCCACTGAGCTGCTGTGCTACCATTCTATTACTTTGAGCTTTAATGAAAGGAACTGGAGAAACCATTTGTCAGATATTAGAATATTTGCAACTGCTGGTACTTTGGTACCATGCAGCCTCGCTAATTCAGACTTTACGGGACCGGTGAGAATGTCCGAATCAGTCGACGGTCTGGATTGTCACGAGTACAATCAAAACACTTGAAAAATGTTTCCAACACAATTAGGCTTTTATTTCTTGAAGAAGTCTGTAATTGTGGTTTGCTTCGTGGAGGCAGTGTGCGAGGAAATCACAATTTGGGAAGTTCCTGCGGGTGGCTTAGTTTGCACACACTGTCCGAGCAAACCATGCAGATGTCCTCTAAAACACCCAACGTATGCACAGCCTCCGTCGTGTGGCGTAGACGCTCGTCTGAATCGCTTGGGCCCTCGTCAGCCAATTCCCCCTCACTCTCCAAGTCTTCGGTGACAATATCACTGTCTGTCAGTCTGCTGGCAACGGCAGCATCATTGTCTATTGCGTAGTAATCGCTCAGAGGCATGTCAGCTGTCATGATGTTTACATAGCACACGTCTTGCTTTTCGCCGCTTTCAACATCGGCCACCACACCCGGTGCCCCACCACGGTGGTCTAGTGGCTATGGTACTCAGCTGCTGATCCGAGGGTCACGGGATCAAATCCCAGCTGCGGCGGCTGCATTTCGATGGAGGTGAAATGTTGAGGACCGTGTGCTGTGCGATGTCAGTGCACGTTAAAGAACCCCAGGTGGTCAAAATTTCCGGAGCCCTCCACTACGGCGTCCCTCATAATCAGAGCTGGTTTTGGGACGTTAAACCCCACATGACAACAACAACCACACCCGGGTCAGCAGCATTGCGCACGAAGCCGCTGTGCCTGAAGCAGTTGGCAACTACTTCAGGTGGCATTGTTCCACACGTACGTGAGCATATAGATTGCGCTGAATAGGCTTACCTCGCACTGCTTGCCTGCCTCCATGCAGAGCAACATACGCTCAAGTACCTGCCATCGATAGTGGCTCTTCACAAACTGTATAATTCCCTTGTCCATCGGCTGCAGGAAGCTGTTGTGTTCGGAGGCAGGAATAGAAGTTCAATGTTTTCAAGCCCGGACACATTTGTGTGCGCACTGCAGTTGTCCAGCATGGACAGCACCTTCCGAGCCTTGACCGCAAAGGTTGAGCTAACGCAGCCAGGCTTGAAGGATTTCAGCGGTCATCCAAGCCTTTCTATTTAAATGGTAGTTGACAGGCAGCTGCTTAATGTTTTTAAAACATCTTGGCTCCGCTTCCCTTTCTATCACCAGCAGCAGCAGCCTCTCTGTACAGGTCATATTCGCAGCCAGAAGAACCATCACCTGCTCTTTACGCATGGGTCTCCCTGAAACGCTTGTCAGGCAGAGCCTTGAAGAACAGCGCTGTCTCATCAGCGCTGAAAATGTTGCACGGCTCATACGTAGAAAAGCGCACAGATAGTCCAGACCGCCATTTGTCGACGGAACCTTTTCCACCACACACATTGCGGAACACCAGCCCATGTCGCCTCTTGAATCGGTCGAACCACCCTTCCGACGCATTGAAAAAGTCGATGTTCATGGTCAGTGTGAACTTCTCTGCTTTTGCGCAGATAAGGAAGCCATTCAAAGGCAAAAGCGCGTCCCGCTATTTCCTTAGCTTCCGCAGTCACGCCATACACTAAACTAAAAATTTCTGTTGTTGATGTGATCTCTTTTAATAGATTTCTAGGGATGGTATGTCCTTTTTTGTTTGGTTGACACCTGATAGGCACAACATACTTTCGTAAGTTTGGTAAGATTTCGGTAAAGACAATAAAAATGAGATTGCACTATATATATTTTCTTGCTTGCTCTTATTTTCTGCTGGAGCTGAGGCCTGGTGCTGTGAGTGTGAGTGCCATATGTTCTTGTCGTGCAGGACATTCTAAAGCAGGCCACTGAGGACAACCTCAAGAGTGCCTGTGAGCTCCCTTACTTTGAAGGCGACTTTTGGCCCAACGTGCTCGAGGAGAGTATAAAAGAACTCGATCAAGAGGAAGAGGAAAAGCGCAAAGCTGCTGAAGCATTGGCTGCATCTGCTGCTGCTTCTGAAGGCAGTCAAGATGGTGAACCTGAGGGCTCTGAGGTGAGTATCTGCTTTTCTTTGCATTTTGTTGCTTTGTGTATGGCGGGCAATGCTGTGGGCGCCGTGAAAGAAGTGCCTTCTATAAACATGAGGTGACAACATATGTTGTGCACAGGACTTGAGACAGCCTTTCAAAAGATGGCTGCATGTAATGGGGGAGAGAGAGAGAGAAAAAAGATAAAAAGGAGCACACTCACCTGATGTCCTGGCTGTCGCTTTTTTCAATACAGTCGAACCCACTTATAATGATCCCAGATTTAACAATCTATTGGTCATAGCAACCATTTTTCGGTGCACTCGCGATTTTCCTATGCCACCCATTGAAACTGCGTCCGGATATAGTGAACACTTTTCTTTGCTCCCTACTTTTACTACAAGCATTTCAGATGCAATCACGATAAAAATATGGAACATACAAAGTGAGCTAAACCTAAACTGGCCTTCAGAGCAGGAGAGTGGTGTGCGCTGGCGCATGGCTTGCCTCAATTGTGCTCTAGTTAAGTGCTGTTATCTTGAAAATTTTGATAATGCTGAGTCTCAAGAAAGAGCGCGAGCTCATCTTTTAGGTCTGGTTATTGTTTCCCGTTTTTGCCTATAGGAACTTATCCTAGTCAACACCAGCTGTCAACTGTTCGTGTTACTTAAGCAACGAAATTGGAGCGCAGCAAGCAATCCCGCTATCAAGAACAGACGCGGTAACAAAATTCACTTGCTTGTGTGTGAAATAACTATATCGAGGTGGAATACTCCTGGCCTTCACTGCCTCGACCAATCACTCCAACTTGAAGTTCCGCATGGACTAACCTGCTCTTAAATGACCATGCTTTGCTGCCCGTGGCTAGGAACGTTATTCACCAGAAGTTTTGGCTATCATATTGGACTGGAAGACAGTGCTGCCTGTGTTCACTGCGGCAGTGAGGAAACAATTCCTCACGTCCTCTGCGATTGCCCTAGGTACTGTTCCCAGCAACAGTCCCTCACTGGAGAATTAGCACGCCTTGATAATTGACCGCTATCTGAGCGAACCGTATCGCAATGCCGGAACGACAGTCTCCCACCAGAAGGCCACGAAGGGTGTGCTCAAGTTTTTGCGAGCAGCGGCCCTTGTTGACAGTCTGACACTACTGGGTTTGTGTGTGTGTGCGATTAGATCTCTCTCTTTCTCCTTTCTTTTTGTTCTTCCATCCCTTCCTTCTCCCCTTACCCCTTCTCCAGTGCAGGGTAGCAAACTGGATATTTTTCCTTCTGCCCATCATCTCTCTCTTTAAGCAACTGGCTACGGGCATGCAAAGACATGACGCAGCTATATACAATGTGGAAGGAACTTTTCCTTGGACATTAGCTTGCTAATAAAAGGGGCGCATCACCATTTCTACCTAGTTCGGAGCAGATGTGCCGCACACGGGCTGCATGCAAGCACGAAATGGACAAACGTGAACTCAGTTCAATCCTCCACGCTTTAGTTTCTACATTTAAGTAATCAGAGAGGTTGGGAGACTGTTGCCAACGCCGCGAACGTGGTTTCAGTTTCGTACTCGATGTTCATGTGCAGTGTATTTGGACTTGTTTCGTCCCAAAAAAAGGCATACACTTTTGGTGCGAGTAAACACAGATAATTCTACTGAGGTTAGCTGTCTGCGTGTTGAAGCACATGCAAGAAGGCATAAATGTTCAGTACGCCACTTCGTTCACACTGACAGCTGCCGATCTTTACAGAATCCAAGTCTGGCAAGAGCGTGCCGCACAAAGGGTCAGTGGTTAAAAGCTGCTATTGAGAGATCTCGTCCTGTCGACACTCTTATCCAAGCAGTAGCTGATATAGAATCATGAAGACGTTCGTTTCCAACACTGTGCTCTCCAGTTGAAGCAACACGGCTCTTGGCGCCCCGCAACGGTGGTCTAGTGGTTACGGCACTCGACTGCTGAGTTATGCATTGACTTCTATGCACTGCTGATGGGGAACCGAGAATTTTTCATTGTACCGGAAATCTTGTTGAAGCGGCATTCATTGTAGCGGGGTTCAACTGTACCACAGCTGTGAAAAAGTACAAAAAGGTCACAGTACTGTCTCCTTTCTAGCACTTTCACAGTTTGTGTTTCTAGATATCCGGAGTTCGGTGCAGTGGTGTTTTGAGATAAGGCATGAAAAACCAATGTAGTTGGCACTGTGCCAAGGAAAGACTGAGTTATCCGATAATTCGAGATATCCGGCTTCGAGTTTACGACGGTATACTGTACTTCAGTCAACATGTGCTCCAAAAGCTACTATGAGAGGACATAGGCCAGTAGCATCACTGTACATGGTACACATTTTTCGGAGAAAAGTGCTACTTTACTATGTGATGGGAAATAAAGAATTTCGCCAAGAATTAAGGAAACATTTGGGGGTGATAGTATTCTTTTGCATTGATCATGGGAGTAGAAGCATTTAAAGATTTTTGGTTCTTGGTTTAACCCTTTCGGCCGTGGCAGTGTCAACTGACACCGCAAGAAAATGTTCATCAAGGGGCCTTGAAAACAGAACTACAACTATCGATTTTAATGGCAAGATGACATTTAGGATACCCTACTGCCATCCACGTGATTATTTGCTGCATGTTTTCAAGCGGGCGGCAAGGAACTAGAAAATGCCACCGCAACACACTTGCATGTGATGCGCCACGTGAGCTCTGAATCTGAATTGTTCTATCCCAATAAATATTCGGATCCACGCAATCCCATTTTTATATGTTGTTTGCTATAACTGCCTTCTCTAGGAATCCACTCTGTTACCCCTAGAGAAGGCAAGCGTGGCAGGGGCCGGCAGAAAGTTAGGTGAGCAGATGAGGTCAGGAAGTTTGCGGGGATAAATTGGGCCCAGTTAGGACATGCCAGGGATAATTGGAGATCTATGGGAGAGGCCTTTGCCCTGCAGTGGGTGTAGAGAGGCTCATGATGATGATGATAACTTAGTGCACAGCCGCCTGAAGTTTTTTATGGTTAGTGCCAATTCTTGGTAAAGCCTCGTTTTCTCTATGTGCGATTTTGACACCATCATGGCTCAGCGGTTGCGAATGAAGCCCATAGAGTTACGAGAGGCGTGCTGTTTTTTGTTCGCTGAGTCTGTAACAATTGCATGTATGTTCGTGCGAATAGTGTTGTTTCACAAAGAACATGAAAATGAAAACATCTCCAGATAAGGCAATGTAGCCACTAGTGCGCTGCTTCTGAACATCTGTAAGGGAAGTATGCTATATGTGAAGGGTGAATGCGATAAGGATAAGGAGGCCACACGCCTTTGACCACCCCCGTGGAAGAAAGAGCCGGCTGTGATTATAAGCACGGTATTTGAATACAGTGGATGAAAAAATATTTAATATACAGTCACAGTTTTCCCAGAGAATGCTTATGAAGTGTTCCAGTAGATTGCAATACGGTGACATGCGGCAAGGGCAACTGCCATTTCAAAGGCGTGCAAGAGGGAAGGGATGAAGATTTTTGATGTTTCCGTGCATCCATCCATGTCCACTCGGCTTTATGTAAAGCACACACATACACTCGTGAGTGCATATGCCCATACAGCGCTGGTTACCGTCCCACCCCCTTACCTGACCCCAAGTCTGGAACCATGGCTGGGACCCATGGTCGATTTGTTTGTGTAGTTACCAAGGAGACGCTCCAGTGTTCAACACGTACACCTAGCAAAGATATGGCTTAAATAGGCCCTCATACCACTATGGGCTTAAAGCACCAATGTGTGTCATTTTACAACCATTGAGCCCTGATGTACGATTTTGACACCATAGTGCTAACTTGTTTCATAGATTGTCCACAAGGTTCATATTTGCAAGGGATGTTATTTAGCCCTTAGGCACATGAAAAATCACGGTGAATAAATTCTGCACTGAAAATAAAAAATCCAGGGCTGAAAGGGTTAAAGTTTTTTTATTCATTAAGCATGCCTTTCACCAAACAGACTTAAGTTTGTAATATCCAGTATTTTGCGTACTTTTAATATTATATTCAAAGGTGTATGGAACAGTGTGATATCTAATTAATGCTTTTTCGTTTATTTGACAGAAAATAGCATAAAAATAGCCATTCTCTGTTTATATTGAACATTGGTTGAAATGCACGGAAAGGTTGGAAATTGTGAAGGATTAAGACAAAAAAAAAAGAAAAAAGCATTGAATGTCTTGAAATTCAAGTTGCGTTGCTGCTAGCATGCTGTCATAAGAGCCAGCTGTGACTGACGTGCTTGTTATTATTTTTTTAACTTCCACAGCAGGGTGAAAAGAAAGGGCAGAAGAGTGGGCGTAATAAGAAGGCCAACAAAAACAAGAGCAACCAACGGAAGAACAACAAGAAGTCTACGGTACCCCACACGGGGAACGATCTCTCTGCCAAGATCTACTCAACCATGGAGAAGCACAAAGAGGTATGCAAACATTGTTTTTTCATGCTTGAAATTTGTGACGGTCATGCCATTGCTGTAGGACCTTCTTGGTTCACTTTGGAAGCTGAGAGAGAGAGAAAAAATTAAAATAAAAGAAGTATGGTGGTTCGATAGCTAACTTGACACGACAGGTTGTGGCTTGATGAAAGCTGCAGTGGTCAGTATGCTTGTAAGCACACCGCGACTTACAGTGGAACCCACTGTTATGTTCCCGGGTGCTTGCGCTTTCAGCAAATCTCTGCACATATCCCGTAGTGTTAGTGCATTGAGAACCACGCTGACCTTTAGTTAGAAAACGTCTGCTTGTGCTCATTATTTTGTAATGTAGCTGCTGCCATAATTACACATAACCGTGTTCCCTGTAAGACTTCTGTCACAGCCTTTCATTCTCAATAGACGAAAAACGGTACTGCTTATGCTTCATGCAAATCATCCTCAGTGTTTCTCCTTGGCAGGAATTTCAGAAATGCAAGTGACAGGGAACCATTATGCCACAGTGTCTGAAATGCAATGCTATGTTTAAAAAAAATGGGACATGGATACTCGTTTTTCTTTTGTTTCTTGGAGTTACTGTAGCATTCTACCAACGCAAAGGTGTTTAGTGATTTGTGCCTAACCTTATGCATGTCTGTACTGTGTGTTTCTGTGAATAAATGCAGTTGCTATACTGTTTGAAATCCCAGCCATATTGATGCTGTTTGCTAAAAGCCTGCTCTCTGTACACTTCTTCCTCTTAGGTTTTCTTCGTGATCCGGCTGCACTCTGCACAGGCCGCAGTCAGTCTGCCCCAGATACACGACCCAGACCTCCTTATGCAGTGTGACCTGATGGATGGTAGAGATGCCTTTCTGACACTTGCTAGAGAGAAGCACTACGAATTTTCATCACTTCGGCGTGCCAAGTACTCGACCATGGCCATGCTTTATGAGCTTCACAACCAAGGCCAGGATCGATTTGTGTACACATGCAATAGCTGCAAGAGCCATGTGGAGACACGATACCACTGTACAGTATGTGACGACTTTGACTTATGCGTGGCCTGCTATGATCGTGAAGGCCACCCGCACAAGATGGAGAAGCTGGGCTTTGACCTCGATGACGGCACTTCTGCAGCCGACCCCAAGCAGAGCAATCCACAGGAGTCGCAACGACTGTCCATCCAGCGTTGCATCCACTCCCTCGTGCATGCGTGCCAGTGCCGGGATGCCAACTGCCGCTTGCCCAGTTGCAGGCGCATGAAGCGGGTGGTGCAGCACTCCAAGAGCTGCAAGCGCAAGACCAACGGAGGTTGTCCCATTTGCAAGCAGCTTATTGCCCTTTGTTGTTACCATGCCAAGCACTGCCAAGAGGCTAAATGTCCTGTGCCCTTCTGTCTCAACATAAAGCATAAGCTGCGCCAGCAGCAGCTGCAGCAGCGCCTTCAGCAGGCACAGATCCTGCAGCGGCGCATTGCCACCATGCAGAACAGGGGAGCACCTGCCCTCCCGCCGGCTACGAGTGCTGCTGTCTCCATGTCGTCGGGGCCACCTGCACTCCCGCCGGCTAGCACACCCCCTGGTGGCGGCAGCAAGCCAGCGGGCCCCCCTGTTGGAGCACTGCAGGCAGTGCAGCAGGTACAGGCAGCGGCTGCACGCCAACAGGCTCCCCACCTTGTGGGCAACCCTGGCGGCTATGGCAAGGGGGCACCTCCTGCGCAGAAACCTTTGGCACCTGCGGGGCCCCGCATGATGCCCCTGCGCTGGGAGGGGCCCCCCTACGGCCAGCAGGGTCTGCCGCCAATGCGACAGGCACCACCTCCACCCATGGTACCTCCAGGTGCCCAGATGGGGCCACCTGGTGGAGGCCAGCAGAGGCAGAGTCAAATGACGCCCGCTTTGCAGCAGCTGATAAACACCCTCAAGTCGCCTGCCTCTCCGCAGCAGCAGCAGCAAGTGCTGCACATTCTCAAGTCGAACCCGCAGCTGATGGCTGCTTTCATCAAGCAGCGCAGCCAGCACCAGCAGCAGCAACAGCAGCAGCACCAACAGCAGCAGCAGCAACAGCAGCAGCAAGCACCTCCCCAGCAGCTGATGATGGGAGGCCCGCAGCAACCATCTGGCATGCAGCAGCCTCCGATGCAGCAACCACCGATGCAACAGCAGTGGATGCAAAAGCAGCAGCAATTGCTCATGATGCAGCGGCAACAGCAGTTCCAGCAGCAGCAACAGCAGCAGCAACAGCAGCAGCAGCAGGGGCCACCACAGGGGGCCTACCAGCGACCTCGGCATTTCTACCAGGGAGGGCCACCCGGTCCGGACCAGTATCAGCAGTTCGCCCCTCCTCTCAAGCAGAGCCCCCTTAGCCCCCAGCAGCTGATGCAGCAAGTGCGGTCACCACCTCCGGGCCAGCTGGTGCGCTCCCCTCAGCCCTCACCCAGGCCCATCCCATCACCGAGGCAGCAGCCCATCCCATCTCCTCACTACCCCAGCCAAACACACTCGCCCCACCTCGGTGGGGGTCCCCTGGTGGAAGGCACACCCAGTGGTGCCGACCTAATGCTGCCCCAGGGTGGCCTGGGGGCAGGGCCCAGCCCAAGCCCAGACCTGGCGCCTCCACCACCTCCCCAGCCGGGGGATGGTTCGGACATGTTGACACCCCAGGAGCAGCTGAACAAGTTTGTGGAGAACTTGTAGCCCCACAACCGGTGTGCGCGAAAGAACTAGAGCTCCTTTGTATATACCACCGGGTATGAAGCCCGCTGTACAGTTCAACTCCGCATCAGTTTGTGCTCCTCCTTTTTATGGATCATCGGACACATCTCGCGGCAGTGGACTCTCCTAGCCATGGCTGCTGGGCCATTCATCTGTACTGTAAATTCATCTGCCTTCCTCGCTCTGTACTCATCCCGCTGTTTATTATTGTTCCTCTGACCCCCTCCCCCTCCCTCTTTTTTTACCAATGTGTGCACACCCAGTGGGCTCCAATCATGAGAAAATGGAGCGTTCTCACCAGTTAAGTTAAAGCAAGTGCTGCCTTTTCTCAAACTGTTCTCAGAGGATCCTGTGGTCACATGCCACTTGTGTCCGGGAGGCGGCTGCGTTGTTTCACCTCCGTGTTTGTTTCCAACATTTTTTACAAAACACAGTGGTGGTTTTGGTGCCCCCTGTGGCACAAGTTATTTATTACTTAGTTTTCAAGCATCTCGGGGAGAGTGGTTTGTCCCCCCTCCCATCATAGAGCCATTTTTTTAAAATAATGAGAGTGTTTGGAGGCATGTATATTGTGTGGGTACGTGGGCGCAAACAGACACTTCGAGGAACAGAAAGAAACCTGGAGTACATTCCAGTCTGTCCCCTCTCCACAGAGTCCATTAGCGGGGGGGCCGGGGAAATGCGGTGCATCAAGGACTGTTGACCTCAGGGCGGCGAGAATGTATCATTTTCACTGCCAGCCACTGTGCAGATAATTGAGACAAGACCTGTGTATAATGGGGTGGGGGTTAAAAGTCATGTGATGGTAATAAGCAAGTGGTGCTGCATTTGGAGAATGGTTAAATGAAAAATGCCTTTTGGAGGCAAAATGAATTGTGTTGAAAATGGCGCATCATCTCTAAGCATTGCCCTACCCTCTCTGAACACACTCATCCCATAAACCTGAAAAAGCAAATGTTGCCTTTTGTTGTTTGTACATTCATTCCCTAGGGTCGCCGTCTGGTTGGGCGACGTCTGCATTGTACATACTGTACACATTTCATGTCTACCGAATGGAATAAAATTAGGTACGTTAATAGAAGGCCACTTTCATATGCCTGGAACTGTGTTCTTCGGCCTTAGCATGCACCTTAATTGCAAAGGTTTCATGCTTCTGTCTTTCATGTTGGCTGAATATATTTAGCTCAGTGAGGCAGACAGATCCATATTACCCTCCCACATAAGAATTGCTCAGTATAGGGCAAGCTGCTGATGCGACCACAGTCGTCATTGGTGGTAGTGTATGCAGAGTTTTATATTAGTATATTGTTCTCACAAGGCAGTTTTTTTTTACTGAATAAATCTTGCAATTGAAGCAGGAGTATCAAGGGTACACCTGCTCTGAAGTCTACATTTTGTTTGCTTGAACATGTACAGTTAATACCAAAGCAACCCCATGCCAAATTTCGTTGGCATGTGTGCATCTCATGTGAGTTGCATAGGTGGACGGACGTGTTTGGAAAGTGTAGAAGGTAGCCAATTTACATCGCATGGCCATCAAACGCAATAAAATGTAGCTAAGTTCAAGTGCAGCCGAAACTTTGTCCCATTCAGAGGATTCTGATGCCAAGAGTGCAGCAAGAACTAAATGCGCACGAGACACTTTGACGCACGACTACCTTTGCCAACAAGATCTCATTTAGAACGTGACATGCTGCAGGTTTTCATCAAATACTCTCGCAAGCCTTAGTTCTTGAGAAGCCTTTGCTGTTGTGTATCTACCATTTCTCAGTGCACATGGCAGTGAGTGACTTTAGCATGTTCAGAACACGGTAGAATGGTGTTGGCGAAACTACTGAGGTAGCTGTGCAAGTATGTAAAGTCAAGCAAGCACCGTGATTTTATTGCTAAGTTTGTGCTGCCCTGGGGCCGAAAGTTGAATTACCATAGTGTTATTTTATATAGTGTAAACTAGAAGAGAAGCTCAGGGGAAGATGGTGGCTTGAATCGATGAACAGATCACAAAATACGATTTACAACGGGGAATGTCGCAGGAACCAACGTTTCGAGTGGACTTGCCTTCGTCAGGGCGGCAACTGTTGCCGCTTTGACGAAGTTTACTTGGGTCGAAACGTTGGCTCCTGCGACATTCCCTGTTCTAAATCGTACTTTGCGATTTTTTATACAGTGTAGTACGAGGACGGTGTTAGCGTGTGGTGATCTATATTTTTTAAATAGGAGAAACCGGCTATGGTGTATGCAATAGATCACCTGTTCGGGCGTCGTCACGAAAAACTCGTACAATGCGTCATTGGCGTTGCCCGAGTGGGCGCCTTCCCCGTCGTAATCGTTGCGCGATTAGTTTTGTTTTTTCGACGTTAGTAAAACTGTTACGGGAAGACTGCATAACGGGAGGCACTGTCAGTCTGCATCACTTTTATTTCTGTCGGTGTCGAACCACGCCGGTTAACCACGCGAAGCGCTTCCAGGAGTTCTGCAAAAGAAAAAAAAAAAAAAAAACGACTTGGTCAGGTTGCAGTGATTCCCTCGTATGTATGGGTCAGTGTTTCCCTGAAGGAAATAAGAAATTAGCTTCTGGCCCATCATTGCTCTTTAGTACACTAATAGCTCGAGACATAAAGTAGTAAGATGAGGTAGCGTCATTCACGGCCTGTAACGCTAACCATTTCGCATATGCTTCAAACAAAAGAGCAGAGCTTGACATCGGGAACCGGCTTCTTACCTCCCGGCATTTACTGTGAGACTCCATCGGGCAAGTCTTTTTAGCTCCTGAGCAGCTGGATAACGTAAGGCGCTGGGATGACGAAAAAGAAAAAGAAAACAAAGGCGTATTAGCCGACACGCACGAACAATGCATGTTTAGCCAAATTCTAAGTTGCGATTATTGACGAGAGGGTCGCTTACTTGCTCGTATTAGTGTAACTAGAAGACCAAACTTGAATAATGTGCTAATGGTGGCAGCCCGAGCCCGCTGCTTTTCCTCTGCAGGGTCGATTCGTTCCATACGAGGTTGGGTGAGTTTCAGCATCGCTTCTGATGAAGCTGTTCCAGTTGACAACTGAATTTACACAAACGCTTACAGCTTTGACCACAGAGACCACAACTTTGACGACGGACGAAAGAAATCGGCAAAAATACCAGAAGACATGACAAAAAGCGTGCAAGAGAATCCAGCGGTAGCCAATCCAGTATAGATGATGATGATGATAGTGCATTTTTGGGCTCTGCGACCCCAAGCGGTAATCGGCAGGACCTGTGGGAAAAGCTGTTGGTTGATGAGCGCCTGAGTGAAAGTTTGGCCAGTGCATCGGACGTCGGGATCTACCCTGTGCGTGAATTCACAGAGCCCCTGAGCTGTTGGAATTGGCCTCGAAAGGGAAGCCTGGGGCGTGCTTAAGATTTCTCTGGCTGCAGTGCAATGCTTGTTCTTGATCGGTGCGTACCGAACCTGGTTTGGCCATTGCTAGATCAAGGGCCATAGAAACTTGAAAGCGGGACGGGCTTTCAAGTCGAGCGAGTTGCGCCGGTATTTTGTGCAAGAGGCTCAGGGCGCTGAAAATGGGACTGGCAGAAGATCTAAAGGATCGCGGATGGTGGGTCACTCTAGTTTTTAACGTTACTTTGATGTCTTCAATGGGCAGTGCTTGCTTACTCTTTATATTGCCGCGGTACACCACGCGGGTTAATTTTTTTCTCTGCAGGTTTTTGAGCGCCGAAGGTCTCGAGGAGTGCGTAGAAGGCTTGGAGAACCCCAAGCCGGAAGACGTAATTCGGAAAGCAGTGAACGTATGTCCTTCGTTAAACATACAAATAACTATTTCTATCGAACCATGCCTTACGACAACAACGTGATCCTGCATTTCAGTTTGACTTAGCTGACATTGGAGAAGGTGGCCTGCCAGAAGATGTCTCGAGGAACAAAGTGGACTCAGTAAGTTACTACAGGATGCAAATAATAGAAATTGATGTTTGCTACTGCCGTCATGCTTGCTTTGTGTCGATTGAGTTAACATTGTGTGTGTTCTAGATCACAGGGCCTGTGGTTGTCCAGATTCAAAAGATACGAAACGTTTCTGCGCCCAAGAGCAACCCAGAATCGGACCACTCGCCAAGGCTACTGCGAGTGCATCTGTACGACGGAACCTCAAACTGCAGTGCCATCCAGTGGGGACGATGGAACAACATAAGGTAAAGCTTTGCATTTGTTCTTTGGTAAAGCCATTAGTCGCACGGCTTTCGGTTAACAGCTCAAACAACCCACCATGTGGCATATTAACTTCCAACGGTGTGTATGAACTTGTTTAAACTGTTTAAACTCTGCTCTTCCCCTGTTCAAGTTAACACTAGAGTTCTTTATGTGGGACTATTTGCGCGTGCCCATCCTGAAGCTTTGCGGACATAATCCAGCCGTTGATATAGGCGCCTCTCATGCCAAAAAAGCGCAGGCTTTCCAGGAGACGCCCACTCCAAGCAGATGCAGGCACAATGCTTAATGTCGACTGTGAATGTACATTGTTAGTTTTGAGAAGCGAGATTTTACTACAATTGTTGCATTTCTGGTTGTAGGAACGCTTCTGGCTGTAGGAAAGCCCTCATTCACATGCTTTTGCAAATTTTAGCCAGGAAACCCAAAGCAGATCAGCACGAACAGTAGGTTGCATTCACTCGCTGATCGAAGTGAGCTGGGTTGAACGATGATGTGCTTTGTCTGTCTTGCTTTCTACATCCATAGTTATGAATGCAAACTTTTGCCACAGCGAGGATAGATGTAATTGGATACAAGAGCAGTGCCCAAGGATATACGACTACCTTTTTAGGAAATGTCGAATCAAATGAAGAGGGGTTCTTGCTGTATAGTACATCCATATGTCCTCTGCTGTACTGATGGTGATGATTGTGGTCTTCCCCTTTGTTTCGAGTGGGTACCTGAAGACGCCCTGACCGGGAAAAAAAGGAGAACTAAACAAAATTACACCTGTTCCAAGCCCCACAGTACTGGTTCACACTGGCAGCTCCCTCTAATCATTACTATGCCATTCATGTGTCTTTGCCGCCAGTATAGAACACCGTGTGACAAGACACTGTCGTGAACACGTAGGGTATATCACTAAGACACTGTGCGACAGGGGTAGCAGTTCCACAAATTCATCACATTGTTCTCGTGCCAATTTTTGTATTAGGAATGGACAGAGCACTTATTAGTACTGATCAGGAGACAGTGGCAGAGTTTGGTAATACGAATAGCACCAGCACTGATGCATATGAACAAGGCCTTCATTATCAAAAGTGAATGGTTGTTAAAATTTTCTGACTTCATGTTAGTGAACAATTGTTAATTGACTTGATCTTGACACCAACTTGGATCCTCTTCCAAGTGTCAGAAATCCACCTTGCAGTAGTTTACAGGAACACTTTCTGGCACTACCCAGTGAACGTCTTCTTGTGGTTGTTACTTCACACTAACTCTTTGTACTCCTGCTGAAGATTAGCCTTAAATGGTTTGTTGACCGTAATATCAAAGGGTTGCAGCACTGGTGTCATGCTGTCTGAAATAAAAGCCAAGTTCCAGTTGCTGTTACAAAGCTTGGTCCTTCAGTACAAAACTTGCCCTACAGAAGCACTGACGATGTGCCTGCAGATTCACTGAGCAGTGCTCTCAGGTGCCGCTGCTCCCCAACTCAAACCAGTCTAACATCAGTTAGGCTGTCGTCTATCCTTCTTCTTGGGTTCTCGCAATTACATCGTTAGAAAAATGTTGATTTTTCAGACTGTTTGTTCTATTGAGTATAATTTATGGCAGCAGCTTTTGGCCATCAGCTGTTATGCACAGCATCACTGCAACACACTGCTTCCCATTCCCTGTCATCTTCACTTTTCGGGCTCCTATGTCATGAAGTGTGGAGCCCTCGTCACACACACATGCATGCACGCACAAAGAAGAAAAAAAAAGGAAAAGAACAAAAAAACTTGCATCTCATCTGTTTTGTCAGCCTGGCTGAACTCAAAGCTGTGTTCCTTGCAGACCACATGCTGCTCAAATGGAATAAGTCTTCCTTTTAAATTCGCTGATGTTGTTGTACACTGTCTCAAAGAAAATCCATTCCATTTCATCATATGCCCCACTCAGCCATTGCTTGCACAAAACGCCAGGAATGGAATCTGCATTCTTGTTGTAACTTCATCGCTTTTGTTCAGATTTCTTTGGCAGTGACAGCAAAGCCCTTGCATCACTCTATGTGAACAAACTCAGGCTTCTTCTGAGTTGCGGATGTAAGCCATTGTAAGGTACTGCGAACCTCTTGCATGTCCCGGAGCCCGCTGTTTTGTTCACCTGATGGTACAGGCCATTTCTGCACCAAATTGCTTGGTAACACTCCGGTTGCCATTATCTTCAGCACATGTGATTACAGTTCGCTTGAACTTGCTATAGAGAGCCCCCTTAGAACTCATTCCAACTTCATTTAGGGCCGTCAGCTGACAACAAGGCCACGGTTTCCCTCATAATCATGTCGGGGTTTGGAAACTAAACTAAAAGCCCAGAAATTATTGTAACCAGGGGGTCTTCATGCCACCGTCGCCTAGTACCCATTGACATTATGTAAGGAAGTCCAAATTATGGATTCTGGAACTCTTCGACATCTGATTTTTTTCAACGTTTTAACATTATAGCCGGGTCCAAAATAGCATTAATTGAAGCCACCACAGCTGCCGCCTTGTCTCACAGCCTTGAGCTAGCACTCTCGTGTGCTGATTCATATGTGGCCATACTGGTTAGCAAAAGTCAGCTTCACTACCATGCAGCAGTGCTTTTGTTATGCATTTAGCGAACAAGAACTCTGGAGCAAGATGAATTAACACAAGGATGCATGCTAGTATTTGTATTGAGATTTTAAAATGGCTTGCCCATAAAAAAACTTTGAAAAATGAAGCTTTTAGGGTGTTGTTTTATGCAGTTAACTTTCACTAGAAGTATTGTGCTATAGCTTATTTAGTTCACCTTTTCGATTGCGAAGTGTTGACATCTAAACAAAATCTACGGGGATCTTAAGGCTTTCTAAGAATGTGAGGCCTAGTTGGACTTCTCGCTGGGCCACTGCTGCAGATGGCCATCTCCTCCCGGCAGCCATTCTGACGAACAGCATTTCAAGCTGTTAGAGCCCTTTCTGCCATGGTATACTTTCTTCATCTTCCGCTCCCACACCTAGGGCCTTGTGCATCGTCCTTACTCAAAGCAATATGGAATCAGGCAGAGTGCTGCTGGCACTTCGTTTCACGTACACAGAACGTTCCAAGCCATTGCAGGGAACTGCATAGATCTCTCTCCCTCTCTTTTTCCTTTAAGTGCATTTTGATGAGATGCAGTCAACACTGCTGTAAAGATTAAGACATCATCATGCCCTGCTTTTGGCTTCTCAGCGAAGTGGCCGATGCGTTCTGCATGTCTGATGCTCGCGTGTTCTGTTCTTTTTTTACCATCAGAAAGCAATCTAAAGCTTTCACCTTGAAACTGTGAAGAAGCATTGCGAACATTCGGAACGAATTGCAATGTTATTTTCAACCACCCTTGAAATGCAACGTTGCAGTTTCGCAACTGCTTGTGCGATACATAGCTGTGTAATAGAGATCAGTGGAGGCAAAATGTTGAGGGCCCATGTTGTGTGCGATATCAATGCACATTAAAGAACCCCCAGGTGGTCGAAATTTCCAGAGGCCTTGACTACGGCATCTCTCATAAATCATATCACGGTTTTGGGGCATAAAGCTGAAACCCTCTAGAAACTTTGTTATGGTAAAGAAATCCTAGCTAAGGTGCTGCCTTGAAAAGCCTTCAGCAGGGCCTTAAATGTCCTCGAAAACCCTTGGATTTTTGCCTTTTGGACCTGTGTAAACCCTGTACAGCGTTATCAGAGGGGTTACTTTCAACCTGTTTTGGGGTGTTCTGTGCCACAACCTGCTGTATAGTGTCCGAATGCAGCACCATCAGACACTGCTGCTCTGCAAGAGCATGCTTGCTCCCTTGTAAGCACATGCCTCCAAATTGCCCTGTGAACAAAAAGTGTGAGATCATGCCGCAGATGCCTCACTACCTCAAGGCTCTGGAGGCTTGAGCTTGAAGTGAGCAAGTGCACTTGTTGTTCTTGGCTATGCGCTCTTCCTCACAGAAAAGGGGGTGCTTAGATTTGCGTGCAAATATTTCTTCTTTTCTAATCTTTGTGAAAATAGGAGGGAAGTGCGTGAAATAGTGAAGATATGGTATTATCGCTCTTAATCCATTCCTACTGCAGTGCATAGAAATAATTAAATAAGCCATTATTGAATAATTTGCTGCACATGTTTCTGTTGAGATGGCTATCCAAATGATAAATCCTGCAGTACTTCCCCTTCACATAGCCTTTGAGCAGGAGTGAATTTGGTTAGTGCACTAGTTACTTTCTGTTTTGGGTTTGGTAATGATTTGAGTAAATATTGGGTTGCACGTTAACGTTGTCTCCCATGTTTCATAGGTGAGCAACTACAGCACCTTATAGCTTTCATCACTCACTAGCATGGTCGGCATTTTTGCTCTTCCGCTTTGTAAATAATGGAATCTGGATTTACATTTCCGGTCCTCCCGATTCTGTCCACATCCTCAGACTTAGTGAGTAATAAAGGCCAGTCTCTCAGCCTGTGCTTTACTGTACTGCAGATGCCGGAAGTGGCATGCACAGTGCAGTTTATGGTGAAAGGCTCATAAGAAGGTAGCTATTGGGGCCAGGTGTTATATTAAATTATAAGGTGTATAAAATACAAGGCCAAATCATTAGTAAGCACTAAATTACTTTCTAATAGTTATTAAAATAATACTGTAGATCACCATGCTCTACCTAGTAGTTTGTGTGGTCACCAATACGCACCAATATGGCTCACTATCGGAGAACCCACTTTGCATAAAGTTAACTATAACACATGTAGCCATCATATTTGTGTTTTACAGACAGTGTTACCATTAAAAATGCACACATTGTGTAAGAGCACTAGGAGTTCATTAAGCATGATTTTATATGCTATTAAATTCAGCAAAATTCTGAAAGTAAAAATATGGCCGTCATTATTTTCCTCATATTCCAAGCACTTGATTGATAGTGTGAATACAGTATGTTGTCCTGTGGCCTTTACAAAACCATGCTTGGTCATTTGGTGGCTTTAAATGTAAAGTGTTCTGAATTTGGTTAGCAGTTAACTTTATAAATGCATTGTATACAACTAAGCTAGCGGGCCTGCAATTCAAGTTCCTGACATCACATTGCCTTTTTTTATGGATTAAGATGACACTATTATAAAATTGCATTGTGCTTGAGGTCATGAGGTATTATGTATACAAGGAGGCCAGTTTTACTAGAATAGTATTTTCACCACCCTTTCCACAGACATACAGCTACTTTATCCTCACCAGCTGCTTTGCCCTTTGGCATTTCCTTACTTCCTCTGTCATTGCAGGAAGGACACTTGATTGTTGTTCTGGCTGTCTCAACTAACGTATAGGTCTCTATAAAACTCCTCAGCTATTTTACCATATTGATAATGGTGGTAACATTGCCTTTCTTGTCTTTTAATGCACCTTTCGCCTATGCCCAGTCTCGTCATCACCACTTTGAAGCTGCCTCCGTTCTCTAAAACATGCGAAGTTTTCTCCATATTATACTTTATTATGTTGGCTGCCTTATGCCTGTCGCTTAATTTTGAGAACTCTGCTAGTTCCATTGTGTCTGTTGTAGTGTTCACGGAGGTCGCGAACTGTATAGCTGACATGCATGGCGTTCAGTGTCTTATTTCTTAGTTACCTGCCCCTCGCTCGCATGCCTGTAACTCCATCGTCGGGTGGGCGGGCCCCACTTCCCACCGCTGCCGCCATGTAGTGTTCGCGGAGGCCGAGAAACATACAGCTGAAATGCATGGCATTCAATCTCAAAGTCTTTATTTCTTAGTTCCCCTCCCCCGGCTCACATGCCCTTAACTCCGTCGTTCTGTGGGCGGGGCCCGCTTCCCGGCGGCTCCCCTCCATTGGCTCAGGTTCTCACTGTGTCGCAGCACTAAGCACACAGCACATCTATTGGTTTGAGGCTTTCATGCTGTGCCATTTCCAAGTCAAATCTTCTATGTCCAGGGATAGCTTACTAGCATCCTGTCTAATGATATTGTTTGCAACTTCTATTGTACATCAAGTAATAACGTGTGAAAAATTATCATTCATTTTTTTAAGCATTAAGGCTGACTTCCTCTGTTAGAAGCAAATATCAGGTTCATATTTAGATCCTGAATTAACCTATTTTCCTTCTTACAACTAGTTGATCAATAGGCTTATTCCATACAAGTTTTGTCTGTTTCCTCCTCAAGTCTAGACTAGTTCGATATCTTAGGTCCTATGGTCACTACATGACACCTTTACATTCTGCATAACACAAGGGTGAGCGCATAACGTGAAGTCCATTTCAATTTTATAGTTACCATTTTGGCTTCTCGATGTCCACTTTTGATGCATGCTTTGAACAAAGGGCTTTCAATTTATCTTCACTCCTGATAGCAACAGTGTCTTGTTTGCCTTTGCTGATGTAGCTGAGGTTGACGGATTAATTACTTATGTTTTTGTTCCTTTATATGCAGTCTTTCCACGCCTCCTGGCAGCAAGATTCTCCTCAAGAGTGAACCAATACCTGTTGTGAATGGTTTCCTTCTGTTGGCAGAACGCAACTTCAAATTCTTAGGCGGAAATGTGGCACATCTCATCGAAAAATGGGAACTGGCCAAGGTAAGGAACCGCTACGTTGTTGGCATCTCTGCTGTGCGCAAGAAACAAAGTATGCAGTACGCCACAGTGCAAACCAACAAAAGGGGCATTTATTTGCATTTCATACATATAATAAGTATGCTGGCCAAATGATACAAATAATAGGTATGCTAACATAACATGCTATGCGGAATTCTGACTCACTGCAGCAGGATAGCGAGCGAGTGAGGTTTGCCCATGCCAGAAAATCAAGCCGATGTTGCTTGTGAGCTAAGTCTTGCGAGACGTAATCGAGGAACGAGAAGGGCTTCTGCGGGGTCGTCCCAGCGAAGCCCATTGCCATCACACGCGCGACTGTTTACTGTGCGCGACGTCCTGAGCCACAGAGAGCGAGGAGGGTTCCCCGTGGTCCCGCAAATCCCCGCCGCGAGGTAGCGCTACTGCGGGAACACCAATGCCATTCCCTGTGCTGCGGTGAGCTGACGATTACCTCATGGCTCGTGCCCCGTGGGAAAGCCACCTTGGAGTAGCTTATACAAAATGTGAGCTTCATGCTACAAAAACTTATTAGGGGATATGATCATCCCTTAATAGGAGATATGACTTACTAGAGGATATGAACATCCCCACATTGTTTCTGTGCTGGTTGCTCTGTCATTAATTTTGCATATTGCCACAAGCACATGACAATGCCAGTTGTGTCTTAAATGCAGTGGTACCAGTTCTAGGCCCTTCCGTGAGCATTTCTGTGTAACAATCTGCACTTGTGTGGTAGCATGGCTGAACAGTCTCATCCACACCATTGAAAAATTCACAATAAAAATATAAAAAATTTGCTTAGCTCCGGTGTTTAGGAAACTACGTTAGCACCATTGTGAAGATGGAAGTCCACAGTCCCTTAATTTAAAAGGTTCAGTTGAAGGGGTCATGAAACATTTTCTGAAGATTTTGTACTAAGTGGGTATTCGGGATCCTGACCCTCCAATCAACAATATGCATTGTTCCGTTGCATCGTGTGGGTTGATTTAGAGCGATAAAAAACGCGGTTTCAATTTCACTGCGTGCATTCCCCTCAACTCGGCAGTTGACGTTATGTTAGGCACGACCAGGCCTCCGAGATTAGCATGCCCTTGGAGGCCACAGGAGAACAAACCGGGCTGCTGCCTTGCTTCCGAATGGTGGCACTGCACAGTCTCTAAGTATTTTCTTTCTTTCTAGCTTCCAAGTAAATTAGTTTCCTTTAGAGCATACACAAGTTCACTATATCTTTGCACTTAAAAATATCTTACCGGAACGTCACCAAATAGTACCTTGCCGGCCTGTAGTGCCCCATAGTTGTTTCAGGAGCGCAAGAACGCTGGGGTTTCAAACGGGCGTTATTAAATGTGCACTGAATACTTTGCTGAAATTCGGAATTGGCTTGTTGTATTTAAGCGCTGAAAGTTACAACTGGGGTTCTTCATGTTCTTCTTTTTAACCCATTAGAGTGCACTTTTGAAACGTAAGGGAGGCTGCTGCAGACCAGAAGAACTTGCTGTAATGACTTTTCATTTTTTGTGGGCTTTCTTCTGATTCGGTGAAAACAAAGATCACAAAGTGCATAGTAATTACAATGCATGCAGGTTCGTTGTGTGTTTTCGTGTGTATGCTGTCAACTTTCCAATCAAACTAATACTCTGAAATGGGTATTTAAGGTTTGCATGGCCAGGCTTAGCAAATTAGCTAATTAATATCTCTTCAAAAGATAGGTAACAGGAGGTCAATTTCCAACTGCTGGTTTTAATTTGTTCTCAGTGGACTGGGTTTGGTTGCACTGTCAGAAAACATGCTCGGGCAGCCAGTCTCCTCGACATCTGAGATGAGTAGGGGAATTTGCAACTGGGTGCCAGTTGCACTTAAGCATTGGCAACTACATCCTGTATATTTATGCCTCTGGAGGGTTATTGATTTTATAGTACCTGTAGCCTTCACTAGTCTGAGCTTCTGTGGTCACTCATTTGGTTCGGAAATTAAATAGCACTAATTTTAAAAAACTGCTTCTGCAAAGCTTAAGGGCACTTTTCAGAAACTGTATATGCCCACATACATTTTTTTATTAAAACATCTTGACAGAACTTGAGCCACCACAAGCGGACTGCTGGAGAGGAGGGCGGTGCTCCTCCTTGGGTTCCCTTTGGTCAGAAGATTGATGCAAGTAGACTGAAAAATATCAAAGGTAATCTTATGGCCTGCCTTCTTTGATTTTCTGTCTTATTAGTTACCAGTATGTTGCTGACCTTTGAAACTGGATGTCTTATGAGTTCTGACACTGAAGTTCCACGTGCACGCATACCTAAAGGTGAAAAAAGGGGCGACACCAACCAAATTATAATCATCAAACGTAAAAAACTGTTTACTCGAAAGATGACAAAAGCCCGACGTTCTGGGTCCCACTCGGACCCTTCTTCAGGGGCAACTGGAGGGCACCAGACAGCAGCAGTGCTTATAAGGCCTTCTTTTTCTTGTTTCCTTTTTTTCTTTCTCTCTTCCTTCCGTTCTCTTCTTTTCCCGGTTCTTCAAACCGAGGGGGGTCATGCTAGTGATGAACCAAGTGCCGGAGTCCGCTAATATAGACACTCGGCATTGCACCTGCAGTCTGGTTCACGTTACCAGGTGTCGCCTGAATGTGCCATGATTCCACAAAAAGCCGCCTGTGAAAACTGGTTTCCAAGTCGAGGACGCGGGAGTTGTCAAAGGCGATGCGGTGGTTGTTCACCTTGCTGTGCTCAGCTAATGCACTCCTTTGTCTATTGAGAACAGGAACGATGTCCGCAGAAACTTACTAATATTAAGGAATTCATTGTGTGAATGCTCCTTATAGGCATATTTAACTGTATACAGTTAAACCTGGATACAACGATATTGGCAAATTACCGAAAAACTTCATTACAAAGAGGATTTCGTTATATGCAGGTTGGGCACGAAAATTCGAAAAAGAAACGCTTAAGTAAGCAAAAAGGTAACAGACCGCAGAGCTTACCTAAAACATTTCATTTTGGGTGAGACAACACTTACAGCTGAGACCATTTAAAATGTAACCGTTTATAGGTGAAGGGTACTGACTGTAATACATTTTATTCTGACCCCCGTTTACTGTCCCATAGAACTCTATATGCATGCCGCTTAAGGGGGGACGCGGCTTTCAAAAACTGAAAAAATTGCAAAATATTCGATTTTTGAAAAACCATATATTTGGGTAGTATGCGTCATAAACTACCTCTGGTGTAAATATCAGCGCCTAATTTGCCCTGAAAGTGCTTCAGAAAAAAATATTTCCCGAGCCGCGGCAGCTTGGGCACGGCAGCTCCCGAGCTGCGAGCAATCGCCGAAAGTGCCCCAACTTCGCGCCCGCCACTTCTCTGCCTGAGCGCCGCCATCTTGGTCTTGTTTTGTTCGTCGATTCTTGCTTTTTGCATAACTCGCTTGTGATTGGAGAGCTCATGGGGTGTTTGAAAGCCACGCTTCTCAAATGCGGAGCTACGATTGGATGGAACGCGCGCTCCTCGAGGATGAGGGGCAGCAAGTGACTGCTGGAAAGACTAAGGGTTATGGAAAGACTAAGGGGTTAAGGCTTCAAGAAAATGACATTATTTGACATTTTTTGGCATTGAGGGACATCAGCCAGGTGTCGCACCATTGTAATACATTAGAAAGGTCTTCCTGTAAAGCTTCTTGATCGGATATGCTGCAATAAATAACACAATCATCTGCAAACATTCTAATATTGCTAGTAACATGCAGTGGGAGGTCATTAATATACATTAGGAACAAGAGCGGTCCAAGGACGGAACCTTGAGGGACGCTTGATGTTACAGGGACAGGGCTTGACAGTTTATTTACAATGACAGACTGTGAACGGTTGTTAAGGAATTCTGCTATCCAATTTATGACATTAGGGTGCAGCTGAAGTTTTGAAATTTTAAGTAGCAGTCACTTGTGCGGTACCTTATCGAAAGCTTTAGCATAGTCTAGAAAAATTGAGTCAGTTTGTGTGTTGATGTCGAGGTTAAGATGTATATCATGCAGGAATATTGGCAGCTGTGTGTCGCATGAGAGCCCCTTTCGAAAGCCGTGCTGTGAAGGATGAAAGAAATTATTAGAATCGTGGGGAGGTCTGTAACAGACACCAAGAAGGATATTGTGTGGGGTAGCTTGAACTACTAGCCATAATATTTCTAAAACTGACGGGATATCAACTACTGAGCATGGCAGTTGGCGATCAACTGCCAGAAGTGCATCACCACCACACATATCAACATGGTCTTTCCGGTAAACATGAAAGTTTGGTAAGTCGGGGATGACTTCAGCATCACTAATCTGAGAAGTAAGCCATGTTTCAGTTACTGCCAGTATATTATAACCAGATGATACCACAAGGTTTGATATGATGTCACGTTTTGGAAGATCACTGCATATGTTAAAGGACAGATATAATGGTTTTATTTTGAGGTTTAGTAAGGGGAGTTTCATTTGTATTGCGCGGCGAAGTGGTTGCTACGAAATTTCCCTCATGGTATTTGAGGATTCATCGAATCTGTATCGCTTTGTACCGACGAAAAGTCTTTTAAATTGGAGGGAGTAAGGCTCTCCTTTGTCTTTCGCAAATGCAAGCAAATGTTTCCTAGCGTTACGAACCAGGGGAGAGAAGTTCTCCCCAACACTGTAACTAGTGCCTTGTACTTTGTCATAACGAGGTTTCACTATATTCGTAACTCTCTTTTAATGGCGATGCTGTGCTTGTATAATTTGTTACAGCCAATATGTCTGCATATCAAACATTGTAATACTTTCTTAGCTAGCAGGTCAATGAAGTGAATAATATTACCCAAAGTCAGAGGTAAGAGAAAAATGAGGCTCTATGTACACAAGATTGTTGGATTATATTCTTGAACTAACCAGACATTGTCTGGGTGATCCTCAAGAGCTTGTAATAAATAGGTCTCAGTGATGTTGATACACTCGTGGTGCCACCAGAGGTTGGCAGCTCAGTAGTACTTAACAATAACAACAAAAAATTTATTCTATGTTTTGTGTGTAATGCAATGTGTTATCGTCTTTCTGGCTTTACTAGAGATACACTTACGGTGTTTGCACTTGTGTGATTTTCAGGTGGCTTCAAGTCCATGGACCTCTGTCAGAAGGACACTAAACCAAATGAATCCTTTGAGAAACATCGACAGATGACAATAGCTGAGATATCCCGAGCGAAGGAAGGAAAAGTGAAAGTCTTTGGTGGTGGCAAGCAGGTAACATCTACACTCGATCAAGCAATCAAGCTTCGCAGTTTCCAGTTTATATTGCTCAGTGAAGCAGGCATGGTAGTTATGTCGGCTCTAAAGGAGACTGAGGATTGGTAAAGTCACATTTCAGATTAATTGTAACACAGAGGTCTTGCACCATGGTCACATTGTTAAGGTATTCGCAAGATGACGCGAATGGTCACGATTGTGTACCCTGTAGTGTATTGATGATCATGAGCGCGGTTTGAGTAGGCCAAGAAAATGATGATTTGATCATTGCCTACTCTTACATGATCTGCCTGAAGACATGGAGTAGTTTTAATTCCGAAGCAAGGAACAACACATGTGTGTTATGCTCCCGATGCTGCCAGCATCGTGGTGGCTAGCGCTCGCAGTTGCTCTGCCATATCTGTGGCTGGGTTCCAAGCATTTTTGGGCGTGTTCCAACTTGATGAATAAGGTTCTACTGTATTTCATTATATCCCATTACATTACAGGGAGGTGTGAGTGTATTACTACCGCTGTATTTTATTTTGTACTTTGCGAGCATTTCCTGGGTGTTTAGTTATCACACATTCAAGTAGCCTGTGTTTACAGGTCTGATAAGTGTTTGTAATCTGTATAAGTGGAAATAAGCATTCTGAAAAATAAAATTAAGAGTGAATCAAATAGCAAACACAAGTTGAAAACTATTCAGAAGTCTGAATATTCGCACACCCCTCTTTCAGAGTAACATGCAACATTCTTGCTATCTTTCAGCAACCCCAAGATGGAGATATTGCTCAGTTGGTTGGGCTTGGCTACTCTGTAGATGCTGCTGTGAGCGCCCTCAAAACTCACAACTGTGACATTGCTGCTGCGATGCAAGCATTGGAGTTGTCAGACAGAAATCGAAGGGATCGGGCTAACCGACCAGGTATGTATCCATTTTTTTTAACGAGATCCTTTGGCATTGTTTGGTCATACCTGTTCTTTGGCCACTGAAGAAGCATGTTATTGTCCCTTTTTTCGAGGTGTAGTAAGGGAGTTTCATTTGTATTGCGCGGCGAAGTGGTTGCTACGAAATTTCCTCATGGTATTTGAGGATTCATCGAATCTGTATCGCTTTGTACCGACGAAAAGTCCTTTAAATTGGAGGAAGTAAGGCTCTCCTTTGTCTTTCGCAAATGCAAGCAAATGTTTCCTAGCGTTACGAACCAGGGGAGAGAATTTCTCCCCAACACTGTAACTAGTGCCTTGTACTTCGTTATAACGAGGTTTCACTATATTCGTAACTCTCTTTTAATGGCGATGCTGTGCTTGTATAATTTGTTACAGCCAATATGTCTGCATATCAAACATTGTAATACTTTCTTAGCTAGCAGGTCAATGAAGTGAATAATATTACCCAAAGTCAGAGGTAAGAGAAAAATGAGGCTCTATGTACACAAGATTGTTGGATTATATTCTTGAACTAACCAGACATTGTCTGGGTGATCCTCAAGAGCTTGTAATAAATAGGTCTCGTGATGTTGATACACTCGTGGTGCCACCAGAGGTTGGCAGCTCAGTAGTACTTAACAATACAACAAAAAATTTATTCTATGTTTTGTGTGTAATGCAATGTGTTATCGTCTTTCTGGCTTTACTAGAGATACACTTACGGTGTTTGCACTTGTGTGATTTTCAGGTGGCTTCAAGTCCATGGACCTCTGTCAGAAGGACACTAAACCAAATGAATCCTTTGAGAACATCGACAGATGACAATAGCTGAGATATCCCGAGCGAAGGAAGGAAAAGTGAAAGTCTTTGGTGGTGGCAAGCAGGTAACATCTACACTCGATCAAGCAATCAAGCTTCGCAGTTTCCAGTTTATATTGCTCAGCGAAGCAGGCATGGTAGTTATGTCGGCTCTAAAGGAGACTGAGGATTGGTAAAGTCACATTTCAGATTAATTGTAACACAGAGGTCTTGCACCATGGTCACATTGTTAAGGTATTCGCAAGATGACGCGAATGGTCACGATTGTGTACCCTGTAGTGTATTGATGATCATGAGCGCGGTTTGAGTAGGCCAAGAAAATGATGATTTGATCATTGCCTACTCTTACATGATCTGCCTGAAGACATGGAGTAGTTTTAATTCCGAAGCAAGGAACAACACATGTGTGTTATGCTCCCGATGCTGCCAGCATCGTGGTGGCTAGCGCTCGCAGTTGCTCTGCCATATCTGTGGCTGGGTTCCAAGCATTTTGGGCGTGTTCCAACTTGATGAATAAGGTTCTACTGTATTTCATTATATCCCATTACATACAGGGAGGTGTGAGTGTATTACTACCGCTGTATTTTATTTTGTACTTTGCGAGCATTTCCTGGGTGTTTAGTTATCACACATTCAAGTAGCCTGTGTTTACAGGTCTGATAAGTGTTTGTAATCTGTATAAGTGGAAATAAGCATTCTGAAAAATAAAATTAAGAGTGAATCAAATAGCAAACACAAGTTGAAAACTATTCAGAAGTCTGAATATTCGCACACCCCTAGTATAAATAAATGGCTCTTTCAGAGTAACATGCAATATTCTTGCTATCTTTCAGCAACCCCAAGATGGAGATATTGCTCAGTTGGTTGGGCTTGGCTACTCTGTAGATGCTGCTGTGAGCGCCCTCAAAACTCACAACTGTGACATTGCTGCTGCGATGCAAGCATTGGAGTTGTCAGACAGAAATCGAAGGGATCGGGCTAACCGACCAGGTATGTATCCATTTTTTTTTAACGAGATCCTTTGGCATTGTTTGGTCATACCTGTTCTTTGGGCCACTGAAGAAGCATGTTATTGTCCCTTTTTCGAGGTGTGCTTGCAGGTGTGAGTTAGCAAGCCTCAGGCCCAAGTGCTGGTCGCTGATGAATGTGGCCCCGCCACGGTGGTCTAGTGGCTATGGTACTTGGCTACAGATCCGAGGGTCGCGGGATCGAATCCCGGCCGTGGCGGCTGCATTTCGATGGAGGCGAAATGTTGAGGCCTGTGTGCTGTGCGATGTCAGTGCACGCTAAAGAACCCCAGGTGGTCGAAATTTCCGAAGCCCTCCACTACAGCGTCTCTCATAATCAGAACTGGTTTTGGGACGTTAAACCCCACAAAACAACAACAAGCTGATGAATGTGGTACATATCCAAACATTATGGCATGCATGTGCGTGGGGAGTTGTGGACGGTTCTTTAAAAGCGTGGTGTGGAGTATGCTGTGATATTGTACATAAGTCAGAAGAGCGGGTTTGTTGACTAAAAGAAATCAAGTCAAATGCCTTTCTCATATAGACCTATTCCACCGGGCCTACGTCACGAAGATGCGGTGGCGCTGTCGTCGGGAGTTTTGGTTTCGCATGGTAGGCATCCGCCGGCGCGCCTACTGTAGCAGCCGCTGCGTTTTGGCTGGTGCGGGCGCTTCTCACCGTCGTGAAATGAAGAAAAAAGTGTTCACTGATGACCTGTGCCGTGGGTTGGTTGCTCAGCAACGCGCAAAATATGTGCGATAGGTTTTTATCGGTTTCCTGCTTATGTTTGATTTAAAGAAAGGGACGAACCTGTAATGCCGGCTGTTTGGCGCATCGGTTATGCGCCAAACATTTTCGTCATGACTAAGCATATGTGTAATTATTTAGCGTTAGTGCGGCTTGTTTCATTTGAGAGAAACAGCGTTGTCACAAGTTTGTCAAGAGTAATGCTCCAAACCAAGTTTCTTGGCATAAACAAAGTGCGGACACAGAGCGATCACGCTTACCGCAAAGCGCGCACGACGTTAGCTTAGCTCGATGTGTAGAAGTAATCGCGGTCGCCGTGTATTATTGAAGTGGGGAAGCTATATATACGTCATACGAATTTCATTTACTCAAACGAAACAAATTTATAAGAGCTTAATTCACGTAGCCGTGAGCGAAGGGCCGATTACAGCGACGCTTTTGCAAATTGCTTGTGGCTGCGATAGCATACACACGAGAAGTGTCTTTGGCAATGCTGTAGTGGTTATGATGCGCTTTAAATTTTTTTTTCGATTGTCAGACTGCTCGAATGAACTACACGCTTGGAATTTGCCTCGTCGTTACAGGACTTCACACCTTCAGGATCGGAACTGAGCGTATGGGCAGAGCCGCAAGCCGCGGTTATGCGCCTTGCTGGCGGTTATTTGAGAGCCTTGTCGTCATTGGCACATTATTGCTTTTTTTGTGCGTGTGCGTTATCAAAGCCGTATTTACATAGGTTATAGCGTCTCCAATATCGCATGCTTGAGTACCTATTCCATTCCATTTGTTTTTGCGCAAGGATTTCGTGTAGGGATTAGAGGCTTTAGTCCGAAACAGTATTTTAGCTGAGGCATCTTCAAGTCATATTTAAACAAGCCTCGCTGTTGCAAGTGGTTCATCCCTGCGCTAGTTAACGAATTAAAGCATACGCATGAAGCGATGCCAACATGACAGCTCGCGATCATTCGCATCATGTGGCAAGATGCTTATCCTTTCAATCAGTTTCTCACATCTTGTCATAGCTGGGCGTCGGCACATTCTTTTCTGCATTCATTGAACGCTTCCTACAGAGCTAACGCAACTTCATCTCACGCGGCTGCCCCTCGCAAACTGTTTTAAACACGCCGTCGGCGCTCCGACACCCCGTGCTCGGAGGCAGCTTTCGCACACGCTTCACCGGCGGCGGTGGCGCGACCGTGCAGGGCCGCGGCAAGCGGTGGGCGGGGCCTCCACGCCGCGACGTCGACACAAGCCCTGGTTATATCGCTGGTGCCTACCACTGTTTACCAACATGGAATAGGTCTATACATTGTGGCATGGAAGGGTAAGGTGTGGGATGCCAATTACCTTGAATGAGCGTTGATTCGCATACGGCAAAACCTGGCTATAATGAACCTCGATATAACGAATTGCTCGATATTACGAAGTTTTCCAATTCACCGTCATAACTCCATAGAAGAACATGTATTTGTAGTCTTTGCATAATGAAGTGGCAGTGGGAGACACCCTTGGTATGACGAATTCTCCCTACCAGCAACCTAGTAATTTCACCTCAAATACTGAATTTTAGCGCGAGCAGCAGCCAGATCCACTCCCGTGGCTACCCCACCGACGACGAAGCTTGAAGTGATATCATCACGAATGGTGTATACGCAGCCGTCGCGGCAACCTCGGTTCTGCAGAGTGCTGCCAGTGAAACACGAGGTGGGAGGATGCTTGCCCGTGCGGGCCCCATTTCCTTCTCGACTCCCCTGTGTCACTCGAGTCCACAACGCGATCCACTTGAGTCCACAACGCGAATGTCAGAATTTTCTAACACGAAAGTGCTTTATGCCAGGGCTCACCACAACCCCATATGTCACTACCGTAATGGATATGATGCAGTAAAGTAAACATGTAAGAACAACAAAGAAAAGCACTCAGAAAAACTTTTGTTGATATGCTGGGAATCGAACTCAGAGCCCCCCGCACCACGGCGTCTCTCATAATCAGAACTGGTTTTGGGACGTTAAATGCCACAAAACAACAACAACAAGCTGATGAATGTGGTACATATCCAAACATTATGGCATGCATGTGCGTGGGGAGTTGTGGACGGTTCTTTAAAAGCGTGGTGTGGAGTATGCTGTGTTGGGTTAGTTCGATTAATAACTATTGCTAGCAACGGCATCGCCGCTAGCAACCCCTTGCAGTGGGTTCGAGCACTCGACGA
Source organism: Hyalomma asiaticum (assembly GCA_013339685.2). Taxonomy (NCBI): domain Eukaryota; kingdom Metazoa; phylum Arthropoda; class Arachnida; order Ixodida; family Ixodidae; genus Hyalomma; species Hyalomma asiaticum. Next base: position 54,540,777 of record CM023483.1, on the reverse strand, counting down.
GCAGAGAATGTGGTAGTCGCGCTCGCGCGCTAGCTATCTCAGCCATGCATCACCGCGTTGCCGCGCGCGTCAGCCCATGGCCCGTCTGAAAGCAGGACAGCACGAACCGTCGCACGCGGCGAAGGAGGAGAACATTAGGCGCAACTCTCCGTGCATGGTGATTTAATAAACGTTAAAACAAATAATACAGGGCCGAATCAAGGATCGAATTACATATAAAGAATAACAACGACAACGATTAACAACACGCGAACTCAATAACACAAACGAAGGACAGTAACAAAGAACAACACGCGAACACAACATAGCACACAAAAATAACCATGCAAGGAAGGAGAGCCTAACCCCGGCTAGCGCACCCGCGACCGCGCCCCAAGAAAAGGAAAATAGAAAGAAAGGAACATACGTAGATGGGCGCAGATCGCCGGCCGCTGCCGTGGGTCACTGGAGCTTGCAGAGGCACGCCATCCGACCGAAGGCCTGGTCGGCCGGAGGGTCACAAAAGTACGTGCGCACCTCTCCAAGCGCCAGCAAGTTCTCCGGGGCATCGCCAAAACCCGAAACGCGCAAACGTTCGAAATTTGTAACTGACCAATGGAAAACTAGTTATGACCACATGTGGCGGAGCGGACGGCCCCCCCCCCCCCCCCCCTGAGCGGGCGGCCACCGCTCCGTCCAGCTGGGAAAGGGGGATGCGGGGGCATCATTCCTAGCAAAACATGGCGTCGCGCGGGACCCGGCCCCACATCCCTCCCTCCTTAAAAGCCCCCCTAAAAAAACAATACCGGCAGTGCCGATATACAATAAAACCCGAGAGCCCTAAACCAAAACAAAAATAAGGAAACGAACGCGACAATACAACCGCGGCAAATCTCTCAAGTGTCCGATGAAGCAAGCGCGCGCCACGGCATCTTCACCCGGATTCCGGACGCCGGCCGCGGCAGGTCTCACGTGCCGTCGACCCTGTCGACTTCCTGGCCGCACCAAGTGCCGCGACCACGGCTCCGTCCACAGCCTCGCCGTCGACGCCGCCCCGCTCCGGACACGCAGACTTCGGCCGCCAAATCAGCGCGGCAGAAAAACAACAAAAACAACAACAAAAGAACAAAACCGTCGCGCAGCACAAGAACCAAACTCAGTTGAACTAACGAACAAGAAAAACAACACAGGGCTAGAAATCATCCTCAAAGTAGCGAAAACAAAAACCGAAAAAGAAACATTACGTAAAAAGAGGAAAGGAACACTTAGAACAGCGAAGAGGAGCCAGCGAAAGGGTAGGGAGAGAAAAAGAGAAAGACATCTCTGTCAGGTTATCTCTCTGTCAGGTTATCTCTCCGTCTGGAATCAGTCGGGCAGTAACCAATGTAAACGTGGTCTTCACTAGTGCGACGCCGCATGACCTTACACTAGCGGATAATCCTTCCACGAACGCACTCTGCCCATCCGTGACACCAAACGAAACGGGAGATCCACAACGTGTTGCCTACGGAATGAACAGACGCGGAAGGGACGGCGACAGCTGAGCATTCACACTGCACCGTGTCAAATCGCAGAGCACAATAACGTTAACTAAAGCCTTCCACTCTGACGACTGGCTAGAATTATTGCAGGGGTACGCAATCGCTCTCCTCTGCTGTCGGGGGGGTGCCACTGCCGACGCGCGTAAACACGGCGCTAGCCGCGAAGGTGGCATGATACTGTGGCCAAGCTCGTACGGACCGCGCAGAGCGAACCCCTTTCTCTCCAGGGCCACGGCTACACAAGCCGCTTCAAGCCCAAAACCCGCGCTCGTCGCAAAACCAGACAACGATACCGCGCGCGCGCCATGTGCAGTACCAACAAATTCAGGCGCCTCGCCTCCCGGGGGCGAAAAACAAAACCGGGAAAGAAACTATTTACACTATGTACACATCAGTCACTCTGCCGTCAACTACGTCGCTCTTCGGGCCAGCGAAAAAAAGAAACAAGAACAAGCAAACAAGAAAACCAGATTCCGGAGGAGAGCCCGGTGAGGATGGACCCTCTCTTGTCCTTTCCCCCCAACCGGCCGGCTGATTATCGCCACAATGGCCTCCTTCTCTCCCGCCGCGGGGAAGCTGAAACGCTCTCCCCTTCTGCGTGCGCGAAGCAACAGGTGCCCGAAGGGCTATTCAAGGAAGAAGGGTCTCCTTCTACTTCTCTGTTCGCCTCAGCGGCCTTTCCGCCATCTTTGCCTCCCTCGGTGCAAGTCGGCCTTGTGCACCGAACAGCGCCTGTCAACTTTTCACGAAGACTTTCGGCGACCCGGGCAAGAAATAGCGCGTCAACTACTCTTTCACTGGTTCTGAATTTAGTGAGAAAAGATGCGCACGACGCGAAGTCTAAAGAAAACCGTTGGACTCACCGACTTGAACGTCGCACGGGAGACACGATGGTCAATCTCCCGGCCATGGCATGACGGAAGCCTTGGTAAATCCAACGAGCTTCCGCCACCAAGAACGAACTGCTGCATCTCGGTGGCAACTTGCATCACGCCTTTCCTCGCCCACGCTTCGCCTCACACAACTTCGAAGCGGGTTACCAATCCGTTTGAGAAGCGACATTTGCCTCTCCTCACACCACGATACATCGACAGAGAAAAAGAAAGGACGGACAAAGAAAGAGATACGCACGATACACGGCAGAGACGGCCAACCTCAACCAAAGCGCATTTGACGCTGGGAACCGAACGCAACTTCCCCACTCTGCCGACACCTGCTCGTCGTTTGAGCGACCAAGGGCAAGGCCCCTGGCCCCATTTAGTTGGGCGCCAAAATGTCGGGGTTAACTTCTACTAATAATTACTGCTTGCAGCGGCATCGCCGCTAGCAACCCCTTGCAGTGGGTTCGAGCACTCGACGAGCAGAGAATGTGGTAGTCGCACTCGCGCGCTAGCTATCTCAGCCATGCATCACCGCGTTGCCGCGCGCGTCAGCCCATGGCCCGTCTGAAAGCGGGACAGCACGAACCGTCGCACGCGGCGAAGGAGGAGAACATTAGGCGCAACTCTCCGTGCATGGTGATTTAATAAACGTTAAAACAAATAATACAGGGCCGAATCAAGGATCGAATTACATATAAAAGAATAACAACGACAACGATTAACAACACGTGAACTCAATAACACAAACGAAGGACAGTAACAAAGAACAAAACGCGAACAAAACATAGCACACAAAAATAACCATGCAAGGAAGGAGAGCCTAACCCCGGCTAGCGCACCCGCGACCGCGCCCCAAGAAAAGGAAAATAGAAAGAAAGGAACATACGTAGATGGGCGCAGATCGCCGGCCGCTGCCGTGGGTCACTGGAGCTTGCAGAGGCACGCCATCCGACCGAAGGCCTGGTCGGCCGGAGGGTCACAAAAGTACGTGCGCACCTCTCCAAGCGCCAGCAAGTTCTCTGGGGGCATCGCCAAAACCCGAAACGCGCAAACGTTCGAAATTTGTAACTGACCAATGGAAAACTAGTTATGACCACATGTGGCGGAGCGGACGGCCGCCGCTCCGTCCAGCTGGGAAAGGGGGATGCGGGGGCATTCCTAGCAAAACATGGCGTCGCGTGGGACCTGGCCCCACAGCTGTGATATTGCACGTAAGTCAGAAGAGCGGGTTTGTTGACTAAAAGAAATCAAGTCAAATGCCTTTCTCATATACATTGTGGCATGAAAGGGTAAGGTGTGGGATGCCAATTACATTGAATGAGCGTTGATTCGCATATGGCAAAACCTGGCTACAATGAACCTCGATATAACGAATTGCTCGATATTACGAAGTTTTCCAATTCACCGTCATAACTCCGTAGAAGAACATGTATTTGTAGTCTTTGCATAATGAAGTGGCAGTGGGAGACACCCTTGGTATGACGAATTCTCCCTACCAGCAACCTAGTAATTTCACCTCAAATACTGAATTTTAGCGCGAGCAGTAGCCAGATCCACTCCCGTGGCTACCCCGCCGACGACGAAGCTTGAAGTGATATCATCACGAATGGTGTACACGCAGCCGTCGCGGCAACCTCGGTTCTGCAGAGTGCTGCCAGTGAAACACGAGGTGGGAGGATGCTTGCCCGTGCGGGCCCCATTTCCTTCTCGACTCCCCTGTGTCACTCGAGTCCACAACGCGATCCACTTGAGTCCACAACGCGAATGTCAGAATTTTCTAACACGAAAGTGCTTTATGCCAGGGCTCACCACAACCCCATATGTCACTACCGTAATGGATATGATGCAGTAAAGTAAACATGTAAGAACAACAAAGAAAAGCACTCAGAAAAACTTTTGTTGATATGCTGGGAATCGAACTCAGAGCCCCCCGCACCACGAAGAAAGGTGCCTGGTGCACTACCACTGCGCTAACGCTGCACATGCTCAATGATGTACGAACGCTCCTTCTTGTCTCGTCTGGCTCAGCACACGCGCATCCAGAAGCACATTGCCTCGAATGGTGCCACCATCCAGAAGAGGCGAAGCGAATCACTGCAGCTTTACGACATCTCTCCTGGGTGGTGGCACCATTCCAGGCACGTTCCAACGTCCGCCTCGATAGACGCGTGCAAAGCCGCGTGCATAGCCGCGTTCGTACAGGGTCGTCACGGATAGCGCTGTGGTAGGGAACCAGTCACCTTTCTTCGTGGGTGATGTCTCCCCGCCTACCACTCTTTGAGCGTGATGGGAACAAGAAAACTGCTGCGTTATGCGCCAGAGCATGTCAACGGCATTGACGGGTTAATGTGGCGCAAGTAAATATGATTGATACCTTTTTCGCGCGGCATTTACTATAGTCTGTACCCAGTTGTTAAAGGGCCACTAAACAGGCTCGTACTTTTTTTCAAAGCCGCCCAAACAAGCTAACTCAATCATAGAGAAGGTTGCGGCGATCACATTCTGCGAATATGACAGCGCTGCGCGCCACACAGACGCCGTATTTCAAAAAACAATTCGCGCGCTTCTTTCCAGCGACTGACCAGTCGCGCTCGCATCCTAGGTGTCGTCATGTCGTACCGCGAACAACTTTGCGTAGTCATATCTCGTTGATTGGTCGAAACGTGTATTGTCAGATCCCCTGGCCATCCCACCGGCGTGAGCGCAGGAGCAACCCAACGTTTCTAGAACGGGAGCAACCGGTTCCGCAGCGCAAGCGTCAATGACGTCAAATGATCACGTCAGGTCACGTGTCAAAAGTGGGCGGAGTCTCGACGGCGCGCCGCCCCTACCCTCTCCTCAGCAGAGAAGGGTGGGGAGGCCGACCGAGAAAACGAAACCGGCGCAAGCGGTCACTTAAACCCGTGTAACTTCTCTATTATTGCACCTATTCGCAAAATTCTTGCGGGAGCATGTTCACACCGCACAGGAGCGCAGTTATATCTTTAAAACAAATTTTGGACCTCGGGGTTGTTTAGGGGCCCTTTAAGTAAACTACTTGAGTTACGACAAGGGGTTGGCCCTTGATGTTATCGAGGTGATGTGTGAACGTGGGTTCATCCATGTCAAACGGTCCTGTACAATACCAACACCAATGTACAAACACCAATAGCAACGGGCAAGTGCACCTTGATGTAACAATAAGCATTATTGCTTATGCGAAGAGACATTTCACTTTCGTGTTATACCAATTACTTTGACAGAGGGATCAGCCACATTTTTATTTATTTTTTATTTAGCCATAACGCCTTTCTCATTGGCTTTTCCTTTTTTTTTTTTTATGGGTACACACATGTCCAATTGGACTCCCATATCCACACATTCAGTCTCCTGGGTGTGTCACTGCAAGGACGACTGCCTCAACATAGACATGGCCCGCCCACCATGCAAGGGCTTGGCTTTCATTGCGCGCGAATAGAGCTGCCATGGACTATGTGCAGTCTCGCATTTTTTTTTTAAATATTATTTTTTGGGTGACTGCCATCCCTACCGAAAAGCTGTCAAACGAGGCACCAGTGGAAAGTGTCCGATATCACGGCGATGGCGACAAATCTTCAGAGGACGATTCGAGCTGCACCTTCCGCATTTTTGCCGTGAAACAAATGTTTTCTGGGCTAAGTATACATCCAGTTGCCCCTTTGCTTCATTTGCATGGTTTTTCTTTTCGAATTTTCATACCGAAACTGGATATAATGAAAACTCTTTATAACGAAAATTTTCGGTCTTTTGTCAATTTCGTTATATTTAGGTTCAACTGTATGATACACTAACAGTAACACAAAAACAAAGTGTTTGTCTGTGCAGTATAGCAAAGGAGCTGATATTTTAAACAGGGCTTCTTCAGCTATGCTGGTATGTTGATTATGTTTAAGATATCTAACATGTGTTCTTTGTAGCTTCTGTTTGCATTTTGTCTCTGTAATTGCTTCATTTGCTTACCATTCTCTCTGAGGCTATGTAAACCCTTCATATGTCACTCGTATCATTCTGCGGGATGATTCACCTGAATTTCAAAGCTGTAAAAAAAGAAAAACTTCTCTGTACACTTTTCTTCTGCTTGTATTCATATATTGGCTGCTAGAGAGGGGGGGGGGGGGGGGCGGAGCTCAGTCAAGCTGCGACGAAGCAGCTTTCTTTGTTCTCACCCATTTTCATTGCATTGGGCACATGAAAGATGGAAAAGCAAATTGATTAATTGAAACAGAGCTTTAGTTATCCAATTTGCTGCTGGGGGAGAATAAATGCAGCGGGATAAATTTTGTTTTCAGAGTGAGGTACACAGAATAAATCTGTCATTAATGTGATCAAAATTTGGAAGTTTGTGGAAGTTTCATTTCAGCACGCAGTTAACAGGGCTGCTAAGGCATTTGGCCAGGGAAAGGTGAGGTATCAGCTATCCTTCTTCCTTCCAACGGTACTCTTTATGTTCAGTTTGAACTTATCATGAATCCCAAAAAGCAAGCAAACACTGATGGCTGTCTCGAAAAAAAAAAAAAAATTCACAGCATATCCACGGAGTGAATGATGATGAGTGGGCGAAGCTCCGGAGGTTCATCATAGATCGTGCCGAGTTCCGGATTAATTTAGTTAACGCGCACGCTACGAATCCTTATGGTTCAACTACGCACAATTGAAATCTCCCACCGGCACTTCATTGCAAGTCAAGATCCAGTGCCTATATACATATATATGGGTGGCCGGTGAACGGTTCTCCAGCGCGAGCAGTCGGTATTTTTCAATCAAGAAACTCGCTAGAAGACGCTGCCTGCGCCAACGTTCTCTCGCGCGGGTGAGGGCGCGTTCTCCTTCTTTGCGAGCTGGTAGAGCGTTCATCGAAGAAAGAGCGTTTCCATAGTCAACGCGCGCCTTTCGCTCTCTCTCTCTCACAAGACAGCAGATGGAAGAGTGAGAGAGCTCGCGCGCTGGGAGGCATGCGCCGAGGGTGAGCATGAGCCTCCCGGCATTGCATGGTATTGTGAGTGGTGTAGGCTACATGATACGACGACACGTGACAACCGACCCACATCTTAAGGAGCTTTGCCCCTAAAAAGACATTGCAGTTGAAGTAAAATGCGCCCTGGCCTGGGTGCTGAATCCTGTATAATAAAGAAGTCTGACACCTGAACCAATGCCTGTATGTTGTGGGGTGTTTTTGGTAACAATATTGTGTGCTTTGCACTTGTGAAAATCACCTCGCTGGCAGTTTGCGCTTGGCAGCTTTGAGATTGTGTATTCCAGTCAGTAGAGTGGCTTGTTGAATAGTTTACGCTTATTTGTTTGAATTTGAGGCTGATTTTGTGGTAAACAGCTCTGTAATACTTAGCAGTTTTGATTTACCCTGCATGATCCATGGATTGTTCTTTCCTGTCTGCAGTCTCTGAACCTCATCATGGCAGTTTTGAACTCTTTTTAAAATGTCGTTTGCAAATTTGTTGCAGAAATGGGCCGAAAGCGTCGAGAGCCGAGGGAACGTGATTCAGGTGATGAAAAAGCTCCGAGCCGGCCCTCAGGGCCCAGCACCCTTTTTGATTACTTGCAGAACCAGATCTCTCTTCCCAAAGGTAAGGAGACGTGTGTTGTTAATATGCTAGTATACATGGTTCGCTTGGCCAGTGCTCTTTGGTCGCTTTGAGGAGACCCACACAGCTGCTTTTGGTCGTGCAGACTCCATTGAAAAGACTGCAGAAGCTGGGTAATTTTGTATCTACTGTCTATGTAAAATATATTTAAAGATAGACTTCTCTTGTTTTGGTGGTAAAAATTGCTATTGTGGCTGAAATATCAATTCTGGGTGTGAGAAACCTGGTGGGCACTTGCAGCAATGCCTGTATGTTATGAAATACCATTTAAAAAAAAATTATCTTTTTCATAATTTGTCAATTGACGTCCAGTGTTCCCTTTTAAAGGCTTAACTGTGTTTTGATATTGTCAGCAAATGCACAAGCATCTTGTACAAAAGTACAATTATTTGCTAAAAAATATCTGTTTAGCTAATGCTGTGACCGATATCCACGATAAGAGGAGCTCAAGCGACCATTGAGGCATTGCATTTTAGAGTAGCCAAGTGTGCTATTGTTATTCAGCCAGCAGTTAGTTGGCTGAATGATGATGGCATGTGATGGCGACATTACTTGGTCGCATTACTTTTGGTACTGTTCATGTTCAGTCATACAAGGGCTGAAGATGCCAGGATTTTATACAGATGAGATGTACGTATAAGGCTTTAGCCTTATGTGTGGCTTGTTAATAAACTAGCCATATTAACTTAAGCACTTGTGTATTGAAGGTACAACATGCAGACATGTGGATGGTGAGCAGAGCATGTGAATGATGTGACGGAATACATTTTGAGAGACTTTTTCCTCTTTATTCGCTAGGGTGCCCTCCAGTATGCATAGTGCTGCATGAAACTACTACTATGTATAAGTCACACATATGCAGTCTAAGTATATTTTGGTCAATTTTTGTAAACTTGCTAATCACTTTTAAGTAGAGCTGTGCGAATAGCAAAATTTCTAGTGCGAATTGAATAGAATATATTTTGAATAATTTTCGAATATTTCTTTACTAATACCATGTCAAATTACGGAAAAATGTTCTGTTAAACGTGGGCAAAAAGATTTATTGCATAACTAGTGTACTGCCACAGTGTCATTCCAAAGTCCTGAGGAACAGTCCAACAGAAAGCAACTGCGTTGCAGTACGTGAATGTTAACTTCGCCGCAGTACACGGGTGTTATGCAGCAAAGTGGACTACATGCTGGAATGGGCCACTTGACATGCGACATAGCGTATTTTTTCCCCTTAATTGCCAACTTCGAATAGTTCGAATAGTAAAATTTAAGTGCGAATCAAATCGAATAGCAAATTCTGTTTGAAAATTATTCGAAATTTCGAATATTCGCACATCCTTACTTTTAAGTGATCTGTGTTTGATTTCTTGCCAGTGCCTGATGTAGAAGATTCCCACCTGGGTGAGCGACCTTCCGAGGTTCATTCTACACACGACCACTCTAATCGTGGCGGTCACAGCAGTTCAAAAGGTCGCATGAACGGACCATCTAGCAACAGTGGCCGCTTTGCTCAGCAGCAACAGCATCAGCCATCCCAGCGGTATCGTGGGCATAAGGAGTCGTCCAGAGGGGAAGGCGATCACTCGTATCAGAACCATCTGCATGATGGGCCGTCCGGATACTATTCCAACAATGCAGGTCCTTACAACAGGCACAGGGTATGTGTGCGTTTGCTTTTCAGTTCCTTTCCACTTGTTAGAAGACATGTTTGTGTGTTTAGGCCACTTAGTCACGTGGTAGCTGAACCATGAGAAAGATATCTGATGCATTATCCAACAGTGGAAGATTTGGACAGAGGCAGCCGCTATTTGACCATCTAGGATTAAACTCATTGACAGAAGGAATTGCTTGAAAGAAATGACAGGAGCTTTCACAGTAGAGCGTCTATACCTGCACATTATTGCAGATGTGGCTGTCAAAAAGCTTGTAAGAGCAAATTTTAACTTGTCATGCACAGTGGTCTAATGGCTATGGCACTCGGCGGCTGCATTTCAATGGCGACGAAATGTTGAGGCCCATGTACTATGCAACGTCAGTGCAGGTTAAAGAACCCCGTATGGTCAAAATTTCTGGAGCCCTTCACTATGACATTTCTCATAATCGTAAGTAGTTTTGGGACGTGAAACCCCAGAAATTAGTCAACTCGTCATGCAGAACTCCATCGTTTAGTATGCTGGGGGATGTTTGGCTGTATTCTTGCCATCGTAATTGTGGTTATGCACATGATTTCCGATCAGAAGCAGGTCACACTTCTGCAGTCCCCATGGCAATAAATACTTTGAAGCTTCAAGTGATTGCAGTATAGTAGCCCTATTACAACCAGAGTGTCGAACTGGAAAAAAATATGGGCTTGGGTTCGGGTTCACAGTGTAAGATTCCGCTCCAGTTCAGCTCCGGTTCGCGTATATAAAATTTTATAACAATTTGCAAACTGGCTCACAAACCGGTTCGGCACAGCAAACTTTATGCGTAAAACTTCGATTGCACTATTGATTTAAATGTGCTAACCTGAAACCCTCAAGACAGTACTGCTCCAGTTACTGCACTCGTAAGTTCACCAAGATCCAAATTCACACACATGCACACATATGTACACACATACAGCACACCAGAGTTATTTGTAATAAGAAATTTCAGACAATCCTAATGCTGGACAACAGCTAGTAAGCCGGCCTATACCAAGGAGCGCTTGCATTTTTTAATCTTTGGGCATTGGCCACACGCAGCTTGCATTTTGTAATTTTTGATTTATTTTAATTTTCTTTTCTAATTGTATATGTCTGGCGCAGGGTGTGCTTGTTACAAACACAAGTTCTTGTATTTTAATTTTCTTTTCTAATTGTATATATCTGGTGCAGGGTGTGCTTGGTACAAACACAAGTTCTTGTCTGGTAGAAGGGCCCGTTGGAAGATTGGAAACAGTGATTGATGTTTTCAAATAAATATATCTCTGAAACTTAGTGGAAATAGCTAGAGCAGGCATACTTATAAACGTGGCCTAATGAGTATCGTGTTACATGGCTAGCTTGTGTGGACGTTCAACATGCATATCCTTGAGCTCTCTGTTGCTCATGTTTCTTCTTGTTGCTAATTGTGCAGAAAACTGATAAAGTAAGGGAAATTGATATGGATCTTCAACATGCCAATTTTTCAGGCCGGGTCAGATCATTCTGTATTGAATGAAATTAAATCAAATTATAAGTTGAAATTAGTGATAAAAGCAGTTAAAGCAGTTTGTCATAAAGGCACCTATAATGTAGAGGGCAGTGCTTGTGAACATTGGTTACTACAGCATCGTGTGTCTTCTGAAGGTAACCATGTTTGAGAATAATGATGTAATAATTTGCTTTGTCTAAATCGAAACAATGATTTGAAAAGGCTGTGTGAAAACAAGACATCTCTGCTTAAAATTTCCTTAAAGGGACTGTCTACCGTCCTTCATCGCTCTCCCGTTTTTTGGCTCAACAGAAAGCGTACCTTTCGAAGTGTCCCAGCGTGCAGTGGTTTCTCCAGAATCTCAATAGAAATCATTAAAACACAATTTTTTTCATCCACGAAGTCGCTCCCTTCCTAGTGTAGGCATGCCAGCAACACTGGGTACCGCGCATGATGCGTCGTCGTCTCCCTGGAAACCCTTTCGGGCGCGGGCGGCATCTCAACGCGAACTGGCTTCAAGGTCGACATTCCAGATGCGACGACGAGAAGGAGAGGCGAGGGAAAGTCGGCGCGCGGGGGTGCGTCTCGGACATGCAGCGCCGCATGCATGACAAGCGCAGGACTACGCGCCTCCGCAGGCAGACGAATTCGAAGGCAGCGCCACATGCTTCACCCCGAAAGCAGCAAAAAAAGAACAAATTGCTCTTGCACGCTATAACAAGGTGTCTCACAGGGTGAAGTACGCATGTAAGACATGCGTAATAGTTTTTCAGCAGAGTATGCATACCTGCGTGGGCTGGTTCTCGTACACTTGGAAAATGACGAACACGCCGTTGGGTGTCGCTAGCGGCGTTTTTTGCACCACTTTCAGAGCGAAATTAAAAACATAATTCCTTTTTTGTGGGGTGAAAGCGTGCTCGTTCCCGTAAATGTGACGCACGATCTGCCCAATTTTACCACAATCTTAAAAAATTTTCTGAGCGGTAGACAGTCCCTTTAAAAGCCATACTCTATAATAACCCAATGTCTCTGTCTTTCTGATTATCACTTAGCCTTATGTAACATTCACTGCTTAATTTCATTTGTCATTTTTGCAGTTTTAACTATAAAATCTTTTCGATAGTCTTTTCGGAGGGAATGTTTTGGTTAGCTTTATGTAAAAAATTCTGCTTGCGGTGAGAAGCTATGTATAGTCAAACCAACTTTTAACGATCCCATATATAATGATCTATCGGTTATAATGACCATATCTTGGTGCACTTACGATTTTCTTATGCCACCTATTGAAACTGTGTCTAGATAGGGTGGACACTTTTCGAAGCATCCTACTTTTACAACGAACGTTTTAAACACAATCGCGATAAAATATGGCGCATATAAAGTGAAAAAAAGAAAAAAAAATTAAATTGGCCTTCAAAGCACGAGAGCGGCTCACACATGCGCATCGCTTGCGCACCACGCAGCTGCTCTTACCTCGAAAACATTTTATTATGCGGAGTTGATTAAGAAAGACTGCAAGCTCGTCTAAGAGGTCTCGTTATTTTCCATTATTGCCCATAGAAACTTACCCCAGGCGACATCCAGCTGTAGGCTGTTTGCGTAACTCACGTCACAGGCTTCGGGTGCGCCTTAAGACATGACGCAGCTATCTTCAATGCACTTATTTGGACATTATAGCTTGATAATACAAGTGGCACATCCCCATTTGTACTCTCTTTAGACGAGAGATTTATCAGCACTGCGAATGTGGTTTTAGTGTCGTACTCGATGCTTACGTGCGTGCAGTAAATTTTTTGGTTCATTTCATCGGAAAAAAACGTGCACTTTCGCAAACAGAGATAATTCTAATGAGCCTAGCTGCTTGCATGCCGAAGTGCGTGCAAGAAGCCATAAATTTCAATACGCCACTTCGTTCTCACTGCTACTCAAGCGTTGCTATCGCAGCTGTTGATCTTTACACAGTCAGAGTCAGCGAGACTGCGCTGTGTAAAGGGTCGGTGGTTATAAGCTGTGATCAAGAGATCGTGGCTGGTCGACACTTCGTTTGAGCAGTTGATGATATGAAATCGTGATGATGTTCAACGTTTTGAACACTGTGCTCTCTTGTTGAAGCCACACAGCTACTGGCATGCTTAGCCTGGTGTGGCTGGTGCGTCGCAAAATTTAAAAAAAAGAAGAAAGGCCTTTATGTAGGTTGCATTTTCAAAGTGTGTGTGTGTGTGTGTTTGCTTTGCGGTGATCAGGCACTCTCCTGGAAGTGGCAGATATGATTTGTCGCAAGGGCAGTTTAGCCCACTCATAAATAAGCACACACTGGCTGTTGCTTCACGAAGTGAGAAATCCAAACTTTTCACCAGAGGGGCAGTTGGTGCATTGGGATAAAACTGGGTGAAGAAAAAATGACTTGGTAGCTATTTTCACATGTTTTGGAGGGAAAGTCCACATACAACGAACTAGTGACATGATGGCCACTTTATGCGGCACTTTTGAGTTCGTTATAAATGGGTTTGACTGTATTATGTGTTTTGCTTTAGCAGGCCAAATTCCATTAACTATCACAGGTGATTCCAAATAATAATACAGGAACATTTATAAGCATAAAATCAGTTAAACCGGCAAACAGATATAGGAGGACAGAAAGAAAAGCTAGAACCAATGCTGCAATGGTGTGCTGCCAGATGATCATGGCACCGTAACTATTTGAACCACTTTGTTCCGAACAGATAACTGGTATACAGTAGAACCTCACTGATGCGTTCCCGGTTGATACGATTTCCCGGTTGCAAAGTTCGCAATCGCGAAAACACGAACTTTTCTCGTAGACTTAAGCTTCTTTTCTTCCAATTAATACATTCGCGGAAAATACGATTATTCGGCACCAACGTTCATTTTATCGTCCAACTATGATTGGATGATACGTTTGTCCGTGTGCAACCGAGAAGTCGGAAAGCTCGTGCGATCGAGAGCAGTAGCTAGCTGCTCACTGCGGTGGCTACACCGCAGTACTCGCCCGACTGTGTCACAAGAAAACGCCGGTGTGCTGTCTTCAGATGCTAGCATATCACCTAGCTAGACGTAACACACCCTGTTCATCGGTATTGACACTGACACTCGCGATCAAGGCAGCTTTAACAGCACGTGTGCGGTAGCTGTTGGAAGTGTACGTAGAGCGCAATTTTAATGGCCAATAACTGAGACATGCCGTAATTTCATTCAGTAGGACCAATTCGCGAGCACAAACGGTGTTTATGCGGGTTGTCTCTCGTCTTTTCCCCCCCCGAGCGCCGCCATCTTGACAACGTTTGAAAGCTGAGTTTCGACTGCCCGTTTCCACTCGCCTCACCTTCGAAGACCACGCCCAAAAAGCACAAATAAAAATGTCTGGCACATTTAGATAACTAGTGTACAAACACAGCCAGAGGAATTCTCCCAACACTGCTTCGAAAACATCGACGAACCTGCCATTTCTGATCGCAAGTTATCGATATGCGAGACGATGGCCATTACTTAAAAATAAAAATAAGCAAGTTCAAAAGCCGATAACACATATGGAATACGGAGCGCATCCTGTGCTTTTTACAGAGAGCGAGCAGACGCAGACTATCGGAAGGTTATATTGCCAGTGATTAGACCGTGCGGGTGATTCCCATCGCGTCAAACCGAACAAGTCATCATCGCATTGTATCCTGTAATCCTGCACTGAGTAGTCGCGTGACAAGCGTAACCTCACACCGGCAAGCGTATATTGCGCATGCTTCGGCCGGTTTTGTCGTCGAGCAAAAGCGCGGGTCCCGTTCGGCGTGTGCTGCACTCACGCACCACTTGAACAGCCGGGAACCGCTGATAGATTGCACGCTTGTTTGTCAGCTGGTAAGTTGCAGTGGTGGCGTTGGGGAAACCAAGGTAAAGAAAAAAAAGTTTGGGGGGAGGGAGAGAGGGGGAAGAGAGAGAGAGAAAAAAAACAGCTGAGCGTTTCGTAGCGTCTAGAGACTAAGCTGCTAGCTCTGACGGTCAACATGCACGCGATGCGCTTGCCCAGCGACCTTAGCTTGGGCCATGCGACGCACGTGATGTGCCCATTCATGTGACTTGCTCTTGGTGTGCGTGACTTATGTACCAGAGTGTGCGCCGTTCGACACAGCTTGGCCCATGTGTCCGCGTCGTGTATTGATGGCCGCGCGTGCGGTTGGGGCAGGCCGACAAAATGACAGTGTGAACACACGCATTTTGTTATATGTTAAATAATTTGCCTGAATATGCGGAGTAGTTTAAACACTGAAGCAAGGGACAACACGCGTGCATTCTGTTCCCGATGCTGTCAGTGCTGACGGCTAGTGCTCGCGGTCACTGCCGGCCCTTTGGGCGCGTTCCAGGACGTTTCAGCAGCTAATGTAAGCAGACGTTTATTGCTGTTTCATGACGTTTTATTGGCTGAATTGCGTGAAATTGTAAAATAATTTAATATTTATATCAGTGCATGCTTTTCCGGTGAAACTGCACGATTTTGTCGTGTGTTTGGATCATACGTTTTCGCGGATAATATACTCAGTGTCACATTATTTTTCAAAAACGTATGAACGAGGTTCTACTGTATATATATTTTTTGCTCAGGCACATTCCGAGAATATCGGTTCGGGTTTCGGTTCGGGTTTCGGTTCAGCTTCGCCCAAAATTCCAGTTCAGATGTGGCGTTTAGTTAGGGATCATTAGGGTTTGACACCGCAATTACAATAGACCTTGATAAGAACATTTTGGTCTCTTGTAAAATAAGTGCTAGATTTGCGCAGTTGTAAGTCGGCTCGAATGTAGGTCAACTCCTCCTCCCAAAATCGGTGAGTCAGAAGAAAAAAATTGACTGTCGGTGCTCGTTGGTTTAAGTTGTAAGTCGGCTCCGTAGGTTTCGATTTCAAGTTTCAACCAACTGGGTCAACTTACAATTGTGTAGATACGGTATGTAGAATCCAAATACAATTGCCGGAGGCTTTCATTTGAAGTTTTAATGGGTCTGTTATAACCAAAGTGAATTTTAAGTTGCATACATGCTTGAAGAACAGACTTATTCCTCTCTACGTTTTCGGAAAGAATCTTGTCAGGTTTGACTGTGCTACATAATAAACAGTTTGGACATTATCTGCGTCTCCATCATTACAAGGCTGTTTACTTCATCTCTCACCATAGTGTCTCACTGTGTTGATCACACTGGTGCTGTCCCTCTCCCTAAAGTATGCCAAGCAATGTTTGAAATTGGAAGCTATTGAACTCGGGACGTCCACAGTACAGAAGTCTGTTGTACTGTAATTTGGTGTATCCAAATTTCTGTTGTAAGCAGATCTGTTCTAATGAGGTTGTACTGTATTCACTGCGATTGATTTACACAGGAGTTCGACACTTCTTTAGTGTGCTCTTGCACATCGTCTTCAGGCTGTATTGAAATATTTTGTTATTCTCACACAATACTGGTGTTTGACTGCACTATGACAGTGATGCTACCGCAGCGCCAATTGCGCCAAACTGCGCCAAAGCGCGGAGGCTGCTACATCCTGCTACATTTCCCCAAGATTTGGGGAACGTGCGCCAACGGTGCGCCCAAAGGGATAGACCGACTTTCAAAAAACGAAACTACAGCTACGCGACGTCCCCCCGTTGACAGCGACATCGCGTGCTAAATTCCACATGTTATACATAGTAAAAGCTCGTTTGGATTCTCGTTAATTCGGATAATTTGGACTTATTCTCTAGTCCGGTCAAGCATATGTGTTATTTAATGGCACGAAATGCTCGGTAGTTCGGTTATTACTGGTGGTTATTTCGGACGATCCTCGAAGCGCGCTTAGTCCGAATCTGTAGATGTGCGACATGAAAGAGTGAATATGGCGTGAGCGTGCAGCCAAAACGAGGCGGCGCATTAGATCAACCATCAGCAGCAGCGTAAACCGTGTTTACTACAGCGTGTGGCATCACGCTACACTAGACGCTTTGCTCAATTCTTTTTTAATTAAAAAGCAGGGTTGCCGGCTATGACCGCGTTTATATAGTGAAGGAGGGTACATCCGCTGCGGCTGTGGCAAGCTATAGCTTCGTGCCTGCTCGGCGCGCGTGAACTGTGCAAACGCTTGTCCATGATAGCGCCGATAGCGGCCACTTTGTTGCACAGCGGCTGCGGGAAACAGCATTTTCGTGTTTGCTGTATGCCTTTCTAATTATGTGCTCCCCATCCATGACTACGCAACAGCGAGCTACGTAGCTACGCTTCTTCTGTGGCGGCTTGGCAAGAAGTGGTTTCCTCTTGATAGCTCGCTTAGACTGCTTAGGCCGCGCATACCTTCGGAACTGCGTGGGCGCCGTCCACTATCACGGAACTGCCAGCTGTGGTGTAGGCGGGGTTCGGCCGAGAGAACTCGGAGTGCAGTATTTTTGTGCTCAGACCGTGCGCGTGCATGGGCGCTACGTATGATCTCGTCTGATCTCGTCGCCAGCGACTACTGTCACGTCCGCGGAACGCCGTGTTTTTGGCACTCCGTAATAGTTTCGGTTTATTTTTCTTCACGCGTGTCTTCGGAGCCTGCATGCAACAAATGCGTCGCTGGTGATCACAGTTACTTCTGCAGAAGAAGCGACGTAATTTCGTTTTCACTCGGTGCAATGTTACGAAGTTACATGGCGGAAGCTGTACTAAATAAACAGCGAATTTGCCGCGTTCCGCATGCTGGCATCGAACGCACCGGTTACAACAGCGATGGATGAACGGTTTGTTGCCGCTCAATTTATTGACAAAGAAAAAAAAGAGGATCGCCTCTAGTGCGTGGTTATTTTGGTGGCAGCGGCAGCAAGGGGTGGGGGCTGAACGCCACTTTCCGGTTGAACTAAGGCGCGGGGTTCTTGCACTGCGGTCGCTACAAGTAGATGATCACAAAATTACGAGAAACGCTTCTTTTACACTGGTATTATGAGAATTAAGAACAGGATTCACTTATTCATTCATGAAATCAGCGTGCATCTATATGGCAGACATTTATTCTCTTGGTACTGTTAGTAATTCTGAAATTTTTTCTGCTGCCCTTAAATTCCAGTTAACGAGCTAGGACGATTGATATTTTCAAAAGGAAGTGGAGACTGTGCAGAACATGCTCACAGGTGCTGAACAGATCGTTTAAAGCGAAAGGCCTTTGGTGAATTTCAAAGTGGCACTTCCCTTTTAGCTGGAGGCAAATCACAACTGGAGGCAGCCATTAAGGACATATCTTTATGTAATAAAAAGAGTGAGAGAGAGGGCACACTCTTGCGATGTTTGTTTCGTGGCTTTCAGCAATATTCTTCATTTTTAGTGGGAGCATTAACATGAATTTGTAATTTTGTAACTGCACTTCCCATGTATTAGACTCGGCTCTCGTGTTTCATCATTGGCGAGCTCATGCATAGTTGCAGGCCAGCAGAAAAGAGGGCTGTGTCAGGATTTTTATGCTTTTATTACACAGTACTTGAACAGTGCGCAGCACGTGCATCACACACTCTCTTTATCAGTTGTGCGCGATGAAGGCAGCTTGTGTACGTTTTGCAATTACTGTTGTCAACACCTGATCCAAAAGGCAGTTTTGCTGCTACGAAAAGCAGTTTTGCCTGCTCCAAAAGCTGCTCCAAAAGGGCTTAGGCTGGTAGCATCACTGTATGATGACAACTTGTTTTACAGTAAAACCTCGTTATAACGAAGTTGAAGGGGGAGCTGTAGTTAGTTCGTTATAACCATTAGTTCATTATAGCCAATATCCATTTCATTTATGGGAATTTCAAAAGGAATTGCAATTGCTTTGTTATATCTGGGTTCATTATAACGAGGTTGTACTGTATATTAGTTCAGGACAGCCACTACTAGCTACACAGATCTAAGGTTTAGGTGGACATTTTGCCCTCTAACAAATAAGCTTCCAAGCTGTCATAGCTGTTTCAACATATGCTGTTTGTTCATGTTTGTGAATTATGGGTGCCCCGTCATGGTGGTTTAGTGCCTATAACACTCGTGAGATCGAACATCGGCTGCCATGGCTGCCCGAATGGTAGAAATTTCTGGATCCTTCCACGATGGCTCTCTTGTAAATATGTCGTGGTTTCGAGGGCACGGAACTTCAGAATTTATTGTTATTAATAAATTAGTGATGTGTGTCTCTTTGTTTATGGGTTTAGCCTTCTGATGAACATCGGGTATAGACATATTTAGTAGCACCTCAGGTTACAGCTGTAAGTAAAAACCAAAATTAGAATGTGTGCATTGTGCAGGGCTCTCAAGAAAGTGGTGGGCCATCTCAGCAGTCGCGGACTTATCAAGGGAACCAGAACAACAGGAGTCATCCGCGACAGTCCCCAGTCGACGGAGGTGACAGACGGCGCACCCCTCAGGCTTGTGACCTCGCACCTGGCTCAAGACCTGCGCCTCGTGGTGGTGACCGGAGCTCTTCCGACTCTAAGCCATCTGGTCCCAAAAGACTTTTCTCTGGACAGAAAGTGCTAGCCAAGTACTGGGAAGACGGCAAGGTAAGCAAGGCTTGATGCAGCCTGGCGTCTGTTTTTTCTTTTTGGCCTGTGTATGTACTTCTTGGGCGGATATTATGAACTGCTACCTGTTGGGGATATAAGAGTGACTTCCGTTGCCCAAAATGTGCTGCCGTCCGTATCCACAATTTGTGCAGACAACTTGCCATGGGCATATTTTAGATAAATCGGCAAAAGAAATTTTAGCTCTGCTGTGCTCACAGGCCAAATGGCCACAAGTCTTTGCGCATAAAATCTGTTGGGAGAATCAAGAACTCCCTGGAGCTTATATTTTACACTTTAATGAAATTTCTCACCTCTTACATTTATTTATAAAAAATAGCCAGAGTCGCCTAAGCATAAGGATTTGTTAAATATTTTGTTTGCTCACTATAGTATAACCCCATTAAGTCGGACTTCGTGGGACCGGAGAGAATGTTCAGATTATTGCGAGTACGATTAAAACACGTGAAAAATGTTTCTGACACCATCAGACATTTATTTCTTCAAGAGGTCTGGGATTACGGTTCACCTTGTGGAGGCACTGTGTGAGGAAATCTCAATTTTGCGAAGTTCCTGCAGGTGGCTTAGTCTGCGCACACTGTTCGAGGAAACCGTGCAGATATCCTCTAAAACAGCCAATGCATGAGCAGCCTCCATCACTGTATCGCGTGGACGCTAGTCTGCATCGCTTGTGTCCTCGTCAGCCGATTCCGCCTCCCCTATCCAAGACTTTGGCGATGATATCGCTGTCTGTCACTTTGCTGGCAACGTCATTGTTTATTGTGAAGTAATCGCCTTGGGGCACATCAGCTGGCGTGATGTTTCTTGTTCTCTTCGCCGCTTTCAACATCAGCCACCACATCCGGGTCAGCAATGTCGCACACAAAGCTGGTGTGCCTGAAGCAGTGGGCGACTACTTCAGGCGATGTGTTGTTCCACATGTATGTGAGCATGTGGATAGTGCTGAGTAGGCTTACGTCGCACTGCTTGCCTGCCTCCATGAAAAGCAATGTCTGCTCAGGTACCTGCTGTTGATAGCAGTTTTTCATAAACTGTATAATTCCCTGGTCCATTGGCTACAGGGAAGCTGTTGTGTTTGGAGGCCGGAATTGAAATTCAATGTTTTCAAGCCCGGACACCTTTGCATGTGCACTGCAGTTGTCCAGCACTAACAGCACCTTCCAGGCCTTGGCCGCAAAGCGGCGGTTGGGCTGACACAGCCAGGCTTGAAAGATTTCGGCGGTGATCCAAGCCTTTCTGTTAAAGGGGTAGTTGACAGGCAGCTGCTTAATGTTCTTAAAACATCTTGGCTTTACAACCTTTCTTTATCACCAGCAGCAGCAGCCGCTTCGTGCCGGTCATGTTCGCAGCCGGAACAACTGCAACCTGCTCTTCACTTCGTTTCTCGCCGATGCACGGGTCCCGCTTAAATGTGATTGTCTTGTCAGTCAGAACCTTGAAGAACAGCGTTGTCTCATCGACGTTGAAAATGTTGCACGACGCATACATAGAAAGGCGTGCAGATAGCCCATGCCACCAGTCCTGCACAACACTTTTGTCGACGGCACCTTTTTCACCCCACACGTTGCGGAACACCACCTGTGTCGCTTCTTGAAGTGGCCAAACCACCCTTCCGACGCATTGAAAGAGTCTATGTTTATGGTCAATGTGAACTTCTCTGCTTGTGCGCAGATAGCCGTTCAAAGGTAAAAGCACATCGCGCGAGACAGCAATCCAGTGCAACAGCGCTTCTTCTAGTTTGGGGTGTGCTGCCGTTCTAAGCCTCTTTCTCTTTTCACCAAACACGTCGCCGTCGTGCGCTTGCATAATTTGGCCTTTGTTCTTGATGTAGCTACTTAGCGTGCTTTTCTTGATGTTGAACACTTTCATCACTTCTTTTCGAGATGCTCCCTCTTGCAGTGCCTTCTTTACTTGCACCTTCCCAGCAAACTCTTTTGCTTCGTACTTCACCCTCTGCGCTGCTAGGGCTAGGGCAGGAGACGCAGGAGAAGCCATCCTGGCCTCACTTGTGTGGTCGTGACGCGCATGAAGTAGACAATGAACAAAATAAAAACCGAGGTGATAGAAACGAAATAAGAAACCTGCAAACTTTTCAAAACAAACAAATAATAAGGCTGTGGACGGCACTGACCATGCACAAAGATAAATAAAAAATTTAAAAGCAACTGCACGCTACAGAAGAACAGTCAGACTCAACCACAACGCAAACGTGAAAGAAAAAAGAAAACACAGAAAAGAGAAAAGGAAAGGCAAATCCAACGGTTGCCCTTTGCTGATGACAATAGCGATGCACTGCCTTCCATTTTGGTTGTTAAACCAGTCATGTCCTTTTTTTTTTTTTTTTCGTGCCTCCGAGATGCAAAGCTCATTTGTACCTCATTTTAAATCTCAGAGGCCATGATCCAATGTTGGAGCTGTCTTGGTGTGCTGTCAATTTCTGATCTGAAGTGCAGCTGCGGCAAAATCCGTGGCTGCTTTCCCGTCGTCACCCATCCTCGGTCGGGAGTTCGAATTAACCGAAGCGCGGTCGAATCTATCTGAATTAATGAGTGTTTTCAGTCATAGAACTATGCACATTTTTGACGAGACTAGACACTGCAGACGAATGAACCGAAATTGCAAATTAATGGGAGTCACATTAATGAGATTTGGCTGTATAATAGGAAGTGTTGACATCATTGTGATCATGCGATATTAGCTAAAGTGACACACAAGGCATATTACATTGATGGAGGAGATTGTTCATATACCATTCTGGAAACGTTGCAGTGTTGTTTTTCCTTTTGTTGTAAAGAAAATGCTTTGTTAGGATAAATTTGTGCTTCAAAATCTACTTTCATGTGCTAAAAGAACCCTTTACTACCTGACATGGGTAATACAGAACTGTATGATAAAGCTGATGAAATTCAATTAGATGAGCAGTACAGGGCCAGGGCAAAGACAAAAAAAAAAAAAAAAAACATTAGACCACCTGCACTATTGAAGAGGCTAATTGCAACAAGTTACTCTTTCCCCCCAAGAATTGAATACAGATGTGTAGGTATCATTTTATTCTCCTACATAATATGCTGCAATCTTCTTTTTATTAGGTGTGGTTGAGTAGTGGTGATTTGATGGCGCTCTGGAGTTACTATGCCATTGCATGTTATTTCCTGAATGTCCCTCTGGAGTTGCATGTCACTGCTGTCAATATTGACATCTTGTATGCTCTCAACCATTTAATCTATCACTGTAATCTAAACAGTTGTTTGCCTTTAGTATCCCTTTAAAAGTAGACATGTTTTCAGGTCATTGCGTGGCACGAGGCTTAATGCACTGTACAGCTGAATGATTCTTGAGCTCATTATTGGAAAAGCAGCTAAATACAGTAATACCTTGTTAACTCGAACTCTTATATCTCGAAAAATTGGCCATGTCGAAATTTTCTGCGGCACCAAACCTTTTCCTATACATCCCATGTATTTATTGCCCTTTTGCTTGAAATATTTTTGGGTCGGATTGTGGATATCTTGAAATCTTGACTGGGAGTGGAACGAAAATTCCGCCGCTGGGCCATTTCACAAGATTTGCGTGATGATGCCGAGCCCGAAGTCCCTTGATTTTTTTTTTTCTCTTTTAGCCATGCCTGCCACGAAGTCAATGCTTTCCGCGAACATGAAGTAGGAGCCTAGCGACATATCAACTTTGTCAAGCAACCCCCATGGTGTGCCACGCTGTGTGGCACACCATGGGCGCACACGCAGGCCCTCTGCCCACGTTTGGCGCAGTTTGTCTCGTTCGCCTTGTGCAGTGCGCGTGATTTTCTCTCAGAGGTGTGATTTCTGTTGAATCTGCACAACGCACTAGGTACGGATTTTTCGCAGACTGTGAGGAGCAGCTACTTAGCGTGAGTGCGGTGAGCATGGCGTCACTAAAGCAGCGCTTGGCAGCAAGTTCGTGCGGCGGCTATCACCAACTGCTTTGTGCATGCTGGGTTTTCGTGTGCCGCCAGTTTGCCAGAGGCAGCAACAGATGACTTCACAAACTGTGAGGTACTTTGTCAAGAGGTCATCAAGCTTACCAGTAATGGTACCGCCGAAAGTAACGCGACTTTTCTCGAGTATGCGCAGTATGAGGCAAGATATGCCGGTGACTGGAATAAATGACGGACTCCGAAATTGTTCAAACGGGCACTAACGGTGGGGACGGCGGAGACGATGGCGACGACGAACCACCTCGAGAGGTGCTGACATCTGCGCTTGCTGCAAAATAAGGCCGAGTGCAGCGGCGGGAAGATCGGCTCCTGCGGAGCATTAAGCTGGAGGACGCCTTCCTAGGCCCGAGTACGACCGCAAAGCAGACCAGCATTAGCCAATTTTTCTTTGCTGACTAAAGTGGCAGTGCCGCAAAACCCAGCCGGTTCATGTCCCTAGTATGTTCTTTTTTCTCTCTTTCAAACTTTTACAAGAAGAAAGATTAGACGCTGCTGCTGAAGAGCCGTAAGTAGTAGTGACTTTTCTGGGAAGCGCTTGATTCTTCCCGGCAATTTATGCAACTTTGCTTATCTTGAAAATCCACCTATCTCGGAATCCACCCCATTTTTTAAAACTTCGAGTTAATGAGGTATTACTGTATAACAAGAACTCATAGTTAGCGGCACCTAGAATAAAGAGCTAAATTGCTCTTTCAGGGACAACTACAGTTGTAATGGCTTCCCACGTGCCCCTTAGAAATACATTGCCTCTGCTACGAACTTATTGCACACATGCTAGGGCTGAGGCAGTGCAGCATTCACCCTTTTTGTGCTGTGTCCCATAAAAAATTTTCCTTTGTTTTTCCTCCTTTTACAATCGTTATATGCCCTTGTGCCATCAACCATTGCAGGTGAGTTGCATGACGTGTCATTCGCCGAAAGTTGCTGTCATGCTTTTTATCATTGTGTATGATTCTGCTTTGTAGCATCGTCAAACCTTCACGTGCATTGAATCCCGCAATGAGTCAGATGAGCAATCACCTTTCTATTCTCACGGGACTCCGGGGCTTTATTTTAATTCACCAGCTTCATACAGTTTTCAGACAGTTTACTTGCATGCTCCTTAGGCTTTGAGAAACTAGTTTTATAACTCAAAGGAGCCAAGTTGGAAAAGAACATATGGTGTCAAAATTCAAAGCTATTTAAGATCCTTCTTAAGACGCATGGATTACCTTTAGCAGGGGTGGAAGTGCTGTGACATTTGCACAATTCTGTGCCAAACAGCCCTTATGCGCCACGCTATGCCAAAACGGCATTTTAGTACGATTATAGTCAGCGACCGATTTTTCTGACCCTCTCGGGAACGTAAAGACGTCCGGAAAGTCGGGTGGTCTGGAAAAAATGAATGTAGTCAGAAAACGCAGCATTCTACCAATGTTTTTTTTTCTTTATATAGCGGGCGAAGTGTCCCACTTTGAAAGCACGAAGCAGCCAGCGGGACTGATGCGCGTGCAGGCTGCGGTGGAATTGCTACTCAAGAACTGCTGCCATGTTTCTGGCTCCACACTCACATCACTGAGCCAAAACGAAATTGCTATTTGTGGTCACTGTTCCTGCTGTCGAGGATGACTAATACGCCGGTTTGAAGGCATGTGCGCAAAGTTCAAATGAAACTGCGTTCTGCTGAAAATTGCGGTCTGTTGACGCGTTCATGGATGGCGGCGGCCATACTCAAAACCGCTGCACGCACAATCGTGGTCGCCGTGATTATGAATGACAGTTACAAACGCTCTAAAAGTATGCGCATGTCCAGTGCACACAATGCCCAGAGGAAGGTTTTATTGTTTGCTGGTTTTGAGAACAGCAGTCACTACCGACGCGTTCATGTCACCTTAAACGACGCGTATAGCCACCTTAAACTCTGAAAGTAGTTCAAAACACTACGCGCACCCAACACGTGGTGTGTTGAAGCAGCACTGCTTTCCACAAATGTTACGAAAGAAACCGTGCTATAGATGCGATCACTGATAGCATTGATGCAGTTTATGAAGGTATACGTGTGCGGCCAGCGCACACGGAGTGAAAATGGAATTATAGGTTGCTGTCCACTGGAGACAAGAATGCGCTCGCTTTTGTCGCGGTCACTGATAGCGACAGCTCAGAAACTACGCGGCCAACACTGTGGCAGTTCAGAGGACATAAATTAATGCATAAAAAGGCACGAAGCATTTTCTACCGTTTGCTGATGACCATGGCGGTGCGGACTTCGGTATTTCGTTTGGCTTCAAGTGCGCACGGTGGGACGAGCAGTCGCAGCGCTCTGCACTCAGCACTCTCCGAGGGTTGTGCACACGAACAGCTCAACGTGCGACCGCATACGTCCTAGTTACCGAGAGTTTGATACCAATAAACAATGCATGTGCTTGCGGGCACCAGAGAACATGTCATAATAAACATGTTTTCGAAACTTGTGTAGTCTCGTAGAAGACATTTCACTACGACACAATTCCGCGACTAAGAAATTTTTGCACGACCCGTCAGTTCTGTTAACTTGTAGTGAGATTTGAAAGTTCGAAGCAGTTTGCAACCCAAAAAAACCATTTAAATTAGCAAACAGTTTCTATATGTTGAAAAGAAATATCCTAATTTAATATTCTTAGAATGGCTATGTGCTCCAAAACTCGCCTTCTCTGCTATAAAACTACAAATTTGCTGCTCCAATGCTGCTCCAAAATGGTCATTTTGCTGCTCCGTGCTCCAAAACGTTTGAGCCTGCTTCCACCCTGCTTTAGGTCAGCGACTGAATAAGCCTATACCACAACACTTGGATGTACTATGTGTTCTTTCAAGCACTGCAGTACTGTTCTGAGCCTTCCTTTGATCATGTTCTCATTTACTGTAATGCAACTTTTCTCCTGCTTTATCACGACAAACATAAAATTTGATGTGCTGCAATACATTTTGTATGTGCTACAGAGCAGCCATTTTAGCACCTTTCACAGAAGGCATGATAATGTGCATTAATGTTAGTCATTTGTCTGCGTGTATGGAATTCCTTGCACAAAATAAATTTCTGGTCCCTGCTGGTGAACTAGAAAGAGTCTGTTTGGATGTGCTAATTATGTACATTCTTATGCGTGCCCTCCTCCACTGATGGCACTGTGCCTCTCCTCACACGACTACGTACCGCACATGGTATTGATCACCAACTCTCAGCAACATTAGCTGGCACCATTGGCCGTGTTTCCACACATTAAAACCATTTTGCGCATGCAATAGTTGTGGCGACTCTGTATCTGTGGTGTTCTGTCGTTGCTCATGTGGTTGTGCTTTCAATTCACAATAGCCCCAACTACGTTCTGATGACAGCAGGTAGAAATATTGAAAAAAATTGTCCTTTCACTTCATCCCTGAATACCGTGTTTACACAACTATCAGTTGACTTGAATGTAGGTTGACCCACCCCCAAAATTGCAAGCAAAAACAAAACTGACTGTTGGTGCGTGTTTCAGCTTTCTTTGTAAGCGGACCCCCCAACTTTGTATGTCAGATTTCAATGAAATGGGTTTGCTTACAATCGTGTAAATACTTGGAGTGTGGACACATTGAAGGCTCTTATGTAGTAGTTGGAATTTACCTGTAGTGCCCCAGTTTGTATGTCGCTCGTAGCCCACCATGGAGCTGTAGTGTATTGAAATCGGGTGCAGGTGGCTAGTATCCTGGTAGAGCAGTTCACTATTCACCAAGCTTACAGTAGGGTACATCCATATTAAAACACGACTCGTGTGCTCACAGTGCAGTAAGGAACCTGGTTATTTTTAACACCCTTTACTAGTTAAATTAATACTGAAGCCATAACCAGTATTAAACATGGGATATGGTAAACATGCAACCACTCTGCACCAAAGGATATCCTACAGCTTTTGGAATAAGAACTTGGACTGCCACTTATCATCTTGCCTTTGGAAAGGGCATCGCCTAGCTGTTTGATTTGTGGGATGGATGACGCCACGAGACAAGTGAAGGCTCTTTTGCAGCTACAGTAAAACCTTGTTATAACGAAGTTGAAGGGGGAGTGGTAATTACTCCGTTATAATCAATATCAATTTCATCTATAGGAATTTCAAGGGGAATTGCGATTACTTCGTTATATCCGATAGTTCGTTATATCCGGTTTCGTTATAACGAGGTTCTACTGTATAATCATAATGGGGCTGTCATGCCTGTTATTTTAGCACGTCTTTATTTACACTGTATATCAGTAAACCCCACTTTGTTTAAAGATCATGCCGTTCCTGTCATTTTGTCACTTACCATTCTGTGTAGCAATGAATACATCGTAGATTTTTTTCACATTGTGGCCATAGTGCAATACTAGTTGCATCTGCTTGAAAAAATTGGCCACTGTCCCACCATGCAAATGTGAATATCCAGTGAAGCAGTGTCAAACACTACACATGCCGTTACACAGTTTGCACTTCACACGAGGGCTTCGAATGACATCAAACAGCCCTTTCGAAAGCAGCTGCAACCCAGTCCTTACTAGAACACATGGGAGGATGTTGATGTGTTCGGTTAAGGAAAGGATGCTATGGTTCTGCAGTTCTTGCAGGAGCACGTCTCAGCATTCAGCGGCGAGGGGAGGCGATGAAAGAGTAGAAAGGAGAAAAAGGAGCCTAGTGAAGGCCCCTTGTTCACAGGTTTCTCATCATCCATCGTGCAGTTATGATGCTTGTTTTCTAATTTTGGGCTCTCTCTTTTCGGGCACAGAAGTGGCATAAGGTTTCCAAGGTTTCCAAGATGATCGTCTTGGTCTAGTCATGTAAGCGGCGAGTATATTTACATTCTTTTAACCCGCAGTACTAGTTTCCACAACTAAGGTGTGAAATTTTACTCAAAAGGCCTCGTTTGCACAGAATCGTTATTTGTGTATACTGAGCTCATGCTGCATTCCTGACTGCAAAGACAGGTATGCCACTTGCCTTCAATTGTTAACCCATCGTTTTGTGTTTATGCAATGAAATTTTCCAACCACTGAGAGGTGTGCGGCTTCGCTGTGAAATTTGCTTTCTATTGCCACATGTACATCTCAATCATTTATGTGGTGCTGGATTCCAGCTGAGTTCTGGATCTCCCCACACGGTCTTGTACTGAACTTTTTAATGCATGGATGTCTGTCTACTTTCAACATTTGTCCACCTTGTCCACCTGTCTGTCCACCTTGTGTCTGTCCACCTTGTAACACTTTAACCTCACTTTTAGAACGTTTCGACATCGAAGAGCAGGCTTGAGCCGTTTCCCAGGGGTTGCAACTTGTAAATGTTGCTCAGAGTAATGAACAAACTTATCATTATGATCAGCCACATTCAAAGTAGCACGAAACAAACTACATTTCAGAAATAATGCAAGGGTATATGCTGATTATTATTCTTATTAATCTGCATTTCTTTGTAAATAAATTGCACCTCATAGCAACCATTTCCTTTTATTGTGTGCACTCACATCATTGCGAGGCACAGCGGTAGTTTGTGTGCTTGCCGTACTTCTACACTCTTTCTTTTAAGTAGTGTTGTGCGTCTTTCGTTTATAGTGTCAGCAGCATGGCACTTCAGCATTTGATGAGCTCACCTTGGAAAATCACTTGCATCATTTAAAGGGACTCTGGCACAAACTTCTTTGCCTGGTGTGTGTGTGTATTTTCTGCATTATGTATCAAGGGGCATGTTAGTCATAGCGCAGCATGTAAATAGTTGCAGTACACCACAGAGAATTCTTTACAGTTTGCTTATTATCACCCACTCTCAGTTTCTCAGTTCTGCTTTGGGAGAGCTTCGAAAGTGAGGTGTGGGTGCAACTAGTGCCATCTAGTGTTTGCTACTGCGCAAAGAAATTCAACCATGTGAGCGCACAGAACTGTGACATGCTTCCACGCAGCTTGCACCGCCTGTTCATGTCCTTTCACCCGCCGCACTTCCTGCACGTTGTCATTGCTGTCGCTGTCATCATTGTCTGGCTTTGCCCAAGGCTGATGTCGCCTGCAGTCGACTAGAGCAAATGCTGCAACGTCATCATTGCTACTCGGCACTTGGCTGCCATTTTGATGTTGTGGAAGTTGGGGGTCACCTTGTGCATTTTTTATTTGAGGTTTAGTGCTCAATCGTAAACTCAAACTTCCAATATTTATTTAGATTACTTTCCAGGTATATTTGCCATTGATAGTTGGTAGGTGACATGTGCATGTCCACGGAAGTTGATCCCACAGGCTATCCCAACAGCGAAATTTTGGTATCAGTTTCCCTTTAAATATTACGGAACATACTCATTGCTTATACTTTGCATTCTACCATGACACCTGTGAGAAAATTGTCATGCATTCATAGCTGATATATTGAGTACCTCAAGCATGCTGTCATTATCAGTATAAAAGAAAAAGCCACTCAGCAAGGTTCTACATTAATATTATTGTTTTTACAAATACACAAATACAGTGACCTTGTACACAGAATGTCTGAGTATTCAGCACTTGTTTACAACCATCTTGTGGTTAGTGAGTTGACTTTGTACACTGCTTTAGATTTGATTGCAGGTACCATTGCACTTTCTGTTCTTTGCTTCTTGGTAATGTGCTGGTAATACTGTCCTTTACAAGACATGGGGCACTCATGGTCCGTGTGTAGTCCTTTCCCATGATAAACACCAAGCACTGTAACAGTACCATTATGAGTTGCACTTTCACTTGGTGGTACTCCCCACACGCACGCACACATCCACACAAACACACTGGGTGCATAACAGTCTGCACCACATCATTTTGCAGTTTCTATACACAGCTCACTTTTCTCTTGGTGGAGTTGAGACTCTGAAAGGTTTTCTTTTTCGTCTGTTTCTACAACTTGTCTCTTCTCAGTTTGGCAACTGTCAAAATGAGCATCTTTTCACACAGGCTGCACTTTAGGTTCAAGGGTTCCAAGACCTCGCAGAGTTTTTCTTGGAGGTGCTGTTACACTAGTCTGGTTCTGGTTATTATTTTCTATCCGGACGGGGGGTTCTTCTGGCTCGTCAATCTTTTCCCTTGCTTTTTCTTGCTTTTGGCCAGCTGTAAGGTTCGCAATTTGGTCCTCAACAGTCTTAACCATTGCAGTGTTTGGGCGGTTCCTCATGGCCAGTTTGTTCGTTGGTGGAACTTGCTTTCTATGTGGCATTGCGTACTTCAGCTTCTCCCAGAACCAGCGCTCTCCCCAAATGAGATAGGTCTTTGTGGTGAGCAAGAACTTGAGCTCTTTGTCGAGTGTTTCTTTCGGTGGCAATTCACCACGGACAATCACGATAAGTCTGTCAACACGATCTTCTAGCATCTGGTAGTAGGCTGTGTGGAACTCCACTTGAAACCAGAGGCTTTCGAGGAAGTCCTTAGACACCACAAGGATGGTTCTGCGGCTGTTTTGCACAGAGTTGACAATGTTCCAGCTGATGTTGTAACCAGGCAGCCAGTCGCGTTCGTGAATGCAGAGCTTGAACTTCTCTTCGTTGCTTTCCAGGCTATTGAGTAGTGCCATGGCAATGTCACGATCAGCACTGCTGTATGATACAAAAGCATCATATGTTTTGTCCTCATCCAGATCTTCCTCACTGAAGACACACACAAATACATTGTAGAAGTGGATATAGACATAAGCAATGATGGTCTGACGGTTTCTGTAGTAGAGGATCAACACTACTACAAGGAGCACAGCGAGCACAACACATATGACTGACACTGCCGCTAACTGCTTCCTTTGTGCACTGTGGTCTGTTGGGCAGAAAACTGAGTCTGGTATCTCATTGATGTAGGACAATGCCATGGTGTCGTTGAGGCTTATCTTTTCACCACAAGCGATGTCCAGGTAGTCTTTTATCATGTAGACATGCCCACGCAGCCAAACCTTAAACGGAAATGTGGAGCAGTCGCAAGTCCATGGGTTACCACTGAGTGACAGGCTGAGGCTTGCAGAACTGTTTGCAAACATAGCCATAAGTTCTGGTGTCATGGAACGTAAGCTGTTGTTGGTCAGGGATAGATACTGTAGTCGGCGTGGAAGTCTCTTTGCATCGAATGTTTTTAAGTCATTGCCATCTAGGTACACTCGAGTCAAGTTTTCCCACTGTTGAGCACTGAGGTCCTCAATGGTTGAAATATGGTTGTTCTGTAAGTAGAGAACATTTGTGTTCGCTGGCGAGACCAGTGGAAGGCTGGTAAGGTTGCTATGCTTGCAGTCCATGTGTGTGGTGTAGTCCACCCGCCGAAAGTAGCACATGCATTCGTCTGGGCAGTTCTCCTTGATTGTACATGTGAGCTGCTCAGGGTCAACATCCAAGAGATTTTTTCCTCTTAGTACTTCAGGGTTTTCACAAGTGTAAGATGGAGAGTTCTTGAACAATGCAATGTCCTTCTGGTTATTGTCTGACAAGTACTTGATGAAGTCGTACAGTTGGCAGTTGCACTCAAAGGGATTTCCATCTAAGTGATAGTAATGTTCTGATGCTGTGTCAGTATTGTAGGTTTTTTCTTTGGTTTCATACTTTTTTAGGATTTCAAGTTCTGTGACCTGCACAGCCTTTATTTTGTTAAAGCGCAGAGAAACATCTGTGCTTGTTGAGATGAGGTTCGGCACTCTCAGGTAAGTTATGTTGTTGTGGTCGAGGTTGAGCTTCTCCAAAGCCAAATATATGTCCCAGTTTATGTCTGGGAACTGAATAAGGTTATTTCTTGAAAGGTCAACTCGCTTGAGCTTCTTGTTTAGACCAAATGGTGCATTTCCTTCAAGTACCTTTAACTTGTTCCTTCCAAGCTTCAAGTCCTCCAGCTTTTGCAGCCTTTGGAATGTTTCCTGCTCAATGGTTTCTATAAAGTTGTATTCAAAACTGAGCACCTTCAGACTGATCAAGTTGTCAAATGGGCCCGCTTTCAGTGTTACAAAATTGTTTCTATAAAAGATGAGTGTCTCCAATACAAACTGCTTTTCAAATACTGTTAATGGCAGCTCAGTGAGGTCGTTATAGCTCAGGTCCAAGTTCAAAAGTTTTGTATTTTCTCTGAACAGGTTTGCTGGTAATGATGTAAGTCTGTTGTTGACCATCCGAATATTCTTCATATTTCCTGCATATGCAAAGAATTTCTCTGGAATGCTTGTGAAATTGCAGTCCAGAAGAGTGATATTTTCCAACCTGCCCAATCCTGCGAGGAGCCGCTCGGGTGGGGATCCCAGTTTGTTGAGGACACTGAGATTTATATCTCCCAACAACCTGTTGTTCTTGAACAGTGTATCTGGAAGTGTCGTGAAGGGATTCCCACCCAGCTTGAGATTCTCTATGCCAGTTAAGTCTGCAAGATCTCTGTCAGTGATGTTGGTCAGGCGGTTAAGTAGGAGGTCGAGATTCTTCACTGATGTGAGGTTGGTAAAGATTCCTTGGGGAAGCTCAGTAAGATTGTTCTTGTAGAGGTAAATGCTGACGAGCTTGTCGAGACCCCTAAACTGACTAGAGTGCAGACTCTGCAGGAAATTACTGCCCAGCTGGATGCTGGTGATGTTCTTGAGTGGCCAGAAGACCTTCTCAGGGAGGCTTTCAAGTGCATTGTTGTTGAGCTCAAGGTTTACAAGTGTGCTAAGGTTCGCAAATGTGTCTTCTGGTATGAACCTCAGGTCTTTGCTTCCAGTAACAGTGAGCCTCTTGAGCTTGTCAAGGCCTTCAAATAGCCGGGGATCCAGTGTGTCACCTATTTGACAGCTGACCAGTTGCAGTGACGTGATGTCCAGCCCCTCAAGCACTTCGGCAAATGAGCTATTGGGCATGGGGCAGTAGCTAAAGGAGAAACGCTCTACCTCACTCACGCTGAAGTTCTGGAAGAATGCCGTTTGGTACGGGGCTGCGGTGTCGCACTGCACACGAATGATGTCATTGATGGCATACTCGATGACGAATGCCTGCTGTGGCTCGTTGGCCTGTGCGTCATAGCAGGACAAGTGCCAACCACCGAGGTCATCGTGGCCAAAGCGCGAGTCACAATCGCATGTGTAACCTGGCACTCGTGGAACATTGTGGCAGTGGCGGCCATGTACACAGTTTGGCAGGTGTAGCAGCAGCAGGAGCCAGGCCGCGAGTGCTGGGAGTAAGGCACGCACAACACCCTTCCGATGCCAGCCATGACGCATGCTGGGGCCACCTGCATGATAGAAGGGAAAAATGAGAGTTAGTGTAATGATCACATGTACAGATGTTCATCAAAAGCAGCCTAACATGATCTTCCTGTGGCAGGATAATGCATACTAATTCAGCGTTCCCCCCCCCTCCCCCCAGTCTGCTTTCCTGAAGCACCAAGTGTGCGCCCTTGCTTAAAGAATTCTGAGGATGTAAACCATGTTGTGCTTTCACAGTTCTGGAAAAGAAAATGATCCCTGTAGATGGAAGCAGTGCAATTGTTTTGTCTGCTCCTATGGTAGCTGGGCAGATGAAGTAGCGGCCGCCATCATGTCGAAGTCGGCGGGGGACGCCAGCTCCACGAGGTCACGGCACTGGAGCGCTGAAGAAAGACGACTGTACGCTCCATTGTGCTCGTCACCAGCTCTGTAACATTATTTTCATGGCGCCTCGAAGAGCCATAGCGGCGCAGTCTGTACATCAGTGCCGAGTGAGGTGCCACCCGGCATCCGTCATAACGAAACCGAAATTGAATCGCTAACCAACACAACACAACAGCAATAAAACTGCCAAGACTAGCACAACAGATTTTGCTCAAATGAAAAGCTTGCTGCGTGAGAATAGGCAGTGATTCTCATGCAATCCTTGATTGGAAAAATTTTGTACAACATCATTGTACCCATAAATTAATGTCCACTTGTCCAAGTTGATACTGTTGTCACTACTACAAGAAACTCTGTAGACTTTTCTTGGAAAGTCTAGAGCTTGGAAGTTGCAAAGAAAAAGTATCATGCAGAATGTAGCTGCTGGCATAGCACATCAGCATATAGAGGTTCTTCACGACACGATTTCTTTGCTTGTTCCAGCACTCAGATGGTCTAACCTTTCATGGTGGCTTCCGCACTCCTATCCTATTCAAAGGCCGTGTCCATCCCCTGTCACTTGTGGCACAGCTATGTAGCGTCCTCTTGAGAGACCCGCCGGCGAGCGACGCGAACGCACGAACATGGGCACACCCGCCATGGACTGCGAGTAGTATCTCATTCCACCCGAGATGCGACACTTCGCGGGAGTATTTCACTGCTTTTTACCGTCTATCAGGAATCTGACGGGAAATCCCCCTTTACTACGTGGACCCAACTTTTCCGATGGCCTTTCCCTCCTATATTTTTCTGTAGCCTGTAATCATCGGCTGTGAGTGAGCAGGGTCAGTGGAAGAATGAGTCTGAGGTGGCGCAGGATGGCCAAACGGCACCCTTGACGCCCTCGCCTCGCCATGATGCTACACGAGCGTCGTTGATGTGCCCTGTTCCCTCCTCCTCCCCCTTCTTCCCTTTTCAATACTGCCGCGTACCCACTGAAGGGTATTGACCAAGACAGGATTTAGAAGATTGCTTTTCTTATGTGGATTCACTAAGCACAAGGGTACATCCGATAAATATTAACCTCTCCTCGCACTGTCCGCCTCTACTCTCTCGTCCTCTTCGTTGACTGGAGCTTTGTCGGAACCATCGAGGAGAGAACACGTATCTTCCGCCGCTCTGACGTCTTAGTCCTCCCTCGCCAGACACGAGCTCGCTGCCACCGTGAGCGGCAATCCTTGCTCAAGTACGGCGCCGCGCACGTCTTGAGCACCGTGCTCTTCGGCCCACTGACATGTACCCGAAGACTACGAGTGTAATTTGGAAGTGCCGTGTGCGGAAGTGCGTCGCCGCTGCATAGATGTGGACACATCGGAGGGCACCTTCGTGATCGACCGGAGCCTCTCGACGAACGAGAGCTCCAAGCTCAAGCTAGCTTGGAGGTCAGGACCGACTCGGTAATCGGTGCCTGACTTAAAGTGATATTGTAAACATTACGAACTGTTGAGCGTGCATATGCTTGTGCGCGTGGAAACACAAGGGTGTCTTTTTCGGAGCCAACTGGAGCTTTTTCTTTGCATGCATACGAAACTCGAACACACCGGCCGATGAGCGGCGGCCGTTGCGGCATGACGTCTCATGGAACTGTGCCGGAGACTCTCGAAGCTCTTCCGCTGGTCGTGCCTTTGCTTCGTTAATTAAACAAATGTGAATGAAAGCACCTTCTTTGCATCATCTGCAAATTACCCGTGTGGTTTCGAAAGTGTTCAACGCGTTTGGAGATAGACGCGTTTCGCCGTCGGTGCGGTGTTTTGACAGTGGGCATTTCACAGCTGTCCGCTCTTCGCGTTTCATGATTGTTTCCCTTACTGCACGCTTTTGTTGACCTTCGAGTTCCTGGGTATTAACGAAACAGAGAGCTGTGGTAGCTCTCTGGCGCCGTCAAGCAGCCACAGCACTGGTTTCCCGTCAGCAAGCGTGCCAGTAAAACCAAGTGAGGAAAACGAGGAGCACAACTGTTCCGACAAGCAAATGCGTGCGCATGACGGCGGCGCTGTCGTTTCAAATGAACATGTAGAAATCCGGACTACGCGCATGGAAACGAGTGCGCCACTGCAGGGGAATCTTTTACATATGTTGTCCTTTTCCAGAGTGCAGGCGTTTGTCAGCGTCAGTTCTTACGTTTGTTTCGCCTAGGTGGCAATTTATCTGAAGTCAAAGAGACCAGCTACTCCTAAAGAAACGTGCCTTTGAGAACGCCTACCGAACCAGCTGGTGCTACCTAGAGAAATTGTCGCACCTTTATACTAGCATACGTTTGACCACTCACTGGCCACCGTGCGCTGTCCACGAAGGCAGTATGAATAGTAGATTTACGCGCCGAGTAAATATATAAATAAAAAAAAACACGTCACCGGCCGCGGAAACGCCAGTACTTTTGTGCGGCTGCGAGCGACGGGACGTGACTTCGCGCTGGTGCTGTCAAACACTACACCCCTCCCCTCCCGCCTTTACTCTTTCTTCCCCTCTACCTTTGTCCCCCTACCGCAAGGCTCTTAGCCGTGTCCCCAATAAGGGAGAGAAATTAGTCTCCTCCCCCCCCCACTTTTTTTTTTCTTTTCCTTCAGAGTCAATACTACCTGCTACAACGTTGCCTTCGCAGTTTCCGCGGTACCAAAGCGCCCGACTTCCGCAGGACACTGTTCGAGAGCACTGCGTTCCGAGAGAAAATTACCTCGCCGCTGAAGGCCCAAGGCTAGGTGGCCGGGTCCGCCTGTCCGCCGGATGCTTCTCCGGTCCGTCCCATGACACGGCTCGAAAAGAGGCGCTCGGGGAAAAGATCTGCGCCGTGCGCACAGTCGGCAAGAGCTCATCTGGTGGCAGCGGCGCAAACGACTGTCGCTGATGGCC
The DNA here is from genome assembly GCA_013339685.2 of Hyalomma asiaticum. Taxonomy (NCBI): domain Eukaryota; kingdom Metazoa; phylum Arthropoda; class Arachnida; order Ixodida; family Ixodidae; genus Hyalomma; species Hyalomma asiaticum. The sequence continues at coordinate 54,503,661 of CM023483.1, read as the reverse complement.
TGTCGCGCACGGGGACGAGATTCGGTTACGCCCTTGGACGGGGCATCTCCACGGCCCTGTCTCGTTTCTCGATGGCGGTGGTGGCAGTTGCGGCGGGCGCGTTGCCAACGTGTTCCGCGTACGAGAGGCGACTGCGACCCCGCCTGCAAAGCGAATAATGTCTGGCGGGCGGTTCGCTCGCCCTCCCCCTGGGCCGACTTGTCCCGCGTGGATATGAGGAACGCCTCGTCGTCGTTTGCCCGGTTACATCGCGGCGACGCCGCGATATGCTGCTCGTGCTGCTGCCGCGCGAATGTGATGCGAGGTCTCTCCGGCTTTCGAGCGGTCGTGAATGCGGCACACGTTCGAGGGAGACGCCGCTCCGCGGCCTTGGACAGAAGCACGGGAAAGTGCGCGGCACGAAAGAGCGACCGCAGAACGCTTCGATTGCCGCCTCAGTAATCGTAGAGTTCTTTCTACTCTTATGCGTGAGTAGTAGAAGCTGTCAGTTCTGCAGCTGACATCGGGAAATGGGAAGCTCTGCCTTATGCCTGTACAAATGGCACCGCGCTGCCCCCCCTTCCGCCTGCGCAAGTCCCAGACGAAGAATTCCACAACGAAAAATTCTGCCGTGAAATGGTGTCTTTGCACCAAATGCCATGTAGCTGAACTCATTATGCTGATCTGCAGCCCGAAAGTTGCCCGTGATTGATTTCTGCGGTATTTACGTCCCAAAACCACGATTACAAGAGACGCCGTAGTGGAGAGCTGAGGAAATTTCGACCACCTGGGGTTCTTTAACGAGCACTAGCATCGCGCGGTACACGGGCCTCGACATTTCGCCTCCATCGAAATGCAAGGCGCTGCGGCCGGGATTCGAAAGTTGCTCAAGGCCCGCTGAAGGTGAAGCGTATCGTGTCGGGTAATCTACGCCATTGTCACGATTGACATGAAGGCGCTTGTAACTCTAAATTCTGCAAATAACTGATCGCCCATGTAGGATGGGGCAACTTTATAAGTGTCTGGCTCCGACTCTGCGATTGTGCCTCGTGCTCTGAAGCGAATAACCGAAATTTCATTTAGTAAGCTTTTGTTTTATCAGTGTGACACTCCGTATGACATAACTGCATACTCGCCTTTTTCTCTAAGACAGTACGTGACGGTGCCAATCCGCTTTCGCCTGCTTCGGGCGAAAGCCCATTTGCCGCTGAGAACGGGGTCTGGCGTCGCGGGGCCATTAACATTTGCGTAGCTTCTCTGGTAAACAAGCTTCGCGGCGTGCGCTTGCCCGCGATAGCGGATAATCTCCGAGTTGCTGGTCAAGCGATCTTGCATCGCAGCACGTACGCGCCCGCCTTCTTTCGTCCCATTGTGAAACACTCTGAGCGTCGCTGACCTTGCTGAGGCGATCCCTTTGCGGGCCGCGGCTGGACCCAGAAACGTGTTTGTGGAGAGGAATTGTTAAACCCCGCCGTCTTCTGTGAAGACGGTGGTGTTTTGGAACACTCCATGGTGCCCGCCCCTTTCTGCAGCGGTATACCACTGCAAGTTTCTTCGCCGGTTCCAGATATCCGAGAATCGTTGGTGGTATCGTATGTCCTTTCTTGAGCTCTTCGCCAAGAAAGCGCCCGTGTCCGTTTCCTGTCGCAGCCGCAACTTCAAAGAATATGTCGTCGGTTTGTTCGCGGTAACCTTAGTCGGCCAACTGATCGCATCGAACGCGGTGGTCAGACGAGCGCGCTTGCTGCGAGGGTTTCCGGTTTCGTCTAGCCGGCGGCGATATGAAAAATGAGAGGCAAGAGTCGAGTTCGTCTGTGTCGCCCCTGCGAGCGGGGCGGCCTTACAGCGGCATCTCGTTGTACTCTCTGTGTGGGCAACCTGCGATATGCAGTAGTGGTGCACGTAGGCACTCTAGCCACTCGCACACTTGTCTGTCTGGACGGGTTGTATATACGGACATGTTAAGGGCGGAGATTAACGAGAGTATTTACGATACGCCGGCCGTTTTTGTTTGCGATGCAAAAGAGTTGGCCGAGATCCAGTATTGTGGGAGGAGAGGCACGCACATGCCGCCGAAGACGCGAACTTCGCGTCGTCGTCGCAGCAGCGGCGCACGTGTTTGTGCGCGGAGAGCGAGCGAGAGCGGAGCATGATTGCTTTCCTAGTGAGAATGGTCTTCTTTTTTTTTTTCCCTTACCGGCAAGCATACATTTGTCGTGGAAGGGGGAGAGAGAGTTCAAAATTGTGGATTAGACCAAGGCGACGTTCTACGCGGTTTTCCAAGTAGTACGTATACACATTTCCGTGCTTGGTGCTCGCGCTCCGCCGTGTAATCGTGGCCGCTTCCTGTAGGTGAGGCAGCCTCTGGGTTTTCCCAACCACTGAGGGCTGGTCTCTGTTTACTATAGCGGCAATCATGCTTATGATGGATGGACAATGCTTGTTTCTTAAACGATTAACCTTACGCGCCGCAGCGTGATCCTTTGAGCCCTGCAGCCCAATTTCGCGTTATAATTCCTGCTGCGCGCCTCTGGATCGTGCACTCCATACCGAACACAAGTCGCGTGAAGCGTCGGGCTGCGCATATTCTACACATCTAAAAGCCTGCTTCAAACCCCTCTTCTTAAGGACAGAAGGCGCTCTTGGGCACTCACTTCTCACGCTTTTTAAGATGAGTCGCCATGCACTAAACAAGGTTTGTCGCTGGAGCAATTGTTTCAAAAAGGACCTTCTCTTTAAGGTGCCAGGACATTTGTGAAGAACACAGATACCTCGTCGAAACGTTGGCTCTAGCGCCATTCTTTATTCACCCTGGTTTCTTCGAACTTATTTATGGTAAGAAACATTACCGACTTCTATAGTCACGACACTTGTCTAGTCGTGACTTCTCATCACTTCAAGCCTACATCTTGTTTGGTCGCCTTCGGATGTGCGATATGAACGTATCGGAAAGCGGCCGTGTAGCGAAGTATTCTCTACATCAAAGCGCAGACCAGAAAGGACTTTGCGTTCAAGAAGTTGGCGTCGGACGCTCGTCGTCCCGCGACGGATGCGCGAGTCGCTGTGCGCACAATCACTGCGCCCTGCATCAGCGAGCGCCCTTCTTCGTCCGAGAAGCGGGTCACGCGACGGACGTCGCGAGTCTCCTATACGCCGCCGCGGGCAGGCATCTCGAGGTGTGATGACCGGGGCCCCAGATGCACCACACGTTACACGGATGCCGCCTCCCCTTGCAGGCACCTTTCTGGGGCGCCTGATAGCCCCGCGGCGTCACTCGATCCTTCTTTCCCGCCTCGAAGACAAAGGGTGCTTATGGAACTCGCGGGGCTGATGCGCGCAAACGCGGGCGCGCAAGAAAGCTCTCTGCAGCGCGGCGTGGTGACGCTACCGAATCCGCGTGTCCTGACTGTTTGAGTCGACGTCGCGCGAGCGCGTCGCGACGCCTAACCCAGTGACCCATGTGGTTGGAGGGGACCGCGACGTCGCTGGGAGACCGCGAGGAATGCGGTGCTCTGGACGGGATTCCCAGGCGTGAGCCTCCTAATGCGGTTGCCGTTGCTTGTTTGTGTAGCGCTTCTCCGTGTATTAGGCTCCTCGAGGCCCGTTCACGTATATTAGTGCGCGTGTCCACGCGCGCGGCTCCACGCGTGCGTGTCTTGCGCTTTCTCGACCCGGTTTCCAGCGCGATTCTCGGCCACGGAACGTCCCTTTGTGCAAGCATCCCAGCTCTCTGCGGCCTATAACATTAAAGGTGTTGCGTGCGCGGCAGTTCTTCAACTATGGAGTAGATGAATGGGCTTATTGTTACGCTTATGTCATGAACATTCGGTGGCAATTATTACCGTCACTGCACTTTCAGAAAGTGTAGTTTATATTCACGTACTCCACATTATCTAATTCAAGGCAACTGTCTTTTGAGCGTAATATTTGCTTAAGAAAATCAGCCAAAGGCGGCCAGTTGTAGGCGGCCAGTCCTTTGTAGTTTCCTCAGTAATCGCTCGAAGCGAATGTTGTCAGGTGCATGTCGGTTTTGTTTCCACCATGAATCCGATGAATGAGATGCGAAAAAAAAAAAAAAAAGGTACCATATAATGCAGATAAGTACATTTCATACAAAATAATGGTTTTAAGCATTATAGTGCTTTGATTTTGTCAGTGATGTCTCTGCTTTCATACAAAATGATGGTTTTAAGAATTCTAGTGCTTTGATTCTTTCAATGATGTCTCTGCTTCGTTGACCCCGTGTTTCAATTCATGGGGAGACAATCGCTCGGATGCTTTGTTCGCTTTCAATGTAGAGAGTGCGACAGAGGTAAGCGCTAATTCTTCTGCTAGCCCGGATTCTTCAGATTGTGAGAAACTCGGTCGCTTTCTCGGGGAAAAACTGCCTTTTTTTTTTTTTTTTTTCCCCTTTTCGGTAACTTCGAGTTACTGAATGACATGTCTTCCGAGTGACGCGCCTTCCGAGTTGACCCGATATACGTTCTTCAGCTCTTTCCGTATACATGTATGCTATACCTGCGCGCTTGCCCACGATTTCCTAATACCCGGCGTTGTTCCCCGGAGTGCATAGGCGAACCAGGCAATCGTGTCGTCGAGATTGCTTGGGGAAATCCAGCTACGGGGGAATAATGGACGGAGATTTTTAGCCTTGCGTAATAAGCCTGCTTACGTCTGTGAACCGTCCTATATTTGGGTTATATCTGACGGGGTGAAAGATGGGGGGCAGCAGCACCTATGGGCGGTGAACATATGTATTGTGTAAATATATCCACCTATAATTGCGTTTTCGCAGTTATCGCTTCATTTTGGTGACGTTAAATGTTTGAAATAAGAGCTCTTAGCTGCCTCACTGAGGAACAATGGCTGGCAGTCATACAACGGCGTGGTAGCGGCTTCACTGCAGATTTCACTCGTATCCGCCTATAGTACATTATCGATACACGTTGTACTGCTGCACGATCTATAGCCCTATATATAGCAGACTATTTTGTGACATATAGGGCATATACAATACGGCTCCAATAACATTTACGGTTCTTAGTTTTTACAGTCGGCATTATTTTCTTTTCTTTTAGGGTACTGTTGCGTCCCATTCTAGACGCGTGCGCCTCTTCGCGCATGCACTTAATTATGCATTGGTAGCCGAGTAATCGTGCTTCGTTTGAGTAGTGATGTTCGCGCTAATTCGATGCAGCGCTTTGTACGCGGCCTTTCCTTTTTCTTTTGTTTAGCCCTCTTGGCTCTCGCGCCTTCGGACGATTAATAGCGTGTAACACGAAACCCGACACGCGCTGGCGCAACGGGGCAAGAAAAAGAAGGGAAAAAAGAACAAAAAGCATGAGAGAGAGAGCGGATGTTTGTGTATACACTAACAAGCAAAGCGTCTACGGGGAAGTCCCTTCACCTCTTTTACTACCACGCTTAATGTCCATTACACGTTGTGCCCGTTGTGTTTATTAATATTAAATGCAGCCGGGTCGCGCCCATTGTGCATATTGCCAGCTAACGGTACGCTTTTCCCCGCAAAGATTGCACCGTAAGGCGAGTCGGAGGTTGCATTGTCGACTAGGATTGACGTCTTTGCAGCACGCGAATACACGGAGAAGCCGGCAACGTGATTTCTTTCTATTCGGGAATCCACTCTCCTGTATTGCCTATCGCGCTTTATTTGGAGAAAGAGCAGCAGTCCCTTGACATATATGCACGTAGCTTTTCCGAGGCTTGTGTGTGAGAAAGCCATAGTTGAAAAAACGAACCGTAACACACTGGAACATAGGCGCATGAAGGTTACGTTTTGCTTTCAGAAGTTCTGTGGGGAGATAACTGTATTCAAGTTGGCTGATAAGGAACGACCAACAGAAATTCCGTGTAGGTGATTGCTTTCTTTCGCTTCTTTCTTTTTTTTTTTTTTTTCCTCATTGCTCTAACAACTTGGTTCACTTTGCCCAATCTTGTTTCCTGTCTTGGAGCTGCTGCACGCGCTCACGTAGCACTTTATGTGGCATGCAGTGTTCATCAATCGTACTATAGCTGTTGAATGTTGGCAGCAACACCATCAGCGAATAAATAAATAAATAAATAAATAAATAATAAATAAATAAATAATAAATACGCAGGGAAAGCGACAGATGAAGCGCTTCGTCTGCCGTCTTTCTCGATTATACAATAGATCAAAGAATCGCTCTCTATTATACTCTATTATATCGCCGCGCGTTTGGTCATAATGGAATAATTAGCACAGATATCGAGGTACATATTTGGCGAAAAGCCACCCCGACAATTGACACATACACGTTCTCCTTTCTTCCGCTCCCTGTGGGTCTGTCGCTACAGCACAGTGCCTATAGCTAGTTCACGCGCGTGGGAATGGCTTTGTTTCGAGCTTGCATAAGAACGGGCGCCGCCGACGGGAAGTTGTGGTCAGCGCAGCTAACCGGATTCGCACGAGCTTCGCGCTCGCCGACCTGGCGGAGCTCGGCGGCTCGGCCTACCTCCTCGCGTTTGGGCGGGCGGCCGTCGTCCTGCCGTGTGTATACATACGCGAAATGCAAGCTCGCTTGCCGCACGATGTGATCGACGAGGCATGCCCGTTGGGGAGACGAGGCCGCCGGATTCCTTTCTTGTTTTGTAACGGCGAGCCGCAGAGCGCGTTAGTTTGGAAATTCGCATACATAAAGCGGCGAAGGCAGTGCACACACATGTGCAAGGTTGAAGCAGGGAACGTGTCTCACTGTGCGCGGTGAAACGGGAGAGTGATTCCTGTAGAAAAAGAAAGATAGCTCTGGTGTGCACAGTAACTGTCTCTCGGGCGAAGACACCTCAGGACGAAAGGGGAGGAGATGAGAACAGAAAAACAACGCTCGCGCCAATGGAGGCAGCATGGGCAGCGCGCTATTCACGAGCATCAGCGAGAAAGTATATACGTGACGCAAATCCCTGTCGTTTTCACTGTGACGGAGTCCGTGGCTGTCGAAGGAATACAACGCACTGGATATGACGTGTAAAAAACGCAGATGCTGCAGGTCGTCGTGATGGGAGCGTTCTGCAAAAATCGTTATGTGTAAAAGGAACTGTATCGCTTGCTGTCCGGGAGAGCTCCGAGTACGGCAGTTAGCCAGCATCGAAATAATATGTACTTGCCTAAGTTCAGCAACTTTGTTACCATGAACATTGTTATTTTCAGCGGAATTCTCTAAGTTCCTAGCGATTGCACATGTTCATCGGAAACTGCATGCGCCAGTTGTTGTAGTTTTTTTTTTTTTATGAAACTCCTCTCTCTTTGAATCCCTGATATAATTTCTTCCGTGATCTGTACAAGCGCATGTGCAGTGAAACGCTTGCGTGGATAACAGGTTCATTTGGCGTGAGAAACGAAAGTCTTTTGTTCTGCGAGGCCACGTGACTGCGTCCTCCTTTTCTTGTCCTCTGCTCGTTCGCACCAGCCATTGAATGGAAAGCATTAGGAGCGGGCCTAATGGACGCTTGCCAGAGTCGTTGAAGTGAACGTGCTGCACTAACCATTAGGGTCTATATAAGGAAGGAACTGTATACCTTTTGAGAGTACAATCTCCTGCGTATACACACATAGAAGCACCTCAAGCCCTGCTGGAGTTTTCGCGAATAGTCCGCGCATCGTTCGTGCTCTTTGGAGAGATGCCTCATGGCTGTGTGTGTATATATATGCGCTCTGCGAGCCGCTGAAGAACTCTGCCGCGGCGCAAAAAGGACAAAGAAAGTGGCATGGTACATAATATATACTCCTCGTGGCGTACGCATGCGCAGGAGCTCCTCCCTCGCACCCTCAAGGTTGTTCCCTATGTGCACGTATACGTGTATATAGGGAACGACTTGCCAATTCGGTTTAATTCAGAATTTGAGAATTCACTTGCACGCGTCGAAGTCATCGGCGGCGGGCCTTCATTCTGTTGTTTTATTCTGACGCAAAGGTTGGACAGTTTGAACAGTTTACTTGAACATCAAAGGAGACATTTACAAAAGTCACAACAGTGATGCTGTGAGGTGAAAGCAAAAAGCGATTAATGCTTGACGAAGGCTTTCACTCCGTGAGCCTCTATATGAGGTTTCCGATGGTCAATTGTCGGGGACATATTTTATGTAATAATAATAATAATAATAATAATAATAATAATAATAATAATAATAATAATAATAATAATAATTTGTTGTTGTCGTCTCCTTACATTCCTAGTGTTCACTTGTTATGCTGGTACCGAGCCTGTTAATGTGGTACGCGAGGTGGAAACTGGCAGCTAGCTAAGCGCACAGAGCTTTGCCGCTGGATTTAGTAATCGTTGCGACCAAGTTTTGTGCAGTCGTCGCTGTCTCTTCTGTGTGCTGCAGTAACGGCCCAGAACGCCCCGGCTCTTCATACTTCACGCGTATTACAAGCAAATGAGAGGCAGCGAGATTGTTCGCATTGCTCTTGTGTATGGTGGGGCACACTCCATGGCCGTTGCACTGACGCTACCCGCTGCGCTAAAGAAAACGAGTGCAATAAAAATTGGTCGTCGATGACTTTATGAAGCGCTTCGCTATTAATACTGTGTCGACCGACCCGCCGTGCGTACCTCACAGACTGCGGGCACAGTTCGCCAAATTGCCCCTGAGACACGAAGCATCTGCGACTTTTTCTTCATACGTTCGTTGCTCGCTTTGATGACCGGCATATGTCGTTTCAGTTTTCACGGTAAGACTTGTATGCGTTGGAGGACGAAAAAAGAAAAAGAAAAGTAAAAGGATATGAGGGAAACGAGACGTCCGCGTATGTCTGTTGCTGAGCGATGGATACTGGGGCTGCAGCGATGGCTATCAACAAGCCCTCGTACGGGGGGCAAAAAAAGGAGGAAGGCTCAGTTTGGAATTAGCTTTGCACCATTAATTGGTACATGAAAAAAAAAAACGAAGAAATATGTTCACTTATCCGTTCACAACCAGAGTCACGTACCGCGCGTCGAGTTAATGAGGACTTATGAGGGCCGCTGTTATGCCGTAGCAGGGCGCGGATGCCACGCGGCGCCCTGTCGTTTCCCCGAGCCAGCGTCCGTCGCCGTATGAAGAGTTGATCTTTGTGTTCGACTAAAGTCAGCTGCAACGCCTCGTCTGGCGCAACACTGGATGAATCAGCAGTTTGCTTGCGCGCAAGCGAACTGCTGATTCGAGCCGCGCAGTAGTGCGCGATATTAATCTTTTTATACGTTGTTTCACTGCTCCACTGCATCTATCTATCTATCTATCTATCTATCTATCTATCTATCTATCTATCTATCTATCTATCTATCTATCTATCTATCTATCTATCTATCTATCTGTCTGTCTGTCTGTCTGTCTGTCTATCTATCTATCTATCTATCTATCTATCTATCTATCTATCTATCTATCTATCTATCTATCTATCTATCTATCTATCTATCTGTCTGTCTGTCTGTCTGTCTGTCTGTCTGTCTGTCTGTCTTAATCTCCTGCGACAGAGTCGTCTTCCTTCATTATGAATTCAGTATTCAGTATCCTCAGTATGCAGGACATGCACACATGTCCTGCATACTGAGGATAAATGCGTTCTTGGGCTCAATGATGTCTACGCCGCGGTCATTCACCTTTGACTGTAGCGCATGAAAACGTTACATGATAGGAGAGGAGTACCTATGGCTGCTGGTATTTAAACGGGAAAAGAAAGTTGAAAGTCTAAACAACAGCTTTTGGCGAATTCTAACAATGCTTTTCAGGCAGGCGCGGTCGAGCGCGCGCCTTATCCTATAAACGCCGGCGTCGCATGCCGCGCAAGCTGTGCCTCTCAGGCTTCATCTGCGCTTCTAATGACATCTCCAGTTCTGAAGCGTGCCTCCGTGTTTTGCTTCATTTAGTCTACACATATCTATTCCTCGTGCGTCGTTTACGTCACTGGTCGATTCATACTCGGCCGTAAACACGCGGGTATATATGGATATCTCAAGTCTGTACGTTGTGGACACCCACACATTTGCGGCTCTGTTCGGAGTCGAAGTAATCAGGTAGTGAGATTTCATTTGCTGGGATTAAATTCGGCTGCTCGTGCTATAATATAATCTCTGGTCAAATGAGCTTTGCGGGGCTTCCGGGTAATTCGTTATCCGACCTGCGCCCCCCCCCCCCCTCCCCCTTCGCCGCAATATCGCTTCACAGCACCGCAGCTTCGCGTGATTGGCGAGCTCGCTTGCACACCTATATACACTCGGTTGCCTTTCCCGAACCGAAAGGACATTGACTGCAGCGGCGCGAAAAAAAAAAAAAAAGGAAATGTGTAGTGATAGAGAGAGAGGTCATGGGCTGTATTGAGAAGCCAACGGGGACAGTGAAGTTGACTCAGGCGCAGAACTCCGATGTGTGTGTGTGTTATTCCACCAAGGCGTAGCCGAGCTATAGCCAGGCCAGGTGGTCGGGACTATATCGGTTGTCCGCGTTCTGTAACTTCCGCAGTCCGCTAAGCCTCCCGAGCGAGAGGAGACAAACGGTTGCATGCAGGTCGATTGCCTCCTCCTCCTGCTGCTCTGCAGATCTTCGCGCCTGGTGCCTCCTGTCTTTTTCCTCCTTCTTCTTTTTGTCAACCCTTCACCAGCTGTCTCAACGAAACCATTTGTGTGGCCCGTCCTTTTTTTGTTTTCTTCGTGCACGCTTCGCGTGTCGCTGTGCAGGTCTTTTCACGCCGGCGCAACAACCATATAATAGGCCGCGCGACCCAGAAAATAAAAGAGGACCCTCCGCTCACTTCCGTCACCGCGTGTGTGAGCGAGCGCGTTGGCGCCCAATCGACCGTCGGTGTAGTATGCACATAAGTGGTCCCTTGATTTTTCTATTTCGACAACGCACACAACGCCTCAGCCGCGTTGATCGCACTGTCGCGTGTGCGCACAGCCGCACATCGCCGTGCAGTGTGCGTCGTACGAAAATGGTTTCGCAGCGCCCCAGTTTCCATTCCATCGGAATGTGTTTCGCTCGCGAACATACAGTCCTGCAAGGCCGGCTTGCAGAATCCCGTCGGGGTAGAGCCACTATTGGGAAGTTTTGTTGGGGAAGGACAGCAGCCATGCACAGGCATACCGACCGTTTTAGTTTACACGACGCCGTGGCTGCTTTGTGCGTATCTGCGACCAGAACACCGTGAACATTTAAAAATTGGAAGTGTGCTGAGAGCTGGCTCACGACCGTGCGCGAGAACTCACGCGCCGCGGCGGTCTGGCGGCTCCGGAGGGGCAGGAAGAGGCTCAGCAGAACGACCCACTTCTCACATTCAATGAAATTACTAAACATTACCACCTTGGCCGGAGAGTCTACCCTCTTCCTCATCCGAAGCTCAGCAGAGGTCAGTCAGTTACTCTACGAATGTTGCAGACGGGCTCTTTCCCGTCCCGGGGCTTCCTCAGTAAGCTATACTCGGACGTGGACCCTGGCTGTCCCGACTGCAGTGAAACTTTTTGTTCTATGGCTCACATGCTCTGGTGATGTCCCGCGTTGCCTAACGACGTTCTCTCCAGCGAAGCTGAATGGGAGGAGGCCATCACAAGCACGGTGCTCCAAAAGCAAGCCCAGGCTATCCAGAGGGCCCACGAAAGGGCGGAGCGTCATGGCGTTCTTTCCTCCACGTGGGTGCGGCCAGCGGTTACAACGGCCTCCCGCTAGGGAGTCCTTACGTAGCTCCTCAGGATTTATTAAAGTTCATTGTCTGTCTGTCTGTCTGTGCTGAGAAGTGACAGCCTTCGTCGCTTGGTTGATGAGGGAAGAGAGGCGCAGACGGCCGTTCCGCATGTTGGTTCCAAGCTCATCTGTATCCTTCGAACTTTACTATTGCCTATTAGCTACCCTACTTCCCTTAGCCCACAGGCGACGACCCGTGAATCATACATTCGGTACATTACCCTCTCCCGCCCGCCCCTTCCTTCTCTCGGAGGGTTTCATGTATACCCGGCTCGACCATCTGCGACGTCCTGATGTCGAAAATGAAGTAGCAGGTTCGTCTCCCCGTTGTCGACACTCGCATTCAGAAGGCGTGAATAATTCTGTATACAAGTGCGCTAATCTGGGCTGCGTTATAGTTACATTGCCGTAACGTAATCGAACAGCGATTTTTAATTAAGGACGAAGACGACAGAAACAGGTGGTCTGTCGTCTCCCGAGTCGGTTCTTCATCAACATCAAATATTCCGCATTGACCAAGATGGCGACTTGCGAAGAACAGTTCGAGCGGCCCGCTCTGTGTAGGCGTGGGCGGGCGGCCGCGTCATCCGAATCTGCGTGAAGCGCGCTGGGCCATTTCCCATCGCGTGCTAGGCACGGTCTGTTGCTGCAGCTCGTTCACCGCTGATGCCGACAGGAACCGGTTGCTGCGCAGACTCGCCGCTCGTGTTGGTGCGCATTCCCGCTCCCGCACCGCTCGAGAGAACCCTGTATATCCATCCTGTATGTGTGTGTGCTTGTTTGTGTATATATACCGGCCTACCTGCTAGAGAAATAACTGCCCCTCCTTTTTCTTCTCTCCTTTTAAAGTTCTCCCAGCAGCCGCGCGTTGTCGGCACCGCTTGGCACTTGCTTGCCGTTTTCCCAGCTATGTAGGGCAAACGCGCGCGCCGAATAGGCGCGCCTTTTTCGGACTCTACGAGCAAGGACGAAAAGAAAATAGTAATAATAATAATGCAAGGGTAGAAAGAAACCACCCAATTTGTGTTGTGCTGCGGCGGCAGCTGTCGGATATCCATCTGATAAGAAGGAAGTGCGTGCCTGGCCTCGATGTGAGAAATGGCCGTGAGGCACATTGATGCACGCATCGGCTGCTTGTGAATAGGCTTCGCTCTATTGTTGCATTCCATCGCTTATATATAGGCTCTGCGCGCTAGCTGTGTCATTCGTCGTCTCTGCGGGCCACTGGCGAGATTTCTCGCACATCCTTTCTTTTTTTTCTTTTCTTTGTCCCTTGCCTATGCTTTTTTTACTTCTTTAGTCGCAATAGACGTCGCGCTATGGGAAAGAAAAAATTGTTTTTGCTCCGCCGTTTTCTAATCGGCAAGGTCAAAGCCGATGCGCAGCCGCCCAAGAATGAAACGCGATCGCTGCGTCTGGCGGCGGTTCGCGGAAGATGCGTCACGAATGCGCTTCGGAAGGTCAGCTCGTAAACAGTTGGCTGTTACACGCGGTGGCCACAACAATCCGTAATACCAGCTGCTATAGCTTTTCCACAGAGACGCTCCGCACAAGCGCGGTTGAACAGGCGACTGGACTCGTTATTCCGAGCTTTTAAGGTCGAAGCCTGAATAAGCTTGTTGGCAGTCTTAGACATTGAACAACTGAATAACGCGCGATATATATATGTAAACGGAAAGAGATATCTGAGGACTTTAGTTTGACTTAGCGAGACTCCTTTTTGTTTGTAGTCGCGCCCGCAATTTCGCTACTGGCCCAACATTGTCCGTTACCTTTGTCAGTATTACTCATGAACACATCATCAGTGTAGCCAGAGAGGGTGGCTTAAAGATAATACAGAAAATTATGCTAAATCCTGTTGGTCGCTTTACATGTAGCTGCTCTGTCGTTTCGCTTGTGTCTTCTTGGTATTCTGTGCACCGGTGCTACTTCGCGTCGCGTACTTCGACGTTGAAGGCGAAACGACCCCACAAATTCTTGCACTACGACAGCAAAACGATGGTATACCATTGACGCAATTGGAGTGCAGTTGTTTCGGCTGTCCGCATAGATTACGTCAGCGCCTTTGTAATCTCGGATGTGACACGACCACCGCATTATATTCTTCCGTTTGGTGACCCGTCTCCTCGCGTACCTAACTGAGCGTGCCGGTGGAAGCACAAACTGCCGCCACTCGTTCCCGTCTTTGTCCCACGTTCCCAGCTGCCCGCGCCACCGTGTCTTCCCGTCCGCGACTGCAACGGGTCAGCGAACTCCTTGTAGTCCGAAGTCTCTCCGCGTGCCATCGCCGCGAGTTGTGCCTACACGCGGAAATCGACCGTCCGGCGAAGATTCTCTGAGGCGATTTCTACGCTCTGCTGCCGTAGCCCTCGGCGTGCGTGATGGTTACGGAGACTGCGCGGATCTCCTTCGCGGACTCCAGCGGCACACTACGCGACCGCATTCTCCAGTGGCGTCACCATGCCATGCACGCACGGTCATTTGTGCGAAACTCGCGTTGTGTGTGTGGCGATCGCGCACGAGGTGCGTGGACATTCTGACCTCGATGTCTTTCTCCAGAGAAGATGACCCGCGTGCCGTGGCGCGGCGCCGACAATGGATATAGAATATATATACTGTTCGCGCCGCGCCGGCTCGGCGCTATACTGCTTTTTCGTGTCTATTGTCTGCGTGTAGATATTGAGATAGAGTGTGTTCGGGTATTGGCTGTGTATACTATTTTGAGTCCAGTGCTGCAGTGAGGGCTGCACCGTCGTGTCAATGTTTCCTAAGGTGCGGCGCTGAATGCAGATGACAAGAGGCGCGGCGAACAAAGAAAAACAGATCTTGCGTTGCCTAATTTTTCGGGATCACAGCCATAAGAGCTTTGACCGCGGTGCAAATGGCGACGTGTAGGCGTATGGCGAGGACTCCAAAAGCAGACATATATAAAGAATACCCACTCGGATTCCGAAGGTCGTTTTGTGACGATGAGATGTCGGGGTTGGATTTACAAAAGTTCCAGCAGCCACTGGCATAAACACTTCTAGTGATGTGATTTCCATGCGTGAATTGATGAGAGGTCATCGAACAGTAAAACTCGCTGGAGTTAGGATTTCCTAATCACTCCAGACCCCCATCGTTTTCCCGAAATTTTGTCTTATTTGTGTCACTACCCTAATGAACCTCACTTCTTTCGTATCACTCTTCAGGGGTTAACTGCTGCGGGTCGATCATGCACCAGGGCGGACCTCGGTAGGGTGTAAGCGGCAGTCGGCAGTCTACTGTATGCGTGCTGTATACGCCATAAAAACGCGCGGGGCCGTAATCCGTGGCGCGATATGGAATCGCCCTTCTCCGCTGCCGTGCACCGTCGCGTTGTCCAATGCTCGTCGAAAATAACTCCCGGGTTCGCTTGGTTTCTGCGGCGCCCGCTTCTCGCGTATAGTACGTACACGTCGACCCACTTTTTAAGCCGCGTAATCTCTGCGGTGCTCCCCGCTGTAAATACGGCTTCTCGCTGTACAGTGGGGCCTCGATGGGTTTTCGGCCTCCGGCTGCAGATCTCCTTTTGTCATCTGCTCTCGAAATTGCACGTTGTTGCACGGTCAGCTGAGCACGTATGGAATGGGTGTCGTCCTTTTTTTCTTTCTCTCTCTCTCTTTTACGGGGCCCCGCTCGATTCGCTCCACTTGCTGAAAGGTTCCAGACTTCCTGAGTTGAATTCAATGGTCCTGCAGACACCTGTGCATACTGTTTACGTCTGGCGTGCGCCTATACGTAATAATAATAAGCGCAGGTAATTCGGCTATTCATGTGCACTCTCGACCGTTTCATGATCGGTGCCGTGCACGATATAGTTTCCGCTAAGTTTCTGTGCAAGTGATATAGTTTCTGCGCAAGCGAACTGCAAGAACATTAGTGTGATTTGATTTAGGTGATCGTTAACGATGTCGAGGTGGTTAATACGGAGAAGCTTGCCGTCCTTTTTCTTTCGGAATGTTGCCTTTAGGCATTACATGTCTACACAATGGGCACCCTTGCTGCACGGCGCACCTTATCACCCTGTCACGTGGATTCTGCACGTGGAACATCAGATTATGTTTTTTTAATTACGATTGCGGTGCGCTCTTTACGCTGTTGGAGCATCCTTTGTTGGAGTCGGGCAAGTGTTAGCTTGTGCTTGCGTGCGTGGTCGTATATATACTTGCGCATATGCAGCGAACACGCGAGTCATAGCACGATCACTCTTGCAACTCTCACCCTCAGCGTTTCCATTTGATATCCCGTGCGTGTATTTTTGCGTATACCTTCATGGACGGGGCTTCGTTTCTTAAAATGTGATAGCGGTTGTGCCAAGTGTAACTGCCAAGCCACTCCTTGTACAACCGGCTTCCGAGCGGCAGCCTCCGCGAGTTATCGCGTCCAACCCGTGCCTATCGAAAGTAAAGGGGTGCGCGCACACTTCCCGAGACTTGTTTGCCGGGACAGTTAATGTAGCCCCGCGGCTACATACATATGGAAGAAATGCTTGACGGTAGTTCAAGCCGGGCCTTTCCCCTTAATTCATTCGTAGAGGTCGTCGTGTGTTGTACGCCTGCGGTTTGCACTTCTGTAGCGTGCGTCTGTGTGTGTGTAACGTGCGTGCGCGCGCGCGTGCTCGCACATTGTCTCTTGCTCGCTTTACTGTCTCAGCCCGCAATTGGCACCGGGAAGATGATGTATCCTCATCGATGTATGTTCTTCAATTGAAAACGCTCTGCTTTGGAGTTTCCCTTTCTTGGTTGCTTGCATGTAGTCCATTTGATATTCAGCGCGTCTACTTTGCGCGACACTGTGTCATCACTTGGACGCGAAAAACTTATTAGGCATGTTATAGAAATTGAAACGTTGAATGGACAAAAATCTCCGCGGGCAGTTTTGTTGTCGCGTATTTCCCGGATACTGTTGTCGCGTTCCGGCGATGTGGCAGCTTGGCAAGAAACTAGACCAAACGTTCTCGTTAATTCTCGTGTGTTTTTTGTTCGCGAGCTCCTTTGTGTACAGGTGTCCTGCCGCAACGTTCTCCGTGCCTCGCATATGTCTGTCTGTCTCTGGCCAAGATCCCTGTCGTTCGGTACGGGTTGCCAGTCACAAGCGAATAGGTGTGCACCATGCAGCTTTTGCACAAACGGGCAGCTTAGAAATGTGCGCGGTGTGACAGCTCACGCGTGTGGTTTTTATGGCTGCATGTGTGAAAAGAAAGGGCACGCCAGGTAAGGGAGGGGAGGATGAGTGAATTTATAGTCGTCATAACCCTTTGATGAAAACCATGCAGTGACGAAAACCATCATGCTGTGGAAGTCAAGTCCGGTGTTTCGAGGCCTCCCGGCCGTTATAAACGCGTGTTAGAGTTTTGCAATTACAGTTCCCACTTGGGAAACCCGGTTACATATAGTTGGTAGGCCGATTTGCGCCACCTTGAACGTTTAACACCTTTCCAAGGACATGGCTTCTGGTATAACAACGCGGGTGACCTTACCATCTCATCAACAAAGTCAACGTGCCTTGTCGCCTTACGGGTCTGCAGATTGTTCGAGATCGGCTGATTGATTTCGCTGCGTGGGTGCTATGGTCTTACTGAATATATGTAACGCGAGCGTTGTAAAGAAAATAATTTTTTGAAATCCAAACAAGAGGCTCAGGGGAAGGTATAGAGTCTCCTATAGTGACAGAAAAAGATCGTCGAAAAGCCAGTTGTTGCAGCGTTTGAATGGTCTCTCGCACGGAATCTTCCTTTCGCTTGTGTATCGCCGTGTGTTTGAGCTTTCACGCGCTGGACTGTCGGCGTTTGCAAACCTGTCAGGTATGTCGGGGACGTGCCGTCGTCAATGCCGTGAAACTGCATGTTCCCTTACACGCTTCAGGAAACAGAAGACGGCTAAAGAAAGAAAAATATAGCCGTTGTGACAGTGACGAGCACGTGCGCATTGCGTACAGAACGAGAACCCGCTTTGTTGCATGTTTTTATTCCTCGTCGCCCTGTATACATGCACCGCTGTACGGTGGTCTCTATACATCGCACTCGACTGTTGATCCGAAGGTCGCGGGATCGAATCCCGGCCGCTGCGGTTGCATTTCAATGGAGGCGAAATGTTGGGGTCCGTGTGCTGTGCGATGTCAGTGCACGTTAAAGAACCCCAGGTTGTCCAAATTTCCGGAGCCCTCCAGTATACGGCGTCTCTCATAACCATACCGTGGTTTTAGGACGTAAAACCCCGGAACTTATTTTTATTTTTATCGCCGCTGTACATGTATTGAACCCTGAATTGTCGTCGCCGGCTCTGTGCGTTACACGCACAGAACCGGCGGCGTTTATAAAGCCGGTAACGTTTATAAAGGGGCATATATTTTAATGAAGTAACCAGATCCCACAATCTCAAACAACGATATAACATGCTTGAATGCATTGGTTATGCAACTTGATAGTGTAGAAATTATGTATGTATCGTCGATATTATTGATATATAAAGGAAGTATTGCGATACACACTTTCTAAAATCGACGCATACATATGATGCACAAGCTGAAAGACAGGAAGAGATGCGCTAGCCAGTTATCGTGAGCTGAAGTCACATACATTTCGTAACTTTTTAAGTGCCTTACTTCGCATTCGGCCTGCAGTGTCTCGCCAGTATGCTCGCCATCACAATAAACTGGCTTGTATTTTTAGGAACAGTCCTTTCGTACGTATTAGTGAATTCCGGTTAATATATGCTTAGGGAGCGTAGCACGCCTTCTGTCATTGTGGTACTGCGTTGACGGCTGTAGATTGGCCCAGTGCAACCTCGATCGGGGCCGTTTTTTTCCCTTAAATCTACCTGCACATGTATGTCGAAGTGCGGCGTTCACACAGCGCTGCGTTCGAGTGCGTATTACGAACGCTGCTGCGTTGCGCCCAGCATGTTCCGGCTTTGCGTCACGGTGTGCGGCTGCTCCTCGGGTTTCGCTTAGATTGCTCTCACGTGGCGTGGTTCCGCTTCCCGCGAAGCTATGTGGCACGAACCGTAACGCACGCCGCAGTTCACGCATAGACAAAGGCGTGAGTGCGGTGCTCCGTTGGTCGCTGTGTAACGCCTATGTCGAGCGTCTTCCGATATTTAGTTTATTTCTCTTCAGTTGTCACCCACCCCCAACCAACATTCTATTCATCTTATTTAAAGTTGTCTAGAAACATTCTTTTTTCATTTCTACGTATATCTCTACTTTTTATGATTCTGAAAGCACAAATCGAGAGACTAAACTTTAGGTGTATAGAACTAATCATCGCCTAATTGATTTGTGCCTCAGTACGACGCGTCACTCCAGCCGAGCTTGTGGTCCTCCAGCCGTCACTCCAGCCGACCAGGTGGTCGAGTGGCAGCGGCCGCATGTCGATGGAGGCGGAATGCTGTGGAGGCCCGTGTATACTGTGCGATGTCAATGCACGCCAAAGAAGCCCTATAGTGGTCAGAATTTGTAGGGCCCTCTAATACGGCGTCTCGCATAATCGTGTCGTGGTTTTTGGGACGCTAAAACCCAGAAATTTATCTTCAGGCTTCGAGGAAACGTAAAGGCTGCCACACGCTGTTGGACCCAAAATCGATTTCATGTCGCGAAGTGCTGGTCTTATGCAACAAAAGCGCGTTCTTTGCAGTTCTGCCGAGATGTTGGAAAGCGCCACACGAGGATCATTTCGGCCGCGTGAGCACTGTTGGGGAATTCCGACAGAAATGATATGGGGAAATGCCTTCTTTCGAGCTCGCAATACTGAGTTCTTACAGTCCAGCGGCTTCTTGCTAGCATTGACATACATGAGCGGACCGTTGGGTCGCACCTGCTCCCCTCACGATGAAACCACTTACCTGAATACTGGATAATTATACAGCGCGACTATCACAATCTTTGCGAAAGGCCGAATCTCCGTCGTGCTACAACGGAAGCGTAATTATAATCGCCCAGTATCCAGCATTATGTGTCGCTTTTTCCTCATGTCGGTGCGTGTAATTCTGCATTGCCGGCAGCTATAATACGTTTTTGCGTCAGCATCCGGGTGCCCCAAATGAGTGTACGATGGCCGGATTGCGAAGGTCAGCGCAGAAGCTGAATTCTTGTACAAGCGATGGAACATTAGTTCCATAGCTAGCCCTGTGATATATATATATATATATATATATATATATATATATATATATATATATATATATATATATATATATTGTGTGTGTGTGTGTGTGTGTGTGTGTGTGTGTGTGTGTGTGTGTGTGTGAGGAACGAGTGGTCGATTCTGTGCACGCTCTTACAAGAAGCCGATTGTTGTGGCGATCCACTGGAACATGCACATTTTAAGTCACCTGCCGTCTACCTTGTTCTTTTTTTTCTCCCCCTCCCCCACTCGTTTTGGTGCATTCGATTATGTACGCAAGACTTGCTGCATGAGGCTATAGCTGGGGTTGCTCGGCGTGACGACATGGAAAAAAAAGACATTCTCCGCATTCCGCGAGTTAGTAATGCGTGGAGACGCACTATAGTCGCCGTGACAATCTGCATTGCTGTCATCGCTCTTCAGAAGCAACGTTATTTAGATGAAAAAACAAAAAACAAAAAGAAAAGCCTCCAGGTATGTGAATTTGAATTCCTCTGATCCTACGCAGGCAGCTCTAATTAATTGGCCGCTAAATGAAGGGTCCCTTTTGCGAAATGAAATCCACTGATATCGTATATGCGTACATTAGCGGGTTTAATTTCAAGTCCTAGTCCGTTGTGCAGTGTCATTACAATTCCATGAGAAGCAAGACGTCGTGTTTTCTGAAACGCGTTGACCTTCAGTGTATCTGGTAAACAGGGCCTTCGCGATATACAGTAAACAAGTGACACAGGCGCAAAGAGAAAAGGTTTAAAGCACTGTTATATCGCTTAGTCATGCATATGGTCCATTCAAACCTTGTTGTGTCGTACGAATAGCGCCTCTGCGGAAACCAAGAGATGAGTGGTTCGAGAAATTCAGCTTCCCGAACTCGCGAGATGAGGAGCTAAAATTAAGCAGTGAGGCTTTGGATGAACGCGAAAGTTTGCCAAACGCACTGGGTGACATCAGCGACCTGTTCCGTTTCAAACCTCACCGTAGTGCATGTGATGATGACAAAGGCGCTCGGAGGTCAGGGTCGAACGTGTGGGTGCGGGCTGCTTGGTCTTCGTTGAGTGCACGCCCACCCGATCCCGTTGAACGACCGTGCGGGCGAGGGGTCGCTTCGGTGCATGAGAGGACCGAAGCGATCCGGCGCCCAAAACACCTGACAGAAAAAAAAAAAAAGGAAAGAAAGAATGCGGGACAGTTCATCGCCTGCCCGCCTCCATGCCCGCGCATACCCACGTGTACGTAGCGAATACGTAGGCGACAGGTTGTTTTTTCCAGCGATCTGAAATGCCTCCGGTCGCACCGAGTGGCGCCGTCTTTTCTCTCGAAAGCGTGGCCGTGTTCGGAGTGGGAAGACGGGCTTTGCGCTGGTGCGTCTCGCACAATGACGGAACGCTCGTTCAGCATTCAAGCGGCGCTTTCAAGCACGCGTTCATTTTCTTTTATATATTTGTCGCTGCGTGTGCAACGTTTCTCTCATTTCTCCGTAACGAGGTGGGTTCGCAGAAGCGGCATACCGACGGCGCAACAATGACGACGACGATGCCGGCGGGAAAGAAAGCGAGGCTGCGGTGTGGCGCTATTCAGCCCGGCGTCGCATGCGTGAAGTGGCCTTGCTGGTCGGTTGAGCAACGTCCAGAGAGCGTTTGCGCGCTTTCGCCCGACATTTTTCATTACTTATCGCCTTTTCAAGTTCTTGCTCATGCGACAGCGAGCGTGAATAGCACGCGAGTGGACTTTCGCAAGCTAGGATCCCCGATTGTTAGGGAGCGTATTTTCGACGATACATTGGTGCCGCCATACCGTTTGCGGCGACAATGCGACTGCAGAGCGTAGGAACGGGTTAATCGGAGAAATACGGGAGAGGCCTTTGCCGTGCTGTGGGCGTAGACAGGCTGATGATGATTATGAGGATGATTGGCGCCGCACAGCGTGCCTGACGTCAGTGCAGTCCAGGACTGCGTACGTGTCCCAGACCCTCAAGAAGCATCGGCAAATTTGCCGCAATAACTTTTAATACGAACAAGACCGGAGGCTTGGCTCTGGTCTGTTAAGCGGCCCTTTGAGGTTGGACTCACCGTGTCTCGCAGTGATGTGAGCAGTTCCGTTTCACTGGTACTCCAGAAGGCGGCGCTTTAGCCAGACAGTCGGATAACAGTGACCGCAGCGTGATGCACTGTTGCACATCCTCTCTTTGCGTTCAGGCACTACTGTGGCGGTCGACGTCTTTCGAGCTTATACTAGTCGCGCACTGTGCCGATAATCCTGCGCACGCATCGGTCGTCGTCACCGTCGGTGCGTCTCTGTAAATCCCCGTGGTCGGCAGCTGATTCGCCGTCGCGACCTTCGTGTTGTGGTCGCTCGCGTCTCGCGCTGTTCTGGACGGGTCTCTTGTCTGCCTTCGCCAACCAGCCGAGCCAGCAGGGGGAGGTGGGGAGGATTTGGAAGGCCGCAAGCAGGATTAGCTGGATCCGTCCTCGCACATGGAGAAGGCCCGACGCTACCAATGACGTCGCGTGAGCGCCGTCGGGGGTTTGGAAAGCGCGTCTACCGCGTGGCCCTTGCGCAGCCCTTTGTGGAATGACGTTCGAACTGGTTGGGCCGGTTCCCCGCTCCGTCGTCGTCGCTGAGAGGAGGTTCGCGCTTGGCTGCCGCCGCCCCGAGTCTTTGGGTAAAGAGCGCGCCGCTAGGGCCGCCGTCGTGTGCACCCTTTGTTTTCTTTCTTTCGTTTTCCAGCGTGCGTCACGCGTTCCAGTTAAAGCCCCCCGTGGGTTGGTTCGCGCGGCTGCGCCACCGATGGTTAACGTTCGCCGGCGAGAAAGGCCGCCTGCTGGACCACTCGGCCGGTGTCTTCGGGGTGTCGTCGCACCGCAGCGACCGACGTCCGCCCACCACGCGGTAGCGGACATCGACTGCAGCGTGGTTGCAGCCTCTTGACCGATGACGCGCTCTTTGTTTCAGGCCCGTCTGTGCTTGTTAAATGTGGCTGGCGCGCGCGTTGCGTCACCCCTTTAGCCCGGCGCGAAGTTTGTTCGACGAAGCGAGTTTCCAGTATTGCTTGTTCTGGTGCAAGTTCCGACGACCACGAGGTACCGTGAGAAATGGACGTTGAGTGCGCTTGACCGTGCTGCATGGTGCGAAAGACCTTGGCGTGTCGCGTTGGGCGTCGCTGGTCGCATTCTGGCTTATCGCGATTCGTGAGGTCTTGGTATAAGTCGTCGGCAAGCAGTGGTGGGTGCGCTTAGAGTTGGTCACGATGCAATGACCAGCTCGTTTGCTGTTTGCGTACACAAATGAAGTGGTTCCAGCTGTCCTGTTCATGACTGATTAGTGGCAGAGCGCCCCTGGTGCTACGGAGTGCAGCTTGACGAACTGGGTCCAGATGCATTAGTCTAGATCAGCTCCTCGTCAGAAGGAGATTGCAACCAACTTGGTACAATGCTGCATGTCATGGTTTCTTCTCCGTCTTCTTGTCGTCGTTTCTGTGTAACTATTTTTTTTTCATTTGATTTTAAGTATTGCTCATTGATATGGTTTATAGAAATGGTTTTAAGCCTTAATGGATCCGACTACATTTCTTCGATGGCTTGGGTAACTAAAAGCGCGCACGCACGTTAAAAAAAGTTACCGGAAAGATAGAAACGAACAGGGGGCAGCCCAAAACATTTGCAATGTTACGCACGCGTGCAAATGGAGGAGCACTGCAGGACTTGCACTGTCCTAAGTAACACACTGGACAAAAGAGCCTAAAGACCCTTACACAAGGCCTTCTGATACATCTCCAATACAAAGTGCGTGAGCAGTAAATAATTGGGACCCGTGGCATAATATTTTTTTTTTTTTCGGACGATATGGGGAGGTTCGTGTTTTATAGCTTTTGTGGTGCGTACAAATTCCGAAAATAGTTCTGTCGCAGCCTTTCGTTTGACTTTCGAAGGTTATCCTCGAGCCTAAAAAGAAATAAAAAATTTAAAAGCATTCCAGGCAGAATCCATGACTATTCCCGCAACATGTGTATGTTCTTTTGCATCGGCGGTGCACGACGGCACTAAAAAATCCTCCGGGGGGGGGGGGGGGGGATGAGGGCGAGGGGGCTTGAATGGGCTGCAAATCCTACAGTCCCAACTCCGCTCCCCCCCTCCCCCTTTCGTTGCACATTTCCCACGTACAATTTATGCTGGGTAAAAACATAAAATTGGTCCATGGAATCTTTAGCGTGCGGCTGTGGTATTTTTACACGCACAACAAAGGCTTTGAACGCCACAAGGCCTCTTCTTTTAGCCGCCTTGTTGGCCGTAGTCCAATTGTGTATCTGTTATAGATGTCCCTGATGTTATCCACGGCTATACCTCGATTTCGTGTTTACCCGCATCTGCATTGAGGGAGAAAGAAAAAAGGAGGAAATAAATTTTTATTCTTGTCACGATTAAAGCAGAAAAACCTAGAACTGCCTGGCCGTCGCCTTTATCGGGAATCAAGTGATTCGTTGTCAATGTACCTTGCCAAGACTGAGCTGCTGCGCTCACAGCTGTGCGTTACGCGCGCAACAAGTTGGGAGGAATTAAAAAAAAAAATTAGGCAACACGGACAGATGGAACTACACTTCCATTTTATTTTCCTTTACGCTTGTACAATCGTTCAGGACTGTGTTATCGCTTGCATTTTGATATGCGTCCGGTTCTTTTTTTTTTTTTTTTTGGTTGTTTGGCTTGCGTAGATATAAGAGGCACATTTGAGTCTACCCTCTGCCAGCGTGTTACACGGTAGCAACGTTTTTTCACCGTTTCAATGGGTGACACTGAGTTGGGAAACACCAGTGAAACGCAGAACTTTCGTAATTGAGCAATGAATTTCCGGTTCTGCATATAAACGCTCTACCTGACACTTTCACATTTATACGACTATAGGTGATCAAGCAGGAAAGCAATCTTTCTTTTTCTGATAACATGCGGCTTTAAAAGAACAAATACGTAGTGTATGCGGCTTTGGTTATGATTGGCTCTATACATATCAGGACACTCCGAATTTATATACAAATGTTTTGCATATAGCATCAATCGCCGGAACGTTGCAGAAGAGATTGGATGACATATTATATATAAGGAGAAAAATATAACAAAATGAAACGTGCAGTATTGTACTATATCAGCGAAACATCAGGAGGAAAGTACAGGGCTGCAGCCACCGCGACTTGTGTAAATAAAAAGTAAAGAAAAAAGGCCCCTTCCGGGTCTTCAACGACCATTTAAGTCGGAGCACAAGGGTGCTTTTCTTTTCTTGTTTTCTTCGAATTTCGACACGGGCGTGTGCAGTTGTTTTGCATTTTGACTTCGAGCTCGGCATGCGGCTCATTTAGTGCTACCGGGACGGGTTGGTTTCGCTCTGCGTGACAGGCCTGTGCCCTGGTTCCATATCTGAAACGTCTCTACGTATGTGTTGTTTTGCATGGAAAAGCAGAGCCGTATTACGCTTCTCCATTACGCCGTTACAATTACCGTGTAACGAGGTAACGTGCCGGTATAGTAAACGCTGCGCCGCTTGCGTGCGGATGGCTCGGGTCGGCGCGAAGGTGGTGGCGGTCAGTCACAGCGATGATTTCAAGCGCTGTATAAGAACGAGCTGCATCTATACGCCTCGTGCAAGCCGACGGAAGCGCTACTGGTGGCGACCCTGCTAAGTATTCGCGGGAGAGTAGGCAGCCGTGCGCCGTAGCTTCCTACGACTTTGTTCGCGTTCGCCGTTTAGTTCGCGTTGTCGCAGCGAAATAAGCAACTTTCTTTGCATGTGTGGGGTGGCCGAAGCTTCAAGGGATGTCGAATAACAAAAGCCATCCAAACACGACCTCTTCCTGTACGTAGGCGTTTAACCAGAATTTTGATTTCGCAGGGTGGGAGGGGTGTTACCCATGGCGTTAACGAAAATGGAGGGGGGCTACCCACCTGGCTAAGTTTTAAGCGGGAGGAGTGTAAACAAAAGCCTGCTTGTACGTTTAAAGTGCTCACACAGAAGTCTTGCCCTATTTTACGAGTTACACCAGCTCTAATAAGACAAGAAACTCATGTGTGCTCGGTATGCGTGTGCCCCACCACTGTTACTAGAAGAAAGAAATTTATGTTACAACAGTGGCAGTTCGGGCATGTTCATACACCATCTTGAAAAGTAGAAGCACGCAGAACACACGGACGAAAGAGCATGAAGAAAGTTTGAAACCAACACAAGACTAAATATAGCTTTGGTGCGTGCTGAGCATTTCATATACGGAATAATGGGAAGATGCTGGACCGCAAACCACCATGATAATGGCAATACTTGCATAGGCACATAAAGCTCTAAAACAATGTGGTGCACTGCAGGCCCACAGAAGACGCATATATGACGAAATCTCCGTAAAGTGACGAAGAAATTCAGTAGCTGTTTAGTGTTTACATGTTTCTACATACATCTTGACGATAGAGCGAGCCCCAGCCTTGCTGTCGCTCCCAATTAACTTGACCAACCCTTCGCCGCTTTTCAATATATCATGCGCCTTCTGTTTACTCAGCATCCAAAACACAAAAATTCTCACGCAGCTTTGTGCGCTTTCAAGAAGGTCGCTCAGAAAATTGCAAGTTTTGACGGCTGCAGCAGGTAGGGTAGTTCGACGAACGCGGCGCTAAATGGTTTTATCCGCTGGCAAGTTTGGCGATATCCATGAGGAGTGTACGCAGGTTCATTAACAATCTCTCAGTTGCGCTTCATAAGGTGACTTTTATGTCAATTATTATGCGATTATGTCACGTATGTAATCAGTGCTATCAAGATCGCTACATAACGCACGCCAGCATCACGTGTTGTTTGCTTCATTGTTTGAATTACCACTCTGCTCAAATTATGTGTGTTTATTATTAAGGTACAGATATTAAGGTACAGAGACGGCAATGTGGCAACGGTGCAATTTAAAAAAAAGAAGGAAATACAAGGCGGCTACTTCGCACGAGCTCCACTTCGCAACTGGACTTTTTCACGGTGGTCGGCGGGATGCACCTGACAATTATATGCGGACTGGTTTGTCCTAAATTGTATTAACGGCACGCGCGTGCCCACTTTCACAAAGGCCTGATTCTTTCCTGCAACTGTCACCGCAACAGTAGGTGTCCGGCACGCGAACGAAGGGGAAATCGCAGCCGCGTTCCTCGGCCATGCCCATGCCTCCCAGCGCTGCAAAAAGCGTTGTCGTCTGCTCGGCCTCCCGAGAGTACTGTCGGCGGCGCCCGCTAGGTGGCCATCAGTGGCGCCTCTATAGGCGGTGCACCAGGCGTATAGTTAAGCCGTATATACAATACCGCACGGTTGATATCGACGGAGTGAGAGGGTGAGTTCTTTGGAAAGTAGGCTTTTTGGAAAGTAGTATGGTGATTGTAAGGTTGTACATTACATGATTCTTTTCTCTTAATTTTTTTCTTCACTTGGGGGACACACTTATAGCACTTAGCACGGTTGATATAGGGCAGCTCGAAGGGGATGCTGCTTTTTGGGCACCGTGTCAGTATTGGTTAAGTTGTGCTGTAGGCGTCGATTTAATCATGCTTGCAGGCGTTTAAGAGTCTTATTGCTTGCTGTAGTGGCGGCGCTGTGCCTGTACAACCGTTGTTCCTTTGTGAATTGGTGCGCGGAGATAGCGGGCGCTCGCTTTTCTTTGCGTTCGCCCGGTTCAGAGATAAAACCGAGAAGTCGCGTATATGACGTATCGCTCGGCGCGTTGCTCCTGCCACGTTCTTGGGAAATAAAGGCTGGCCGCGTTGTGGCGAAAGCAGCGGTAGTTTAGATCTCACTCGATATCCATTGCGCCTTTTCACCCCTGCTGAGCCTCGGGCGTTTTCTCGTGGGACGCCCTAATGCCGCACACAGTTGCTAAACCGCATTATACGCGCTTCTTTCTTTTTTTCGGTGTCTCGGTGCCGGTTATTTCGAAGTTGTGCTGTTGAAAGAGAGATTGAGCGCGAAAAGCCTTTGAGAGGTGAAGTCGTGTCTAGCGTGGAAAAGGGCAGTTTTATGTTCGCTCTCAGCGAAAGGTCTTTACGTGCATCGCCGTAGGTCTGTAGGCCACCCAGAGCCTCTCTTCTGTCCATGCACGGCTCATTCAACTTCGAATGCGTGGCCTTTTCTTTGAAGCACGGCTCGCGCCGGTGGTAGGGGAAGTGAAAGCGAGGCTGTTGTTCTCTTCGCTGGCGTCCTTCGGGTTTCCTGGTTCTCGCTTCTTTTCTGTGTACAACGGCACGGCCGCTGCCCTCCAGTCGCAGATATACGGAGAGGCGTGCGTAGCCCTGAGCATCTCGGTTGCGCAGAAACTACGAGTTGTCGATGTTTCCTCGATCGTGCGTTTTCAGTCCCTGGCCAGTCCGCCAAGGCTTGTTATCACATCTATCGTCTACAGTCGTAGACACTTTTCGTAAAATATTTTAGCACCCTTGTCCGGGCAGTGAACTCTAGACAGTTTGCGATTACATTTGACAGCTATCAACCCTTATAGTTAATATTTCTTTGTTGTTTGGAGTCCTCCTTATATCACGCACTGAGAAATAGTGGAACCTCCACTTTAGTTGTGCGAAAATTCGATCAGTGGGAACAACTCTTTCATAGCGTAATTCGTGCGCTAAGTGTCCCGGGGCCCTCGGCGGCGCTGCCACGCGGAAACATCACATCCGCGTGACAGCTCGCTTCACTTTCGAGCAGTGAGCCTCGAGAAAATAGCGGTACGGTGTCACGCTTTGGGCACCGTTTAGTACACATTTCTTCCTTGTGCGTTCGGAGGAAGCGAGCGGCGCGTCCATCAACGAAGTGCGTCTGCGTCGACTTTAGTGGCACGAGCGAGCGATCCGTGCAACAACGGCTGATGAGGTGAGCGCACTTCGAGTGACTCTTTCCGCGCGTATACGTGTTCTTTGCGACTTTTTGGTTCGGTTTCTTTGTCGTTCTCCTTGCCGTTGACATAATTCTCTCGGCCGAACGTCACTGGCTTCCGTGTCTGCGCGATGGCGCCCGGTATATATGCACGCGTCTCAGTCGTTGCTGCGTGCGACTCATGACTGCGTACACACTGGAGCGACCCGATTGACGCGCAGCTCACTTTCTCTGTAACCTCTTCGTCCACGAGCCGCGTGCATGCCGACGCTCGAGGCGTGTCCGTCTCGGAGCTGGCCGTCTTTTGTGCCTGTTCCGTTCACTTCCTTTTGTTCGTCCGTCACGACAGTTGTACAACACTGCGGGCCCCCCTTCGCTCGGAAAGATCCTCTCCCGTTTTGTACCTCGTTTCGCGTGACACTGTGTTACATGGAGCACCCGCCTTTTGTCGGTAGTTCCGGGAGTATCAACGGCACGCATGACCGGGGCGATGCTCTCTATGACGTACACAGGCCATGAGCGATGAGATTTGCCGATGAGGTCCGAAATTTCGAAAAGTGAGAGCTGGAATCAGCCTCGAGCTCCGAGTTTTATGATTGCTTGATTGATTGATTGATTGATTGATTGATTGATTGATTGATTGATTGATTTGTGTTGTTGGTACCTAGAACCCTCTGAGAGATGCCGTGGAGGTTTTAATTCGGCCGTTATGCATGGTTCTGAGCAAATACGGATGCACCTTTGCTTTCTTTGCATTAGCAGCATGAAAGTAGCAAGGGACAATGAATTATTCAGTTGTTCGTTTGTGATTCGGTTAAAGAAAGGACGCTAATTTCTGCAGCCCATGTCGGGAGCACGGCTGAGCGTCCGTAGAGGTAGAGGGAAAGGGATGGAAAAGAGATAGAAAGGAGAGAAAGCCGTATTGGGGGTCTCCGGAAATTTTTACCACCTGGGGTTCTTTAACGTGCACTGACAACGCACAGTACACAGGGCCTCGGACATTTTCGCCTCCATCGAAAATGCGACAAATACGGACGCCCGCGTTGTCTGAATCATTCCCTTAAGTCCCTCAAGTCGCTAATATACAAAGATATTTACCCAAAGTATGTGTGTACCGCTTGCTTCCCTTCCTAATTGTGAACTATCTGGGCCATTTGAATCGACTTGAAAGTATAACAACTCCAGGTTAATCACGTGCTTAGTTTATATGACCGGGTCCCCGCGGCGGCTGCCTGGTTGTGTTAAGGTACCCACACTTACATTGAAATGGGCGTGAAGCGAATGTTTTCTGTACGTATAGTCGCATCAAATGACGCTTGTTCTTTCTTGAGGGTTTGAGGCACTTGTCGCGTCCTCGTGTTCAGATTTCAATTAACGCTGGTGAGTTGCGAGTTATACGGTACGTATACTTTTTCAAGGCGATCCTATTGTGGAATGGTCGCACTTGACGGTAAAACGCTTTCTCCTTGTGTATATATGCATACCCGGTATCATTTAATGTCCATCGGAGTATATACGAGCCGTGGATTTAGTGCCTTCGTTTAGGCCGCCAATTTTTTGCCCGGCTGCCAACGCTACGTTTCTCGGCTCAGACACGAGGTGTATACCCTGTGGACAGCGCTTATTAGAAATTCATAATACGACCGCATGATCCTCTCGAAGTATATCCTCCTGCAAACTTCGTGGCAGACAGAGATGACGGTTATAAGGGAACGCTTTGATACGGCTCTGTAACATAAACTGCGCGTGGCATAGCGGCCCTCTAAACGGTCCGGGCTGGACAACAGGAAAGCCGAGTTACGATGAGGAAGACGATCAATGGGTGTATATGTAACGGTGGTCGACCGCGTGATATACAGGCACACTCTGCAACGCGACGCCGTGGCGCAGCGGCAGTCAACGATCCGTTTCCTCGTTGTCAAAACAGGCGCAGCGCGAAGCGAAGCTCTGCGGCACGCTCTGCGCCTGCCCGAAACTTCTGTGTGGAAATTGAGCCGAAGGTCGGCGGGTCGAATGCCATTCCATGGAGAAGCGCGCGGCCCCGATCTGTCGGACGGCCATGCGCGCGTTCTCCTTCCTGCCTCGGATATTACGCGGGCGCGCCTCTGAAATGCGAGGCGGAGATGACTTGCCACCCCTTGTCTTAATTGCTTTATTTCTCCGCCCGTTTTGTGGCGCGTGCTGCGCCGTTGTATTTGGACGAAGGAAGAAGCAACGCTCTCTCTTGTTCATGTGACCTTTTCTCTCTGGACCATCAAGAGACTATTAAACACGTAGAAACCCGTCTCACAAGAACTTCGGCGCCGTATATACTTGTAAATCTCAGTTCGTTACATCGGCATTGCGATTGTCTGGTATTTGCGGAATCCCTTAATCATTTGAACGGCGCTTATGGAAAATTCGTAGCTTTGTTCGAAGACAACTTTTGGTACTGATGACCATTTTGAATTGACAGCGACGTATAGGCTTATTTGGTGACGCTCTTTTGTGCTCCGGTTGTTCGCTTGTATTGCATGTTGACCACAGGATTTGTTTTGTTTTCAAATGAAAGGATTAGTTTTGAGCGGTGTACATTTTGCAAGCTGTGAGGATAGGAGGTGAGGGGAGGAGGGAGAGGGGAGGGCGAGAGGCTTGAGACGGTATAGCATGCAGTGAAAAAGAGACGCCCCTAAAAAACCTAAAAACCATATTTCTCGTTGTGTGCACATCTAAGAGGTATTATGCTCGCACACATGCCGTTTTTTTTTTTTTTTTTATTGTTCAGGCGCGCATTTCAGTTGTCAAAGCGCCTGTTGAAGCACTGGGGCGGTGGACCGTGAACTATATAGCGGTAGGCGGCATTTCCACCACCCTTTAAGGAAGAACCCTTGTATGTGCACTGTCTATGTGCATCTCCGCCGCCTGTTTATGTAGTGCCTGTATACTTGCACGCGTTTATGAATTCTTCTCTTAAGTTACGATAATTTCAGCTTCACCTGCATCTATAATCGTGCTCGCACAGTGCAGCATGTGTCTCGATTATCTCGATTACTTTGCTGACGTAATCTTGTCTCCACGGTCTTCGCACGTGCCCGTTTTACGAAGGCCATGGGGTTCAGTATTTGGAATCGGTAGCGCGCCCTCGGGTTCGCCTTCTTTGTACGGTTAAATGCATTACGCGCGCAATCAAGTGTTTGGAAAAGGAGGTATGCGTGCGCTTCAGTTGTAGATCTCATCTAAACTACTGAAACATACCAGATCGTTGTTAGTTAACTATAACGCACGTTTCGTCGCACGTCGGTTCCCGACGTCTGCAGAGAGCCGTGCCGTTCTTTCGTAAACATATATTGTGACGGCGACGGCGGCGAGTTGGAAGAGTGCGCGCGCTGTAAGAGTACATGGTTCTTTGAGCGTATATAATTACACTTAGCGCAGAGACCGAAGCATGTGCCACGATTATTTCTTTTTTTTTCCTTTCTAAAGTGGCAACAGAAAGCTGATACCGCCGCCAAACACGAAGACTGCAAGAAATTTATTACGTTTTTCATTTATCAACGTAATTAATTCGTTTCAAGTTTCAACACGCGCGCGCGCCACACAGTCACGGCCGCTATTTGTATAGACTCGCCGGTTCAGCAGCTGCTGCTGCGTGCGCTCGCATGATTACGGAAGCGAAGTATATCTCTTAGATTTCGATTGCCCGCGGATCAGGCCGGACTTAGCTTGCGGGTCCTCGAAGGGTTACACGTGCCGAGCGTAATTACGCCCCTCGTTCGCTAAAAGACAAAAAGAAAAAAATTACAGTGAAACAAAGAATGCTTATAGTATTCTCATACACATGAGGAAGCCTCCCACCATTTAAAAATGGAACGGAAGCAAGTACAGTGAAAATCGGGCTATTACAAAGAATAATAGATATTTAAAACGACAATAATTGAATTTTCCGGAAAATGATATCCAACGAACTCGCTACATTTGCTTCCCGGGTCTCGGCCGATTTCCCGTCACAGGGTCTGCACTTTTTTTTTTCTTTTGCTACAGAAACAATTTCATCATATTATTTTTTTTCGTACCGTTTATATACCTCTGATATTGGTATCGAATGATCGTGGGAGCACGCCCTGATTGACGCTAATATCCAACGGAATCTGGGGCGCGGCGGGCTTGTCGGGGCGACCTTCATTCGACGCACTTGTATGTGAGTGCTGCGCTCAACGCTCCATATTCGGAACTGTTATAGTGGAACTGGTCTCTCCGATCGCTCGCTTTTGTGCGAGACCCGCGCGGGATCAAATACCGCGCTATGTTCCGTCTACCGAGTGTATAAAATGACTAAAGCGTAGAAAAGTTTGGAAACTGCATAGCACAGTATATATACACAGGGCATATGGTATACCTCCACGCAGCGAGGTGTACGTTTTTATTGTCTGCCCTATAGTGCCCCTCCCCCCCCCCCCACATCGGCCGCTGTGGAATGCGAAGGAATTTTACGGACACCTAGCTGATAACGCTCGAAGGTGGGTTATTCGGATATATATATATATATATATATATATATATATATATCCGAATAACCCACCTTCGAACGTTCGAATAACCCACATGATGCGCACAATCACGACGCAGCAGAACAACCGTCTTTCCGTTTGATCATGATCAGGTTTCTGGGTTGTGTGTGAAATAAAATTTTCAGTTGAAGTTTAGCGCTCATGTTGTCTGTCTCGTGTCTGTGGTTTGTTTGTTTTTTGCGCTAATTATGTCTCATCCAAGTAGCACCAACCGGCCCAGCTTTCTTCGTTAACATTCGAAGACCAACGAAGGAACAGCGCCCGTATATTTGGTGGCCCTATAGCATCGGGTAAGAAAGGAAGAGAGAGAAAGTAAACCGCACGCACATGCCAGGCTTCGCTTTTCCCATTTTCTCGACAGAGGAAGGGCTGATGAATTTTTTCCTCCTTTTCGTCCTTGCTATAAGTGGGCTGGATCAACTATATAGTGTGGCGAGGGTATTTTTAAACTAAACGGAATACAAAATCCGCAAGAGCTGGGAAAAAGACGCCACAAGAGAAGAGACACGTCTCCTATTCCCCTGTTCCCTGAAGACATGTCCTAATTAACTACGTTGAAAATTCAACGAGTCAACATTCATGGGTGTTACCACACTTTGCTTAGCAATTCTGACCTGCATCGCAAAAATGTGCTGTCATGCACGCAGAGCGTACGCACTTACCTTACCAGACGCCATCAATTATCTGGTGGCGTAACATTCGGTGGTGTCATGAGTATGTGACTTCAGTGTATGGCTTCGGCGTGTTCGATTGATTTCGTGCTGTAAAAACGATTTCATTTTTAGATTCACTGGCTTCGGCGTTTCCGGCCCTGATGCGTATGAGTTCTCGGTTTCGCACACTGTGACGCCATATTGCCGAGGTCATGAAACTCAGAATACATCCCTATGCAGCCGTTCTCGCGTGCTTGAGTCCATATACTGTAGTAGCGTTCGTTTAGTTGTTACAGTCTATACCGATGCCAAACGGCATACATAGTGTTCACGTGTCGTCACATCTGCTGCTATCGCCCTCACTCTCCCTTCATAGTCGCCATCACTGATCTCCATTAGAACCCCCTAGTGGAGATCAGTGGTCGCCATTGCTGGGCATACCTATAGCGGCCGCAGTTCACGTATGCTGGCGGATGCCGGGAGTGACGAAGCCGCGCTCGGTAACGCGCATGCACACTATGCGTACGTTAAGAGTCCAAGATGGCGGTGCCTAAACGCATCCTCCAAACACAGGTGAGCTGTTGGGGTGGGGCAGTCTCCGGACCCTCCCCTTCTCCCTCCCCTACCGAAACCGCCCTACAGCAGCAGATAGGGGAGCTCAGGCGCCAGAATCAAATTCTTGCGCGCAAAATTCAGGAATTAGAAGCCAAGCAGGCCGGGTCATCAGAGCCAGTGCAGGAAGCCGAGGCAGACGACGGGGATGACGGCTCTTCCGTCACATCCCGCCTCACTAGCGTCTCGCGGCAGGACGAGGGCACAGTAGTTGGATCAGCTTCCATTACCGGACCCATCGGTCGCCTCGAATCCCTAGAGCGTAAAACCGAGCAATTAGAGGCGCGCGTAGCAGCCCTCCCCACTCAAATAATGTCGGCAGTCCGGGAGTCCTTTCAGGACATGTTCATGGCAGCCTTAACGCAAGCACTTCCCGACATTGTGGCCCAGGTCTCTAACTCGGTCCTTAAAGCCGTGCAGCCCTAGGTTAGTACCCAAATTAAAAACACCACTCAGTGCGACCCTCCACAGCTTAAACGCAAGCCAGCCTCTCGTCAGGCAGCAGAAGAAAGTTTTTCGGGGTCAGTTCCCGGTGGGCCGGCGCGGCTTCTTACAGCGGCCGCACCGGCTCCAGGCCCGGACCGGTCCCCTGCACCATAAATAAATACTAAAAGATGGCTAGCCGATCTAACAAAAAAGATAAAAATCTACAAAAATTTGAGATGATCCAATGGAACTGCAGGGGTTTTAAAGCCTGGAAAAAGCGGTCGCACCTCAAGCTCTACTTGCAGTCCCTCGGAGACATGCCGGCCCTGATTGCTTTGCAGGAGCCCGGTATGGACGCTAAATTCTCTGGATACAGCACTTTCCAGGGGGGGGCCTCGTCATGCATCCTGGTGAACAAGGCATATACCGCGATTCAGGTCGATTTAAACTTGAGTACTGAACAAGAGTACACAATGGTCAGAGTACTGCCTCTCAGACGTCGCGACCCGTCAATACATATCCTAAATATATACAGCCCCCCGCATAAGCCGCGCGTAACCTTTAGTGAAATCTTCCTTCGGGCGATCAAGTTGGCAGACAAGGATCCCTTAGTGATCGTTGGAGACTTCAATGCTCCCAGCCTTCACTGGGGCTATCACTACGAGAAGGCCAGAGGACGTTATAAGCTGGCGGAGCTTATCTCCACCCTTCGCCTCACGCTATCTCACGGATCCGGCGCACCCCACTCGTGTGGGGAACTCGGTAACCCGTGACACTTGTCCGGACCTCTCTCTCGTAAAAAATGCTAAGGATGCTACCTGGGAGAACTTGGGCGATACTCTAGGCAGTGATCACTGCCTTCTCCGGATCACACTCATGGAAAAGTCAGCTCGTAAAAAAATGCGGTCAAGCCAAGCTGACCGATTGGACCCAGTTTCGCAATGAGACTCTTCCTCCCGTACTATTTTCTGGAGGCTATAACACATAAGCAACATTCAGAAAAAATTTGTTACTACCGTTCAAACCAACGAAGAGATCCCCGCAGTTGACACTCACCTCCTACACTTGTGGGAGGTGCGCCGAAGCTTAACAAAACGATGGAAAAAACAGAAGACGAATCGCAAATTACGTATCCGCATAGCCCACCTCACGGAACAGGCTGCAGCGTACGCTGCCCACCTCTCAGATACAAACTGGATAGCCCGCTGCGACGCTGCAGCTCGTCAGATGAGCTCGAAGGCGACATGGCGTCTCTTTCGCAGTCTCATAGACCCCTCTCAAACGAGAGGGGAGACGCAGAAGCAGCTCCGGCGAGCTCTGCAAGGGTACCAAGGCACTCCGGCACAGCTTGCGGATGTTCTGTGCGATAGATATCTCTGTCGTACGGAGGACCCGGCTGGGCCGGAGTACACGTACTCTGGTAAGCCTAATCACCAACTCGATGCCCATTTTGAGTTGCATGACCTTAAAGCTGCCTTAGCTAAAATGCGCGGGGGTACGGCTCCGGGGCTGGACCGCATAACAGTGAAGCTGTTGACAAACCTCCCTGACACAACCTACCTCCATTTATTGGAATATATGAACCAGATCTGGGACGGCCGTGCACTCCCTTCCGAATGGAAAACATCACTTGTGACATTTATCGCTAAAGCAGGCAAGGCCGTGCATACGGAAAATCTGAGGCCCATATCACTGACCTCGTGCACGGGCAAGCTTATGGAGACGATGGTACGGGATCGCTTCTCCCCATACCTTGAGGGCAAGGGCTTCTTTGCAGACACCATGTTTGGGTTTCGCCCACACATGTCTGCACAGGACGTCCTTCTCCAGCTGCATAGGGACGTCATACAGCCCACAACTATGCAACACAATGACAAAGCCATCCTCGCCCTTGACCTGAAGGGGGCTTTTGACAATGTTAAACACAGCAGCATCCTGGCTAACTTGAGTTCCACCGATTGCGGGGCTAAGACCTTTGCATATGTCAGAGATTTCCTCTCTAAACGCCAGGCCCTTCTTCGGATCGAAGACGAGGAATATGGCCCGTACATTATGGGAACACGGGGTACCCCTCAGGGAGCGGTGTTATCACCGCTCCTGTTCAACATTGCTATGATGCACCTTCCAAGCGAATTGGCCAGGGTGGAAGGCACGGAACACGCAGTATATGCCGATGACATTACAATCTGGACCACTGAAGGGAGCCTTGGTGAAATGCAGGAACGCCTTCAGCGGGCCGCATCCATAGTCGAGGCGTATGCCAACGATTGTGGACTCCAATGTGCTCCAACCAAATCAGAGCTTCTGCACGTTAGAGCGACGCCGAGAGATAAGTCAGCCATACACATCTCCCTCTCTGGGATTCCCATCAGAGAGGTGGAAGAGCTCCGGATTCTGGGCCTGTTCATTCACCACAGACTCAGACCGGACTCCACTATTGCAAAACTCAAGAGGGTGGGCGAACAGGTAGGGCGCATGATCCACCGCGTTTCCAACAAGCGGGGTGGTCTGCGGGGCAGGGACGCGCTTCGGCTCGCCCATGCCTTCGTGACTAGCCGGATCCTCTACGCCGTCCCATACCTTCGCACTACCAAGCAAGAAAACGAAAGAATAGATGCCATCATCCGTAAGGCTACTAAACGGGCTCTGGATCTCCCGGTGGCCACTTCCAACGCCAAACTCAGGGCGTTAGGTGTGCTCAACTCCTACCAGGAGTTGCGGGAGGCCCACCTTATGAACCAATATACGCGGCTTGTGCAGACGGCTCCCGGGCGCCGCCTGCTGAACCGCTTGCATATCCAACACACTTGCACTGCAGAGGAGGCGGAGCGTGTTCCGGAACTGTGGCGGCATGTGCTCTCGGTCTCTCCACTGCCCAGTAACATGGATAGGCAAACGCACGAAGGCAGAAGGCAGGCGTGAGCTCGGACGCTTGAGAGGCAACACGGCTCCCGACCTGGT
The DNA here is from genome assembly GCA_013339685.2 of Hyalomma asiaticum. Classification (NCBI taxonomy): domain Eukaryota; kingdom Metazoa; phylum Arthropoda; class Arachnida; order Ixodida; family Ixodidae; genus Hyalomma; species Hyalomma asiaticum. Next base: position 54,465,778 of record CM023483.1, on the reverse strand, counting down.
GTATTCTACGTAGATATCGCAGGACCTTCGCCCACGGGATTTTACACGACCTGTGTAGTTCACCGGGAAAAGCATGTCAATGGGCTCTCCTTCCGAGCACAAAATCCAGAGCGCGCTGAGGAAGTCGCTATAGCGCTTGCTGCTGCGGATCCCAATTCGAAAGTCATTATCACGGACTCCCGGAAAGCATGTGCTCATTACTTGGCAGGGGAGATATTCCCCTTAGCCAGCCAAATTTTAAAACGGGCTCTCGCTGATCCAGCCCCGAAACGCATCGTATGGGCTCCTGGACATCGGGGCTTGCGAGGTAATGAGGCCGCTGACGCGGCCGCCCGAGCGCTTACCCACCGGGCTCCTCACCCTGGCTCTTATGACTCGGGAGGCCAATACGCCGCTGCTGCGGTTCAAAGAAATTCTAACATATTATCGCGACACTCACCGCCTTTTCCCGGCTCCTGCAAAGGGGCTGAGTAAGGCGGAAGAGCGAACACTAAGGCGCCTGCAGACAGGTACTCTACTCTGTCCTGCAATCTTAAAGCACTTCGATGCGAACTCAGATGGGCGGTGCCCACACTGTGGGGAGACCTGCGATATCTTCCACATGGTGTGGGCATGCACGAAAAATCCCCACCTACCCCCTTCCCCTACCCCTTCCCGAGAGGCATGGGAGACTGCCCTCCTCAACAGCTCATCGCTAGAGTCACAACGGGCTCTGGTGCGACGGGCGCGAGACGGGGCCTCGTCATGCGGTGTCCCGGACTAGGGACGCCGACCATGTAGCGGGGTCATGCTTTGGCCCCGTACCTCCCTCCTCTACAATAAAAGTTTTTTCATCATCAAACGCATCCGTAGAATGGTCTGGATATGGAGGTGCTTCATATCCTTTGCACAGCCGACATGGTACACACGAACCCCACGTCACTCTGGTGACGGTCCTTTCACAGTTGTTTTCTGCCACACGAATTGTTGTTGGCATTGCATGCGTGCTCCTTTTTTTCTTTCTTTTCTTTTTTCGCCTGTTGATGTCCAGTCTTGAGAACGACTTCGCAATGTATGTTCATTGCTGTTATGCTTCTATTTATTTATTTATTTTTTACGCCGTCTGATGTCTCGCTGTTTCTCGATGCGAGGCTGCCGATGCCTCTAAACATTACCGTGCAACCGACATAACTGCTCGCTTTGGGACGAAAATGGGTCCAAACTGAAACGATTCTCCTTCTTTTTTTTATTCCCCAGAAGAACGCGGCACTCAGTTTAGAAAGTAAATCGCGTTTATACGAAGCAAGAAATAGAAGCTCCTGGCGACAGGCCACCCACAGCTGCGGTATGCAGCACGCGCCTTCGCGAGCTGTGCCGACAGAAAACCGTTTAGCGGTGGCCGACGCGAAAACGAGCACCGCACCGTACGTTTTGTTTGCGTTTGTGCGACGAGGAAAACGATTTCGAGTTCGTTGAAACGAGCGGAGAACGAGGCCGGTTTTTGCGGTATTACGAACAGCGTGGCCGTCATGTGCGAACAAACATACGTTCCGTGGTCTATTTACGTGACAGGCGTGCTTTCCATGCCTTCTGTTCCTCCAGCGCTTGCACGTGCAGCTGTCTGGAGACCAGCCACCACGCATCCAAATGTTTTGTTTTTCTGCGTGCGATTGCAATTCCGAAAGATATCTCGCCCTGAGAGTACCGTTTCGGTGATAGTAGCAATTAACACGGCGCGTTGTGCGAGACCACCGATACCCGTGACACGCACGGAAAGTTATGGTCTGTCGCGAACTGCACTCACATGCAATTGGAGTGGGGTGGGGTGCCTCTGATGCACAGTTGTAATGAATGTTCCTCCATCACGCGCTGGTCTGTGGTACTGTGGTCTGCTGATGAGGAGATAACCTTTATAGAATCAGTCAAGGTTTAGGCTTCCGACCTGCATTGAGGCGAAATTCTAGAGGCCTCTAAAGTGCGCGATGTCAGTGCGCGTTAAAAGAACACCATGTGGTCAAAAACTTCCGAAGCCTTCCACTATATATGGTGTGACGCTGTACCGGGCTCCCTTCAGTGGTTGCAGGAGTACAGCGCCCTTTCAACCCCCTGCCCCTAGCATATTACCTGTAACGCTGAGCATTTTCATTGCGACGGAACTTTTAAAACCGACACGTACATTGCACACTGAATCACTTCAGGTTACGGCAGTACAAGGACTCTGTAATACCGAATGCTCATATACAAATCAGCGAACTCACGATCATCAGCCTGTCTGCATAGCGTCTATTGGGGCACGACATTAACAATATGATCTCCCATTTACTCTATCTCGCTGATTCCATTCGGTACCTGCAAGTTTCATTAATTCAGCACCCCACCTAACCCTCTGCCGTCTTCGGCTGCGTTTCCCATCTCTTCGGGGGTATTGTATGTAATATGAAAACATGTGTACAGTGTGTTTCAGAAGTTCTTGAAAATAGGTTCTTCTAGAAAAAAAAAAGGGGGGGGGGGGGGGGGCGCTGTTTCTTCCGTAATCGAGGGCGTAGATGTAGGCACGAAACGGCTACCATCTTATTCAGCGCGAGCGTCATCCAGGCACGCTGCAGGCGGGCATCGCAGTACCTTTAATCATCATCGTCATTAAAGTATCGCTGTTCTGGCTGATCTTTCCGTCAGTAGCTGCAGCGTCCTGCCGCGACGCGAGGTCCGGGGCGGCTGGGCGCGCGCCGATTCAGTCACCATGCTTCGGGAGTTGGGTTTGTTTTCAAAGCTCTATAGCTTTGAAAACAACTGAAGTTGACTGGTGTGTTCTTCGGAAACGTTGGTATTGGACACGACAAAAAAAAAAAAAAAGCGTACTAAAGGTTACTTATTCTGCGATATTGGTGATTAGAAGAGAAATCAAAAGCAACATATCTTTAACTTGTTGGGCCAGTAACTAGCTTATGTCATATGCAATCCTGTAAAATATAGAGAACATCCGGGCAACCGATCGAAAGTTGAAAGTGCGCGGCATAAGAACCCTTGGATACGCAACCACATTCCGCCCTCTTTTGACTTTTGATCAGTTGCCCCGGTGTCCTCATATAGGTAGCTGGATGATCACGTCTGAGTACCCGTATGTTCCCTTTTTGGTGCCCGAGTGATTACTTTTTAATACCTGTACGTTCCTGTTAGGTTATCCGGATATTCCCGTTTTAGGTACACGGGACTCTGGCTCTTGGCTCAAGGCCGTCGGCAACGGGAGCTAAAAGCATCTTATGCTTAAAAACGAAAACCCCTTCAGAAAGAAACTGTCAGCTGAGGTGGACATCACTAAGTCTCAAGAAAGTGCTAATTAGTTAGCTACTTAATTAATAATCACTAATTCTCTGCTTGATTAGAAGCTCTTTGTGTTTATTTTCAATGGCGAATTTTAGTCACATATATAACGATGTCACAATTGCTGTAGAACACAGAAGTCGTTCGTCTAAAGCCCCGCAACGCGACAAAACCGGGGTTTTTCCGCGCGAAAACGAAACCTGGCGCCTGAAGAGAAGTCACGTACAAATTGCAACCTCCGCTGGTGACGTCTTCAGTGATTGCGGCGATCGGTTCGAAATGTACGATGTGCTATTTGCGCTATTTCCCCCTATGGCTACAAGGATCGATCTCGGCATTGCAGGCAGAAGCGAGCGTTTATCATTTGCTTATTCGCTCAGTGCAAGAAGAAGCATCGTCGCAAACCACACGGCCGCGAGTTCTGAGAGCCTGTACGTTTTGAATTGACTGCCGCAGGGGCATTGGAGCACGTCACCAGAGGACGTTGCGTTCGTGAGGGACTTCCGTTGCTTCTTTTGCAGCGAGTCTGTTTCGTGAGCAAAAAACGCTATTTTCGCGGGCCCCGGGGCTTCGGAGAATAGTTTCTTCTGAGTTTGAGGAACTGATACGGCATCGCCGTCTTCTCTGTGGCTACGAAATCGCCATTGACAATCACCTCAAAATGCAGCGAGTTAGAAGGTTAGTAGACGATCCCATAGTTAATTAAAGATGAAAACTGCCCGTTTTTCACGCATACCTGACGTCCGCCTAACCTGACTTGGGCGGACGCGAAAGTTTGCAACCATTTCTCTTTGTCACCTTATGACCTATCTGCTCTCATTTCCTTCGCTGGCGTCAAAGAAAGAAAGAAAAAAAGAATAAAAAGCGACTCTATACTCCACGATTTTAAGTGGGACAGACGCTGCTGGCCGCCGTGGAGCTCCTCCATGTGACGGCTGCAGTCACGTCGTCGTGTGTCGCGTCGCGACCTCTTTTTAATTCTTATTTTTCCCCGCGCGCTTCGGTTTTACCGCAAGGAGCGAGCGGCCGCGGGGGATTCCCTACAGCGTTTTAATCGCTCGCTTCGATCGCGCTAATGCGTGCCTCGCGATGACGTCTACGCGGCCGATGGAACCCGTATTTACGCTCGCCGCGTTAATCGCCCCCTTGTTGCTGCTGTGTACACATGCGGTTGTCCGCTGCTCCTTCGGCCAACTCCGTAAACAACTTGCTCGTTTGTTGCCGCAGCCCTGACGGCTCCGGCTGGTTCTCTTTGTCCGCTTTGATTTGTGTTTGACCCTTCAGTTTAGCTGGCGCGCTGATATTGTGCCTTGACCTATGGCTTCCTGAACCATACTTCCTCAATGCAATCACGCTTCTTGGCTTCGATATGTCGCCATATTGCGATACCTTGCTTGTTTTCTTCGGCGCGGAAGATCTAGCTTGTGTCATGTCAAAACCACATATATATGCACATCTCCAACTTGGTTCTCGAGAATTTCGATTTCGAGTGGATCCTTGTTAATTTCTAGCTTGTACCCTCATGAATGAAGCGAATGCAAAGGCGTTCTTCGTTTCTTCTTTCGTCGTGCGTTTCCTCGCTATTGTATACCTTCTGGCCCTTTGCGCGTGGAAAACACATCAGGAAATACAAGATATAAAATTATGATTAAGATATCGCAAACTGTTTTTTTGCTCCCTGTGCAGAATACATATAGCAAGTACCGCGGCGGCGACGCTGAGCTTGAGTTGACTTGAGTGCCATTGAGTGCCATTTACACGCCACTTATTCTGCAAACAGGAGGTTTAGTTGCATACTCTGGAAAACTTCCATTCCTGTCTCAATAGGTCCTTTCGAAAATTGTGAAGTTGGCTGCCGTGCCGAACCATTTGCCCAACTAACGGCGTCGCAGTCGATCCGGAAAACACCGCGTGCGAGCGCGGATTGCGTCCATGCACTATACATAACGCGAAAACGTGGACTCAGCCCTAGCATGTGCAGCAACAGCACTGCATGGATTTCAACAGGACAGGTATACCGCCATTACTTGGCCAAAGGTGCAATGCAAGAAAGCGCACTTGGGAATTTTCTAAAGGGTCTGTTGCTTGCGGCAAGTGTTCGCCGTAGAAACAGTGAAAGACGTGCTTGGTTTGCTTCGAGAGACGTTTGTAAGGGCAGCTTCAATTTGGAACGGATTTGACGGAACTTCGCTGGTACTTTATTTGTCTTTTTCTTCCTGTAGCCACGTGGAGTATGCGTGTTTTCCCGGGATTTCATGAACACCGGGACACTGGCAACGTCCCGAGCAAGCGACAGAGGCTGTAGCTATGGGCTGCATTGCGAATCTAAAAGACGGAGCACGTATACCGCGCTTTCCTGAGGTGAATTCCCGCTCTTCACAGTTTTCGTCTTCTCTTGTTTTATTTTTGTTTTGTTTTTCCTGGAGCACCGGACTCGAAAAAAATCCCAAAGTTATGTATTTATTTCGGCCTTGGTCCTGTCGCATGCAAGGCCACCACTGTTTCAGAGGTGGTTCTTTCTGCAACAAGGATGTTCTAGACTCCCCAGTATGGTCTTAAGTGCGCTTGGGTCACTTAAAATGCACCGCTTGACGAACAATACTGTTTCATGGTTTTTCCGGGTACAGGCATCAGTGTGATTATATCCCTTCAGCGGCGACATTTGCAGTTCTGTACGCGACTTGTCCTCGGGCAGTTCAGTCGACAAGCGGCAACGAAGGAGCAAGAAACACTGAGCGTTGGATGAATTGAACCCTCGACGTATTGAGCACGTCGTCAGCTCGCTACAGTGTGAGGCGTGTTCCTGCAGCCAAATAATTTGCTGAAGGCACTACCGCATTTTACGAGTCGGTCGATGTGGTATAGCGACGTCGAAAACGTAATTTTCGTTAGCTCTTCAAGAATACAGCCATTAACAAACTGCACCCGCGTTTCAAGTCTGACTTCTGACCCCTTTTATGACAAAACGAATATTTCAACATATAACCGCGTTTTCTTTTTTGTATAGCAGAATATAGTGTGCCACGGAAATTGTGTGTGAACATTTGGAGCGTTTATAGAAACTGCATAATTCGCACCTGAAGAGAATATATATGACAAACATCAGCAGAGCTGGTGTGCAAATACAGGGACGATCGATCGCTGCTTGCTTGCTTGCTTGCTTGCTTACTCGCTCGCTTTCTTTCTTTCTTTCTTTCTTTCTTTCTTTCTTCTTCTTCTTTCTTTCTTTCTTTCTTTCTTTAGCACATTTCCAGTGCACTCACTCTCCCAGTAATCAGTTCTTTGACCGGGCTTAAACCTGGGAACATTTGATTGCGTGCTCATGAATTAATTACACGTAAAGGTCGTGCATAAGCTCCCAAGCGAGTAACTGGTTGTACTATACAGCTACAATATGCGCTACTATATGACGTTTCACATAACGCGATCAACATGTAATTACTTGATATATGGCTATAGTTCCACCACTGATGTATACAGCCACTGCTACGGGGGCCGCAATTTCTGGAGCTGTGTATTTCAGAAAATGTCTATAGCGCTGGTCGTAAATTTCTGTGACCCAATTTACCGAGAATTGTGCACAAAACGGTGGCGCAAACGTATTACTCCAATATAACTATAGGCCATAGTTCATTTAATTTAGCACAAGAAATTTACGTCGTACAGCGCACTGCGCCACTTGCAAAATAAGGTATATATAGTAGACATTACTGTAGCTTGCCTCGATTGCACCTGCTATGTAGCGAGTGAATCAAAAAAGCAAAGGTAGCAAGTGCTCGTGAGAGGTATAGTATAAGTTCTGCCGTCACCGACTTTTTGCTTGGCAGTTATGCAGGCTTTCTAGGGGCTATCTAGGGCTGGTGTCATTTGAACTCAGCTATCTCGAACTATAAGGAAGGCAAGTTTAATTGACTTGAGAAACGGCATCAGTCGAGCAGATCACGCACGGTGTGTTGAGACAGAGCGTATGACTTCGACTTGTTCGCTTCGTTGTTGTGGCCATGTGGTGTAGCTTCAGCTCCTGCTATAGCTGGCGCGTGGCATCTATCGTGTGTCTTTCGGGGAAACACGCGAACCGAGCTGCAGCCTCATTCCTGCATCGAAACTCGGAGAAGTCGCCCCGAGACAAAATGTCCCGTCGAGCCACGCATGCGAGCCAAGGATATATCGCGTGGCACATTCGTGAAGTCGAGAGGCGCCGGGGGCAGGTATATAGAGGCGCCGAGCGTTTAGAAAAAGTAAAAATAGAGAGAGAGCGTGTTCGGGGAGGGTCCTGCTACTATTTCCGCGGTCTTTCTATTTTTATTCTTTATTCATTTCTATCTTTCGACCTTTTATGCCCCGAGACTGGGTGAAAGGAAAAACCCGCATGGTGCCTTGATCGGGACGTGCCTTGTCTCGCGTTTTGAAAGAGCAAGAACGCTTTCGATCTCGCCAACCTCATCTGCTGGCAGAACGCTTCTGCTGCTACGTATGCTGCCTCCGACTGTCGCTCTTATTAGGAGGAGACACGCCAAGTAGAGAGTCGTAGATGGGTAGAGACGACCGAGCGACTCGCGGTGATTGATCGCGTATAGGGCGAGCACTGGGGACCGCGCTTAGTTGCATCGGCATGGAGCAGCAGCAATTGGTTTCGTCGGCTCGCGAAATGAGATGAGACGGAAGACTTTGGAAGGGGGCGTTCGATGTTGTTTTTTTATTTTTAATTTTTTCTGGCGCAGTTTGTTTCCGCCGCTGCTTAAACCCTTTCTGGTGTCGGGATTCGTCGGCAGGAATCGTGACGCGTCCGCCACGATGGTGTAGCGGTTGTGTATACTTTCATGGCTGCTGACTCGCCAAGACGCGGGTGCAATCCCGGCCACGGCGGTCGCATTTCGATGGAGGCGAAATGCTGAGGCCCGTGTACTGTATACGATGTCAGTGCACGGTAAAGAACCCCACTGGTGGTCCTAATTTCTGGAGACGGCGTGTCGCGTAATCATATCGTGGTTTTGGGGCGTGAAACCCCAGAAAATCAAATCAAACCGAATGTTCTGAACCTCCCTGTGGCAAGTCTCTGACTTTCTTGGAACGCAATGTGTATGTCTTTCTTAACGATAAATAGTTGTGTAGGGCTTAGCACACGCCGTCAAATATCTGCGACGTCACGCGTATCTGTGATGTCACACCGCTTTACAGTTATAGCAGTATAGTGCTAGAACTGCAAAGCGGTGTCGACACCCGTATTATCGTTTTGTAAGTTTTCTATACTTTACCGAGGTCTTCTCCTCGCAAGATTGGTGTTTTTTGGCTACTGTGGAAACCTAATCTACTAATTCGAGAAAGATCGCTTTTTTCACATTTAGCGTCCCTTGAAGTGTGAACGCTACATCGTCATTGGACCCCGTTCGCATCGCTTCCTGCAGTAACAGGGCTACGTTTCGTCGTGCATTCAAATTACCGCCCGAACTGTCACGCGTGTAGGTGTTAGTTGAATCGTATAGTTTTATACGATTTTGCTGACGTATTTTGCCACGAGAAATTGCATTTCGTTCACTAAAGCACCTGTGGCATGGCGGAGAGCTTTGCACCATGGCCGGATGATACACGGTGGTGTGTAGCGGTAGCTCGGAATGATTATTTCGGCCGTGCACACCGACGCTGACACCGGATATTCTGCGACGCGAACTCCTCAACGCTATCGCGTTAACGGCGGAGGCTTCGGATGTCTTGTGTCCACGTACTCCGCTGTAAGTTTTTATTATAAGAAAACTATTTCCAAGAGCTGCGCGTGCAATTTCAACGCCTTGAGTTATCGTCACTTTTATTTATGAAAGAAAACATTTGCTTAAATGGAGATACAGCGCTGTTTCATTTTTGCTTTTTTTTTTATTGAAGCTGAGGAAGTTCACTTTCTCCTCACTTCACTGATGAATCAGAGTAGCAAGTAGTTAATCAAACGGCGCTCGACACTCTCTACAAGCCATCCATTGCGCAAGTGAACTCCAAAAGCCAGATAAGGTTGTCGGTTCTCGCGACACCTTCCGAAAAAGGCGTAATGTTGGTCAGCCGACGTTCGAATGCGGTCGTAGCAACGATATATAGGGACCTCGCGACGGCATTGTTAATGAGAAGCATTCTAGCATTCCTTGCGAAGTAAATTGGTGTTTCGCCTGCATTCTTGAGGGCAGCGGTAAATGTTTTTTTTTTTTGTTGTTGTTGTTGTTGTTCAATAATTGTGAAAGCTACCGGTAGTGGTGTAAAATTGGAAATAGAAACTGTACCGCATAAGACGAAATAAACACCAGTGCACTAACTAATAAAAGAAGAGTACGGTAAATGTGAACCTACCGTATTTAGTCGCGTAATACGAGCGCTACAGCTATATCGTAACGTTGGCTGTGTTAACTTATACGTTGGCTTTCCCATCTTATAGCAATGCAGTAAAATAGTACGGGTGTGCTCCTGTGCATCTGCTACTGTGAATACTAGTTCATTATTTTGTTGAAAACACATCAACCTCTGCGGTTATCAGAAAAAAAAAAAAGAAAGATTGGTTTGCATGCTGTGGTGTATACTTCCCCGTAGAAAAATTCCCCGCAGTTCATTTTCTTTTTTCCTTGCAGAAGCCACGATTTTCTGTTCTTTAAAAATGATGAAAAGAAGAAGGAAAATGGAGAGAGTAATGCGTGAACAGGCAAGAGACTGCTGTATTTCTGCAGTTGGCATGAATAATGAACTCCTGACTCGTCTCGTGGTGGCGCTCATGGTAGATGGCTCTACTGTGTAATTCTCGGCATTCACTGCTCTTGTTCGCTTTTAATGCACGCCCCTCTTCGAAAGTTGAGCGCCTGGATGCACGCCATTTCATTTGCGCTGCGGAGTCGTTGACTCGTAAAGAAGAAGAAATATAATTAGGTTCGCGTGACTTCTAGCTCTACCGCAGTTACGGCATTTCGGTTAAATCTCAGTCTAGTCATTGTGTGTTTACTATTTGCTCTTGAGAGATATAATGGTGATTACATGAAAGAAACACTGTGATATATATATATATATATACACGGTTTGAAGCTCGATGGGTCCGGTGCGATGTCGGATTGAAAAGAGGGACACAGGTTCGAAATTCTTGGTTTATTTATGTTTCTGCCGGTGGGCCGGCCTTCGTCAGAATGAAGACCGGCCCACCGGCCGAAACGTAGATGAAACAAGAATTTCGAACGTGTGTCCCTCTTTTAAACCCTATATCTTGCCACCTTCTCTCGTTTATTTTTTCGTTTTATCGTGTAAACGAACGAAGGACGAATATATATATATATGTATATATATATATAATCTCAAATGTCGGTGGTCAGTAGGGGGCTATGGTACTTTGCCGTAAATTCACACATGCCCGACTTTCAGTTGGACTTAAATACGTAGCCGGTACCCGGGGATGCATACAGACGCGGTTGAAAAGAAAAAGTTCTAACGCACTGTACGGAAACATGGAGGATAACGATATTAATGAACACGCAGGGGACAGTGGAAAGAAAAATGATACGTAACTCAGAGATAAAAAGCGAGCACAGTGGATCAAAGAACAGACAGGAGTAGCTGATATTCTTATATCAATGAAAGGAAAAAAGCGGACCAGGGCAGGGCATATCATGCGGAGGACAGATAACACATGGACCGTAAAATCGTCGGAATGGATACGAAGAGAGAGAAAACGCAACAGAGGCAGGCAGAAGGTTAGATGGATGGATGGAATAAACTTTATTAGTGTCCTGCAAGAAGCGCGCAAACGCGTTTAGGGCTCCCACGTTGGGACTGAAAGGCCAAGCCTGACAGCCGCATCGCGGGCTTGCTGGACGGCCCATTTTTGGTCGGCTAGGCTAGAGCTGCGGAGAGCAGCATCCCACTTCGCCGAGGTAGCATCGGGGTTAGCATCATTATGCATAGTGGTGTTCTCCCAGAGCATGTGTTTGAGCGTAGCGGTGGTGAGCTTGCAATTGATACAAATGTCATCAGGGTAAAGTTCTGGGTATATGACATGTAGTATATGCGGATTTGGGTAAGTACCGGTTTGCAATAGCCTCAGAGTAAGCGCTTGAGGCCTGCTTAGTTTAGGGCTTGGCGGCGGGAAGACACGGCGTGAGAGGTAGAAATGCTTCGTGATTTCGTTGTATGTTGACGGGACGTCCCTGTTTTCCATGGACTCGAATCGGCCAGTATCTGTGCGGTCAGTCAGTGCGCGCGCAGAACTGTGAGCAGACTCGTTGAGGTTGACGGGACAGCCAGGGATCTGCCCGATATGAGCAGGGAACCAAATGAGCGTGTGATGACGAAGTTCCTTGGGACTGTTTTGGAGAATGCGTAGCGCCTGCGGGTCAATTCTGCCGTTCGCGAAGGACCGGATTGCAGATCTAGAGTCACTAAAGATTACTTCCATGCTGTCGTCGACGATAGCGAGTGCTATCGCAACCTGCTCGGCAATTAGCGGGTCCTTGGTGTAGATCGAGGTACAGTTGGCGAGCTGACCTTTGTGGTTAATAACCACCGCAGTGAACTTCAGACCGCTTCGATATGAGGCGGCGTCTACGAAACAGGCGTTGCTGTCGGATTGATAGTTCTTGAGGATAGCTGCGGCCCGCGGGCCCTGCGTCTTGAGAGATTGTGTTCCGGGTGAACATTTCTGGGAATTTGCGTTGCTGTTATAAGATCCCTAATTCTTGGTGGGATTTCTACGGAGTCACCATGGTATGACTGTTCCGTGTACCCAAGTTTCTTGAGGATATGTCTGCCAGTCATTGTGGAGGATAGGCGTGCGATCCGAGAGCGCTCCTGTGCTTCCGCAATTTCCTCTAGGGTGTTGTGGATACCAAGCTGCATTAGCCTATCTGTACTGGTGCTGCAGGGAAGCCCGATGGCGCTCTTGACTGCTTTTCTAATAAGTGCGTTGAGTTTGTCTCTCTCACTCCGATACCAATTGTGCATAGCAGCAATGTATGAGAAATGGCAGAGGACGAAGGAGTGTACCAGACGGATGAGGTTCTCTTCCTTAACTCCGTTGTGCTTGTTGGCAACTCTTTTGGTAAGCCGTATGGCGTTGTTCGTTTTCCTTACCAGCTTGTTAACAGTCATGGTATTTGTGCCATTTTCTTCAATAATCATAACAAGGACGCGTATATGCTTGACCTTTGGTATGTCTGTGCCACAGCGAGTATGCAGGTTTATGCTGTGGTAGGATTCCTGCCAACCCCTGGGCTTCGGACCCCGTTTGACAGGGCGGTAAAGGAGCAGTTCAGACTTAGCAGGCGAGCATCGCAGCCCGGTGGGGAGGAGATAGGACTCTGTGGTATCGACTGCAAGCTGCAATGCCTGTTCTATATCCCCTTCACAACCGCTAGTCGCCCAGATGGTGATATCATCAGCATATATTGTGTGCTCAATGCCTTCGATCTTGTCTAATTCCCTGGCCAGTCCAATCATAGCCATGTTGAATAGGGTCGGGGAAATGACTGAACCTTGGGGTGTGCCGTATGCACCTAGGTCGACCTCATCGGAGGATGGGTCCCCTGCTTTGAGAATTGCCTTCCTATTGGATAGGAAGCATCTGACATAGTTGTAAATGTTTGCGCCTAGGTTAAGGTTGGATATTGCTTCAAGTATGAATGAGTGTGAAATTTTGTCAAAGGCTTTCTCCAAATCAAGGCCGAGAATCGCCTTGATGCCGCGGGTGTTATTGTCTAGGACTTGTTGCTTGATTTGAACCATGGCGTCTTGTGTAGACAGCTTGGACCTAAAGCCAACCATACTATGCGGATAAAGTCCGTTCTGCTCGAGATGTCGAGCAATCCGGTGGAGTATTGCGTGCTCCATAGCTTTGCCAAGGCATGACGTCAGCGAGATAGGGCGTAGGCTCTCTATGCTAGGCGTTTTGCCGGGTTTCGGGATTAATATAGTATGCGATGTCTTCCAATCATCTGGCATGGTACCACTATTCCAGCTGTCATTGATTATTTCAGTGAGATACTTGACTGAGTGGTCATCAAGATTACGCAGGAGTTTGTTTGTAATACCGTCAGGACCTGGGGCAGATCGGCCATTAAGGGCTTGTAGAGCCGTTCGTATTTCTTCTATGCTGAATTCAGAGTCAAGCTTCGGATTCCGGGAGCCATTATAATCCGGGTGTGCCGCTGCAGGTCCCGTAGGGAGATACCTGTGGACTAGGTCCTGCATGACTCTTTCTTCTGAGGCTCCCTTAACGGCCAAATGCAGGATGCGTCTCAAGCGATGCCTCTTGTTAGACTTGGTATTCGTATCGTCGAGTAGATGTTTTAGGAGGTTCCAGGATTTGCCGTTACGCATCTGGCCATCGATGGAATTGCATAGCTCGTCCCATTGCTGTTTGTTGAGCACTCGACAGTGTTATTCAATGTCTCTGTTAAGCTCAGATATCTTTTTGCGGAGTCTTCTATTCAGGCGCTGTGTCTTCCATCGAGCTAACAAGGATTGTTTCGCTTCAATGAGATGGGCGAGTCTGCTATCCATTCTCCTTACGGGGAGATCTGTAATAACGGTCTTGGTAGAGCTGGAAGCATCCTGCTTGATTTGATCTATCCATGCATCAAGCTTGGGACGATTAGAAGCAAGGGACTGGGCCCTGTTGTTTCTAATACGGCGAAAAAGATCCCAGTCCGTCCAAGTGAATTCTCTTTGTGTCTTGCTGTTGGGGTTAACTGGAAACTGCGTAACTAACAAGTAATGATCACTGCCTACTTCTGTGGCCGAGTTTGTCCATAGGTTCGCGAGCATTGTTAGAGAAGTTTTGTTAAACTATAAAGAGGAACCAACTCGCTCAGGATAGGGTAAATTGGAAATCGTTGGGAGAGGCCTTCGTCCTGCAGTGGACTTAAGATAGGCTGATGATGATGATTTTACAGCTTGAATGAAACTATTTGGTAACCTTGCACGACGGCGTCCTTTGCACCTCGGTTTGCAACTGCGAACGCTAGGCGTTAGCTCGATAACGTGAATATTAATTTTGCATCTGTGGCGTCTTGAGGACGTTTATCTCGCCACTTTTACGACAGCAGTTAGCGCTTTTTTTGTATAAATGCCATTTGGGATGTAAAAAAAAAAAAACGCCTAAGAATGATTAGGCCTACTTTTATATGTTTCGTACTGTGCGCAGGTTCATAAATACTCAGATTGTCTTATGTTCCCAAACGTAAAGGGGGCAGGGTAGGAGGAAGGCGCTATTTTGTATTTACTGTTTTCCTGGAAGTCATTTAGAGAACATAACTGAAACTTCCCAGAGAATGGCTAAAATGAACTTAAATCAAGAATATGGCATTTATATGAAACGCTGCGTTTGTGCAGGAATACTGAAGAGAGCGAAGAAAAGGAGTGTTCAGTAGCGATACTGCTGGAATGAAAATTGAAAATAAGCCTTCGCATGATTAATACTGTTAAGCAAGACGTTAATCTGCGGAATTGTAGATGTATTGCCGTCTATAGGGCGTCCCGCGTAATAAGCTTAGACGAAATGTATACTGTTTGCGAAAGCAAGATTGCACTGTGGGTAGAAAAAACAAGCGAGATTCCGTCATTGTCTGCGAAGTTTCGTAACGCTTTCAGTGCTTATTGGATGAGAAATAAATGAGATCTCTCGGGCGCATTTTTCGTTGTCGCAAATGAACTCTCTGTGTAGGAAAGAAAATTAGTTTACGCTTCCGTAGCGTAACAAATTGGTCGGAGTGTACCGTTTGTGGATAGCTGGCTGACAAAGGAAAAAAAGAAAAGAAAAAGAAAGGAAAGTGCACAAGGCGCCTAACAAGAATATTGTGCTATGTTGGATCTCCAATCTGTGTAGGCTGCGCCCGAATTACTGGATACGCGGCGGAATAACGTTACGCAAATGCCCTTTCTGCGGGAATGAAGCAACGTTCAACCTGCGGAAACGTCATGCAGGCGGCTCAGGCCCCTAGTTACGCCCTTAGGAGCAGTAGGAGACCAGGCTGCATTCGGTCATGGAGGTGTGCTCTCTGGGAGAGAGCTAACTGCCTTCACAATGTTCTTGTGTCTTTTTTGATTTATTTATTTATTTATTTATTTATTTATTTATTTATTTATTTATTTACTTAATTGTCTATTGTCGCAGTGCTATTCGCTGTGCGTCGGTCGCAGACTGGCTGTTCTGCGAATGGAAACCGTTTAGACTAGTAGGACGACGCTGTTCTTTGGTCGGTTAATGATATTTACTGCACAGCAGTTTCTTTCCTTGTTTGACCAAGCTCCTCTTTCAAATATTTGTCTCTGTGAAAAGCTTCAGGCAGACCATTACACTCCGAAGACGGTATTAAGCAAACGGTGGCAATACTAGTACGACCGTGGATGTCCTGAACAAATTCCTTATCCTTTTTTTTTTTTTTTTTTTTGAGGCCTGATGTTAGCCCCTGGCGCTGAACTTAAGCGTGTATTGAAACCGCAAATCTTAGAAAGGCTTGGAACCCACACGAAAAATTCCAGCAAGCGTCAAAGGCGGCGGCTTTTATTCACGTATTCACGAAAATTCTAGGCATGTACGCCTCGACCGTCATTCAAACTTCACGGCAGTGCAACTGCGTAGCTCAATACGAAGCACGTTCTGAAAGTTACGTAGTTTATTTCGAAAGTCCGCGATAGCAGCACACGGCAAAAATCGAAAAGCAGATTTGGATGAGGTAAGACGTTCTGTAATAAACATCGCCGCTTTTACTATACTACTATATTACGTAGGTTGCGAATCAACAGCAAACCTATGAACGAAAGGCAGCACAACCAAGGCTCGCTATGACACACGGCTTAAATGCAAGACTACATTGGCAAATTACAGCCTATCTATGGTAGATACCTTGTCATTGGGAATATAGCGGCATGGTTTTGGCTGACCAACCGTGGTTTTGACTTTCCGTATCCCAAATGCTTCGAACGTCTCACACATGTGTTGACTTTAGAGCCGATGTTCTTCTTGAGTTCTGCCTAAGTGGAGCCCCAAGTTGCGCTGGTGCATTGCGGCGAAGTTTGACAGACAGTTGAAGTGGAGATGTCTTCACATGCTTAGGGTAAACGTAACGCCACTCGCTTTTCACAAGTGCAGAAGTATATGCGCCCGCTTTAAGAGCAAACGTTATTGAAGCTCACAGCAAAGGTTCGTTGCGATAGGCTCTCAGTCCGATTTCTTGCATTTTCCGCGATTGGAAAGCTCTCGATGCCTTCCCCGGGGCCTGAATCGCTGTGCAACGCACAAAATACATTTACGAGGCAAGCTTGCACGGCCTGGAGGTGTCCCTAGTGCGGCAAGATGACAGGGAATTCGAAAGCACGGCGGGTTGGTCCAGTGTGTCTCGCCATTCGTGTACTTGCGGCGCCATTAGCCAGAGCAGGCCAGCGACCCGCTTGGGCTCACGTCAGTACACACATGCTCGCGTAGCGCACCAGCGTCGTTCATACGTCTTACACTTTCCTCCTTCGCCCCCCCCCCCCCCCCATCTCTCTCTCTCTCTCTCTCTCTCTCTCTCTCTCTCTCTCATTTTTCCTGTTTCGGCGATTCGTGTTTGTGGCATGGATCGACGGGGCGGAAAAACAATGCGCCCTTCATTCTAACTCGCAAAACAACGTCGCATCGCGCTGGAGACTCTTGCGAGCAGCGAGCCTGGAACTTTTGCCGACGTGAAGACGTCTGCTGCACGATGAGTTATCAGATGCAAGAGGAAGTCGACTAGGCGTATTCCGGGCTCCCGAGGACGCTCAGTCGGCCTCTTATTTGCAGTCAGCTGCATGCTATGCGTGCACGCACTCTGTGGGATTGTTTCGTTTCTCGGTGAACGCTCTGCGAATATGTTTCAAAACATTCTAGCCGACTTGCTGAACAAGGCGTTCACGTTCACGTCTTGGCTTTCAGTATAGGACGAATAAGCCGCTGTAAGCTGCAAATTCCCAAGTTCACTTATCAGTATATGGCACAGCGGTAAAGGGAAGTTAATGCAAAGAGATTGTACGTACAGCGTCGTACAATCTCTTTGCATTCGTTAACTCTTCGTGGCACTGTGCTTTAAAAATGCGCGTCATCGGTACGCGCTTGCATGGTACACACATGGCACGCGAAGCCTCGCCATAAGTCGGCAAACAGAAAGCCATTAACTCACTGCAGGTATGTGTGTCTCGGCTTCCTCCCTCCCCGTTCCCCCAGTATATTGGCCGCGCAGCCGGATTTTTCGTTCTCGTTAACCTTACTGATGTTCTGCTTTCTTTGGTCTCTCTCCAGCATCGAATATACTTTCGCTTCCAATAAGATGTACTTCATTACCGGCTCCCGCGAGCGTTAATGTGCGCTAGAAATGATCGAAACGCGTAATCAACGGTGGTTTACCGTCCAGTCTTCGTTTCACAGAGAAAAAAAGAAAAGAAAAGAAAGAAAGAAAGAAAGAAAGAAAGAAAGAAAGAAAGAAGAAAGAAAGAAAGAAAGAAAGAAATTCTTCTCATATCAGCACTAAAATGAGACGGTGGATTGCGCGTGGCTTTGCGACGACGTATAGTTGTTCCTAGAGTGCAGTTCTTTACGTGTTTTCACGAGCACTGCTTTACGTGCTGTCTATTCGTCCGAGGTATACACGAAGGCTGCCGAAGCGTCCTCAGTCTGGGTTCCGAAAATGTCGTTGGCCTGTCCATTAACGTGCATAGAGATATCGGAGACGTTCCCTCTCCGTTTATCTTCCATCTAACCGCGTCAGAGGGTCTGGAAGTGAATACAGGTTTATACTGCAGTACAGTGCACATGCAGGGCGTATCAACTTAAGTTCACCACTGCAAATAAATCCATAAATGACGAAGATTTCTTTAACGGATGAAGGTACATGTTTTGTAGTGGGAGAGTCATGTATTCCGTGCCCTCCTAATTAACTAATTAAGAGTGACATTGATGCGCTAAAATTCTTGTCATTAGCGCAGCCTCTGTGTTGCGATGCGAAAACCTAGAAATGTATGGTGAAAATTTGTCATATATTGAAATCATACAAATAAAAAAAAAAGACGTACACGTTAGCTAGTACAATGTAGGAAATACGGTTTCTTGACTTCGAGTATAATTTCTGTGCACGTTCTTAATATCGATTTCGCATTGAAATGATACACCACGAAGCTTTAATATACGATTTGAAATGATCAAGTAGCGCAGAAAACACAGTAGAGGCTGTTCCAGGTGGCTCTCAATTGGTTTTCATCGCAAACAAGGCGTGTTCTGTATAACGACTGGGCAGTCAAGGAGCACCTTCGGTGTGTTCCTTTGTGCGAGGACTCCCAAGCGAGGCCTTGCGTCAAGTGAACGAACGCCCCGCCACGGTGGTCTAGTGGCTATGGTACTCGGCTGCTGATCCGAAGGTCGCGGGATCGAATCCCGGCTGCGGCGGCCGCATTTCGATGGAGGCGAAATGTCGAGGCCCGTGTGCTGTGCGATGTCAGTGCACGTTAAAGAACCCCAGGTGGTCAAAATTTCCGGAGCCCTCCACTACGGCGTCTCTCATAATCAGAGCTGGTTTTGGGACGTTAAACCCCACATAACAACAGCAAGTGAACGAACGAAGTGAGCTGGCTGTTAGAAAGCGTTGAAAAACTGTTCGGCAGTGGCACTCAGTACTGTTGTTGACACACACACACACACACACACACACACACACACACACACACACACACACACACACACACACACACACACACACACACACACACTTGTGCAGACCTCGGACGAATGTATCAATATACTGTAAAGCACGCATAGGGAACCGCACCCTAGCAATAAATAAGCGCGTCTTCGCGAAGCCACGCGCCGTTCGTCGGGTGAATGAAACAGCGTTCCAGCTGAGGAGGTTGCGGGTCAAGTTACGTTTGTAGCAAAACACACAAGGGAGGAGGCGAGGAGGAATCGACCGCTGTTAAAACGATGCTGTTTCGTTTTCTAGCCCGTTGAACGAGCGGTAAGGCGAACACACGACCAGGAGAACGTGCAGAGGTAGAACAACAGTCCGCGCAGGGTGCTCTGCGTTCGTCTGTCGTTCGAGAAATGCGTAGGTTGCGCTGTTTGCTCGTGCGCAGTGGACAGCCGCAACTTTGCTCTCCTCGCAAGATCCGTGCAGGGCTGTCAAGCGCATCGC
The DNA here is from genome assembly GCA_013339685.2 of Hyalomma asiaticum. Taxonomy (NCBI): domain Eukaryota; kingdom Metazoa; phylum Arthropoda; class Arachnida; order Ixodida; family Ixodidae; genus Hyalomma; species Hyalomma asiaticum. Next base: position 54,446,327 of record CM023483.1, on the reverse strand, counting down.
CGAGTGTTCGTCAGGTAATTGAGGGTTAGTAATTGGGGAAGCATTTATAGCAGGACGTATTCTTTGTGACAGTCACATTCGCCCAAACTGGCGACATTCACTCAGTGCTCGCGCCTCGGCCATTAGCAGTCATTTGTTTTTAACAAACGCACTTGCAACTTTGAGCTCGAATGGCTGATGCGGTCTGCAGCGTTCGCAGAGCTGCGCGGTTCTCTTGCTTCGGAAGCGAGTGTACACAGAATATAAGGACGTATGTATACGTACTGTGCGCGTGCACGAATGTTTGGTGACTGGAGCCCCAACGCACTGAACCCGATCCGCCGCGAAGACCGAGTTCGGCGAAGCGTGCACGACTTTCGTTGCGACTCTATGGAATGAAGTTAGCGGCCTTCGTTAGCCGACCGCGTGCGCTCGACTGGCCAACAGCGGCGATGAAGAAGTCCTGATTTGCCTAATTACCGCTTAATTTCCCGAGCTGCTCCGCGATGAACTGACGAGGCAGGTGACGGAAGAAAGGGTCTTTTTTCAGACTGGGAAGAATAGTATGGCCCGCTGTTTGTGTACAGGCTTTTGTAGAAAATATTTTCGTGCAGAAGACGAAGGGGGGTGTCGGGGCACGCAGTGTTGTTTTGAAGTGCGCGAATTAGGCGCTTCTTTGCGTTGTCCTTGATATAGTATAGGAGGATGCGTGTGATGCGGTGCCCTGCCGAGGACTGACATTTCGTTATAAAGGGAAAGAAATAAAAAAAAAAAACGAAAGATACGAGCTTCAGACTGCGAACTAACGGAATATGAAAAGGAAGACGATAAAGTTCCTGAAAATCTTATCAGGTGCGTGCTGGTTTGGGAGTTGATAGTAGGAAAAATGCAGTCGCCGTAGGCTGTGCAGTCTGGTTAAAATTGTTGCTCATGCAGCTTACGGACGGCTCGATGTTATTCCTTTTTTGTTCGAAGGTGTTTTCTCGCGTTCGCCTTGTTCTCGTGGGTGTTTGCCTTGTGAGTGCTCCGCTTCATTGTCGTTGACTATAACAGGGAACCGAACATCATTTCCGAATGGCATTCCCTGTACAACGATTTCTTATCCTTTGGATCATTCACCTTCCCCTGAACTGCCTCATTGATTTCATCGTCGTTAGGCACATAGTATATACAGTGGCTGACGCGGTGCCATACTCTGCGGCGTCCTGGATAAATAGACGTTCGAAAGAACGAATTCATTCTACATAATGTCGTTGGGGAAATGACAAGCTGTGAATATCTTTCATGCAAAAAGAAGACTTCACTCATGTCTGCGGTGTCATTTCTGTGCAATACTTGCCGTTCAACACACACGCAGTATTACGCGAAAGGATGCATGCGCAAAATCGCTCACTCGCTGGGCGCATTGGCTCATTCGGTCCTAGGCAGTCTGGGAGGACGGATCACCCGTCGTTGGGCGGCATTCTTCGTTGACGTGCAAACGGCGCCGGTCGCATCAACGACGCGGAGAGATTATTTTCACTTTCTGAGTCGCGCGCCGGTTCCGGAATGCGCCCGTTCCTCCCTCGCACTTCGTTAGCATCGCAAAGAAGCCTTTTCGGCGGGGCGGCAGCGGTGGCCTTGGCAGCAGGTCGGGCGCACGCACGGTGCTCTCATAGCGCGTGCTCTGCAGTCGGCAGCGCCTCCCACCGCCGCTCCGAGGTGCGCGAGGTGACAGTGAAACTCGAAGGCGTCTGGCGCGTTTTGTATTGCATACATATGCACGTCCCCTCCCGCATCAACGCGCGCGGGAGCGCGTTTTCTTTCTTTTTTCAGAGCTACAGCTCGCGGTGCGCTGCGACGAAGTGCTTGTTCCCTTCGAAAGAGAAAGCAAATGCGATTCGGCTTGGGTTACTTTACGCGTGCGAATCTTTCCGCGTCCTGTGTAGCACGCGTGCAACTCTGCTGCACCCGGCGACGGTGCAAGGTTGCAGTGGCGCGAGGTCTGTCGCTCTTTGTGTGCGTGTACATGTGTTGGGGGGCACGAGGGCGGTACGGAATCTTTCGGTTGGCGACGTTTCTCCGTCGCGTTCGTTCGCACGCTGCAGGCGGGGGCGTTGAACCGTTCGGCGTCATGGCGCGCCGTGCCTTGCGGCGCAGCGTCCCTTCTCATTTGTGCGCGCGTGCGACGTCCGGCCGAGTCTGTCCCAGCACACCCACCGCCCCTCTACCAAGCGCACGCGTGCAGACATAAGCACGTACACACAAACACCTCCCGAGCTTCCTGTCAGACGTTCGGGTGGAGTCTGTACAGGAGCATAGCGGGACGCATGGCTAGCGTTCTGTCCTCCTCCTCCGTCTCGCTTTCCTTTGGGCGATCGAACGCTTTCTTTCTTGCATGGTGGCTTATAAACAGTGCTCTGCAAAGACGTGGACGAAGAAAAAGGAGAGACGTAACAGGTCGACTTTGCCACGCTGGTCGGCTTTGCGGTCACGCTGCTCTTGGCTTTGTTTGAGCCTGTTACGCGTGTATAGGGGTCTGATTTCGATCATGAAGGACTTTATTGAGCCAAATCGTCAACACAACGGCCGCATTCCTAATCTTCTCGCCTCTGACGGTGTCTTTGCCGGAGATAAATTATGTCCTGGTGCAGGGCTCCCTTATCAACGTTCCGAAAGCAATTCCGGGGCCGTGAAGGACAGCCTTAATAAACAAGTACAAGAAAAACCTGTGAAACGTTAGGTACGCATGACTTGAAGTTTTTTCTGTCTTTATTTTTTCGTTCCTTTCATTCTCTTTTGGCGTGCTGACGACGTTTCATGGTGACACGTGCCTGGTACAGAGGTACGAAACCCAGTAAGGAGATTCACGTCGAGATCGGATTCCCACTCTGCACGCGTGCACCTTCTATAACACTTTAGACGTCGCGAAGCATTGCTGCGCACAGTCTTTCTTCACAGTTCCACGCTTGTTTGTGTCACTTTGCTGCTGCGATGTCGCCTTATGCTTTGGGGGACCTGCCGTCTCGCTCGCATGGCGTTGTGCAACGGAACGTCACGGAAGTTCTTGTCGCCTGCCACGATCGACAGGCATTCTCGCGTGACGCGCCGCTACAGCCGAGACTTCTCGGCGTGCCGTTCCTTGTGCCGAAAGGCTGTAGAAATGGCCAGCCTACGTTTGCTGGTAGTCTTTCTTCTAGGGGGCACGCAAAATGCATTTTGTGTAAGCGAAAACGCTTTTTGCGACGCCGTAAAGCATTCACGCTAGACGTGCGGTCCGGCATATAGCGCAAATTTTCTGGCTTGCGATGAACAGCACGGCTGAGAACAAATGTGATAAGCGCAGGCTATGGCATCATAAAAGTGTATGTAGCTGCCTTCAGTTTTGCCTAAAGAAAGGCGCAGATTACTGCGGCACTGGCTTGATGTGGCTCGAGGAGTAATCACGTAGAGTGCCCTTATTGTCTTCATTATGTTCGTTTGTTGCCAAATTCGTATGGGTGATAGCCGCATCGTAAGCTTGTAGTTCACAAACATGCAGCTTCTGTAGTATGGCAGACGAAGACTATACGCTTGTGCCTTTTTTTCTTAGCCGAATCATGTGCTTCCTGTTTCTTTCGCGCTGTTTGTGTAGTGAACGGGTTTTCTTACTTCCCTTAGACCCGTAAAACCGCGCTCTTCTTCTCATCTAAAATGGTTATCTTGTACCTTCGTATGCTTGATTGTCTAACGTGCCACATCAATCAAATCAAAAGAGAATGATGTTACGCAATATTACGAAAAATGCATACGAAGATATTTGGTTACTTATTTGATCACACAGGAGCAGTCCAGGCAGCCACAACAACACAAACATCGCGGTCTGAGAAAGCTTCTGAAAGTTTCAGCATAGCGTGTTCCGAATATGCGTGAATGTGTTCGACTACACAGCGCTGCACGCGGCCATCGGTCATTATTTCGATCCGTGAATTTAATGCAAACGCGCGACATGTTTCCGACTATCGCACATTCGTGTAACGCGCGCCGTAGAACACTCACGGTGTCGAAAGAGGAAGCACGTCGAAACGAACGATGCGTACGACGAACGGTTGCAGGCTAGGCGAGCAGTGTTTTTATAAGGAAGAACAAGGTAAGCGATGGAGAGGGTATGCAGAGTTCACAGAATAGAGTAGGCGATCGTATTATCTTGCGTTTCTTTTGCCTTTCCATGCTTGACTGCAACATGGTTACCATCGCGTTCAAGCTGAGGTTGTTTTATCCGTTCTTTCCTTTTAATTTTTCTCGTTACCTCAGCGACTGCACGGGTGTTTGTTTGTCCGGCTACTAAGTGGCCGTGTCTAAAGCTGTTCTGTTGAAAGTCGAGGCAGTCGTAAATTAGCGTCCCTAATTGGATCGGAATACGCTAGCGCTGTTGTACACAGCGCGAATTTATACAGTTACAATCCGTTAGGCGCCTATTACGGCAGCGCTGCTTGGGAAACCTGTTAGGGAATCGCACGACTAGGCGTCTGTTCTCACTGGAACTTCGGTTACTTCATTTATTATTTTTTCTTCTCGCCTCTCGTTATCGCTCCTGCGTTGTTTAATTATCAGGCGCGACACGCAGCGCTCGTTGTCGACTTCACGAAACAATGCCCGTTGGCTCTGAAAGGGGGCTTTGTCTGATTCGCGGCCAGCAGGAGGGAGCGCTGAAGGGAAGCAGAAAGCGTTACTCCATTGCAGCAGCGAATACTATCACACGGGCATATTTTGCTTTTCTTTTCTTTTTTTTTTTGTGGGAAAGTACTCAGCGTGTGAAATAATAATTTGCGCAAGAGCACTTGCTGCAAATTCTCTCGTAAGCTTAAGTAAGTACAGGAACACGACTTTCGATGACTACATTAACAGTCACCCGAAGAACTGCTTCCTATTTTATCACTTGTTCATTTCAACGTTCAGTTTTATTTGTTTATTTTTTTACTACCGTTATTGTTTGCCCCCGCCGAGCATATTCAGGTACAATAGTTTGCCTTTAGGCCTCAGTCACCTTGAGATCTGTGTTATACTGTATTGTACTGCATTGCTTTGTGACTAATTTTTGTAGCGATCGGTCCATGTGTTGTCTTATGCGCCGGCATAATCATCCTTTTGTACATCTCCCGACGCCTAAATTTGCTACGTACCACAATTATTTGAAGGTAATATCTCGCTGTGCCTTTTCCGTGCAGCTTGTGTAACTACTGGGCATGCTGGTAACTGGCAATTTAACTACCTTATTTGCTCATGTACTACCAGATGGGGCTAATGCTGGCTTACTGCTCGGTCGACTGGTGTTGTAGGTGAAAAGGCTGGACTGAACAAGTTTGTATTCATGCCTCAACGTAAGAATGACCGGCATATTACGAGTGAGACTGTCCTCCATGTTACGAATATGCGGTTGTCATACCGTGTGTTAAAACATGTCCATACTAAGACTTGGTTAAAGCGATTGTTGGTTGCAAATAAATTAGAATATTATTGATTACTTTGTGTTTCCGTAATGTGCTCAGCGCAGTGACTAATTATAGCTAATATATAGTTAGCTATTTTTGGTGTTTATTCCACAGCAACTTAATGACCTGAAACCTGCCGAAACCATTTCTCCGTTATTATATAGTTTCTTTGGAATAATATTTAGTGTGTAATATATACATGCATATAATCAAGAAGCGCTAGCATATATGCACGAACAAAGTAACCGTGACTCTATACGTTTATTTGGTGAAATCTACTTTTCTTCACGTGACACATATGAATTGAATGAGACACGGCGCGGTGGTTTCTTCCGCTGACGCTATACCCTGGATTTCCGCGTTATTCCCTTCCTTTTCCGAGTAGGTTTGAGGCCTGTTTCGCTGCAATCGCAAAAGAGAACAGGCCGGTGCTCGCTGCTTCTATCTGGGCACCCGCTGTATTTTTTCTTCATTGAGCACCAATGTGTATCGCGTTCCTTTTCGTTTTTGTACGTTGCTAACCTGTCTGTCTCGTATTGTAAGCGGCCACGCGTCATCGGCTTTCCAAGCATATTATAAGCAAACAAGGCCAGCCTTGTCAATTACGGTGAGGAGATAATTCGCCTAATCCTGACCCAGCCGTAAATTTTGCCGCTACTTATTCGCTATACCTATATTTTCCGCGCAGTTGAATCAAATGAAGCGAGCACCCACTGAGAGCCGCTATATTTCGTATACCTTGACGAGGCGAATCATCTATCGGCTCGACGGCAACGGGAATGACAGGTATACATACTGGAAGGGGGAAAAAAAAAAGGAAATAACAGTCGGATGGAAGAGAACATTACGGACAGAATAATAGGAGGGGAAGAAAAAAGCGCGCGCGCGCGGTGGTGGTGCGGAAATCACCTACGTTCGCTTACTTGAACCTTCGATTTGCTGGGAACTTACATTCTTAGGTCCCGAACAACCAAATACATCTCAGCTTTTGTGTGTCAGAGTTGCTCCGTATAAGCGGTGTTTCGGATGAGAAAACGCTTAACGATGAATCGCGTATATATGTTGCACGACGACAACTTTCCTTTGCAACAACTTTCCTTTTCGTTGCTTTCTTTCTTTTCTATATTTGCGCTGTTATCTTTCTACTGAGGCGCAAGTGCTACAAGACCTTCAGAAAGCTAATTCCTTGCCACCGTCAGCGACGTTATAAGCTTGTTGATACGGGCGCAGGGTATTCCTTCGCCGGGGTTTTCCTTCGAGTTTCGTCGGTCGGTGTAGAAAAGACGACGATCTCTCGCAGCAGGTTGCCGCTCAGGTCTGTGTTGTCGTGTTGCGCGTATTACTCGTTGTGATATCTTGCACGCGTCGGACCCGCTTCTTTCTTGTATTGTTCTTTTAATACTTGAAAGACCAATACTTTCAATTATTCTTATTTGTCGCCAGCACATTGCAGTGAGTTTTCGCACTTTTGCTCTTTAACTCTGCCGCTTATACGTTTCTCCTATTCGCATGCTGCGAATGTCCTGTGAAAATTGTCATTGAATTACTTGTAAAACGCAGTCGCGAATGTGGGGGATATGGGGACAGCGAGCGTTGTGTAAGGCGCTCTTCCAAGTCACGCTGGCCGTTTTTACTGCAGGGTAGCTAAGCAATCCCGTCATTTTTTTGCAGGAATGATTACAAATTTGTCCAGTTGTCAGGTGTTCATGATGAAGAGCGCAGTTATTCGTTGCATCAAGCTTGGTTGCCAAGGGCTCGTTTCTGCAAGGGTTTGGCTGTGTTTCGCGGCACACTGCGTTCAGCTTTCAATAAAGTGTAATGAACCAGGCACTATAACTCTACGGTAGCGCGCTTCAAAATGTGACATATCCCTTTCCGAGGCGTAGTCACGGACGTTTATAGGAGTTTTTCATTTGCGCTACCTGTTCTAGCCGATGTATACTTGGGCGAGGACGAACGCATCCGCACTGCTTTTCTTGACGCAGTGCACAACTCGTGCGGCGCTCACATTTCGCCCCGCCGACGACGTCAAGAAACGGTGGTTTGTGCACTGGTATGAATTCCTGTGTGGCATATGTAAAAGGTCGAGGAAGTTCATTTGGTTGAAATATCAATCGCGAGAGTCGTTTATATCGACCGCCTATAGTCCACCGGTTCTTCGTTCCGATGCATGTTGAACGAGCGGTTGTGAATATTTCATGCAGAAAAGCGCGTTGTTCCGCTATGAGGACGGTGCCGTTACATACGGGATCGAAGAAAACTTCTCCATCTGACCGACGGGAAAGAGAAACAAGAGCCCCCGTGACTGACATTTTAGCATCGAACGACCCGAAATATTACGTTGCACTGCACTGCGAAATCTCGCGTGCAATGCAACCGTTGTCGTAAAAGGTCACCTTTGCGAGGTTTTACGTCCGAGTCGGCACTTTTGACTGCAATTGTTGCCGCCCTCAAGCCAAGCTGTTATGGTGCATGTGTTATCGTGGAGTGCGTGACTTATTTCAATGCGTTTATGGTAAATACCATATGGGATTTTTTTTAGGTTAATATTGATTACTGCAGGCTGTTTGCGTCAAGAGCACATGTTCGGGGAAAAACAGTCAAGATCAATGAACATCCGCTGATACGTTTCTTTTTCTTTCTTTCTTTCTTTCTTTCTTTCTTTATTTCTTTCTTTCTTTCTTTCTTTCTTTCTTTCTTTCTTTCTTTCGTGGTTGCGGCACATTGAACCGCATCGATAGTGTTATCTTACTTTCTCTAAGCGCGCGTGGTGTAGTATACACTTGACATGTGCGAATATGATTAGGCGCTCTAGCCGTTTATTCTTTTTTTTAGGGGCGAAGCTCCTCTTAGTCTAACCTTGTCCCGCGTCAGGCGTAACCGGCAGTATCTACCGGCAGGCACGCGCTCGCCCTCGGCGCGTGCTGTCTTGTGAGAGAGAGAGAGAGAGAGCGAAAGGCGCGCGTTGACTATGGAAACGCTCTTTCTTAGATGAACGCTCTACCAGCTCGCAAAGAAGGAGAACGCGCCCTCACCCGCGAGAGACAACGTTGGCGCAGGCAGCGTCTCCTAGCGAGTTTCTTGATTGAGAAATACCGGCTGCTCGCGTTGGAGAACCGTTCACCGGCCACCCATACATATATATAGGCACTGGATCTTGCAATTAAGTGCCGGTGGGAGATTTCACTTGTGCATAGTTGAACCATGAGGATTCGTAGCGTGCGCGTTAACTAAATTAATCCGGAACTCGGCACGATCTACGATGAACCTCCCGAGCTTCGCCCACTCATCATCATTCACTCCGTGGATATGCTGTAATTTTTTTTATTCGTATCGCATGCTTCTCACTCTACTTTTCGCACCACATAGATAAAAGGACAGCGGTGCAACAACCCTCGAGCCTTTCTTTTTTAATCTCGCACGTACACTCTGACGCATTTTTGCCCCTTAAAAACCGCAATGTATTCGCGGGCTCGCTGAATAATTCACAGTGCGGGCCACGCGCGCCGCGGGAAGGTGATGCGTGGTTGTGTACCACGCGAGTCCGAACTAATCCCTCAACATTCCCAGCGCGTTTGCGAGCGCGGCTGCTGCGAAGGTGCGTGTCAGGCGAGGGCGCATGGGCGTCCCGGTCGCGGCGGCGGCCTTGGAAGAGAAAACCTGCTTTTCCGCGAGGTGCTGGGCATAGACGCGTGTTGTTGCGCTTCTCGCTTATGATGCCTCGTCGACGCGGATTTGCTGCTGTTGCGGCTGCGTGCTCTCTTTGCGGCTGTAATATCGTGCAGTGTCGCGTATACTGGGAGCAAATAGCAGGTTCACCGGATTCGATTCGTCCTGCAAGAACGCGCACGGGTGTTTTGCGTTTTAGGGGCGAAGCTCCTTAAGGTTTGGGTCTGTCCGTCCGTTGTAGCGCGTTACCTACTAGGAGCGCGCTACTAGGAACGCGCTACTACTTCGATGCACGCGCTACCAGCTCGCAAAGAAGGAGAACGCGCCCTCACCCGCGAGAGACAAGCTTGACGCAGGCAGCGTCTTCTAGCGAGTTTCTTGATTGAAAAGTACCGACTGCTCGCGCTGGTGAACCGTTCACCGGCCACCCATATATATATATATATGTGTGTGTGTGTGTGTGTGTGTGTGTGTGTGTGTGTGTGTGTGTGTGTGTGTGTGTGTGGTGTGTGTGGGTGCGCGCGCGCGCGCGCGCGCGCGTTTAGGCACTGGATCTTGACTTGCAATGAAGTGCCGGTGGGAGATTTCACTTGTGCGTAGTTTCGTAGCGTGCGCGTTAACTAAATTAATCCGGAACTCGGCACGATCTACGATGAACCTCCGGAGCTTCGCCCACTCATCATCATTCACTCCGTGGATTTTTTTCATCTGCGGTGAACTGTCAATACTGAATTCTGCGGCTTTGCGTACTTGAAATTATCACGCCATGATTATGACACACGCCGCATAGTGAGGGATTTTGATCGTTCGGGTTTCTTTATGGTGCGCATAAATCTGGATAGATGGGTGTTCTTGCATTAAGGCCCCATCTAAATCTCTCCGCCGTGGCTGGGAATCGAACCCTCGTTCCCGAACTTAGCAGTGCGACGCCTTAATTGCTAAGTCACCACGAACTGCTTGTGTGGTGTTGCCACTTTTCACGGCCCCCAGCGGTCAGGAGTTCGCGGTTTGGAAGACAAGGTCCGTTCGACCATGGGTCCGTGTAAGCTGCCTTCTTAAGTGAAAGATGCCCTGTGCATTGTGTTACCATTTAATGTGAAAATGCGCGAAGGCTGTCAACGAAACGCCGCGTGCGTGGGTATGGGTTCGTAGTGCTTTAGCGCGACTCGTGTGCCGCACTGCATCGTGTGTAATCATGGACTTGCATAATATTTTCCCGGCTATACTAGCGACGCCGGGGTATGGAATAAATGGGGGCCATGTTGCTGAATTCGGATGTGGAAGAAATAGTATTATCGGGCAGTCAGTGCGAACATTTCTTTGACACGGGCTCGTGTGATGATGAGGTGCCGTTTTTTGTAATGTTCTTGTCCGATTTTGTACCACAACAAGATTACTCGACGCGCAGTTACCGAAAAACCGCATCAAAACACGTTCGCGTTTTTTTTAAATGTCTGTCATACCTTGGAGCCACGCACGTAGGTGCCTGCATTGCGAGATAATCCGAGAGACGGTCTTTTTAGGGGCGAAGCTCCTTAGGGTGTGGGTCGTTCCCTCCTCTGTAGTAGTAGTAGTAGTAGTCGTATGTATGTAGCCACCTCGCGCCGCCGGGAGGCTCGCGCTCGAGAGCTCGCGCGCCTGGAGGCTCGCGCTCGGCGCGTGCCTCCCGGCGCGCTACCTCTCTCACTCTTCCATCTGCTGTCTTGTGAGAGAGAGAGCGCGAAAGTTGCGCGTTGACTATGGTGGTGGTGGTAGTGATTATGGTAAGGAAAAGACGCTTATTTCTGCAGCCCAAACTGGGAGCACGGCGCAGCGTCTTGGGGAGGGGGTAATGGGAAATAAAGAGGACAGAAAGGTAATGAGAGATGTCAGGGTTCGCTCAGCACTGCAGAAGTAAGCCGGCGGAAAGGGGAGGCGCGGGAGGGCAACCCGGGCTCAGTGGTAGGCTGCGATGCCCGTCTCATCTATGAAGTCCACCAGAGTCTGCAGCGCTGGTAGACGGGGGCGAGTCGGGAACAGCAAGTGGTGGAGTGTGGTGGCTGGAAGTCCCTGCCTCTGGTAGGCTGAGATGACCCTCGAACGTTCCTGTGCAAGTCCGGGACAGGCACAGAGGAGGTGTTCGAGAGTCGCAGGATCCCCGCAGCGGCTGCAGGCTGGAGAGGCGCAGAGGCCCTTGGCGTGTCGGCGGGCTGCTGTCCAGATGCAGCCAGTCGGCAGTCGCAGGAGTGTGGCCCTGGCCCTCCTCGTAAGGCCCATCTCGGGAAGTGGCTTGGGGCCGTGCCCGCTTGCCACCCTTGGGTCAGGGTGAATCGAGACGAGGAGGCGCTGGAGGCGGGCCTGGGAGTAGTCCCTCGCCGCCACTGCCTGGGTCAGCGGGACACTAGGGAGGTGGGCAGCTTTCGCAAGTGTATCCGCCTCCTCGTTGCCAGCTATGCCCACGTGCGAGGGCAGCCAGTGGAAGGAGACGGACACTCCGGTAGCAGCAAGGGCCTCAAATTTCGTCGCCAGGAGGCTTCCGGTCAGCCCAGCACGTCGGTGGTTAGCCAAGGCACGGCCGCTCGATTAGCAACGCACGAGGTGCGGCCTGCTACGTCGCGCGGCGAACAAAAGCGGAGCTGTGAAGCGAAAGTTGACAGTTTTCGCCGCTTTTTCGGAGGGGGCGCCACTGCTACGGGACAACTCTCCCGGCTCTCGCCGCGCGGGCCTCTCTGCGAACCAGTACGGGACGAGTTTTCTGTGTGTGCCGACGAAATTCTGCACCTCGCTCGCACGCCCTGTGACTACGTGTCGAGGTGCTTCTATTGTGCCATTGCCTCCTATAATTTGGGTCGTGCGCAGCATTATGCCGAGCAACTGTTGTGCGCCGCTGTGTGGCACAAACGCAAGGAAGAATTAACCCTCACATACGGTAGCACGAGTTTCCGTGCGACGTAGATCGCCGTAAAGTATGACTAAAAAATATTTATCGACAGGGAATAACTGGGAAAGGAAGCGTGTGCGAGCCAAATGACAGGTCGCTGGTGTATTCACGTCGCTTCCCTGACGGTTACTATAAGTCCACGAAGCTCAAGCTATTGCTTCCAACGGCTGTTCCGACGGCAGTTCGTGCGCTTGTCATCAACACTTCTACCAAATTGTGATATGTCGCGAACTAACGTGTGACAGGGGTGAACAAAGCCACACCGAGGAGACCTGTGAGGTGTTTCTGAGCAAACTGCTGCGGCAGACAGGGTTGGAGACGTGAACGCAACTGCTGAGCGGATCAAACTCGCTTACAAGCCTCTGTTACGGAAGGTGCGACTTTGATGCAACGAGTCGCCTTTCCGTGGATGTATACATATTGTAACTTCTAAATAAAGAAATGAGCCTGACACCGCCTTCCTCGACCTTTTTTTAATCAGCCAATCCGAACTAGTTCCGTCCTTACATAGAAATAAAAGCACGCGTCTACAAAGCGGCTGAATGTTCATTTAGTCGTAGATGTCTGCCTCATATTTATAAAAAGCTGAAACTAAAAGACTATATAAGAACATTATTTGGCCAATTCAGTAAGTCGTATGCAAGCATTTGTAAGAACGTCTAATAAGACGAAGATCTTGCATTTCAGCCACTGCCCCGCCACGGTGGTCTAGTGGTTATGGCACTCGGCTGCAGATCCGAAGGTCGCGGGATCGAATCCCGGCCGCGGCGGCTGCATTTCGATGGAGGCGAAATGTTGAGGCCCGTGTGCTGTGCGATGTCAGTGCACGTTAAAGAACCCCAGGTGGTCGAAATTTCCGGAGCCCTCCACTACGGCGTCTCTCATAATCAGAACTGGTTTTGGGACGTTAAACCCCACAAATCAATCAATTTCAGCCACTATAGAAGAACGCCGCGCCATTGCTCTATCGTGTTTATTTCACAGGTAGATTTATAGTAACAAATTTCACAGTTTGCCGCTTCATACTCCTTTGCGCACATCTCGACGCATTCACAACGCGCGTAGTTTCATGCGAGTTCATGGTCGCACAGGCATTTAACTCATCACCACTACCTGGAGCCGCGCGGTCTCTCACATATTGTATCCATTGCTAACCGTGACACATTCCGTGATAACCCAATTTTGTTGAGCTTTATCATTGTATAACGTTCTACTGCTTGTAATATTTGTCTTGTTTCTTTTATATTTTTCCCTTTACTTTTTATTTAATTTTTGTGTATTTTTCTGTTTTGTATATACGAATGCCTCCCTTACTCAATGCCCTTCAATGGGTCTGTAAGGAATTTTGAATAATAATAATATTAATAATAATATCAATAACAGGTTTTTCTCTCGAGCAAACAAGCGCATCAAGCGAAGCAACTATTCAAGCGAGCGATAAGGAACTTGCCAGTTATATTGAACGGTGGTCGAGTGTCGAAGCCTGCTGCATATAAGTGCGCGGTTCGGGCTCGTGCGAGTCCATCAGCAGCCCAATGCCCGTACCGTTCTTGCAGGCACCGCAGAGATCTTATTTTGACAAAAAAAAAAATAAATGGTTGTGCGTGAATAAAATGCAAACTCTCAGCGCACCGCTGCGCGAAACATGCTGACCCAGCGGCTCCTCCCGCGCGCGCTTGTCCCGTAGCAGTGGCTCCGCTGCGGCGGCGCGGAGAACTAGGCTCGTCACGCAGGTTTCGGGCGACGTCGCAGGCCGCACCACGTGCGTTTTTATCCAGCGGCCGTGGCCAAGGTCTGCAGCGCCGCCTTGCTGTCGCAGAGAATGGCAACCGGTTCTTCAAACGCGCTTTCTTCGATGAACGCTCCACCAGCTCGCAAAGGAGAACGCGCCCTCACCCGCGAGAGACAAGCTTGACGCAGGCAGCGTCTTCTAGCGAGTTTCTTGATTGAAAAATACCGACTGCTCGCGCTGGAAAACCGTTCACCGGCCACCCATATATATATATATATATATATATATATATACGGTCAACGTTTCGGTCGGGCTCCGACCGAAACGTTGACTTAATAAACCGTCGTTCTCTAAGAGGCGCATCGTCAATTCTGTTATATATATATATATATATATATATATATATATATATATATATATATATATATATATATATATATATATATATATATATATATATATATATATATATATATATAGGCACTGGATCTTGACTTGCAATGAAGTGCCGGTGGGAGATTTCACTTGTGCGTAGGTGAACCATAAGGATTCGTAGCGTGCGCGTTAACTAAACTAATCCGGAACTCGGCACGATCTACGATGAACCTCCGGAGCTTCGCCCACTCATCATCATTCACTCCGTGGATATGCTGTGAATTTTTATTTCTTGTGCGAAGCTGTGGCTGCCTTATCACAGCTGGCATAGCTTTCGCGGCGCTGCACGGGTCAAGTGGCATGCGCGCATGTAGATAGTCGGGTAAGAGAAAAATGGGATGGTGGAGGACGGGTTATTTTGTTTTGTTCTCCATTGCCCTTTCCTTGCTAGGCGACTCTGAAATACGTGCCTTGTGAGTGCTTCTGTGGAGATCCCTGTGCTCGCGCTCATGCGTGTGGGAGTGCTGTTTCCATCCTCATTTTTTGCCCACCGTGCAGTGACGGTTGAGTGCAACTATCTGAACATCCAGCCGTCTGATTCCCAACTTCCAAATTGTCGTTCCCTTTAGCTGTATACCGGCGAGTAGCGGGAACACCTCGCGAGACGTGACAACTGTATTTTTTTATTATTATAACCATAACAGTGTTTCACATTTGTTTGATGTTGCCGCTTGAGCGTAGGTGTACGACAACCATTCTGCTGTGCTGCAATCCGTTTAATACAGTCGAGTAACGGGAAATGTGCGCTACGTCAGAGCTTGCTCTGCCGATGCGCTGTCCATTTGAAACAGCATCAAAAACCGTAGAAGATGACGCCTGCTTACAAATAAGTCAGACGATTTACGACTTTTTGACTCAAGCATTACGGAAAACCGCTTTTGGTCACGAAAACAAGTGTTAATTTCTAATGAAATCACATTGTCGCTTCGCCGCAGTGCGCCGTTGTCATGCAGTGAAGCGTACTGAGGGTGTGAAAGGGGCCACTGGATTCCAGGAGACCCAGCACATTTTGTACCTTCATTGTTTGCACCCTAGTGCGCGGGGGAATTAAAAGCGCCAATTTTTCATTCGACCACTAAGAGCGGTCTATGATTTTGCTGAAGCTCTGGGAAACAAAACATACGCGCGTTTTCATCCGTTACTTGCACAAATTTAAATGTGAAGTTCTTTTCAGAGAGAAATGTTAAGTAAGGAAGTACGTGTTGTACGTGGGCGAGACGTGCCATGTCAGCAGGTTCCAAGTGCGGGCATCCTCCATAAAGGCATATAATTATGCTTGTATACGTAGATCTGTGGATGGAAAACACATGCTAGATCAGGGGTCTCAAACTCACCTCATCTAGCAGGCCGCAGTCGCGAAATTTGGTCCCGCGAGGGTCGGGTCAGAAAAGAAAAAAAAAAAAAAAGAAAGGAGGGGGGGGGGGGGTTAGGCGTTTGAACAAAATGTCAGCGAACGTTGCGATTTGAAGGAAGCCCTTTCCCGTATTTCGTATACGGATCGTTTCTAAAGAGAATTTGACGTTAGGAATCAAGAAACACACCGGTATCGATATCCAGAATGACCGTAATCGGCACGCCAATTATGAAATATCGAGTTTTCGATCCATGATTATTTCTCAAAGTATGGTGACCGCATGGGGCCGGGCCGCTAGCGAAAGGACAGCGGGCCGTGTGCTAGATGGCTGGAATGTTAACGCCAGCTTCAACAGAGCATCCGTCAATCGTCTGTTTCTGTGTGTGAGCAGGCTTCTCCTTTATACCTGAACCGATTAATCAGTTCATAGCGTTTGTGTCCGTATCACGAACGCCCAACTTTCTAGGAACTGAACCTTCTTCAAACTTTCGGTCAGGCTTCTGCTGTTCCTTCCTCCTGTGACCGTCTCCACGTTAGTCTACATCGTGTTATATATAGTGAAATTTTACGATGCAGACGGCACCGTAGACCCGCGTCGTTAGTGACCGCTCTGCAGTCCTTATTTCTTCCAGTGCTACAGTACAACCGGAGATGACTGCCCAACTCTCTATTTCGTCCCTTATTTCTGGAGGAGTGAGCGAAGCATGGCCGAGCAACCTTTAGCCGATAGTGGCCACACCGAAGAGGTGAACGGCGTCACCGACGCTTCATTAGATATCCCAGGGATGGCTCAGCAGGAGCTGCGGCCCGGCGAAAACGAGACACTGTGCTCCTGACAGGCACGCGAGATGCTATTACTCGCGATCCTCGTTGTTAGCGCCGCTCGTCTCGACGCTGGGCATGTGCGGATAGCGGTATCTGCAGTGCCGAAGCAGATGCAATAAAGAAAACAGTAAGAAGCACACACTCATGTTGGCCCGGTCGTAGCCGTGTAACTGCGCCGTGCGCCGTCTACGCAACACGTTCGCTATACAAACCGCCGCGGTGCCTGATCATCGAGGACTTCCCTGCGTTCTCATCTGCTGCGATTGTGGTGTCGTTCTTTTCTCTTCCGCGCTAACTGGTTGCGCGGGATGCCGCTGCGAGCGGGAACCAAGAGCAACGTCGCCACGCTCGCATGGAGTTCCTCCTCATTAGGCTTAGTGAGTCGACGACTTCTCGTGGGAAGAAACAAAGAAAAGGCAGCACCGGCGATGGTCTCGCCGCGGCGGGTCGGCGCTCTCTCCCGTTCCCTCGATATGATCGTGGCCTTGGCTGCGCGCGATGAGGCGCTTGCGCCTGCAAGTCAGCGTGCCGGATGTGCTGCTGTCGATCGGTGTATTCGCGCTCGCCACCTCTCTTTGTCTTCCCTGTTGCGTGGCCGGTCGAAGGCGTTCGGCACCCTTGATCACCCCGCGCATCTCGTTGTTTCGCCAGAGCTTCGCGCGCTCGGAGGCGCGTGTGCTCGGCCCCGTAGCATCGCTGTCGGTCGGCGATCGAGAGTGCGACCCGGTCACGGCCGTGTGTCTTCAGGGGTAGTCGCGCGCGCTTTCACAGCGCTCGACTGATTTCTGGCTTGGCTCATCGCCACTCGCCCTCTCTGTGCTGACTCCGCCGGAGGAGGCACGATCGCGACCACGGAAGGAGCTTGTGCGATTGAGCTCCGCCGCCGTTGTAGTTCCTGCGGTGACAACGTGGGGGCGCCACGTCACTGCGCCACGTCACTGCCATAAGGGGCAGGGAACTGGGCTATGAATTTCCGTTTTTTGCTAAAGTATGATCGATTTGATTGAAGTAGATTTAAAAGGCATGAGGAAAAAGTAGAGAGAGAGAAAAAAAAAGTTCTTAAATCTTCTTACGAGCCTGGTGGCGCACATGTCACCGCCCCGTTACAAAGGGGACGCTCATAGCATCCATCCATTCATCCATCCATCCTATGCAGTGCGAGTTTGAGATCGCGCACTGAAAGGCGCAACGATTTCTTCCTTTTCGTCCTTACTAGTCATAATTAGGATCCTGAATAAACTCGGGCCACGTAGGAGACGTTGACATGCAAACTACGTGCGTGGACGTTGCTCCGGTGAAACTAAGCCGGCATGGCATGTTCAATATACTGTCGACAGTAATGCAGCTTAAAAACGGAGTGTAATTTTGGCATCGACTAATGCTCGTACGCGGCCGCCTCAAAGGCCGAGATATGAACGTGCGACCTTGCCTTGATGGCGGGACGGAAAGCAGCCGACGCAGCGTAACATTCTACGGATATCCTCGTAGCTATTATCAAGGAAAATTAAAGTTCTCATGGGCACGATTATTACGGCGTTAGCTATTTGAGGAAAGCCCACAGCCACGTAAAAAGGAAGGGCAAATGAAATTATTGTCATAACGGTAATTTACCAAATGTGCATATGAATGTGACGGAAGGCAACAATCCTGGATTTGGCCGGGTTAGTTCACCGTTACAGTGCAGAGCATAAATAAATGAGGTGTGAGATAAACCCCCCGAGTTCCACTCCTGTCGTCTTTGCCTTTTGTGCTGCGCTTTAGGAACGTAAAGGAAGGCATTGCACGTGCAGCATACATTCTCAGTGTCGGTTTGTAACAAGACATGTGAAGTGTCTTGGTGTTACTTGCAAGATGCGCACGTCACAGTTGTGGTAAATTGTCCTCCTAACGGAAAGGAAGACAATCTTGCACACGTTGAAGGCATTATGTTAACGCATGCAACGTAGCACTAACGTTGGGAGGCGAGCTCAGCGTCAACACGCTGACATCACCCGTGCAAAAAACGGGAGGCTATGGAAAATATTACTGCGCTATCGCAACGACATGATTGGGAACCGCTACCCTTTTAATCCTGGAATTTCTCGTGCGGCGCCGGAGCCACTTTTCGATATTGAGACACGCCGTTGAGTGCGGCTCCACATTAAGTTTGACAATCTGGGGCGCCGTTCTTCAACGTGCCCCTAAATCGTAGCACAGAGGCCGCTTTAACACGAACGTGTATTACGCCGGGGTCAACCAAAAAATGACTGACGTACTTCCGTAACGGAAGTGCATGTCTGAAAAGAATGAACACACATTTACAATGGAAAAGTACTACCCGCTCGGAGTCCAACCCACATCCATCCGGGATGCGACAGGAGCTGGAAGCTCTACCGATACACCACTGCAACATTGGTCATATAAAGAACAGACGGGCCTTGTATCTTCACTACAGTACTTAACATGTTGCATCTGACGTCCGGTTAAAGCAAAGGTGTCTAGCAAGCAAAATTGCTCATAAATTAACGTGGCCTCCCTTCCACTGCACTCTTGGTTCGCTGCGGTGGTGCCGCAATCTATGAACGATAGAGCGAAGCAGACTGTCGTGCTAATGCGCCCCTGCAGTCAAGCGTTTCGGTTGTCACCGCGGAAGTTAGGGGCATGTGGCTGCGTCCTAACGGCGCCTTCCTTGGGCAAGTACAACCGCGGCTGCTACAAAATTTGTCTTGAGTGGCCATGTGTGTTGGGTTGCGACGCGCTGTGCTCCAAGGACGCAAGGACGGCCGCCGACAGTGCACGTTAAAGAACCCCAGGTGGTCGAAATTTCCGGGGTACACCACTACGGATTTTCCCTTTCAGTCCCTTTCCCCCTACTCCCACGGATGCTTAGCCGTGCTCCCAAGATGCGCTGCAGAAATTAGCGTCCTTTCCTTAACAGAACCACATTCATCGTCAAGCAAATGATGCTCCTTTCTCTGTATCGGACTATATGTGCTCACAAAACTGTCATCTGACAGCCCGTTCGATTTCGCGTGCGAGGATTTACCATTTGCGGACGCTCCTGGTGTATGGCAGGTTTGCGCAGGGCTCTGGCGCGTACAATTCAGTGTCTCCGGAGCAGTGTGGGTCGTTCGAGAACTTTCGCTTGTGTACAACTGTTGAGGATCCCTGTGCCGTGTCGAGGTGCCGCTGATGTCTACATGTAACGTGTTCGAATGCCCAAAGTGTATACGCAACCCATCTCCCGCCCGTAGATTCGCCAGATTGCCGCTTATGCATTCCACAGCTTCTCGAAGACGAGTTCCACTTTCGTATTATACCGATGCCTATACGACAAACGACAACCACTTTTTTTTTTTCTTTCTCTTTTTGCATTCTCGCCCCCGTCGGAACGCGGCAATCGCGGCCTGGCATCGAAACCGCGTCGTCGTCGTTCCCTGAGCCTGCGTTGCTCAGCCACCACGGGAGGTCGTACAAACAGCACCAACGCATCTTAATACAAACGGTATTCGTGGATGTCTCTCGACGGCTTGCGTCTCAACGACCACTATGATCGCGCTTTGATCACCTTTCCATGGTGGGCTTTGACGCGCTGTTAACGGCCGCAGTATACGCTCGCTAATGCAGCTGTTTCACAACCGCCAGATGGCGTCACCGCACCTGTCGGCCAGCGACTGCCGATTTGACTTCTTTGCGGCATTGCCTTAGGATACACTTAACTCCGTTTTCCGATTGCTCGGCTATCTATATATAATGCGATTGCGAAGGCATAGTGGCATTTGCCCGATGTCACTCACGTTTATTGCATATGTCCACAAATTGGACGTTTGCTGTCCACTACTCCTCGTACTTAACGTGATCCACTTGATTTCAAAGGGTTTATTGCGACAGCGCCGTCTTTGGCGGCATTTCTTGCGACCGCGCGCTTTCTTGAACTTTTGCGAAGTTTGTGTGAAAGACTGATAGGATTCCTTCCTCGATACACACGCGCGCGCTGTTCGCTTTGAAACTGTTCGAGAAAGAAGCTAAAATGAAACCAGATTTTTTTTTTCTTTCACGAAGCTTGGAGTATACTGTATTGTAAGCGAAGCGTTATAATGATGCGATCGGGAGCGCATTCATTGCAGTGTATACCACGCAGTTCTTGCTCAGTCTTTTGCTTTTAAATGCGAATAGCATCTCTCCATAGGCCCTGAGTATTTCAGATGGGCGACGTATCTGCAAGCAAGAGCGTTCCGAGTCTTGGCGCGCTTTTTATAGCGTTGATTGTTTGCTGAAGAGCTTCCTCTGCAGAAGCCAGCGCATCGAGTCGCCGTTCACTCGAACGTCGGTGCGCCTCAGAAGCACTTCGACTCCATACGAATTTGTCTGTTACAGGCATGGTTAGGTGGTTTTCGCTGTACTTTTCTTCTTGAACTGCTCCTTCGTTGTTTTGTCCCCCAAACACGCCCAAATGTCGCACAGTTCACGGCATTGTTGGTCAGGTACCAAGGTACTTACGTATATGCAGTGCGCAGTTGACGCGAAGGAATAAAACGCCTCGGCTTACGAATAAGCCGCGCCACTATCGGTCGCCTCATATATTTTCACGCGTATTGGCGCAGAGCCCTGCATATCATGGGCTGCTTTGGCTTCCAGTCGCTTGCATGCACTCTCGTAGAAATCGATACACGCTCTGTCGCTGCGAATGCCGGTGGCGGTCGAAGGTATTCGGCCTCTCTGTTCTCATGCAGCTCGTTACGCCGCTATGTATACATCGTCGCATGCTTTATAGATTAGCTTCGCGATATCGCTGCGCTCGATTTCGCGTGTTTTCAAGCAGCCCGGCGGCCTTCGACACGTGTTTGCATTGGCAGCATTTCGAAAGAGCTCGTAGAAGCAGAGCCACGCCTTTTTATCGTTGCCAGAATTATCGTTGGCGTATCTCGAACGCGGACACTTGGGTCTTACGGGGCGAATTTGGGAGCAGCAGGTGATATGTTTTGTGCGAAGACGTGGGTGGCATGAAGTGTGTGTTCCCTAGGAGTTCTTGTTTGGGGGGGGGGGCACTGTCCTTAGAACTCTGTTATCGGAAATTTGTCCTGACGTATTTGTCGTCTTTTTAAGCCGTGAAACGTCCTCAGTCGAGGGAAAAAAAAACAAAAAAACAGAAGAAACACTTCGGAAAAGGGATTTGACGAAAGCATTTTCTCTCCCCGCGATGCAGCATGTGTGTTTTTGTGTACCTGTCATTCAGCGCCATGTACGTGTCCCTTATGTAAGGTGCCTTCCAGGCTGAGATGTGCCCTTTTTTTTTTCCTCGCAGAAAGGTAAATGCGTTCTATCTCACTCGCGCTCCTTTGTTATTCCGCGTTTTTTTTTTTCTTTTTTGTTTGCTTCTGATGCCCCTTTTCCCTACTTCACACGCCTGCATTTAATTGCATTTAGGCGCTGTAACCGTTTGCGTAAATGTGCGCCCAGGCGACTTCAGACAGGGCGAATAGAAAGAACGTACGTACTTTCCAGGTACTGCACGCCCAGATGCAAAGCTGGCTGCCTAGCGATGCGGTGAATCCGCTTGTCCTCCTCGGCGCGCGCCACACGCTGTTGTGCTCTGCCTCTGCAAATCGGAAGGCCCTCCCTTGTTCCTCTTGCCTTCAAGCTGCTCGCGCAACTATGCAACGCGCCACGTGCCGATGAAATTCGATGACGAGCAGGCGAAGCGGGTCTTACGCAGTCGATAAGAGGGAAAGAAAGGGGAGTTCGGGGTGACAGAGGAAGAACAAATCTGCATACTCCCGATTGGAAAAAGAGGGAGAAAAGAAATGTAATAAAAACATATCCTGCATTGTTCAGCTATCAGATGGTGTAGACTTGGACTGCTTCCACGGGACACTGCCTTATCTCGAGCTGCTCTCACGCTATACAGGCGGCCGTGATGTGGTTTCATGGTTTAGTCGTGGTTTGAGACGAGGGAATCGGGGATTGAGGCACAGCCACAGTGCCTTACTCCTTAATTATGCTGACAAGAAGGTCGATGTTTTACTGACAGGCGACGTACTTGCATTTTAAGATGATGTTTTGCTGACGAGACATGACACTTGCTGCATCTTATCAGTAGAACATCATTATTACAAATTCGCCTTTGCAGAATGTAGTTACAAGACGTAGTTCAATGAATTCCCGGTGGAGTCTTCATAGAGCCCATGGTGTTTGCTGACTGCGGCTTGTGTGTTATGCCTACCAGTTAGTGTGGGCCACAATCACCCTCATTCTCATCAAAAGGAGTGAAAAAAGCGCACATTAATTTTCTAGGACAACCTTGATTTTTTTTTTGGAATATAGTGCGGACCCTAGGGAATCCAAAAAAGGGTATGTTGAGCTGTAATCGAGGGCAGCAAGAAAATTGTTCTCGTGTGCATCATACTTGAAGTCTTTACGTGTTACTGTATACATATATAGACTTCAAGACACACAAATTTATATATGTATGTGTGCATGTGCATAAAGAGTGAGATAGGATATTCTCTTTTCCATGAACTGACAGCATTTACATCCCTGAATTTCTTTTGCAGTTCTACCGGGCCTTGGTGCACGAGGTATCGGCCAACGGTAACACGTGCGTGGTCAAGTTCGTCGACTATGGAAACCATGAGGAGGTGCTCTGCTCAGATGTGCAGACCGTGTCGCTTGCCCAGTGGGTGAGCATCCATTGAACAGTTCTCTTGCCTTCACACTAAGTTTGTCATGGACATTTGAAGCACCCTTTGATAATATTCGTTGACCTTTGCCTGCGACATTATTGAACATTGTAACAAGCAATACGGTAGATTGTAGTGTTCTAATGGAAGCTAAACTCTGAAGGCAGACACTACACACTGCTTATGCTTTTCCCTCAGGAATTTATGCACGGAAACTCTCTAGCTAGGTATAGTCAAATTTGAGATGTGAGTTGATGGCTCGATGTGCAGTATGTTTTACAGTTAAAGGGAACACGCGCGAGCATGTCCACACTCCGCGAGCATGTCCACACTCCGCGAGCATGTCCACACTCCGCGGAGTGCCAATGTAGCCGGCGCGGCCGCGCATCGAAGCGAAGTGGCGCAGGTGCACAAAAATCAAGGGAAGGTGCTTCATACTGTCGGCTACAGCGCAAGAGTGCAAAACAAGACTGGCGCTCATGGCCTCCTATGGCGCCGCTATTGCTTCGCGCTCCCTGACATCTCCTGATAAGTTATTTTTATCACATGGTGCTTGCCTTTCCTCTAAGCAACTCCAAGGCGGCTTTTCAGTGGAGCACGCCGTCATGTCATTGTGACCTCGTCGCAGCACTGGTGATGGCGTTGGTGTTCCCGCAGTAGTGCTACCTGGTGGCTAGGATTCGCGGGACCACGAGGAACGCTCCTCGCTCTCTTTGACTTGGGACGTTGTCACGCATGATCGACAGCCTTTGTTCAGACAATCCTGTGGACGCCTTTCCCATTCCCCAATTATGCCTCTCTTTGCGAGGACTTGCGAGCAACATAGGCTTGGTCTTCTGGCATTGGCAAACTTTACTCGCTCCGTGTTATGTTGCGCTGAACTGAACATAATCGATCCCGCATGGTGTGTTACACTAGCGTACCTGTTCTATTCGCTTTATTCAAATAGCGTGCATATTATGTAATCAGGGCAAATAAATGCCCTTTTCCTTTGTTTGCACTGCAGTGTACTGCGTTTTTTGTTCATTCAGTACAAGGGAGACCCACCCCACTGTCTTAAGTCCTTAAGTCCACTGGCATGTAACTTTAGTGTGCATATTCATTTTGTGCAGGACAAGGGCCAGTCTAGCTCATCTCGGCAGGAGTACCACCGCCCATCGGCAAGCGGCAGCACAGCCAGTGGCGGAGGCAATGGCAGCCACCATGGCCCACCTCCTCAACAGCACCAGCAGCACTTCAACAGCAGCCGGGACTCGGAGGACTATCGCTACCTGGAAGCCATGATGCAGAATGAAGCTGCCAATGCTGCTGCCTCACAACAGCAGCCTCAGCAGCACCAACAGCCACAGCACCACCAGCCAAACTACTATCACCAGCCTCAACAACAACACCACCCGCAGCAGCACAATTACCACCAGCAACAGCAACATCATCAGCAGCAGCAGCAGCAGCCACAGTACCAGCCTCAGCAGCATCATCGGCAGCCGACGGATGGCTATGAACACGGCGGATATCGGCAGAGGCCACCACCACAGCACCACAAGCAACAGCATCACCAGCAACCATATGGTAGCGGCGGGGGACGCCCACAGCAACAGCTATACCAGCCACCCCCACAACGGCGTCAGGCTCCTACCTGAACCTGTTGTCATAATTTTCTGCAATTGGAATAGTGGTGCTACTATCGGGAGGTGACTGCGATGCTTGTGACGGCCTTTGCTGTGAATAAACATTAAAACACTACTCCTTCAGTACAATCTGGCCATACGTTGTCTCTGAGCAAAGAATAAAACATTCATGGTACTTATGTTGTAAGTTTAGTGAAATGTCTTAATCCAGAAAGATTGTAGAGAGGTGCACAAGTTTGTTAGGGTAACTTTATGCACAGTACCTAAGGTTGTTGCCATATTACTGCCATGCCATGTCATAGAATGGATACATGGGGGTATAGATGAAAAGTTTTGTCTCGCTGTGATTAACAGATGCGGCATGTTAAATCTGCTGCTGCTAAGCTTAATTGGGCTGAATAAAGTCGTATTGTCTATTATGACGGAACCTTCGTGCTAGGAGATAACGTTGTTACCATTTCAGCTACCACTACGCCATGCCTATGCCATAGCTGTGCTGAACATCACAACTAATGCTGTAGCTTGAAGTGATACTACCACATGATGTTAATATGTTGTTCATGTTACGTCCAAGTTACCTAATGGCCGCTGGAATCTTGTAAAGGCCTTGCGTACTGAGTAACATGGTTAGCTGTTGAAATATGGGACCCCCTTGCTTTCCACTTGTGCTGGGTTATTGAGTGCTGTGCATCAGCAACTGTGCTTCAAGATCTACTCCACCTTGTCAAGTGGTCTCTTCTTTCTTTCTGCGGTTATTTCTTCATTCATTTCCAGATCTCTCAAAATTCGTCGTCTGAGAGTAACTACAATTGGGTCAGCTATGCTATTGTCAAGCTTGCATTCGTTTAGCAGTAAAGGTCCTGTACTTTCATGGTGAAGGCGATCGTTGCAGCAACCAGAGAATCACGTGCTTTTTGTGTCATTTCAGTTTTACGTTTAATCCTCACATAATGACAGTTGCCCTCACTTTGTCACTGTTCTTGGCACTGTTAGGTGACACAGAAGACCCATATTACACTTTTGGGAACCATTTATAGTCGAGAGCTGAATAGGCCTTATGTTTTCAACAGTGGCCATGCACTCATTTAATTAGCGTCTTAGGGTATCACATGCACGTGGCTGTGCTCTTTTGCATTTTCAGATTAGACAGTGTGCTGCGCCAAATGTCAAAGGCGTCGCCCTCACTTTCCGATTCAGCACCTCCTGTTCGTGACACGTTAAGACAGTGGACTCTTTCTTATGAGACACCGGCTACATCCTCAACTGGTTGTTTGTTCAGTGAGGTCTTGCAGAACAAGAAGCAAACTGTCTTATGAGACTAACCCAGCTCCGCATATGTATAGCAAAGCTTTACTATTACTCTTACGGTCAGCATATCTTCTAAGCACAGGTTTAATGGCATCTTGCATGACTTAATACTGTTGTGAGAACTCTCTAAGACAACCAGTTGAAGATAGTGTTCAAGTCTATCACCACCACCCTGACATTTTTAAGCTCAGCTAGATGCTGGAGTGAAATCTCTTTTCACAGTTTTCTTGTTAGCTTCTGTTTATTTCTTATTTTATGTTTCTCTTGTGCTTACTGCATCTCAGCACCTATGCTCAATATGCAGACCTCAGGCACAGTGGGCGTGCCAGACCTATTTCAGAAGGCATGAAAAAGGTTGCAAAACATTGTGTTATGAAATTGAGCAATTTGTTTCTGAACCTGCGCATGTTGTCTTTACAATGAGAGTGCTGCACCATCACAAACTTCCTTGCATTTCACCGTATGCAAACTGTTTCTGAGATGCCAAATGTACCGTGCTATAGCAATTGCCGCTTGCATTTAGTTTTGACCTTTCTTTATGTGATGTGATAGTGAATGAGATTTGTTTGAACAAGCTTTCCTTCTAACAGCCTTTTCCTAGTTTGCTTTGAACTATTAAGTGATCTTTAGGGCCATGGTACACGGTTCCAATGCTCTTTAGACAGCTCTTATTTTCATGGACTATAGGAAATGTGGGCTAGTACTGATAATTTGGGATATATTTACTGCAGTTCATTCGCAGTACACGCTTCGCTTGTTTTGTGTTTTTGAAGCCCCATTCATATACTGTGTACTAGTGCTAATATTGGTGTTGTTCGAAGTGACCACCGTTTGAATATTGCAGTAATGTACACCCCTTTTTAACACAGTGCAAAGGTAACCTCTGTATGCATCAGGTTCTTGATGTTCGTTGTTCTGACAAACTGTGTTTCTTTTGTGTTCCTTGCACCGAGGTTTGTGTTGTTGCGTGTTTGCTCATAAAATGTCGTAGTGACATTTCTAGCTCTTACATAATCAAGCGAAACGAGCAAGGAGCTGCATTGGGTAGTGCTCATTTATCACCTGTAGTTTACATACAATACAGGGCAGCTGTATTCAACCATTGTGCACCGAGAGCACTGTGGTTCACAAAACTTTGCGTTGCAAGTGAGCCATTTCGCTGTCGTGTGCATCACTACTCTTTTACACAAATCTGTGTGAAGGCAAAATAACATTGGTGCTGCTTGTGTCTAACACAACTAATCTGAAGCCAGTTGTTGCTTTGTTTTCATTTCTTGATGTGCTTTTCGCTGTTGCAATAATGGCACATACCATGCACTTTTTTTAAAAAAGAATCAAGAGTCACGGTGGTGCAAGGAGACGGCTGGCACGGTCAGTCGCATGGCGTTGGATGTCTTTTATTCGCGTGAAAATATATATATATTTATAAAATCCACTCAACGTCACCTGCGAAACCCATCGTTAGCCGTCTGCCCATCGTTTCTTCTGCAGCCGTCGTGCGAGATATTGGAGTCGTACGTACGGTGTGTTGCTGTGTGTGCATGTCCTTTCGTGGGTGCATGCTCGTTTAAGAACGAGACTGGACAAACGATAAGGAGAAATGAGCGAAGATATGAATAAATAAATGTCTCGAAAAGTATTTTGACTCTTCGAGCATTTACTGGATGATGTCACTGGGTATGACATTTAACGGAATTTGCTAATTATGGGACCTTTACTGCGGAACTGAATCCTGTACTGTTTGGGAGGCCGTGTCTTCTGTTAAATGTCACTTTGTGAAAATTTGCAGGTTGTCTAAGTCTGCTTGCTCGTGTTGGACGCGAAAGCATGTGGTGTCGAGGTGTGAGGACTATGAGACTACGCTGACATCCAAGTTACTTCGATGGCCATATCAAGTGACATCACATGGCGCCGTTACTTGATCGCGCGAGTTTTCTTGCCACCGAGTAGCAACGACGCTTGCCGGACGGACGCCGGCTGATTTTCCGCTTCATGGGCTACATGCTTTTGCATTACTGCAGCTGAAGCCGTTGACCACGGCACAGGCAGGACATTGTATTGAGAAAAGCATAGCAATACATGTTCTTGCAGGCGGGTGTACGAAAAAAAAAAATAAAATCTCGTTGAATGTTAATGCGAAAAACTCCTTTCCACGTAATGCGTTTTACGGTAGGTAGGTTCTTGCTTCGCGTTTTTTCATAAGTTCATTAAAAAAACGAAAAAAAAAAAACGTCAGATGCATCCGTTGTTGGGATTGACACCGGATTGCACGGAATCGTGACAGTGAATCTATTTAGCCACAAACAAGCATAACGTTCTGGTGCCATACGCTGTACCATGCCCGTGAAGGATCAGTTATGGGCCACGCCGTTTCACTCTACCAGTAGTGGTAGTTCGGTACGTAATACGTCAGAGGTGGCGGTGGCGGGTCGCACTGCAAGACTCGAAGGCGCGGGTTCGATTCCCTGCCATGGCAGCCGCATTTCGAGGGAGGCAGATACACGGGTACTGACAGGTTGAGGCCGTCAAAATGGATTGGGGGTGCGGCTTGCCTCATAATTATGTCGTGGTCTTGGCATGTACAACGCCACAAGGTAATTCACGTCTTTTATCCGTTTCCATCCTCACTAGTAGAATAGCAAACTGGGCCACGGCGGGGGTAGTCGAAGACGGCGCGCTCGCGCGGCGTTTCCCGTGCATTAGCACGGCCGTCACCACTTGACAAAGTCTCGTGAACTCCCCTGACCCTCTTCCTCTGTTCCCGTGCTAACGGCAGACTGCTCTTTGGGGCGATTGAGGAGGGCGTGGCGTACAGAAACTGATTTGGTAGGCGGAAGCATTTGTCAAGCTTATGGCATACTGTGCGGATGCATTGCGTGAATAGAGAGGTGAGGAAAGGCAGGGAAGTTAACCAGATATTAGTCTCCGGTTTGCTACCCTACACTGGGGAGAAGGGGGAGAGGGTTTATAAAGATTACAGTGAGAGTGGGTACAAAATTCCAACTCCCAAATTCCTCGCTCGCAATCGGGGAGTGGTCTACACGGATGCCTCTCGTGGCTCCTCGAGGTTCCTGCGGCTTCGCTGTCTACCATCCTACCCTTCCGGCACCTAATTCTGAAACTCACATCACCGGACCGTACTTACACCCTCCTGATGTACTGTCGCTAGAGTTCCTCGCCATTGTCCACGCCATACAGTCGTTTCCCTCTCTTAGAGATTATACAGGATACTCCGGCTCCTCGGCCGCTATCCGTGACATACAAAACCGCACCTTAGCCCTTCATGTGCAACAGGAGAAGGACGAGCGAGCGCCCTCCGCATTACAGCGTTCCACCGTTTTCCTCTGCTGGGTGCCTGGGCGTTCGGGGATTGACGGGGGATGTGACGGGAGCAGCCGAGCGTTAACAGAAATTTTGGTTCTTTTGGAAATGCGAAGGTGTTATCGAAATTCGAAGATCATTATTACGATTCAAACGTTATATAAACATTGATTATCGTCATGGCTTGTGCGAACATGTGGGCCAAATACTGAGCTGCACGCATCGGTGAATATGGAACTTCGTTTAAAAGACAGCTGGAAATCGCGTGTTCTCTCGGAAAATTACGCATTTGGGGAGAATAGACTACGTATAGTTTAGGGCCGAATGAACACGGGCCGATTTAATATTCGCGACAACATCGTTAGTAATGCTTATATTGTTCGTTTTTAGTTAAAGAAAATTCCTGTCTGTATTTTCAGGAGCACATACACAAAAGTGTTTTCTGCACTCCTTGTCTTGATCAACGGTCGTCTGTTTATAGTTTTCTCCTAGGTTCTTGTTAAGCCTGCACGCGGCGTACTTCACCAGTGCTGTTCAGACACACGTGCCTGAGGAGGTCACTTCCCTTGTATGTGACGCCACTACACCCGACTATACGTTAGCAATTACCGACGCACGTCTTTGTTTCCAAAACGACTTCTAGGCTTGGCATTTCAGGCTTTGGGGTAGCGCTCATTGTGCTGTAAAGTTACCGCGCCCGCCATGGGATGCCGCCACGTCCCCGGGACACATGATTTCATTCCAGCGACTCTAGTGCTCTGGCGGCGCGCTAGTCTCTATCATGAAAGTTTGCGAACGCAATCGAAGGAAGAAGAGAAAATGCTTAAGGTCATGACGCGTGCTGATGTTGCCCCTTTTTATTCACCCCTGTGTTTAGCTTCAAGCGCGCTCGCATGGTGCAACTCCGTTCGTACTTGTCGAATTCCGAAAAAAATTGCGGCAAGCGATTCATGAGGCAATAATCTTATGAGGTCATTCGAGGGTTACCTGGAAAAAATTTTAAGGGCCCCTTTAATGCATACGACAGCTGTAGCAAAGAGCGCACTGACCCCAAAATTCCGCCTGATGTGTGACATGTGGAGACTCACTGCGTCGACAAGCCGTCGCTTGCAGGCCGACTGCACATGCAGTGCCCGCATTCAGGAGGCAAAGAAGCTTTATTTGTCGATCGGCCAGTGGCAGCTCTCTGTGGGAGTCCGCTCGGTGACATCATGGAACAGATTTCAAAAACCCTCTTTTGCAACGCATTTCATCGCGTGGACTGCCGCTAGCGGCAGTCCATGTGATGCAATGCGTTTCATAAGAGGGATTTTGAAATTTGCGCTCCGCTTGTAAACTCCATCCACGGAATCTTTGTCTCATCAATCCCGAGGAGGTCTTTGGCGCTCCCCCAAGCTAAGCTGAATCGATAGAACACGCTAGATCGGTAGAACACGCTTATGGAATGCCATAGGCTTCACTGTCGTACCGTGAGTGCACTCCTGCGTTTCTTCGGCATTAGTACACGTCTGCCAAGAAACAAGATTGCATTGCATTTTATATGACTCAAGGACCCTCTTACTGCGCATCTGAGGGCCATGGTCATGAATTGTCAACTGAGGGCCATGGTCATGAAGTGTCAATTTCATGACATGATCGAGATTATCACCGCGCCGACAAGACGTCACTTGCGGCCCGGCACATGTGATGCCCGAATTTATGGTCAATGCACCTTTATTTGTATTCCCGCCATATTTAAAAATATCTTTAAAATATCTACACTTTGACACCGCAACGTATAGTTTGTACCATTGAGGTCGTGCTTGTGTGATCCGAGAGGATAGCCATCGATTTCATTAAGCTTGTTAAAGGAAGGCACGGTTTTCTCAGCGTGTTGCCCACAACTGTGCTGAGCCCACAGCACATTCGGGTCGATATAGGCCGTTCTAAAACAAACGGCTGTGCGCTTCACTTCACGCGACTGTGCAGAACGTGCACGATACGTACACAAGTATCCGTGTTCTCGACGTGGCCGTGTATATGTAGATCGAGGGCTGTGTAATGGCCGCAGGAGATCCAACTCCGAGCTGCTTGCGTCGATTCGCAAATAAATTGTGTCTAGCTCGCCTTAAACGTGTGATATAGCGGCCCGAATGAACCAACGGACTCGCAGGCTATACGTTACGACGTCATTTCATGATAACTTAAGTGCTAAAAACGCTTTGGCCTTTTTACCAGAACTGGACTTCACTGATGCTTGCAAGCAACAAAGACCCGACGGATTCGCATACGGGCAGGTCGGCCCCAAAATGCTATGTACCGTCACAGCAGTCCGTCCTCAGCTGGAAAATCTCACTGGCTCTCGCCCGAATAAAAGAGTCCGCAGCGCAAGAGACGTATTTACATGAAAGTGCCTGTGCGTAACAGTACGATACATCGTTGGCAAGTGAATGAAGAGGCGCGATTCTTGGAAGCCTGGGAAACCCGCGCACAAGTGCATTCTTTGTATGGAGTTCATGCGAGAGGTCGTCGACGCGCTGAGATGCAGTGACACTGTCTCTTGACTGTCCTTTTTCTTTTCTTTTTTTCATTCACTCGAAGCACTTTGCACAACTCGCTGTATAGTTCTCCATTATTGTGTCCTCGAAAGCGGATTCATAGCATGAGCTGCTGCAAGTTGCGTTGAAGTGCGGTGCCCACTTGGGAGGTTGCGACACTTTTCGCATCTTTCCAACGCCGGACCTGAAATGAAGCAAAAGCGGTATAAGCAACGTCACCGAACCATCAGGAATTGCGACGTAAGCGAGTTCCACGTTGCGTTTTTGAAATCAGGAAAGCCATGTTCGCATATTCGCAGCGCAAACAGCAAAGACGAAGAGAGTGCTAATGTCGCCGGGAAAAAAAAAAAAAAGAATCATTGATAGGACGCAGCGCTGCGCTCCCGTAGTTCCATTTGCTTCGTCGTTCGCACTATTGCAGATGCCTAACACTACAACACGCCAAACATTTTACTCATTTAAATAGATGTTCACAGCTTTACAATCGGCACTTGACTGCATTCGTCACCTAACGAAATCAGGTTATCTCATGACATCTTCGCTCGAAGTGCAATCTGCCAGCCTGTAACAATAGGCGCATCAACGAGGCGACGCGCACGAATATTGCGAGCATCGCGCAATCCGAGAAACTCCGGGCGAACTCAGAATATGCAAAACGTGGGAAATAAATAAAAAAAAATAGCGTAGCTGGCACTATAGTGGCGCAAGGACGGAAGCAACAGCGGAGCTACAGTGTTCGGCCTAGATTCTGATGGGCTTGGTTTAACTTAGAAACCCCGTGCATGGTTTTGACAGGACCACGTCACGTCATTAGTTACGTGATTTTACGTGTTACGTCAACAGTGCTTTTCACGAATCTGAGGCTAAGAAATAACTGCGCAAGCCGCCACTCCTTTTTAGAAAATACATTTATCCCTTCATCGCCCTTTTGCATCTGATAGTAATTTGTGTGTGACTACAGACTAGAAAGTTCTCTCTCTTTCTCTATTTTTTGAAATACCAAGTGACGAGCACACGAAACTCCGGCATTAAGTTCTTGCACGAAACTGCGACTACCTTAGCACAACGGTCTGTTGTCTCTACATCCGCGCGATTAAAGGTACGCGTAAGTAGTCACTGTACGTATACACCTTTCAATCGCTTTGCGCAACTCTGCCACACGGTTTATGTTGGCGACGTGGGAACGGAATTCCGGTGCTGTCACGCCAAGGCCAACTAGGTCAAGAAAGAGCTTTGCTAAAACATATCGTAGCGAGGCTGTTTACAGTATATACAGTAGGCCTGTATTCGTGCGTGCCTTTTCCGAGCCACGCGCACTCTTGTTCTTTAGTAGGGCTGTCAGATAGCGGCACCGTTTATGCCACCACTGCAAGTTCACATGCGAAGGAGCTTTTGCTGTAGCTTGCTTCCGTTTGATTCATTTTTTTCGCTCAGTTATCTTTGCCTACAGTCCCTGTGTATCTCACGCGCCTTTATTTTTTTGTCTTTCGTCTCGAGACATTAAGCCGACGGCGCAAGAAAGTCGAAAACAATAGGGGGAAGAATGGCGGCTAGTTTGTTTACACCGCCAAGACAGGATACGTGAATGCCTGTCTGGCTCTGTATCGGATAAGTTCTTCTGCATGCTCTGAAAAAGGCGTTATCTTTTCTTTCTCGTCTGTGGGAAGTCCTCGGATCCCTCCTAAACGTCGCCATCCATAACCTGGGCGAAGCAAACTACATTAAATCGCCTTTCGCCGTTTGCCTTCATACCTTAAGTACACAGTTTGAAGCTGGTTTATTTATCGCACAAAGTACAAAAAACTGCTAAAAGAATTGCTAGACATGCTAGAAGAAAGTATGAGCGTCCACAAGCTCGTCCAATTCACCGCTTTTCTGGGTCTTAGTAGTGTCGGGTAGCGGAATGTCTGCGCATGGCCTTTCTAACTGAGCTGCATAATGCGTAGGCGACATGCAGCACAATGGCACGGTGCGACCATAGTGTGCTACTGCGTAAGCAGAATGAATATCGCTGCCTATCCTAGGAAATTTTCAACTCGCTCAGCGCAAGCTTGCTGTTTTGAGATATGCGCAGCCGTCATCTGTCAACAATCCAGGGCCGTAGCCAGGGAGGGTGTCCTAGGGCCCCGGGCCCCTCCCGAAATTTTGGTTGGGGCCGGGTAGTGTAGTGCTAATAACATAAAATTCAAGCCTATTAACAACAATGCATTTAAAAGGTCACTTAACGGACATACTGCAATTTTTACCGAAATAAATTATGAAAATGATGTTTTTCTCCCAATCAAGGCCTTCAGCAAGTGGGCCCTTCCCCGAAAAGTATTTCTGCCTACGGGCCTGCACCAATCGTAAATGTTTTATAGAGGCGCTGTCCAATTAGCGATTGCAGCCTTACCGTGGTGCCGCAAAAATCGTCCCTCGTGAGTGAACAAAACGCTGGCCAAACGTCACTTTTACTCGTCAACCATGAAAGCGGTTAGCTATCGCTCGTGTCACAGCAGCACGCGCGGCAACGAGTCGTTACACAGTGTGATTTTGTAGCGTCTGGAACCGGACAAGAGGTCGTCAAAGCGGTACGGCGCTCTTTGAAGTCGCCGACGACGTTTCCATAGTGGCATTTATCGGAGGGAATGAGTACCTGCGTCCGACCTTCCCTGTGTATATGACAGAAGTGGCTAAGAGCGCACGAAATGAACAGCCGGCAACCGCCCATGAAGCCTTGCGAAGCGTGACGCACCGCGGTCCTTCCTCTTTTGTGATGCTACGCCGGCTGGGAAGGAAACACACGTTCCGCAAGCAGAACCCGACCCGACATTGTGGAATGACTGTACAGAGTGTAGTGCAAACAGTCTTATCGCGATAGCATGCAGGTGAGAACGCGAGTGTTTGCGCGAAGACTCATTCACTCGATCCGTGGCGTGCTCAGAGTGGACAGATCGTGGGCGCAACGGGCTGGCAGTGCTTTTTCTGCGGCGAACTTGTAAAAGCCGACTAGCGCTTTGGACATTAAGCTCCGTGCTTCAGCGTCGCGTTTTCAGCCTACCGCACGCGCGGACCTCGATGGAGGGGATCGCTGGCGATCAAAGCTCCACGGCGCCGGACGAAGATCTCCTCGCGTTTGTGCTTCGCGCCACCGAAACCGTCCGGGCTGCGCTGGGCAGGCCTGTCAAGACTAAAGCCAAAATCAACATGAAACGGTACGTTCAGAAACAATTGCACAAGTACCACGATTGCTGCCGCTACAGAGTTCCCAGAAAGAGGCAAAAACGAATCTCGACGTCGCCTATGGGTGACTCATCCGAGACTTCTTACTCTTCGATGGCTTCAACGCATTCACCCACCGCTTTTCCCATTGCAGACGCTGGCTATCCTGATGATCAGTACCTCTGTCTCCGAACAGTCAGTGGTAACGTTATGCCCCTTCAGTACTCCGGGAACTCGAAAGGTGCCCAGTGCAGCAACAGCTACGCGTCGCAATCAGGCTACGCGCTACAGACTGACGATGCAGGCAGTGTCTCAGCAACGCAAGATATCTGGGGGATAGAGGCAAGTCAAGATGCACAGTACGGATACTCCGCTAGCGTCAGCGATGAGTTCTTGTGCGGAAAAATTTCGTTTTGCTCGGAAGCAGGACCAGAAGACATGGCGCCCGGTGCAAGTGTGGACCCCGTATTCCCTTCCGAGAACTACGACCAAATTGTTCCTTTCATTGAAAACGAACTGCAGGTTTACGCATGCGCGGAGGCTAACACGCCCGGTCCGGAAATCGCCAGCAACATCTCCGAAAGTGCTTCTCCATCGCTGTGCACGTACGAGCCAGGTGACTGTGCTTATGCATCCTTTGTTGAAACTTTTGTGTTGCCGCAGAATGGCAGCAGCTCGCGTGGCTCCAGTTGTAGCGTCACCCCGGAATTCTCATCACTGTATTAAGATGTAGCGAATAAGAGGAACCACAGTAGTGGTCTCAACATGCCTGATCAATGCGTTATAACTGCATATTGTACTTTCCTTAATATTTCGCCAAAGGGCAAGCTTCCGAAATTGTCTTGCTTAAACTTGTTCCTTTTTAATATCCTCCATCCTCCTCCACGCAATGCCCCAAGAGGCCCTCGGAGAATTCGTATAAATAAAATTGCTTATATACACGGCTTTACAGTACACTATAAAAACATTTTGAAATCATGGATACTTATCGATTGAACGACAATGTGCGTGGCTAGGTTAATGACTTAAGGTTCATCGTAAGAAACAAAAGCAGAGCGACTCACTGATGAATGATGTGACATGACGCCGCTGCTTGAAGGGCAGTAAATGAACTTGCAGTGAACAGGTCTTGATGACGATGATACGTTACTGTGGATGGCTGTTCTCCTGGGCCTTCCGAGCGCTTATCCTCTGTTTCTGGAAAAATGGTTCAGCGAACGCCCAGAAGAAGACGTTCAGCAGGCAGAGGAGACCCATCACTTGAAAGAAAGTGTCGTACGACATCAGGATGTCGCGACAATAACCTGCGAAAGAAGTATTTCAAGAAGTGAAATATGTATTACGGGCATTAGGCAATGAATATATACAGGCTCTTTTATAAATGTTTCTTTTCTTTAGTTATATTCGGCTTTTTTCGCAGCATAAGGCATCCTGACTAAACAACAAAACAACAAACGTAACGTTGTGTCACAATCCCTTAGTAACTTAGTAAGTAATCGTTTTAGGCGATAATCGATCCAGTCGCCTCTCGGAAGTACGCTGCCTTGAACTGCTCACCAGACCGAAATATATACCGCGTTATCTGAAACTTGAACTGCACACCAGACCGAAATATATACCGCGTTATCTGAAACTTCACTGCCCCGTTGAAGGCTCGAACAAATGCGCTTGCGCGACCGCATGCACCTGTGGATGCTTGTCTTAAAGACAACCCTTCTTGTTTTTTTTTTTGTTTTTTTTTAGCTTTTTCTTACGGCGAGTCATTCGTATTCCTCGTGACAAAGTTTTCGCCCAAGGTTGAAACTTGGGCTCTTAAAAAGGAAATCGTTACTTCTGAACGAGTATGTGTGGTTAACGAAAGACTGCGATGACTCCGCTTGCTGTGCTCATTTGTCCATTCTATATGCTGTTTGGGTTAGACTATACGTTTAAAAATGTTGCAAGACCTATAAAGGATAACTCGCGCGACGTGTGAGATTAGGAAGAGATAAGTTAACGAGCTCGTGCTAGCTGCTGTTTCTGCCCACAAAAGCATCCACAAAGTGCCATAAGTGTGCTCAAGGGAAGCGCTATTGTCGTTGGCATTTAGTTAATTATTTAACCACAGTAATACCAGCACACTGTCAATTTATTTTATAAGGAGCTGCATATTATTTATCAGAGTCAGGTAATAAGGACTGCCTGCTGAGAGAAGATTGCATAGCAAGAACATGCTTAGCACTTAGAACAACACAAGATTTCAGGCATACGCGCATTCACTCTGAACTCTGCCCCGCCACGGTGGTCTAGCGGATATATAGTATTCGTCTGCTGATCCGAATGTCGCGGGATCGAATCCCGGCGGCGGCGGCTGCATTTCGATGGAGGCGAAATGTTGAGGCTTGTGTACTGTGCGATGTCAGTGCACGTTAAAGAACCCCAAGTGGTCGAAATTTCCGGAGACCTCCACTGTGGCGTCTCTCATAATCAGAGCTGGTTTTGGGACGTTGAATCCCACAAATCAATCATTCTGAACTCTACATAGGCGAAGCCAAAAGTGAGCCACAGCGCCACCTGCTTCAAGTGTGGTTTGTAAAGTGCCGCTGTATGAAGAGACATATGGCCCACGGAAACCTCTGGGTTCCAATAGCAGTAACCGGGGCGTCGAAATTTTCAAAATGGCTACTCGGTCGAATAATTATTTGCGCTGAAAGATGACAGTTTTTAAAGGGGCCCTGAAACACTTTTTTAAACGAAGACAGAAAACGGTGCCGATCAAGGCATCCGTTAAAATGTGAGCCAAGTATTGTTGCACTGTTCGGACAAGGGAATTCGCAATTAGCAGCTGGAAAGCGCCCGCTCTTCTTTCAACAAGTGACGTCACGGGAGCCACAGAATAAGTCACTTGAGACAGAAAGAGCATAGCTGAAATTATGATAGCGAGAAGGTCACCTGCTATATGCTTGATTTGTTCGTTTTGAATTCAACAAATAAAGAACATGTGCATATCTCTCGCAAAGAGCGAGGGAAGAAGTCAAGCTACGTCGCTTGACCATTTTGCTGTGACGTCATTTGTAGGGAGAAGAGCGTAGGCTTCTGAGCTGTGTTTTAAAACAAATTGCGAATCTCCTGGTGCGTTCAGTGCAACAATATTTGGCCCACACTTTCACAAAAGCCTCCTCGAATGATCGGCACCGTTTTCTGGCTTTGTTCAAAAAGTGTTGCAGGGTGCCTTTACGAAGAGCAATATCAGTTTAAAACGAAGCCTAGCGAAAAAGTCAAGGGCAGTTACGGCATATATGAAGACGTCATATGTAGTTTCGCGATTTCTTTGCGTATTGATATCGCTCTTTCTAGGGTCAGCATGCATTTTTAGTGGACCTGCATTCAACCGCAATTTCGCAAGTGACGTAATCTCACTACGCAAGGGAAGGCGTGCACACGTGGACACAGCAGATTGCTGAAGTAGGCTACACGAACGCCCTGGTCTCTGAGCGCACTGTTTCTTTGAAGCACTTCAGAAGAAGCGACGTTTATGATGTGAATATTGTCGAGGAAAAGAGCGAAGCTGCCTATCGAATAATTATTTCTTCATCAATTTTTCACTCAACCTTGTCTCAGTAACGTCTCCTGCCGTCGTCATCGTTCCCGAGAGTTCCTCCAGCGTGAAGTTTACGGCCCCCGAGAGCTACAAAGCCAGCCCCTCGAGATTTCCTACGCAAGGTCTTCCTTGACACTGAGGTGGGGAAAAAAATAGTATCGTCATTAAAATTATTTGTCCGCATGTGCCGATCCGCGCGTTGGCTTGCCCCTGTTTATAGCAGTAGCAGACGCTGATAGGCCGAGACCAAATGAACGAGCCTTGCTGTGTTTCCAGCTACGGTTTCTGAATTGCGACACTATCTTTGAAGCAATTAGTTTATGGTTCAGTTAACGAATGTTTGCTTTACCATCGAGGTCAGAAGTTTCGCCTTGCGAGCCTGGCATGTGGTTAATAGAGTATGTCCTTTCCCAATTTCTTAGACGGGTTGTTCAAATTATTGGACTGGGTTGGATAAACTTTATCAAAGGTTCTGAAGGACACGCGTCAGCGCGTAGCGGGCGTCTCCCACGAAGGGACCCACCGGGAACACCTGGCGACCGCTGCGCGAGTGAGTGGGATTTTTGAACGTGTCGCAGGCAGTTGTGCAAAGAAAAATAACGCCATATATAGCGGCAACGAAAGGATTGTACCAAGAACTCGCAGTACTCACTTATGATTGCTAAGATCAGCAGCGCCAGCACAGCCACGGCGACGTTGTAGATTCCGAAGGCCCACGAAACGAGATGAAGTCCGATATAGTCCTCGAAGATAATGATGTACAACATGTACAGGGAGCCCAGGTTGGCACCCAGCAAGAGTGCCGCTATTAGCGCGGCCGTGTAGCCAACCAGGTAGGGCGCAGCCAACATGAGGACGCCGCTGGAGGCCTGAATCCAGATCATCAGGATCTTCTTGGATCCCAACTCGCTGTTCATGACCGCCGAAGTGGCGAAGCGGGCGACGAGATCGGCCACAGAGAAGACGCTGATCAGAGACACAGCAGAATGGGGACTTACTCCTTTGTCCACGGCAAAATCCAACATGGTGCTGTTGTAGACGACGTTGATGATGTACAAGAGCACGAAGCTGAGGCTGCAGATGTAAAACATGCCGTTTTTCAGCAGAACAGTCGCTGGTTGGAAGAAGATGCGCAGTCGTTCTTTCAGTGGTCCCTGGAACTTGGCCTGCACGGGAACAATCACGATGCTCTCAGAGGAAACGGACCGCCTGTGGATAGTCACCTCGCCAGTGTCTTTCGTTTCGACTACGTCGTATAAAGAAGGATCTAACACGGAATAACAGGAGAGGTACGTCTCCGAACCCTCCGTCAGAAGTCGGCGCCGCTTGAACGTGGGAAGACCCTCCAGCTCGCAAGGGTCGAAGTCGGACTGACAGTCCTCGTATATGGAGTCCTGCGAAAAGGCACCTCCCTCGGCGAGCTGGTGGAGTCCGAAACCATCCCTGATCGAGTCCGCCGGCTTTTGGTCGGCCTTCTCCGCGGGAATGTTGCTGCTGCTGACAGATCTGAGCTTCTGGTACGAGTTCTTACCGCCGGCAGCGCGGTCCAGTCCCTCGGGGGCAGATCCGCGGTCGCGCTTGCTACTGAGCCTTGGACACGAGCCGGCCTGCTGGGGATTCTCGTCGATCGTCACGCTGTAGCGCTTGCGCACCACTCGCATCTCGACGCTGCCGTTTTCGACGGCCGCTGCCGAGGGAAGCGTGCCGCGGCCACAGGAAATGGCGCTCCGCGGCGCTGACAGTTTTTGAAGCAGTACCCCGATGCAGCCGTTCAATGTGACGGCGCCCAACAAGAGACAGGCGCCGGGGGTGGTGTACTCGCGTAACAAGTGCTGTAGGAGCCACGGAAACACGATGCCGCCAAATGTGACGCCCAGGGAAGCCACGCCCAGGGCGAGGATGCGGTCCCTCTTGAAGCATTTCTTGATCAGCATCTGGCTGCGCCATTCAATCGAGCCCAGTCCAAAACCTGGACAGTAAGAACGTGCAAAAAGCAGATGTTGATATTGGTTATACTGTTCGTCTACAAAACGGGCGGCCATCAGTGCGTGCTGCTCATCAAAAAGGTGTGGAACATTATCATACACCCTCGGGCGCCAACGTGCAAGCGAAGATTCAATGGAACACGTAGTGAGTGAGGTTTGTGCCTTCATGTGCGCTTGCAACGCGATTAGAAGATGATTTTAGCTATCGTTCTGAATCGCATAGAATAAAATACAACGAAAAGCCTAATTTAACGAGCTATTCATATTCAAGTATTTTTTTCACAGAGTACTTGATTGCGATGACGCGACGCCTCCATAGTAACCCATGCTGGAATCATTGGCGAGCCTGCGCATTTTTATGTATCAAAGTGACGTTTGCACAATTCCCTGGAAGTGTACATGTTATTTTCGCGAAACATGTGATGCACGAGTTAGCTTACCCCCAGCATACCTGGAAGTCAGTCTTTGCCTGTAATATTATACAGAGAAACGCGTGGCTGAAGGGTGGTGCTCTGAACATTTTTTTTTTGCTTCGCAGCGTTTATTGTGGTGTTGTCGTCATAAGCTATGGTTATCGAAAAATCAAAGAAAAAGTAGTAATGATGACAATAGTTTGCTAGGAAGAGAGACGACAGAAGTAAATTGCACGACCTTCCATCGCATTGTATATATTTCCGTGGCAGCACCACAACGTGGAAGCTAAAAAAAAAAAAAAGGACAGAAACATTTACATTGACACACTTGCATATGCGGATGTCGACAAGCCTTGTTGTTAATGAAGGAAATCTACGACAAGCAAGTGCGAAGTGATTTCATGTTTTCGATTTATCGCACAGTATATACAAAGAAGATATCGCCAAATCTCCCTTGTGCTGACAGAAGCTTAGTGCTACACTTTTAGCACGGTAACCTTTAGTTTGTTTTATAGGTAGACAAAAATGTGAAAATATGCTCCTTTATAAAGGTTAAAGCGCTTTAACCTTTAGTAAAGGAGCATATTTTTTATTTTTGTGTACCTATAAAATAAATTAAAGGTTACCGTGCTAAGAGTGTAGAGCGCGGC
Organism: Hyalomma asiaticum; assembly: GCA_013339685.2. NCBI lineage: Eukaryota > Metazoa > Arthropoda > Arachnida > Ixodida > Ixodidae > Hyalomma > Hyalomma asiaticum. Next base: position 54,404,681 of record CM023483.1, on the reverse strand, counting down.
ATCGTAACTTATTTAATATATGATTTCTAATTAGCTAGTGGGACAGAATTCGCACTTATAGACCTAGAGACCTGGTTAGGTGGCGCTGGTGCTCCGAGACATGCAGCGCTACCCGTGTCCCCGGCAAGCACTAATAGGTTGGGGGGCTTGCGAGTGCGCTCTATGGAAAGAGCAGCGGCGAGCGACAACAGTGCGGTGTTTGCGTTTTCCGCAGACTTTAAGAAAAAGAAAAAGGAAAAGGTTTACGGCTATTTCAAGAAGAGTTGCTTATCGTTTGGGACGAACCTGTACGTGCGCGAGTGGCATGATATGTCAAAGGGCTGGAATTACTGAGCGCGACGGCGCCTTCACATGTCGACGGTGCAAACACGCCGCGGCGGCGTCAGGGTTCGCAAATAATTACGAGCACGCGTGTGGTATTGATTTGCAGCGCGCACGTTTGCTGTATTTTTTATGCCGAAGAGCAAGGTATCATTGCAAAGGTTGAGCAGTAGGCGCGGAAGTCACGTCAGAACGCGACTGAAAATGCATCATTTACACTTCGCATTTGGATGCAGCCGAAATTCTACCGGTCCGTTTACTGTGCGATGTCAGTGCAGGTTGAAGAACACAGGTGATCAAAATTCCCGGAGCCCTCAACTACAGCGTTCCTCTACTTTCCATTCTTTCATTTCCGTTCTCCCATCCCCACGACGTGACGTTAAAACTGCGTTCTTTTGTTGGAAACCATCGGTCCACCTGTCGACAGCCGCTGAGTACAGAGGGGGTGTGGCGCGTCCACGGCTGTGGCAGAACAGCCAGCCAGGAGGCGCAGAAAATAAAAAAAATAACTTTGGGTGAGGCAGCTAAGCTTTTCTGGAATGTCTCCTGCCTTGTCATCACAATGAAAAAAATAAGGGGGGTCGGGGTAAGGGGGACCCTCGATTGAGTTCTGTCGAGCAGAAATAGCGAAAACTGAAGACAGTCACGCGCGTGGATCCGTCATTGCGCCGCGCATCTGTGTGCCAGTCGCTTGACCGGGCCCTTTTTTAAAAATCTTTAATGTGGTCGATGGTACACGAAATCTATCATAAGACGTAGCAAGCAATGACATATTGTGCTCTTAATGCTGCATAACGCACGTCCATAAATTAGCATTTATTATTTCTATAATTCTTTCAGAGTTGACAAAGCGCCCACACTACACAGTGCATGTCCAGTAGATGTAGCTAATGCTGCTTCGAACAACTCAAAAGCCCTGTCAATATACGAGCTTTTTTCTTTTTTACTTATTGAACAAATATATGCAGATAAATACTAGCAGTGTGAGAGCTTGTAATGGATGACATGTCATGACAATAATGGATGACATGACAATAATTCAGAGCTAAAGCACGTGAGTGTTAGACATCGGGTTTGCTTGTTTTCGCGCCCATGTGCATTAAAAATTGACGGCTGAATCATTACAAATGCGTAGGATATATGTACGCACATAATGCAACTAATAAAGTATCATGCACCTCACTAGAAGCGCGTGTACTGCTTCGTAATTGTGACCATATTGATGCAGTGGATTAACCGTTCTAGCATCAGTGCGTGGCTGAGGGCAGCTAACCCCCAACCTAACTTTGCCGCCGCCCACGGCAGGTGGCGCTACCTCCTCGGCTAGAAACAGCAGTGCACTAGCCCTATATAAAAAGAGTATAGTATGGAGTTCAGCGGTGCTAAACAGCGATGTATATACACGATCGGGGGTTCTCTTTGTTGTTGTTGTAGGCTTGATATAAAACTGCCTCGCTGTTGTTGGTTGGTTGGTTGGTCCTTGGGTATCTTGGCGCAACCCACTCTGGGGGATCGGTCATGAACCGGAAAAGAAATTTGTGTGGGAGAGAACTCCTAATAATCTCAGTAGCTGGCCGGTCACGTGGCTGAGATTCGCAATCGTCTTCTTCTGCGATCCAAAAACAAAAGTAGACATATATTACGATGAAAAATACCAGCTGAAATAACTATATACAACCGTGTCTTTAAAGCCTGTCAATCATCAAAATACAGAGCTCGTCATACGTGTTCAGGCTATACATGTGAATTCAGATAAGATACCCGTTCTCTGTGAGCGACGTTCATTTCCATGTCACCGGCGCGAGGTGGCACAAGAGTGAGGAAGAAGGAAAAGAAGCCAACGTTTGAAGCGGCGCTCCCAGCGAGAGCTCACGTCCAACCTCCGAGGAAACTATTACGTCATCAAGGTCCCTCTCATCTACCGTGTAACGTCAGCAAAGGCGAAACCATGGAGTCAACTTTTCCTGCAAAGCAGGAGGCCACCGCTGCTGAGCAGGAGTGTGCGCCTGGCGCTCCTACGACCGACCGTGACTCAGCAACGGCCGAGTCTCAAACAGACGCGCAGCCCAAGGTTGCCAGCACTCGCAAGAGACGACACAAAGGGCGGCGCAACCGTCTATCAGTGCCCGCGGTCAAGTTCCCACCGTTTTTTCGACAGCCGCTGTGGCACCGGTACGGGCTCAAGGTAGCCGCAGCCACGGCATGCACGCTCGCCGTCTGCTGGGCCATCCCCGCGGCTATCAGGTTCACAGTGGGCTGCTGGCAGCCACACTGCACCAACTGGGTGGACGAGATGAGCAGCTCTCTGAACCTGGACCAGAACCCCTGTGACAACTTCTACAGTTTCGTCTGCGGGAAAGAGACCTCGATGTTGACGCTTTTCCGCAGAGGCGGTTTCATCCGGTTGACGGTCAGCGTGTATCTGTCCTTCTTGAAAAGGCTCATGGTTACAGATTTCAGGAACTCTCAGGAAGAGCTCAGCGTGGCCCACAGGCGCTACCTTCAGCTCTCCCAGCGGTGCTTCCAACATGCCATCAGCGGAAGAGACCATGTTCACTTGGTGAAAACCGTGATGTCTGAGCATGGGCTGTCGTGGCCGCCTGAGAAAGACGAACCTCGTTCGCTGATCGAGCGGCTGACCGAGCTGAGCCTGGTACGGGGAATCCACGTGCTCTTCACGGTGGAGCCCGGCATCAACCTTAAAAGACCAGGCTTCTACACCCTACACCTTGGCGTCAACCTGCAGTCGCTCGCCTTGTGGACTTTGCTGCGCGCGAATCTCATCCGCGCTGGCAGCCTCGGCACCTTCTTCGTCAGAACTGCGGCCGTTCTCTCCAAAGAGCCGATGGACCCGCGGCTGGTCGAACGCCTCGTGGCTCTGGACAACATGATCATGACTGTGGCTATGGGCACTTCCTTCACCGAGCGTTTGAACTTGACCGAGCAATTCGTTAGTTTCGCCAACCTCGGCAACTACACTGGAGAGTTTTTCCCAGGCCAAGTCCTCCTCAGAGCTGCGAACAGGGTATTGGAATTCTATACTCAGCCCCTGACGCCAGAAGACGAGCTCATGTTGACTCAAGGCTCCTACCTGCGGCTTCTCGGCCGTCTCCTTTTGGCGAAAGGAGATTCGGAGACGGTCCAGGCGTACACGGCGCTTATGCTTGCCCGATCCCTGTCCCCTGCAGCCTCCCATGACCTTGCCGAAGCGCAGTCGCCCGGGAAGGGCAGCTCCCTTTTATCGACGCTACTCTCGGTACAACACTGCCTCGGTGTCGCTGTGGTAGAGCTGCCGTACATAGCCGGAGACCTGTTCGTGCGATGGTTCTTTCCCGGTGGACAGATGGACGCGGCGCACGACATGGTGGCGCGCATTGCAAACGCGACGCGACAAGTATTCGAGACTCTACACTGGATCGACGAGCCAACGCGTCGAAATGCGCTTCTCCGCATCGAAAATTTGGAACAGATCGTCGGGCGTCCCGAGAACCTCTCGACAACCATGCAGCTTGACGATTACTATTCGTTCCTGGCAGCTGCGCCTGACGACATTAGTTATCCCGAGATGCTGTTCGACATGATGCGTTCCAGATCGACGGCGGCGTTGCGGCTTCTGAACGCCTCGCGCCCCGTCTTCATTCACGTGAGAAAAGAGTTCCCGATGGTACTCGTCAACGCCTTCTACGTTCCCATCTACCACGTGATAGTCATCCCTCCGGGCATCATGTTCTCGCCTTTCTTCAAGCGCGCGGGCGTGCCGGCGGCGCTCAACTATGGCAGCCTCGGTCACGTGATCGGCCACGAGATCACACACAGCTTCGACGAGGACTTCGGTCTGTACAACAAGTTCGGCGAGCGCGAGGACTGGTGGTCGCAGAAGTCGCGCGCCAACTTCCGCGATCGGCTGCGCTGTCTGCGTCGGCTCTACAACGAGGCCTCTACCGGGACGGGCATTGACTTCGGCGACACGGCGTTAGCGGAGAACTTCGCCGACTGCGGCGGCATGGCGAAGACCATACAGGCCTTTCGAAACCTGGGACCGCAGCCCGACATGATTCTGAAAGGCCGCGAGTTTACCGCCGAGCAGGTCTTCTTCATTTCGAGTTGTTACAAGTGGTGCTGGCCGATGCGAGACTCCGAGGGGCTACGAAAAGGCGACGCCCGAGATGAAGTCGTCAAGTTCTATTCGCCGATGGACATGCGCTGTAACGTTCCACTGATGAATATGCCCGAATTCGCGCAGGCTTTCGCTTGCGCCAACGGATCTTACATGAGCTCGCTTAGCCGCTGCGAAGTGTTTTAATACGCGGCGTAACACGCATCAGTAAGAGTAACACGTTATGCAGTTCTACGTGTTTTCAATTCGCGCCTTTTTGTGCAGACTTTTCTGTGCGTATGAAGCTTGCTGAGAACCACATGTGCACAGATATACGGTAGTCTATTTGCGTTTTCCCGCTTCCTTTTAATTCTTTCCACTGCTTCATATTTTCATAGCATGGTGCTGTTTGCATTTTGATAGATTCTCAGTAATTCTCAGTAATATTTCACCCACACCTGCACGGCAGCACTCACGGCGCACACGAATTTCTCACACGTGTAGGGAAAGAAACTTGCGTATGTTGGAAGACTAAATGCATACAGTCTGGAATGTTAGCCTGTAAGTGTGCACTATTCGCGTGATGACACTGTACTATAGCTTTAACGATGCCATTCCCTGAGATTCTGCGCGTTATGAACGTTGGTCCAGTGCAAGCAAGTATCTGCTATTTTATGCGCCATATCCACATAAGCTGGAGTAGCATAGGCACATTCAGGTAGGCCCTGCTCCTCGTCTAACATTGAAGATTTAAATATCTTGGCCATCGACAGTACTTTTGTGACGAAAGAAGTTGTCGCTTTCTCAAGGAGCCGACGTAAACTCATTTTTCGTACAGGTTTTCGTGCGTCATAGTTGCGTATGTAAAGAGCTGAGGCCTTGCTCGTGTATAAATTGCTGAGGTGACATGCTGGTTCTTGAGCGAATGCATACAGTGGACGTACGACCCGTTCATAGCTTGAAAAATCTTTGTAGCCTTATGATGGGTAATACTCGCTCCTGGGAAATGCCATTACGGGCTTGGAGAGTCCTCTGTAGGTGCTTTAGCAGCACGTTTTGGACATTTCATTACGCCCAAGGCCCATTCGGCGTAAGGTGCAAGAGTTGCCAAAGGCCACGCGGTCTCTGAAATGAGTTTCTCCCCGCGAGAGAGATTTCGCGTAGAGGAGAACAAGCGCAGGGATTAAGTGAGGCTGTGTAGGTTCCGTTGGAAAAGCGATTTTTTGAAGTGAAATATCGTCTTCGCATTTCTGTGTTGTGCAAAAGCTTTCCTGAGGTTGCGTATACAACGCTGAGAAAATCATCCGTAACACCCGTAATAATTTTCTTCAGCGTATTTGCGGCCTTGATTGCGTCAGATTGATTTCTACGGGGCTTACCGTATAAAATACCAGCCAAGGCCAGGCCAGGCGCAGTCGCCATGATGTAAGGAAAACAGAGCGCCGCTCCGCACACCAGGCAGCAGCACAGGTTTGAGACGATCACAGGAACGCGCTTGTGCAGCACCGTGCACAGCACACCTGCAAACGCGTCACTTGGTAAGTATGAGGCATAAACATGTTTATTCTGCGATTTGACATAACACCTAATATTAAATGCCAAGCATTTTTTTGGTGAACTTCAGCAGCTTAATTTCGCCATATATAATAGCAGCCTACGTCTCGGAGCTATATCCTGGTCGTTTTGTTCACTTGGTATATACACCAATATTGGCATGGTGGGGCATGAACGTACGACGAACATGGATGTTTAACGTTGCTATCATTAACGCAATACACTTGTCATGCACATCACGATTAACAACGACACGATCGCATGTAGGTCATAACCGCAATGCTGAGTTCGAGAAATGTGGGTATTCGCCTCAGGCCATTGAACGTTAACAGTACAGTCTATGTCAATCAGGCCCAAAGACCGACACCGAAAATTTGATGAGAACACACATTGCGTTGCTTTAACAAGAAAAGACGATAACGCTTGTTGTAGACGGAACAAGCAGACAGATATAGACAAGCGTGCTGTAATGACGAAGGTTGGAGTCGAATCTGACTCAACGAACTGCTGAATAAGCATGCTGCCGCTCCTCTATACGGCGACTCATTGCACAAGCAATTGTGGTGGTGCTCGTGTGATGATAACTGCTGTTGCGGTTTGTGTTATCCGCCTTGTATCAATGTAAAAAAAAAAAATAGATATGTACTACTGTCACTCAGCATGCTTTTGTACGGCTTTGCTCGACCCGTAGGAATACGTGAACAAACGACGCTTATGATAAGCAGATGAGCGCACCGTAGCGCGAATTTTACTTTTGCAAGAGGCATCGGTGCACTGACATGCAGACACCGCAGTGGACCACGCTCGACGTTCCAGTCAACGTTCCTGGTAAACCCACGTTACGCGCGCGTCCGGTCAATTTGCACGAAAATGTTGATCCTACTCCTATCATTTGGCTCAGTGCCAAACAATTAGGCCTAAGCCATTTTCTCTCTGATTGCTTCGCATGGCACGGATTCCCACAAAGCGCGGGATCTGCCGGATTTTTCTTCATACCAGCTGCAGGACTGGTGTACTGTATGTTTATAGTACAGAGGCGTGTACGCGCAGTGCAACGTAGAACTGCGGCAGTTAGTCTGCTGAAATGTGAGCAGCAAGTCACCTCGTCAGCATGGCGAAAACATTACAACGAAGCGTTCCCACGGGGCAGCATAGCCATCTGCATTTCATTTATACGCTTCCGCGGAATACGTCTCTTCTTGCTATGAGCACGTTCTGGAGGCTCGGAGGCGCGAGGCTGAGGGAGATGCTATCAAAAGCAAGCCCAATCAAATTTTAATTTTTGTGTCGATGCACACCAAAAGGAAGCAGTCCCCATCAGTTTGCGCGCTAATCTTGCGTAATCTTTCGCCATGCGCTTATGCGCTTTTTCCTTCTTTGCATTTGAGCGCAAAGGAGGCGGACGCTTATCTCATATGCGCGGCTGCATTATTAGTACACGTTAGCGCAATTCAGTTTCGAGGGCAATTGCTCTTGGTTTTGTCGAAGCACGGACATCTATTGACTAATGGCGATGATCCGATCCACCCGCCCACTCACAACAATGCATCTATTGTTGGGCGCCTTTCACACAGACTTGGTCGGGTGCTTCCCGAGCCACAATGCTTTTTTTGTTCTTTTTTAGGCGTGTTTGCTCTATTGTGCTCGACGAAACGGCTTCAGTGTAGGGTTGCAACACTGTGGTGAGCCCATAACTTTTACTGAGTGCGTATCACTGCGCGATATTAAAAAAAAAAAAGACACATAGTTTTGCAGTGCCTACCGTAAAGTTTGGAAAGTCATGTCGTCATGCCGAAATTAAACTTATATACTCCGATGTAAACATAAACATATAGTTTTCATAACAGAACTGCCACAAGGGCTGCTGCTGACTCTGCGATGGCCGCCTATTGGAGTAACTCACTCCTTGCCGTAACACACGGACGCCAGTGTCCCAGAATTACAGCTAACGTTAGACGATTAGAAGTAACGATTACGCGCCAGTGCTTAAGCGTTATATTGAATTCATAATTTAACCAACACATTGCCACGTCAGCCGATATTGCCCGTCACATCGTAAACACCGCTGAGATTACTTATCTTTTAGCCAACATCAACAAACACTTAACCGAGATTAGGAATGACACCGCTTGCAAGTATGGACCACTGTTAACCGGTCCTGGTAGTATAGTAAAGGTTTTTCTTACGCTGTCGCGTAAGTTGCGTACGCACGCACACACGCACAGGTTTTTCCATTAAATGGAGATATATATTTAGGAAAGCAAAGGAGTTCGCTACGGGTGTCTGACAACATTGAACTCAATATGAATGGTCATGGCCTGTCTTGGAAATCATGGCCAGATGTCCGTGCACTTGGAAAAAAGAAAATAAAGAAACGGAGAGAGAAAGACACTGATACGCCCTTCTCGCGCCCGGCTGTCCTTTATTCTTTTTCCTTGCTGATATTTGATTTCACGGCACCGCCTGCTTGCGCGAACGTAGTTACATACGCTCTCCAAGCACAGCTTGTACACATATACAGCTCGCTTGCGCAGCCTCCCACGATTCGTAGGAGCGTTTCATGGCTTGATTCCGGATTTGTTTATTTTTTTGGCCGTGATAAGGAGCGACGCGGCACACAAAGCCGACAATCGGGGGCCGCCAACAATCCACGATGGGAAAGGGAAGACGAGGAAGAGACGCGGTTGATCCGCGGCCCACGGAGCGTGTCGTGTGCGCATAGTGTACAACGAAGGCCCCGCACACGCTGTCGCCATTACCATGCAGCAATGTGGGAGCTTCGAGGATCTACGAAACGAAGTGTTATTCGAGCAATATCAGAAAATTATTATTCACTAACAAGCCACCTACATTCTTAGCGCTCGTTCACGCTACCGAATGACAGCGTTTGCGTGACTGACGGTTGGAGACCAAGTATAGCGTCTCAAGGAGAGCGGTGTAGTCAGTAAAAGACGACATTCACCCGAGTAAAAGTGACTGTCCGTTGGTTAGCAGCGGATATTAGGAATAGCGTGGGAATGTCCTTCCCATGGCTTCTAGTAACGTAACCGCACGCGTTGCGTTTCTGGTTGACCTCCCTACCGTTTGTTTCTCTGCTTCCCCTCTGTCTGGTGACTGAGACAACCAAGCGCTGCGATTGACCAATTTAAAAAATACTTATCCTTGCAAACATTTGCAGGAATAAACAAAATAAAGCATTAGATTAAAGAACAAAAGAGAGAAAGGAAGGAAGAGGAGAAAGAAAGAAAGACCCGCGTGGCTGTAGCAGAATGTAAATTGTTCCGAATAGCCTTAATCGTGTGTCGGCGCTTTCAGAGGGATGATTGCTAACTTTCCATGGCATGAGTGGGCTCCTTACTTTCATTTCATCCGAACAAATCCGGAAGTGGAAAGCGTGCAATGCTTCTCGCGCGCAAGCAATAACTGTTCATATCAATGGGTGCAGGACACTGGGGCTAAGGAAGGAGAGAACGGAACTGTCGACTGTATACCAGCGGAAGAGGGGGAGGGGGGTGTCAGTATTTCGACTCGAGTGAAGAGATTATGTACGAAGCGTGTACGAAGCTCTAAAGAATCGTTAAGGGCTGTTCAACAATAGAAAATAATAGGTTTGAGATTACGAGAGAAAAAAATTACAGCATATCCACGGAGTGAATGATGATGAGTGGGCGAAGCTCGGGAGAGAGAGAGAGAGAAAAAACATTTATTTGAATGAAAAGAGGGATCTTCCTCGTAGGGTGGAGCCCTTAGTTCAGGGCCCCATTGGCTCGCGCCACTCCACGTGCTCGCTGGATCAGCCGACGCTGCTCCCGCGGCGCTGAGCTGGTCAGCGCAGTCTCCCAGGAGGAATGTGATGGTGATGGGATAGGGGAACAGCCCGGTGGACATGGGCATTCCCACGTGCAGTGATAAACTGTGGGCTGCGCTCCACAGTAGGGACAGTATGAGGGATATTGTGTGGGATGAAAGAGGTGTAGGGTGAAGAGACATGGGAAGGAATTAGTCTGTAGTTGCCGCCACGCGACAGCTTCCTCCCGGGTGAGGGAATGGTGTGGTGGGGGGAAATAACGTCGGCTTTGTCTGTAATGTTCTAGAGTGTCAGCGTAGTTCAATGGTTCTGTTGGTGCGTCGTCTGGATTGGACAGCTCTTCCGATGGCGCCCGGTTTGTAAGCTCTCGGGCTACCGCATTAGCGCGTTCATTGCCATGGAGAGAGGCGTGTCCAGGTGTCCAAACGATACTCACCCTGTGTAGTAATGAGGGGTGTAAAGATGTCAGAATGCGGTGTGTGTACGGTGTCACCATTCCTTGTGCTATGTTCCTGCAGGCAGTTTGCGAGTCAGTGACCACTGTCGTAGGTTCGTCCCGTGCTGGTAGGAGAGAAGCATTTACAATAGCCAAGGCGACAGCCGCCTCTTCCGCCATGGCACTGTCCTTAGTGTCCGTAGATCGTGCCGAGTTCCGGATTAATTTAGTTAACGCGCATGCTACGAATCCTCACGGTTCAACTATGCACAATGCACAAGTGAAATCTCCCACCGGCACTTCATTGCAAGTCAAGATCCACTGCCTCTATATATATATATATATATATATATATATATATATATATATATATATGGGTTGCCGGTGAACGCTTCTCCAACGCGAGCAGTCGGTATTTCTCAATCAAGAAACTCGCTAGGAGACGCTGCCTGCGCCAACGTTGTCTCTTGCGTTTGCCGGGGGGCGCGTGGCTCCCGGCGCTCGCGGCGAGGGCGAGCGCCGGGAGCCACGCGCTCGCCCTCGGCGCGTGCGTGCCTCCCGGCAGGCACGCCCCGGTGGCTATCTACTACTACTACTACTACTACATACATCGGGGACGCACGACCCACGCCTTAAGGAGCTTCGCCCCTAAAATATGGTTGTATGGATCACAGAGACTAAGCACGGGTGGGAGACTAGGGGGCATGCCCAATTGCTAATGGATCGAAATAATCGAAGCGAACAGAAATGAACTATGGAATATGATTGACATGGCATGACCGACCGACAAATTGATTGCTTTAGTTCAATGTGCCTAATTGGAGATGGAGCAGTGAGTTTTGAATATACTGTATACGTTTCTGTATACCGTATCTAGTTTTGGATATACTGTATACGTTTTTCCCAGTGCACATAAATCTGAATGCTGAGGGTTTCTTTTTTCTTTTACTTCGTCTTTACTGTAATGTGTGCCTATTTCTGTCGAAAAACCGAACCATCTACCTCTAGCTTAGCAGCAGAACGTGATAGCTACAGTCTTGGGCAGTAACTAGTTACTAGTAACGCGTTGCCGGTAACTAGTTACTTTTTTCAGTAACTTATAACTGTAACTAGTTACTTTTAATTTTGAGGAACTTGTAACTGTAACACTGTTACTTTTTACCCGGTAACTGTAACTGTAAATACCGTTACAGTTACTTCCTTTAAAAAAATATCCAGCAGCAACACTTCTTAAAAGCAGGGCTCGGCAGTATCGCGATACAAGACTATCCCGATGTTTCTCTTAAATATTTATGACTATGTGTACCTCTGTATCTAGGTAAATTTGCAAAATGTACTTGTATCTCACTAGTCGAATGTTTTTACGATTTATCGTTTGTATCGCGATGCTGTGCAGGACACGGACATCTCTTTGCTTTTTTTTGGATGGGCGTTCCCAGGGCGGAAATGAAGAATTTTTTCCTATGAAGGCAAGCAAAGCTCCGCCAGTCGGCGACAAAAAAGGCGGGGAAGGGTTCTTATATCCGCCCCCATGCAGAGAAAGGTGCGCAACACCGCAGTATGGTCGGCCTAGGCGACAAAAGTCACCGTTGTTCAGAGGCCGGTGCAGTATCCCTAATTTTGGCCATCCATTTCTTCATGACCACCCGCGCGGAAACCACCTAGAAATAGACGCTTTTCAATGCCTAGCACACGTTTAGTTCTCAAAGCGGCGTTACTTCCAAAAAGCACTTCCCAAAGTGCCGGCAGCAATGACTCGAAGGGGCCTGGCCTCTTTCTCGCGTCTTAGGATGAGCTCCCATTCCATTTACGAGCGTGCAGCACTCCTTCTTGGCACCAGGCTGTCCCAACGTATTAAATGCGAAGCATTTCTTGGCGAACTTCGGCGACTTTGAGCGTATCCATCTATCTAGCCGCCTATAACTTTGTGCTCTCCTGGCCGTTTTGTTAATGGGGTGTATACAAAAATTGTTATGCAACAACATGACTGCACGACGAACATAAATGACAGGTCATAACATGAAAATCATGACGTGCATTTTATGAGCGGCATGATATACGTGCCACGGTCTTGGTGCTTTCCTGGCCTTTTCGTTAATGGGATGTATGCTAAAATTTGTATGGCACAACATGACTGCATGACGAACGTAGATGACAGGTCATAACATAAGAATCATATTATGCATATCATAAGCGGCATGATTTACGTGCCACGGTCTTGGTGCTCTTGCGGCCGCTTCGTTAACTTGATATATACCAAAACTGGTATGGTGAGACAACAATGTATAACGACCATGGGTGACACGTCCTAAGAACATGAAAATCGTGACATGCATGTTATGAGCGGCATGATTTACATGCCACGCGTTTCATTAATGGGATGTACACCAAAATTGCTATGGCACGTTGCACGACTGCATGACAAACGTAAATGACAGGCCATAACACTACAATCATGACATGCGTGTCATAAGCGGCATGGTTTACATACCACAGTCTTGGTGATCTCCTGGCCGTTTCGTTAACTTCACATGTACTAAAATCGGTATAGCGAGACACCAATGCAGTTCCATGTTACGTTTCTGATGCATGCTTCGCATTTCGTTGATTCCCACTGCACGTGGGATCTATCACTTTTTTTTTTTTTGTAAATAAATTCCCGACAATCAATAAAAAAGTTGTTGCAGAAAATGAGGCGTACGCAACGATTGCTGGTGTTGGGCTTTTGAGTGAGCTCCATTCCATTCCTTTATCTGGCGCTTTCCTACGAGCAACTTCGACTAACAGCACGCCTTTATACGTTTCCGTTGAAAGAACTACATAATTTTGTTTGCGGTATATTAATCTTGTATAGTAACGGAAAAGTAACGACGTTACTTTTTAGCAGTAACTGTAACAAGTTACTTTTGGAAGGTGAGTAACTGTAACTGTAACATAGTTACTTTTCTGGCTTCGGTAACTGTAACTGTAACACTGTTACTTTTTACTGGTAACGTGCCCATGACTGGATAGCTATAGCCTCCGCGCCACCGCGGCGGGTGCCGAGGACTACAATGGACCGGGGACTGGCGTACAAAAATAGTTCGAATGATACTAAAAGTGAATTTTCTCTCGAAGAGAGAAAATCCACTTTGTCCAGTACACGTCTTAAACCAATAGATCGATGATATTGTAACAAACAGTTGAGGCGCAGTTTAGCTTGAGAGTACACAGTTTATTATGGGTGAACTTTTGCGCAAGAACCGAGCAACAGCTAAGGAGTACAGCGTTTTCCGCCGGAGGTCACGACTATATATATATTTTTTTTCTTCTCACGTAAGCACTAAGGGGGATCGACCATGGATCCAGCTGCACGGAGTTTCTGTTCTCTCTCGGGCTTCCTTATCCGTCGTCTGTCCTGCAATGGTGGTTGTGTACGATCCCGTCACGTACACTTGACAGGTTTATTTTTGTTGCACCTCTGTCCCCTTTCGCTAACGTTCCAGTGCGTATATGCTCTTGCAGGGTGAACAAACCTGCACGCGTGCTTTTAAAGTGGTATTCGTCTGCCGGCCAAGAAGTCATCGTCTCGGTGCGCATACAGCAACGAGGCTGTTGCCAGACTGTGATTCCC